>VBSM01002608.1:81338701-81439571 GCA_008086735.1 Cheirogaleus medius | reverse complement strand
CAGTATCAATTTGATGGCGAGTAGATGTGGAGCCCATTTTCCAGATCTTGTGTCACCACACTTTGGATAACGGGTTTAAGCTTAATCCAGGATAGCATAAACGGTGCTAGCTCACTGTCATTTTCTAGAATTGAGTAATATTCCATTGTGAGCATATACCAAATTTTAATTATCCACTCATGAATTGACGGGCACTGGGGTTGTTTCCATGACCCTGCAATAGTGAATTGTGCTGCCATAAACATTCGGGTGCAGATGTCTTTATAATAGAAAGTCTTATGCTCTTTTGGGTAGATGCCCAACAATGCTATTGCTGGGTCGAATGGTATTTCTATTGCTAGCTGTTTGAGGTATCTCCAAATTCTTTTCCACAAAGGCTGCACTAATTTGCAGTCCCACCAGCAGTGTAAGAGTGTTCCTGTCTCTCCACATCCTCACCAGCATTTGTTGTTTTGGGATTTGGAGGTGGTGGTGTTGCTGAAAGAGCGGTGGAGTCAATGAACAAAGTTAACTAAGTGCACAACTTTTACTCTCCTAGCGCTGTGTGGGAGCCCAGAGCCAGTGTGATTCTGAGATACCGCCACCGTGTAGGTCATGCCCAGGGGCTTCCATTATCTTTAAGCAGCACATTCTCCAGAGAATCTTATTGATGATATTTAATTACATTGAAATGAATGATGATTTTTCTCTGATTCTGGGCTGGCTGATTTTATAGCTGGGAGATATGCTAGGGCAACTTTGGCTTTTCTGTCTCTCCATCTTGGTGGTCTAGTGCCTCCTTTTATCTCTGTTGACACTGACTTTTCCAGGTGACCATTTTTTCCCACCTGCCTGTACTCTCTGAATAGCCCCCTCCCCTTCTCGGCAATAATTAGCTACTCCAAGCCACATAATTGATCCATTTTCATATGAGTGTTTCCGATGATGCGGACAATGTAGTTTTTCTCCACAGAGTTTCATTTACTGATATCCTGGCCATAACTTCATTAGGTTTTGGAACACAGAGATTGTCAAATGAGCACTATCTGATAGCTCAAACAATACAATAGTTTTAGCAGACTCTAATCTCATCATGGTATACTTGAGTGCTCTGGGTTTTGCTGATGAAAATCTTTGCAGAAGTGAAATGGAGTATTCAATTCTCAGGTTCAGGAATTGTTATTATTTCCCAATGAAAATAATGGGGATTGTAGATAGGATTTACCAAACTTGAACTGTATTGATGGGTTTTTGTTTTGTTTGAGCAGAAACAGGTGTTCGGGGGAATTAAACATTTCTGTTGTGAACTGTAATACAATAGCATGGAGAATGAAATGTTTAAAAACTGAGTACAGGGCATGATGATGAAACTGAATTGGATTGTGGAAATTCTTTCAGAGGTCAAAGCTTATGCTATTTAAAGGATTCTAAGAGTAAATTGGAAGTATACGCTTTTGGATTTTTTTGTTCTTGGGAAATGGTAAGGAAATGCATTCTTTGAATAATTCTTCATTGTATTGACAACCCAACTATTGATTTATTAGAGCAGAAAGCAGAAGCATTACATCAAATAATTTCCCTATTCATTTCTTTCTCTCTTTATCTCAAGCTCTTCCTTAATCTCCTCTCTGGCTCCCTAGGGGGGAAAAAAGCCCCCCAAACAATCAAAATAATAGTAACAACTACAACAACAGCAACAAATAAAATATCTCATTGCATCATTTCAGGCAAGTTTCAACATATTGGACAATTAAAAACTCCACAATTATATCTATATATGATCCCAGGATACACATCTTTTTTTTTTCTTCTATACTCTCTTGGCTCATTTATTCACTCATTGAATATGTATTTATAGACATCCTAGATACCAGATATTATTATGATAGGCACTGGAGAAATAATGGCAGGCCAACCATAGTTTGTACCCTATGGATACTATAATCCAGTGGAGGCTGACAATCTATGTCACACAAATAGAAGTATAAAATTATAATCATGACAAGGGTGAAGAAAGAGCAGTATATGATGCCAGGAGAGCTTATAGAAGTGAGGTTTGCCCTAACTTGGAGACTAGAAAAGGCTTTTCTGAAGAAGCCACTATGGAGCTGAGATCTCAAGGAACAATAGGTATTTGTATTTAAGGCCAAGAGAAGATAGTGAAAGTGTTTCCCAAATGGAAGACAACACATGTGCAACCATCCACAATGGGAAAGGAAATGGCATGACGCTGCAACTCAGTACTTTTAGGAGAAAGTCTCACCTTCTTTGGACAAGAGTTTAGGTTTCTTTGGTTATTTCTCCATTCCATTGCAATTGGTGGCACTCTTTGTACTTCAAAGTTTTAAAGGTGAAATTTTCCACCCCGAGAGCTTCATCACTAAAGGAGAAGAAGAAAAGTCCAGGGAATCTTTCCTGATGCCCACCCTCTGCTTGCCCTTTAATAGCCTGCTCGGCATGGATGAAGGGGCAGTAGGCTAAAAAGGTCCTGCTTGAAGGTGAGTTATGAGATGGTGGGTGAGAGGCTTATGTGCCCAGTTGCAATTTTCTAGTTGGCAGTAAGGGCAGTAGAAAGCGGCCTACACTTACACTCAAAAGATTGGGCTTTGCAGGGCAAGACTCTTAACTTTTTTGAGTCTCAATTTTCTTTATGGAAAATGGCTGTGAGTTTCAAATGAGATAACAATGCCAGGCAATACTTTTATTTAAATATGTAAGGAACCATTTTATTGTTATTCCTCCTTCAGAAGTTCTTGGCAGGTTCAGCTCACTTTTCAAATAGCATCTCAGAAGGAAAATTGATACCAATGACTAGAATATATTTTTTAATGTATGTTTTAAAATAGTTTAATGACATACTATCTCCTTGAGGTTGGCATTAATCACTTGTGCTAGGGTACATCACACTTCTGTATTTAATAGTGAAACAGATCATTTGGGTGGCTCTACTCACCAGCATGATTCTATTTAAAGTCTTAGTTCAATTCAGTCAGCCACATATGGACACAGTTGGTTTTCACCAAAACAAAGTTGGATCACTCACTGAGATGATTCAGATCCTCAAAGTATTTCATCTGAAATATCAGACACATGAAGCAAAGGGTAATTTATGCTTTCAACAAAAAATTAGTCAGGATTAAAACAAAAAACAAACCTGAATTCTCATCCTGGCTCTGTTATTTATTGGCCATATGAACTTAGGCAAATCACCTAGACTCTCTAAGTCTATTCTCTCTTTTGTATCAATAAAACAAAGGCATAGTATTTACCTTGCAGGGTTTCCATGAAGATAAATGGACAAACACGTGAGATACATTTATGAGAATCTCTCTTACATATTAAGCACTAAATAACTGTTAATGCCCTTTGGTTTTATTTCTTTTTCACTTAAGTTCATATGAGTATATTCGGTCTATATGAGCTTTTGTACTTCAACTGTCCTCATCTAACTGAGAACTTCTTAAGTGGAATGAGGAACCACCAAATTCTGCGCTGTTCAAAGCCAATAACCATTCATAATATATAAAACGCTTGAATTTTCTCAACACTCTGCGAGTGAAATATATCTCCATTACTTGCAATTATTTCACTTGTAATAATTAGGTATCAATCTTATGACTCATGATATTGCCTTATATTGAATTATAAGGAAGAAAAATGCTTAGGAAGGTGAGGGGAAAATGAGTATGAGATATTAAAAAGTTCCCTATTCATTTCTGAAATAAATTTAGTGTGCTTGTTTTTGAAAGAATCACTGCTTCAGGGGAGAATAGAGAAAATCTATTAAAGGGAAAAAAGTTTCTAAAGAAGTTGAGAGGTTCTTTTTATTTTCTTAAACAAATTCTTACTGCCAAGCATTGGCTCTTGGAAAACACGGTTAGCCAGCTATAAAGTTGTAATAGAAAATAGTAAAAGCAATGAAATGTACAATTAAGGATCACACACCTCAGATATCTTCTAGTTCATTAGTCATCCTCCTATCTTGTCCCAGGAGATTTCTCAATCTCTGCACTTTACACCTAGGCGAAAATACAGTGAAACTGATGATAAGGTTCACTCTTTTTTATAGTGTTTCTTTGCACAAAGCAATGATCTCTTAAAGATGAAGTTTAATGCTCCCTCAGGAAATGTTGTCCACTTTAGACTTTTTTTTTCTACTTGGTAGCACTCTCTTTTTCTCAGTGAATGTTGTAATCTACATCAGTAGTCATGGGGATTTTACTGGATTCACCAGCAGAGGGAGTACAAACCAAGTTGTGTGAAATTTTGGGGAAGAGATTGTTCTAGAATTTTTGAGGATGCTATACATCACGGGCTGAATTCAGGGAATTGAGGGAATTGGTAACCAAATGTAGATGGAAACATTCATCTATCCTACGACGTATACTTACTGGGAAGGCCAAAAAAGAGTAAGAGAAAAATCTGTCCTCCTCTCAAAGAGTTTATAGTTTGGTAGAAGAGGATCTATGTAAACACATTAACTATAACGTCCTGTTCTTGGTGTAATTACAGGGATATGGACAAAATGTGGGAGCCACTAACCTATCCAGAATGGTGGGGGGAGGTCAAGTGTTCAATGTGGGTCACAGAGTGATGAGAAGTCACCCTTCTCTCCACAGGTTTCCTGGAAAGTCCCAAAAGTGGGATCATGAATTCCATATACTGGGAGTAGGATATTTAGCAGAGACCCTAGAGACCTCAGGGACTTCTAACCACCAAATGACTCTGTGACCTTAACCAGCCACTTAATTACTAAAGCCTTCAATTATTCCACTATAAAGGAAATGAAATTGGTGGCTAAGTACTCTAAGTTCCTTTCCATGAGGGATGTGTGGAAACATGGCAAGGAGAGATGAGGATTAAGGGCCATGAGTCTCTGGCTCATAATTTAACTGGGGGAGTTACCTCCACCATGTCCTTTGGTTACCTCCCCCAGTCACATCCAGCATAGTGATCCTCTGGAACCAACATCTGTCTTGTTGATGGCTTTGGGTGTTAAGACTGGTCTTTTAAAATGTATTATAAATTAGGACTTTCCATTCAAATGCTAAGAATCCCAGTTGGTACAGATTCATTCTGGTTTAGGGAATCTCCCTTTGTGTTTTCTCAGTTACCTACATTTGCCTCTAGTGTGTGTGTGTGTGTGTATGTGTGTGTGTGTGTGTGTGCATAAAACCTCTGTACATTGTGATAAGTTAGTTGTAAATTAACTTTTTGAAGAGAGGAGGGAATCTTAATCTCTTTACCCTCAGTACTTAACATAGAACTAGGCACATATTATAGTAAATGCTTAATAAATGTTTGATGTATGAGTGAATCAATCAATGAGCGAATGAATTCACATTTTGTTGAAAGTCTGATGGCTATAGACAATCTCCAGTTTCACCCAGGTTATGATAATATTAAAAGTAAGCATGCTGGGAAAGTTAAAGTTCAGGCATACTTGTGATTTTTATTTCAAGTGCAAATAGCCTTCATTTTGTAGAATTCTGTAGAAAAATTTAGTATCCGAAAGCCTTCCTCCTAAAATTGATTTGTCCTCCAAATCTGTAGCTGTGTCAAAATGCCACAAATGAAGTTCAGCAGAAAAGGCAGTGGAAATTAGCCAAGGTAGACAAGGAGAAAGAATCAAAGCAAGTATTTCAGAATGACTAGAATATTTTAGGTCTAATGTCCTTATAAATTCCTTGTAAGGTTAGATTAATTGATTCTTAGGTGGAGAGGCAAATCTTACCATTTTCATTAAGATCCTTTCTCCTTGCCTATCTTGAGTAATTTTCAATGCCTTTTTCCACTTCTAATCCTTTCTAACTTGCACTATGTTTTAAGACTAGGGGCACATGGTTATTGATTTGCAGCAAAATTCACTCAGACTGTTGTATTTGTGCTTATACAAATAACTTTAGCATTAATGATAAAGATAACTGATATGTTTGAGCACTTAGCTAAGCAATTTCACTTATGTTATCACATTGAAATTCTACATTCTTTCAAAGAAGATATTATTGTTCCTATTTCTTAAAGATTAAAACAATAGAGAGTGATTAACTTGCTCAAGTTTTTGCAGTTGGTGTCAGTTAGAATTCATATCAAGATCTGACTACCTTTAATATCTGTATTATTTTACTTATTTCATGTAGTCTCATGATATTAAACTCTTGATAGATAGAATAGATTCGATCTAGTAATCAAAAAATCCAATGAAGTAAAAAGACGATTGTAAATGGTCAGTACATAGAAAAATCAATTAGTTGCCTGGGCTTCTGAAAATCTTGAGGTGCTATGATATATCTCCAGATGTTAGGTTTTCCCATAAAAAAATTAAGGATTCAAGGAATTTAGGAATTTGTTTATTCAGAAAATATCTATTAAGTACCTACTGTGAGCCAACTTTTCAGAGCTCAGGAGCATAACAGAACAAAACAAAATCCTTACGTACAAAGACCTTGGGATATCTTGGTAAACAGCACAGACAAAAATCCATGTCTTCATGGAACTCTCATTCCCAGTATTATCTCAATTACAAGTCAGGTGGAAGCAAATTATCCCAAATGACATGGATAATTGCCTCTATACTCCATTTCATTGCTTCTGTGGACTTGACTGCCTTAAACACCCATTGGGACTCCATGTAAACATTCCTTTGAAAAAAGAATTAAAGTTGGAGAATTGAGTATGAAATAGAATATTTTAAATTATATTTTGGTCTCTGCTCTGTTTCTCAGTGGAATATATAGAAAAAAAATAGAATTTCTGCTTTGGTGAAATGGTAATGAGCTCTTATGCTCCAGAATTATATGAGAATTAGTTTATTGACAATAATTGTGCCTCAACAATTTGTGAATTATTTAGTGAACTGAAGATGTATATTTGCTTCATTAACTTACCCAAACTGCACAGGTGTGAACAATGCCACCAGAGATCATTGATGTGCACAAGCTGAGCGCCTGTGGACATGGTAGATCAGTAACTCACCAAGATACTCCATGACTTTCTTCATTAGAGAAACAGATTTTTTCAAAGAAAATCAGCCACCTACATATCCTATATTTATGAGCTAATTGCTTCTTCTCCTTTATATGCCTCTAGGTGCTGATGGATGAATTATTCCAAGGAGAGTGCAATTTTTTATTTTTATCCCTGAACCTAAGAATGGCCTCCATTATCATGCAGCTTTCTTTGATAGACAGGATACTTGAATAGCCCCAGTTACTGGGACTGACAGCATATTTTAGGCATATAACCCATTAGCTGCAATGCAACCTTTGAGATTCCTGGGACTTAAGATTTGAGACGTTGACATTTGGAGTGAGATCTTGGACACCCCTGAAATGTAGTAATAGCTTATTTTTTTCAGGTGTGAATTCAAATCACCTGTCACTGGAGGCAAATGTGTAGGGTAATTGAAGCATTTATGGCTGCGCTTCACAGATCCTGTGCACACACATCATCAAAGGACCTTACTAAAACCCACATTCCGACTCATAGGGAGGGGCCTGAGATTGTGTATTTTTTCTGGGGGTGCTGGTGATGTTGATCCTTAAAGCACACTTTAGGTGGTGAGGATTAGTATGCGAGCGAGCCTGATGGACCAGCCATTAATCACAGCTCCAGGCAGCTTTGTTGTTTTCCTTTTATTGTTGCACGCCCAGTAATTTTAATTAAGGTTTTAAAGAAGCAACTTAAAATTTATAGTTGTAATTGAATGCATTTTATGAAGAAAATATATGCTACAGTGGTGTTCACAATTTGGGATTAAGAAGCTTCCACTTGAGATATAACCCTCATAGATGTCGGGGGTTTATTGTGTACATTTGGGGAACTCCTTCACATGCATTATCTTACTTGGACCTAAACACCTCTGTGAGGCAAAACAGCCCAATATTGCTAACACACTTTTACAGATAATTAAAGTGAGAATATAGCAGAAACTAACTCCCCCACCAGCACCATCACCAAGCCCGAGGTCATACTCAGAGCATTGTAACAAAGCAGGGGTCTGAACCCAAGCAGGCTAGCTCTTAATCTGGTGGCAGATAAGTCAAACAAGATGATTTTCACTGTATCCTTTTCTGAAACCCTGGAGATTCATCCCTTTGCTTCACCTAATCTATGTTCAACCCCACATCATTATGTAGGCTTACAATACACTTGGTATGGTCAATGCCATTACCATGATCGCTCACAACAAGCAATGGCAGTGCTTCTGAGAAGCACTTATTAAGTTTAAGGAATATTGTGTTTGTACACTGGGTATACCTAGAAATATAGAGATCAAGGCCTGCCCCCAAAATACCACTCAAATGATTTTAGTGACAACATAAGCGAGATTTGAAATATCAGATATAAATATCAAGTTAAAAGAATTAATGCAGTTCTGTTACATGCTTAGTACCTAATAAACACTCAGATAATACCACTATCAGACAAGCATCTTCACAAATGCTCTAGAACATTGAAGCATATAGTGGTCAAGAAAAGCTCGACAAATAATCAGAATTTTTAATGGCCCTTGGGAAGGGGTAAGATCACAGAGACAGGCTCTGGAATCTGGCTGCCTGGATTTGAAATAGAGCCCAATCACTTTCATGCTATGTAAATGTGGGTTAAGGCTTACTTAACTCTGAGCCTTACTCAGACAAATAACTCTGAGCCTTAGTTTTCTCATCAGTAAACCGGAGAAAAAGTAATTGGTTTTACCTTAGGTATTGTTGAGAGAACCAAATAAACATAAACACTTAGTATACTTCCTAATACAGGGTAAGTACTCTGGAACTAAAGCTAATTTTATTGAGTGTTTACTATGTTCTAAGCACTACTTACATGTGTCAATTGATTTCTTCTTCATAGTAACCCTATGAGGTAGTACATCATTATTCCCATTTGAAAGAGGAGGATATCGAGGTGCAGAGAGGTTAGAAAACTTGCCTTACCTTTGCACAATTTGGAATTGTGAGAACTGTGTTAAAACCCAGGCATCTGGCTCCAAATCTATATTCTTTACTAAACTATACCAACTGTAAAAAGTCAGTATGGTACTGGTACTAATACTAGTTTTTGTTATTGTTATTGTTATTATTATTACACGCCATAAAAACTTTAGGAAAGCTGACAAAAGTTAGTTGAAGAGGAGTGTGTTCTAACTTAAGCAAAGATAGAAAGGTGGAAATCCATCTGGCCTGGTGGACAGCCCGTGGGCCAGTTTGACCAAAGTGGGGGGCTTGTGAGTGAAGGATTAAGTTAGGAAACCCAGTTGGAAGGCAAAGTTGGGGGTAGAGCACAGTAGATCCCTACCTAATATCGCATTAATAAGACAGGGCTTTGTTCTCAGGAAAGTGAGGGGGTTTCAAATCTTTTTGTTAAAGGGAATAATCAACTTGCATCACTCTTTGAAATAAAGTAGGAGTGGGGAGAGTCAAGAGGAGCAGTTAAATGTAGATATGTGGATGTTGGTCCATTCATTTCTCCATTAATTTAATAATCACCCATCCATGTGTCCCACCAACTATCATATACATGAAAAGTACAGATAAGAAGGTTCTCTTCTGTCCTCAGGACAACAGATACGATTGCATATCCACAAACACATAATCTGTGCACTAAGATATACACACAAACATAAAATGTGGCTTTAAAGTAATGAGGCTAATTGCACAAGCCTCTTGAGTAATCTATCTTATTACTTTATAGCCTTAGCTCATATATAAGAAATCTATCACAAAATAAAAGCTGAGGAATCAATCACATTCTTTAAAAGTTGTTCTTCTATGTGACTGACTTAGTTGGTATGTGATGGAAGGAACTTTTATAGTGGGGAAATTCCTATCAGTCACAGCTTTTATAACGGCCTATTGATGATATACATAGCTCCATAATTGAAGAGCTAAAACTGGCTTTTACTTCCTTAAACCATCATTGTATTGAACCATGTAACCAGAAAATCACAATGTGGTGATCTTTCTCTACACTAATCCTCCCCTGAGCGCTTAATGACTTGTCTGTTCATCTTGGAGATAATAAACCTAGCATTGAAGCAATAGCTGTCTTGGCGACTTTGCATAAATCATTATTTGTAAAAGTGAAGGAAAACCTATAGATAGGAGCCGAAGACTGGGATTGCTCATCTTTCAAGAATTAGCTCTGATAATTGCTGTGACTGCATTAGAAATGCACTGAACAAATACATGCAAACCAAAAAGTAAATATTACCTTTCAAAGTGATCAATATAACAACTTCCAACACAGGAAGGGCAATTATTAAATATCCTAGCAAAGTTTGTCTAAGCAAAACAACATTATAATGAAATGCTTGCTGGGAGGAGAATGGGAAACAGGCAAAGACCTAAAGAGACATGGAGAGTTTACTCTTCCACAGCTAGAAATCAAGGTGATGTGTTGGAAGAAAGCGCACATGGAAAATGGTTGTTATTAATATTGTACAATATACACTTTTATATCTAGTTATTTCCAATAATTTAAAAAGATGGCTTCAATTAAAATAATTTTCTCAAGGCAGAAAACCTGTTGGTTTCCCAAATGATATTTGTACTATCCTGTTTTTCAGCTTCTTCCTTCCCAACCTAAGTCACTGTTGAATCACTCTATTTCTCAGGGTCCTCCTGAGCTAAGAGAACACAAGCATTTTATTGAAGTGAATAGCAATAGAATTTCTCCCCAAACACAGATTCACAGGAAAACAAGGCAAAGAGAAATTGAAGAGAGAAGTAGGACATGGCACTACATTTAGTCCTGTTGCCTGATTTCCATTAGCCTTATCCTAATTTCTCTTAGGCTCTTGTCCCAGGGGCTGATTTTGTTGTTCACACAGCAGACAGGCCTACAGGTGGGTAGCTCAGCCAGCAGAAAATACTCTCAGATTAACCAAAAGGAAGCCAGGTTAGTAGCTACTAACTCCAGAAAAGGAAGAGTGACTACATAGCTGAGTTTGAAGCGGATAGAATTCCGCTTCAATTCTAATACTGATGGATTAGCAAATGGTTCAGATTCTGAACAAGGAGTTCTTTTTTCTTTCTTTTTCATGCCATCCTGGCTCCTCTTTACACCCTGTTTTACATTCTCTTTCATGCCCTCTCCCCTACTCTGCTTCTTTTCTCTCTCTCTTCCTTTCTTCATCCTTCCTTTTATTTCTCCTACCTGGATTGTTGCAGTGGCCTTTTAACTGGTTTTCCTGATCCCACCCTGACTCCTATGGTCTGTTCTCAGTGCTGTAGCCAGAGAGATCTTTCTGTAACACAGCTCGGGTCACATCCCTCCTCTGCTCACCACCCTGCCCTGGCTTCTCATTTCATCAATATCAAAGCTAAAGCCCTTGCCAAGGTCTATAACATCCTACATGATCCATCCCTCTGTTCAGTTGCCATGCTCATCTTTTCCTACTCTCACCTGGACAAGACAGGCTTACTCCTCAGTATCTGAATGACTGACCTTCACCTCCTGCAAATCTTTGCTTAAGTAATACCTTATCAATGACCACTGACCACCCTGTTTCAAAGTGAAATCAACCTGCTCTTCTTTTCCTTGACCTTGGCATTCTTGATTTCCTTTACCCTGTTGTTTCTAACATATTACACAATTTACTTAATTATTATGGTTATTTTTGCCTTTTCCGACTAGAATGTAAAGTCCATTGGAATTAGGCCCTTTTTTTCCCCGTGATTTAGTCCACGAGCCTAGGACAGCACCTGAAAAAAGCTGATATCCAATATATGCATTTGTCAAATAAATGAAAGTAAGCTATTTTCTAAGACAAAGTGATAGAACATAATGCAACTGATAAGTGTGATGATGGAGGTCGATGGAAAGTTACTCTAAATCAAGAGTTCCATTCTCTATTGGCAGGGGGTAGGGACAAACTTAACAGAATATTCAGAGAAAAGCTAACATAAATATAAAATTTGGAAGCATGATTAGAAGTTGAACAGACAGATAGACTAGAACATAAGGAAGAGAAAGTGAATTCCAGGTAAAGAACTGATGTTTGAGAGAATTAGCCACTTTGTGCACATACTGGGGAACGAAGTCCAAGCAAGTTGCTTAGCTGTGCTACAGGGAATCTACAGGAGAAGGGTTGGAAGTGAAGTCATGTGGATAGAGCGAGAGAGAGGAGCCACATGATGATGGACCTTACTTGAAAATCTGAAGAGATTGGCCATATCTGGTAGATAATAGGAATTCACTGAGGGACTTTAAGCAGGGTCTGAAGAATGATCAGATTTGGATTTCCTAATACAGTGATGGCCTAGGATGGTTATGGAAGATGTGTGCCTCCAGAGGCTAAAGATCCATGTGCAAGATACTGTTGGAAATCAGTATCCAATTAAGGCAATGGAATCAGAGAGGATAGGGGACATGTCTGAGAAAGACTTAAAGATTTCACACAAGTCAGTGCCTGATAACATGTGGAATACAAGAAAGAAGGACACATCTAAGATAATTTTGACATTTTTAGTCTGATGGACCCGTTGGGTTGTAGTATTCTTCACTGTAAATAGAAGCTTCAAAGCTAAGTGGGCTTGAGGCAATAGTGCTTTATAAAGAAATGTTGAATCTGTGCTATTAGAGAACTTTCAAGAGAAGTTATGAGCTACTTAAAAATAAATAAATTAAGTGGGTGGAACTTAAGATAGAGGTTTAGGAGACCAGTGATTGAAATTTAGGCAGTGATAGTTAAATGACAGTTAAACCAACTAATTGATAGTGTCATGGTCCAGCCAGAATCTGCAGAGTGATAAGAGAGCCAAGGTTGGTGCCTGGGAAAAGTTACGATTTCATTATCTGGCAGAGAAAATACTGCTTATGAATAGGATGTTGAATAAATGGTCAAAGATTCAGAAGGATAGTAGTGGACGGAAGCCAGGGAAGGAAGGAGTGGCCACCATGGTTAAGCACTGTAGAGTGGTCATGGGAGGTAGAGAAGGGGGTGCCCAAGTATTTGCCCAATTTACTAAGATAAATTTTAGAGGAGCAGTGGGGATAGAAGCCAAGCTAAAGTGTACTGAGATGCCTTGGGAATGGAATGGATAGAAGATTGTAGTTACAGATGAGTCTTTAAGAAACCAGCTGTGAAAAAAAGCATAGAAATAAGGCAGTGATTGAAATTGAACATAAGGTGAAGAAAAGGTTATTTGTCACATAAGAGAGACTTGTTCAGCAGATAGATTCAGTATTAAGGAAGAATTTGAAATTATAGAATTGAGAGGAAAAATATAACAGGGAATGATAAATGTTGGGATGCAGATCGTTAGTAGAAGAATTAGCCTCCAAGAAGGAAAAGAATACTTGTTCTTTGTAGTTTAGAAGAGGATGGTGGTGTTCACAAATAAATATGTAGGGAAGATTGGGGTTTTAAAAAATCATTAAGTAACTTCTCCTCTCTTATTCCTTGACTTCAGAATCAAAAGAAGAATAACACAATGAAGCAAAGAGATGAAAGACAAAATGATAGCTTTATAACTGATGACTGGAGAATGTAGCTATGAGGTATGAGCAAATAGACTTGCTAACACTCTAGCCCAGAGTTGGACAGACATATAGAGACTGGACGGCTGGACATCTCCTCTCGTAGCATGGGCCCCTTCCTGCAGGGTCAAGAACAACTGAACAGAAGCCAATGTGCACCCTCTCCAGACAGAAAGATCTCAAAGACAGAAGTGCACATTCCCAGATTTTTCTCTCATACTATCCAATCAGATAGCTAGCTTCTGGAAACATGCATCCAGAGATACAGGAAGTTCCTTTTCTAACAGGAAAGTTGGTAAGATTGAGAAAATTCCACTTCTGTTTATTATTTGAAGTGGAAAGTAACGTTCCTTTTATATTTGAAGGAGTTTTGAAAAAGGGTAAGAGTGCTGGGATGCATAGTAAATATCTGTAATGGCCACCGTGAGGAAGAATTACTGAAAATAATTGAAGTTCTGCTGAGGACAGAGAACATATATTTTCAATTGTATGGTTTTCTCCAGAAGGATATAGCAGGTATTGTGTAGGAGAAACATGTTTTGATATGTAGTAGTTGAAAACTTTCATGGGAGTTGAATTTGTGATGAATGAATGGTTGAAATAATACATCATGAGGTCTAGACTTGTGTTTCTGTTATCTATTGCTACATAACAAACAACCCTTAAACTCATTTCGTTTAAGTCACAATGATATATTGTTTCTCATGGCTGGGAATTCAGGCAAGGATCAGCTGGATGGTTCTTCTGCTCCAAATGGTGTCACTAGGGTTACTCGCTTGGCTGCATTCAGTTGGATTTAAATTGTGCTGGAAGGTCTAAGAGGTATTAACCCTCTTGTCTGGCATCTCAGTACTCCTCCATGGGGTCTCTGTCTTATTTCTCTCTTCCTCCCTCTTTCCTTGCCCTCTCTCTCTCTCTTTCTTGACACATTGTGTTTCATCACTTAATAGTCTAGCCTTAGCTTCTTTATAAGGTGGAGGCTGACTTTCCTAGAGAACAACCTCCCATCTGCACATTCCATTAATTACAAGGCCAGCCCAGATTCAATGAGAATGATTGAAATAGGCTCCACCTCCTAACAGGAAGAACCAGCTCATATATAGGAGGGAGGGCGATTGGGGCACCCATCTCCGGAGACAATCCACCACATCTGGACAAGGGGAGGAAAAGAAATGCAGCCAGGTTCCAGGTAACGCAATGAGAAAACCTCATATTTCATTTGCCCATAGGGGAGGTTCATGGCTGGAGTTCATTTTTGGGGGGAAGTTCTTCTAACCCTAGAAGGAAGGGCATTTTTCACCACACATTTTCTAACAAAAGTTTGAAGGCTTAGAAAAAAACAAAAAGAAAAACAAAAACTTCATGTAAAAAGTAAAAAATTTTCTTATTTGAAATTGCATTTTGATGTTTGGACTCAGCTCACTCTGAGAAATAAAAGTAGTTTGGACATGAAAGTGTCACACTAAATTAGGCTCTGCTTGGTCTTTCGGGAGATGACAAAATTAGGATTTGCCATAAAAACATGTAAGAATTTGAATTTCATAGGTAAGACTGCTGTTCAGGAAATATATGAATTTGGTATAGTATCTCTGGGGGGGGGTTCACTCCCTTTATAGCAATGCTCAGGTCTCTTTTGAACCCAGGATTATTTGTTATCTAAGGCTTGTCATTCATGGTCTCATATCCTTTCGGAAAGTCCTTTCCTTGAGATTTCTTTACCAGAGACGGCTTTTTCACTTTGGCTCTCCATACAGTTTCTCTGCCTGTCCCTTAGGGCTTTGGATTCCGGAGTGAATGTGAGTCTCCATCTCTACCTCTGTTCTTGTTCAGGGAAAACATATTTTTTTTCATTTCTTTTGATTTTAGACCAATTACCTTTTTGGCCTATGGAAATTGAACTACATATTCTTGGAGCTTCCCTTCACCACTTCCCTGAGGCTGCTCCACTGTACTGGAATTGTTACAAAGTGCCAATGCATTGGTTTTGCTGAGAAGTGCTTGGCCTCAGCCTATTTAAGGAATCTTTGGTAAGATGGTGAACTTTGGGCCTTTGCAAGTAGCCTTGCTAGGACACTAGGTGGTCATTTACTGAATTTTTGCCCCATCATCAGGTGTTATAAGGAAGCAGAGTGTAATAATATCCTTAGCATGCAGAACCATGCAACTTAATTTTTTTCCTACCAACTTTCTCCTAGCCAGGGAAATCTCTTTTAGTTCTTAGGTATCCCTCTTACTTCAAACACTAACATTCTTAATAAGCTTATGCTTTTGACTATAATAAGGCAAGAAGTCTTATCACAAACCTTTCTTTGTTTGAGCCTGTTGCCTACTTGAATGGGGCAAAGGACATGGGAAAGACAAAGAGAAAATATAAATTAATGATGCAAAAGTCTTCCTGCTACATTTTCCTGTCACTCCCAATCAAAGATGATTTGTCTGTGTGTCTAGACCACTAGCTAGTCTGTGAAACAGTTCCATCAAAGTGAATATGATCATTCAAAGGAGCAAGGAAAGCCCTTTGAGCTACTACAAGCCTCATCCCTGACACGTGTGTTCATTTCAATAATGGCCTTTTGGAGAAAATGCCTAATTTCAGTCATCCAAACAAATTACTCCAGTGATATGCATTTCAACATAGGTAGAATCAAAGAGAAAGGATGAAGCAGATGAGAGTAGCAGGACAGTGTAAGTTTATCCAGTTATAATTCTTAAGAAGTGGGTTATTCACTAATTATAGAATGGGGTGTGTCAATATAAGCACATGGGCACAAATAATAAATATGCTGACATTTGAACATCACTTTATAATATCTGGAGCACTTTTCCATCCACAATTTCATTTAAACCTAGGTTCTAAACTCATAGAATGTTGCCGTTGAAAGAAATTTACTTATCTTGTCTTCCCTTCCAATACAGGAATCCCACTTAAGAATGCAATGAGCAGGTGCAGTTACTTGTCTTTGAACAATTCAAGGAACAGGGAGCTCACTATTTCATGATGCCAAGTATTTTAAACATGCAGCTCTTGTTCAAAAGAATTTTTGTCTTTAACAGAGATGATAGCTATATCATCCTTAAATTCCAGTCATTGGCTTCAGTGTAGAGCTTAGAGAAAAAGAGAGCTAGCCTTTCGAGTTAAGTATATATGGATAAAAATTATTAATTAGCCACTTTCTGTGTGTGATTTTCGGTAAATGGCATGAATTTTCCAAGTATCATTGGCTCATATATAAAATGCTGATAGTCATATTAACCTCAGAGTTTATTTTGAATATTAAAAGAAGTGGTGAACCATGAGCCTTATGGATAATAGTTCACTTAATCCTCACCCAATATAGGGGATTTTAGGACGAGCATCACCCATTGCTTCATGTTGTTATCATGCCAGTTTTCTACTTGAGCTCCAAGCCACTGTTTTTGCTGTGAGTGTGTCTGATTTGGGCAGCCTTGTCCAGACTCAAGAACTGTTTCCAACCTACTAAAACCATGCAACCAGATAATCTCACACCTTACATTTGAGGGTCACTCCAAAATCAATATGCCCTGAATGAGGCCCGAGCCAAAGTCAACGTGTAGCTTAGGTCTGAGTTTTGTGGATGCTATTTTTCTTGCTTGGGGTTTTTTTTTCATTTACTTCTGAGTTCTATTAAGTTCTAAATTATTGATCTTATTGAATGCTTGTTATTTTCCTTTACAACCTGTTCCTCCTTCTGCATACAACATCACCATGCATCATATCACTATCTTTCCAGTTACTTGTGCCAGAAGCTGGGAGTCACACTTGCATTCACCCTCAGCCTAAATGCCACATTCAATCAGGCATTATGTTCTGTCAATCATCCTACCTCCAAAATATATCTCAAACCTGTCCCCTTTTCTCTATATCCTCTGCTGCCTAGGTTTAGATTTATACCATCCCTCCTTGGAACTATTGCAGTTTCCCAAACAGATGATGTCAAGTTAAGTAAAGAACTTATAAAATTACATTACAACCCAGCCTCTATTAAAAAAAAAAGTAGGGTCTATGTAATATATTTAGGAATATCTCTATACCTCTGTCTTTCTGTCTCTCATTCAATTATTAAACTAGTAAGTTTCAGCTTACCTAGAAAATTCAGTTATGTGGAACTTCTTGTTTCTTAACTGTGCTGAGCAAAAAGAGAACTAATATAGTGCATTTATTCAAAATTGATTTTTGCAAAAGATTGTTCCCATATGTAGATTGTGCTTGTGACTCATGGAGTCTCTCTTTTTGTTCTGGCTGCTTTGAAAAGCCAAGCAAAAGTTCCTTCAAGCCCAGCAGTTAATTGTCACAGAGATGCCTGTTTGATGACTCCATATTTATTTTAAGAGAAACTGCATCCCGTTGGGCCTGCCAGGATGAGTTAGCTGCGAAATGCATTCCTAAATAGCTAAATGATTCAGCGCAGGATCCCATATATGAAATTGACTTTGTAATGCGGCTGCATGTCTCTCTGTTGGAAAGTCTATCTATTTCAGTTCTGGGCTTTATTTTATAATTCAATATTGCATATGAATAGGTAATGGAGGGAAGCTTTCCTGCCTCACAAAATCCATGTTACAACCAGTATGTCGTTAAAACTTCGTCTGGTAACTTGGAAGCTTCCTTTGACAAGGAGGACTCAGTTACATGGGATAAATGTATCCGAAAATATTCGGAATTATACACTGCAGTTTGCAAATAACAACTAGGATGCTGTTGAACCGAGAAACCCCCAAGGGGGTACTTACCTCCTTTGCATCAATAAAGTACAACAGCTTCTTATCAGAGGCTGACTTTTGCTTACAGCTAGAAATCTGGCTAAACCCAGTTTCTAACCACTTAGAGACTTCAAATAATTCCCAAATTATACCTTCCTTCAGAGGGAATATGCCTTAAATCAAGTGTTTAATGTTAGGAAAATAATAATTCACACACTCGTGCACCTTAGCAGCCTGTTTTAATTTAGAAACAAAGAGAACAGAGAACAGCACAGATTGTGCCTTGGTCCCAGCCTCCCCACTTCCCCAAAAAGTGCTCAGGAAATATGCTTCTTCCTAAAGAATAAGGATTCTGTCAGCACTGAGCCCCACAGTGGCTCAACTGGGCATTTTGCTCAACAATGTACTGAGGATAAAAACACGGTGTTTTTCTGAGACTGCAGGAGGCCTAGTGATGTAAAGTTGCTTGTTTATGGTAAAGAGTCAAGGCAACACCTTGGTTTCCAACAAATTCTCTAGGTGAGTGTGATGGTTAATTTTAGGTGTCAACTGAACTGGAGAACTCTGACTATTATTAGTGTGTTTCATTCAATTTCTAACCAAGCACCCAAAGGCTATCCATGGACTGTGTGTTTACACCCATGGCTCACTGTATTCTGTGGACCACCTGATAA
Source organism: Cheirogaleus medius (assembly GCA_008086735.1). Lineage (NCBI taxonomy): Eukaryota > Metazoa > Chordata > Mammalia > Primates > Cheirogaleidae > Cheirogaleus > Cheirogaleus medius. The sequence continues at coordinate 81,420,717 of VBSM01002608.1, read as the reverse complement.
TTCCGAGGAGGAAACAATCCTTGTATTGACAAAATGTGTGAAGTGGGCAGGATGAGAGGTGCAGCATGCTGCCAGGGGTGGCCCGTGGCAATGACAATTCCGGGAGAGAACAATATCTAGCACTTTAGATATTCAGGTGCCAAGGTATATATGAACCCACTTTCTCACCTATGTGTCCAGAATGGTACTACTGTGTACTATCTTTGGGAAAATTGAGAAAATAGTCCTTCAAATTATTTTTTTGCATTCTGTGGTTTAGATTAGGAACCCCAGTTGAGAAAGGCTGGTTAAGAATCATGAAACTCAATTTATAATTTTGTTATGACACAGATTTATAAAATTTTGAGAAGTCAATTAGTTGTATTTAGTATCATTTTCTTTACTTGCAAAATACCTAAGAAGAGCTGGCTGATTTCCAAGATGCCTTAATGTTCAAAGAATCTAAGGTGAATGGTGTGGGTTGGGGTATACAGTGGGGTTATTTATATCGATGACATACTCAGGAGTTTTGTACCTTCACAGTTTAAAATTTTTGTGCACATTTTTATGCTGGACTATTTTTTTCCCCTAGATCAAAAGTGAGGGAAAGAAAGTATCATAAAATCTAGTCCAGTCTTGCAGCCAACATTTCAATTTCTTCCAAAATATTTTTACTAAATAACCATATATTCCATACTTGAATGCCTCTAGTTACAGAATACCAACAATCAGCAAATTTATTCATCCCATTTTTGAAGCATTCTAACTGTTCTGCACTATGTAATATGTTATTTTCCCAGTCCTTTAATATGACTATAAAATGAGGTTGCATTTTTTTATATAAAAATAATCTATACAAAGATGGCCCAGTGACTGGAAACTTGCCCAGCTTGGTCCCTGCACCCCATTCTCCTGACACTGTCTCATACATACCCCAGACAACCCCTCTGGAATCTTCGATGCTGACAGACTCATCCTGCTTTGGTGCAAGTTACCATGTTTGTGGGAGGGAGGCACGTCAATGCCTGGATTCTGTACAAGAAGCATAGGACCAGGGGAAGCATGGTGACCCAGGAAAGAAAATGTTGTTTACAATTGTTCCCCTCCGCCACCAGCTGGGACCCACATCAGTTGGAGGATGTGTTGACAGTGCCTCCAACCTAGTTCCCTGGAAGACTAGGCATTTAGGGTCCCAGTTCAGTTTAAGTAATCAAGCCTAGACCTTTATCATGGAGGGACTGCTTGAGAACAGTTAATCCAATCTGTCCTGTCTGTCCACCATCAGCTCGGTGGTATTCATCCACTCTATGAAAAGTCCGTGGAACAGTTATGGTAGTGGAGATGGGAAGGACACCTGGAGATGTTCACAGGTGTTATGAGTGGGAGGCACAGGAGCTGGGGACATCCCTTGCTGTTTCTCATGGACTTCTCAGTAAGGTTAAGGGGAGTGGTGATCAAATTGTGGTCAGAGCTGTCTGATAGGGATGGCTGAGCCAGCAGTCTTCTAATTTACTTGCAACTTGAGAAAGCTGCACCAGGGTGTGTTCCTTAATGATAAAGGCTCTAGGGGTGGCTCTGATGATCATTGATGCTCCTCTCTCAGGTACTTCGAAAGGCCAAAGTTGCTGAGTGCTGGGGTTGTTGTTTTCTCTCCACTGCTGCAAAATCAGTGTGCCCATTCTGAGAACTGTAGCTTTGCTTTTTTCCCCCGCAGTCATCCCCTATTTATATCTGGATGTTTTGTTCGGAACAGTCTATTGCAAAAGGGTTAAGGGCACTTTTATAAAATGTACAGACACCAATTATGTACTCCACTTTGGCTCACATGGACCACGGTGGAGGGGCTCAGTGAGTTGTGCAGTCATTGTTCTCATGATCTAGGGTCACATCAATCCAAAAAGAGAATGAACTAGAATTAACTCTGAATACATTAGGTGCCCCTTTGGTTGGGCACCTTGAAGGTATATGAACTAAATCATGCTGGAGTTGCTGTCAAGGGAAAGAAACAAGCATCAAGCTTAGGAATGGTCAGGGTAAAATCCTGAATTTTCAAGGCAGATCCATCTCCATCACTTTCTTCCTGAAAATTACCCAAGAGGAGGCTATGAGGAGATAATTCCTTTTTGTGGAGAGGCTACATCTAGTGACCAAACTGTCTCAGCAAGGTGTGTGTATTTGGAAGTATTGTGAGGTAGAGTCAGAAAGCTGTGTGAATTGGTTTTTGAGGAGGCTGTTCCAACTATCAACAATATTAGATGCATTTAGATGATAGGGAACATGAAAGGTCATCAGATGCCATGACAACCAGCCTGTTGTTGAGTGGCTTTTGTAGTAAAGATGCACCACTGTCAGATTGCAAATGGTTCAGAAAGCTGAGAATATGAGACAGATAGTTTTACAAGTCATAGGGGTGTGGCAAAAGTTGGCTGATTGGGCTGGCATAGCTACTCATAACCTGAAGACGTGTCCACAGTGATAAGTCAGAGAGGGGTTAAAGGTCTGACATACTCCATCTACAGAGAATGGGTGGGGACCACACCCTGTACAAGGTGATCTTCCTCACAGCAAGACAAACTGCTCAGGACAAACTGGCAGGATTCACAAGACTGGCATGCAATGGTGGCCTCTGCCTCAGGAACAAGGGGTCCTTTACCTTGTGCCCAGTCTGTGATGGTAAATGTATTGTCATATCCAGTACTATGATGGATCCAAGCAGCACTAGTGACAATCTGGCCAGTGTAGGCTCAATCAGCAACCTGATTCCAGTTGGTCTTATCAGAGAACTACCCCTGACTATGGGCACCTACCTGAGTGACCCAGATGCTTTGATTGACAGCTGCTATTTGTCTCCACAGTTTGTGGCCACAGCAAGGGATGCCTTTAACCTGCCAATCTGTAGTTTCGCAATGTCGTTACAATGGTAGACCCGAGCCTGACCACCAGGTTGGTCCTCCTCAAGCCTCAGAGGTGAGTTAACAACCAAGACACTTTTCAAGAAGTATAGAGGGTTTTATTTATGTATTCACAAATACTTACTGTGTGTCTACTATTGCTAGGCACTGTACTTTGTGCTGGGGATTTAGCAGGAAACAAAATAGATAGAAATCACTTAGAGAATATAGGCTCCAGGTAAGTAAATGATGACATACATTGGAAGGTTCAAATGCTGTGAAAAAGGAGGAGTGGGGAGGGGAAGGGAAGAAAGAAAAAGGGGGGGAGCAGGGAAAAGGAGGAGGAGAGAGGGAGGGAGAGAAGAGGAGGAGGAGAAGGAGAAAGAGGAGGAGAAGAAGACAGAGATGCAGAAGAGGAGGAGGAGGAGGGAAAATGAGAACAGGGTTCAGGTGTGTGGATGGGGTGTGGGTGTGATGTGATGGAAGCGGGATGCAGTGTTTGGTTGTGAGGTCTGGGCAGGCCTTGTTGAGAAGGTGAAAACTGAGTCAAGAGTTGAGGAAGGTTCAGAAGTTAGGAAAACTGACTTGTGTGGGAAGAGCATTTTGCTTTTTACCATATGCCCACACCTAGAACAGTGTCCAACGCACAGTAGCTCAACAAAAACTTGCTGAATAAATGGAGGTGCAGGGGTTCTCTGACGAGTCCAGTTCCTTGTTCACAGATTGATAGAAAGGTTCCATGTTTGATCTTTGTTCAATCTCCAGCATTCTTGGGAACAAATTGAGGAGCACGTACAGGTAAATCCAATGATTAATACTTTTTAGTTGCAATCAGAGCATCTAAGGGTTCAATCAGGAATATTTAGCTGATCTAGCTTTGCTTAGGAGCAGCCAGCAGGTTCCTGTCTTACACCTGCATGACTAAACAGACTTGTGACAGGGATCTCTCTCTGGACAAAGGGTGGATTTATTCCAAAGATGAATTCCATTTTCTAACTTACAATGCAGAAATTCCTAGCAAACCCAAATTTACAATTTGCAAAAATGTTGCGACTGTGACTCCATCTAGTATCCTATTACATGAAGTAAATGTGTCTCCTGCATTTTGCCATTGTCCCAATCCTATTTTTTTGAGCCATAATAAATGAATAGGACCTCTCTTTTATGTATTGATTTCAAAATATTTGAGTCAGACTGATGTCTTTCCTTAATTTTCTCTTCTCATGGATAAATAACTTCATTTTTTATAATGATTTTATTTAAGGCATTAGAATTTCTTCACCATCATAAGATGTCCTCTGAAAATATTCTAATATGCCTTAATTGTGGTACTTAGAGTTGAATGAACACACTGGGTGTGTTACAAGTAGCACAGAGAAAAGAATATTGCCATCTCATTTGTTCAAGATATATTTTCATTAATGCAGCTTAAGATCACATTAGTTCTTTTGGGGGTAGTTCCGTCTCCTCATAGGTGATCACGGAAACCATTGCCAGCTAAAGCAACTGTTATTTTCACCTGTGCTCTGATAAGCTAAATTGTCCCTGTGTTCTACTTGTGTAAGTTGTTTATTAGGGGACCCCAATAGTAACTTTTCACTTTTTCCTGTTAAATTTTAACTTACAAGATTTAATACAGTGCTTCAGTCTGTCAAACTACATTCAATTTTGGTTTTTGTCACTCAATGTATTTATTATTTCTCACCAGTTTCATGTCCCTGTCATAGTTGAGTCTGTCTTTCTAATTATTATCCAAGGTATGTATAATATAAAAAAGTAAATTAGCTCTTAGAATGTACATTCTCATGATATGAGATGGAAAATAAGCACATGCACATATACATATGTCTGTATATATGCATATAAATGAACACATTTGCAGTGTGTGTGTGTGTGTGTTTGTGTATATTAAAACCAAAACCTGCATCTGTACATCTGAATAAGGCTGGAGAAAAAATATGCAACTTATGGACTCTTCTCGCTTTTATACTTATGTCCACTAACTTGAAGAGGACTCTTATTGCTGCCTGTGGTTATACTACATTTTACCAATCCATTCTTCTACTTTTCTAGAGGACTATTTTATACCTTCTTTTCTCTTCTCAGTCACTAACAGTTTTCCCATCCTTGCTTTTAGCCAATGACTGTGCTTCCTGACTTACTGAGAAAATAGAAGCTATCAGAATAGAGTGTCCGTGGGGCACCACTACCACATAGACTCACCTTCCAACATCTGCTTTCAGTACATCCTGCCTATTTTCATAGATGAAATAGCCATGCTTCTATTTAACGCCAACCAATCTACTTGTTCCCTAGATTCCGTCCTTTTTTGCCTATTCAAACACCTGGCTTCAGTAATTCTCCTTTATTTCTCCCTACGTTTACTTTAATTGGATTAATTTCTCCCATCAATCCTACTCTTGATCCTAGCTTTCTCAAACAGCTACTACCTCATTTCTTTCCTGTCTTCTGAAACAGCATTTTCTCTTGCACCAGAGCTGCCAGGGAGCTAACAAACATATTTTCTATACTCAAAATCTCTAGTTCTTCTCCCCTAGATTTTTTAATTACTTGACATTTTAATATTTTTCTAATGAGTTGGATTTTTATATAAAATATAATCCAAACAAAAACTTTCCAAAAATATAAATTGATAGCTTAACAAATTATTATAAGGAAATACGCATGAAAACCACCAAGAACAACAAACTAGATATTGTCAGAATCTTAAAAGCCCTTCATGTGCTTCTTCTGAATTACTACCCCTATCTCTTCCAGTAGATAATATATATATATATATCTAATATACCAGTTATGAATCAATAACTGATTTAGTTTTGTCTGTTTCTGAACTTTGTATAAATGAAATTATGTAGTCTTTGTGTTTATGTATTATTTGTGTCTGGCTTCTTTTACTCCAAATAATGTTTGGGAGATTATCCATATGTTGTGTGTATTAGTAGGTTTCTTCATTTTTATTGTTGTGCATTGTGTAAATATATCACAGTTTATTTTTCTATTTTATTATTGATGGGATTTAGTTTGCTTTAAGATTTTATTTTGAATAATGCTGTTGTGGACATCCTTGTACATATCCATTGATTTTTGTTTATATACAGTTCAGTGAGATATATAACTAGAAGTGAAATTGCTAAGTCATAGTGGTATATATTTTCAACTTTAATAATGTCACACTACTTTCCAAAGTGTGTTAATTTATAGTCTCATCATAAGTACCTAAGAGTTTCAGTTGTTCCATATTCTTGAAAAACATTTGGTATTTTTAGCCTTTTTAAATTTTTGTCATTCTGGTGGGCCTGTAGTAGTCATCTATGTGTTTTAAATTTACATTTCTATTATGACTATGAAGGATGAACACATTTTCATATGGCAATTGGCTATATGGATAACCTCTTTTGTGAAATATCTGTTCAAGTCTTTTACCCATTATTTTTCTATTTGGTTGTCATATTTCTTACTGATTTGTGGAATTTTTTTTGTATATTCTGGATTTTAGTCTTCTGTCAGTTATATATGAAAAAAAATATTCTCCCATTCCATCTTTAGCTGAGTCCCGTCTTGTCTTTACCTCTCTACTGTGGCCTGATAGCTAGTGCCTCCAGCCAAAGGGGAAGCCACATTCCCAGTAATTTTGGAGGGGTGAGGGAATCTGCTGTCTGGCCTGAGATCTGCCGGAGTTGAAGACAACCCTTGGAGGTGACCAGGCCACAGGGGTTTCCGGTGGAAGGGACTGACCCCACCCCAGCAGGCACCGAGTGTCGTGGCAGGTCTCTTTCTGGTCTGGGACCCACAGTAGCCTCTGGCAGGGCTTCTCCAACAGCCCTGAGATTTAGGCCACATACCAACTTGATAAACCCCGTTCTGGGTGGGGTAGGCGTACGAGAGTAGCCATGTCTTAGTCACATAGCCCTAGAAAGTGCCTTTCCCTCAGGATGGTTGGTTATCTTCCCCTCTGACAAAGCAAACTCCGCCCTTGGGGGAGGGGTAAAACGAGAAAAGACTTTCCCAATCTGGGACTTGGGACAATCTCACTCATTGCCTCCCCCACAGCCCAACACACCAGACTCAGCCCTAAAAGGTTGAGAGAAAGGAGAAAAGTCGCTTTCCCTGTAGGACTATCTTGAATATGTGGGTCCTTGGAATTAAGCAGAAGAGGGCAGAGTGATGTTTACATTCAGCAGGTTGGTTTTGATCGTCTGATAAGTTCAGAACACAGGTGCTTGCCTTTGGCACCCAGATTGCTGCCAACGTACAGGCCTGTGGTTCCAGAAGGAAAATCTTGACCATAGTCCTTAGCAATTGCACCAATTGACTCTCCCCACCAGGAGCTCCTCTGAAAATGTGACAAAAGATCTCTGAATAACTTATTAACAGCTCCCCTTAGCTACAGATCAAGCATCCTCTGAAGTATTCTCTCTTAGGCTCACTGATACTTGATGTTCCTTTCGCCCCTCCTAAAGTAATTGCAGGACTCTAGGAACCCTTGGGAGTGGCAGGACATTCCCTTAAGACTAAGATACCTGTATATCCTTTTTGGAGACTTAGAACGCAATACAAAGGTCTTGGAATACCTTGATAATTGACTCCTTCTCGCAAACCACAGATAACAAAAGAAAGAGTAAACTCAGAGCCTAACATAGTGCCTCCCACTTCAACCTAGTGGTTGATAGTGGACTCTCGCTCTCACAAGAGTGGGCTAACCACTGGGTGTCTAAGCAAGGGGCCCAAACCCACTAAACTCTGTAGACAGAAGGTGAAGACATCAGGTCAAAGATAACCCAACAGGCTCAAACTCCTCTAAGTCAATACAGGACCAGAGCACATATCCCCCAGTTCTTCCAAGGATCATTCCTTTGGAACCCCAGAACTTAGCTCATAATCGAGTCCCAGCACCTCCGGTCCTCAACAAAGCATCCAGATGAGGAAGAACCAGTGAAAGATAACAGGAATCATGAAGGATCAGAGAGAAAAGTCACTTTCAAAAGAAAATACTCCATCTCCACCAACTGACACCAACTTACATGATATGATTAAACTGACGGAGGAAGAATTCCAAATATGGATTGTTAGAAAACTCAATGGAATTGAAGAGAACATAGAATCCCAACATAGAGAAACCACAAGAACAATTCAGGAAATGAATGAAAAATTCTCCAAAGAAATTGAAGTAATACAGAAAAAACAATCAGAAATTCTGGCAATGAAGGAAACATTCTTTTTTGATTTCTTAACGGTGATTTTGATGAACAAAATATAGCCAAATTTATTAATATTTCCTTTATAAATAGGGCTCTTATGTTCTATTAAAATCAACCAGTTTAATGTCATGAAGTTATTCTCCTATATTATTTTCTAAAAGTGTTATTTATTTTGCATTTTATATATAGATCTTTACTTATCCAAAAATTTAATTTTTCCTATGGCATGAGGCATGGGTTAGTATGTATTTTTTCCCATGCAGGCATCCAAGTATCTTTCCCCAGATATCTACCTGGCTGACATCCTGGCTTGCTTCAAGTCTTTGTTCTCATGTCATTTCAGTTAGGCCTTCCCTGATCACCCTAATCTAACTTGCATCCTACACCCACCCTGCAAACGCAGCTCTAGTTCATTGCACTCTATTCCCTTACAACGAACTACACAATTTCCTGTTTATTATCTTTCTCTATTAAAATATAAGCTAAATGAAGGCAGAAATCTCTGTCCATTTTGTTTGTCAATATATTTCAAGTACCTAGATGAATCCTGGGCCAGAAAATATGATTAATTGATATTTATTCAATTATATGAGTGAATAAATGAATGCATAAAATGGCAGAAAACATGTTAACGCACTCTCTATACTTGTTCATCTAACTGCAATTTATTGTATTGGTGGTATCCAATGTGTGAAATTTTAAAATATGGTGCATTTGAGTGTGTGTGCTATTTTCATTATAGCTTCTAAAATAATTAAACATTTTAAATAAATAAAAGTTTAATCTAGGTTTCTGTGAGGTATCCATTCATTGAACAGATATTTAAAACACCATTTAATGTACAAAATTATTGAATTTGTGGAGACATTTTCAAGGATGTACTATATACGTTTTCTCTAACTGGGGCTTACATTGGGCACATTTTTAAAAGATGAAACAAAACACAAATTTCCACTTCATCTAACCCCCCAGAATCAGGTAGCTCTGTCCAGAATTTTTATTTCTTAATTGCTAACACATTAAAAATTTTAAAAAAATTGTTTTAGGAATATGTATTCTAGTAAGTTGTGCATTAAGTACATGAAGTCTGGAAACAGATGGCAAGGCTTAATAGCTATATGACCTTTGGTAAGTCGTTCAACTTCCCTGTTGTTTATTCTCTTTATCTGTGAAGTGGGGTTAAACAGTTTCTCAGTGTTATTATGAAGCTCAAATGAGTCAATATAAGTAAACTGCTTTTAACTATGTCCGATGCCTGGTAAGTTGTTATTTCTATTTCCACTAAAAAAGAAACCTTAAACTTTAAAAAGAAGAAAGAAAAAATAATCATTATTAGATATAGAAAACCTGGGCATAGTCAATTCTTTTTCTCAGTGTTTTGATTGTTAAATGTCATTTCTGTTGGAAAGAGAGAGACAGAGAGAGAGAGAATAGCTACATGTGATTACTCAAAGCTGAAAGCCAAGCACAAGTTAGATAGCAGCCATGAGTGCGATGCCCAGTTTTGAAGAGGAGCTTAAAACATAAGTCAGTGTCTGGACACATTTGTTAAATTGTTCTCAGCATTTTCATGTAGATCCTATTATTTCTACAAATTCCTTCATAATATTGCACTTTTTGTCATGATGAACACAACCTCTCTTATCTCAGAAGTGGGGTTTTCCAGCTGTTGGACTGAAGAAGCTCTATTCTTACGAGTTTCATATGGAAGCAGTGATAAGAAAGACAACACTGTGGTATTTTAACTAGCTGCTCTGATGAAAAGCCTCCATTGTCAGGTAGTGTAACACCAATTGTTAATTTTAATCAAAGGGAATCTAATAGCTTAATGAAATCATTGGCATTAGATGTTCCTAGTCCTCCAGCAAATTGCTGACCATGTTATAGAAATTTATTTTTCACATATTAAAATAGTTATACTGTAGAACCCAGCAAACTTATTTATCAAATTTTTTGTTTTGTTTGAATGGGATCCTTAGTTCCTATTTCATTATGCTCTCTGCAGTAACATTGTAGGTAAGAAAAATACTGTGTTTTAACCTCTCAGTTGATGTAAACATTTGGCAAAACTCTTTAGTCCTCCTGTTTTCTGCATTCTTCTTTCTCGAGGGGACAACACATATTTTTAATTCCTAATATTTAGATATTTCTGAAGATTCTTGAGAAAACCACCCTCCATTTTAAATATTAGTTACAGAAAGTTATTGGTTATTGTTTGATCACTGTATCAGCTCTCTTCTTTTTGAGGATCTTAACAAATCACCCCTAGGATAATTTCTACAACCCTTAAATGTAAACTGCTTGCTAATGAGCAGAAACCTTCCATTAGTCAAATGATAGGAGATTTTCAAATTCAACTGTAAGCATTAAAGACCTTAAGATGTAATCTTAATTGTTAAGATCTTAATTTAAACTAATATTTATATTCATCTGCTCTTAGATGCATCATGCACAATTTTTTGGTTACAGGAATTGATAAGCAGCTGACCATCTTCATAGTTATTTTTTGAACTAAGCAATTTAGCCTCTGCTAATAGTGTATAGTATATTGGTCTCTTAGTTAATTAATGCTGCATTCTGAGTGACAATTATATGGAAGGGAATGTGTTTGCCTTACTTGTGTTGTTATTATCTTTCCAATAAAATTGGAAGATCTTTGTAACCTGGAAAATGCCGTTTATTATTGTTATATCTCTAAAAACTACATGTTTATGAAATACCTGATGATCGTATTAGTTATTTATTGATATATACAACTTACCTCAAAACTTAGCAGCTTAAAACAAGCATAATTGTTTATCACGTCTGTGGGTTAGGGATTCAGGAACAGCATGGCTATGGTTCTGGCTCAGGTTTCTCCCAGGTTGCAGTCAAAAGTAGGCTGGGGTTTCAGTCATGTGAGGCTTGACTGGGGCTGGAGAACTGGCTTCTGAGGTGGGTCGCTCACATGACTGACAAGTTGACACTGGCTGTTGGTGGGAGGCCTGGGTTCTTCTCCATGTAAGACAGTCCACAGAAATGTTTAATTATTCATGGCATGGGGCTGTGTCCCCCCAGAGGGAAAGATCCAAGAGACTAAGGTGTAGGCTTCAGTGGTTCTTATGACCTAGTCATGGAAATTACACACTATATTTCTGCAATTGCTCATAACCAGTCCTGATTCAATTTTGGAGGAAACTATTAATATATAAGAACATAAGTACCAGGAATTGAGGACCACAGGGGGTCTCCTGGAAGGCTGGCTTCCATACCCATTGTCTGAGTTGTCTCCAAGGCTCAGATGTCAACATTTGTAATTGCTAACTCTCATCTAACATCCGTTACCCTAAAATTGGTTCAGACAAAGACATCAGAAAAATTGATTATTTTTAAATAAGTGACTTAAGGTTTTATAACATTCAACCATGCTTCTTGTCTGTAAGAAAAAATGCAACATATATTGGCTCAAACAGAGAAGGAAATAAAGTTGTTGGATTACATAATGGGAAAGACCAGGAACAGAGTGGACTTAATCTAGGTACTCAACAATGTCATGAAGGACCTATTGCTTTTTTTGTCTCCTTGTTATGCCCTCATCCTGAAATGGATTCCTTTTATGGTGGCAGAATGGCTGCCAAATACTCCTGGGAATTTCATTTGTATCCATGTTCATTAGTTGAACAGTAGTTTTCTGGCTGGACTATGCCTGTGGCCAAGAGGAATGGACTATTGTGAATGCAGAGGTCAGTTAAGACCCCCCCCCCCCAAAGAGCAAGGCTGCTGTAAGATGGGAAAAGGATATAAAATATGTTGAAAGGAATCACAATGTCTCCTACAGGGACAGATATTCATATTTATTAAAATTAGTAGCTCTGATTAGGCTAACCAGATACATATAATCTACCAAAATGGGAATATTTTATACTACTTTTCTCTCCTTTCTAACAAACCAATGCAAGTTTTTCAAAATATGGATATCTCTCCTAAATAACTCCTAGAGAGTACATTGTTCTGTTTAATCGCTTTATTAAAATTCAGAAATAACTGTAAATTTGCAATGCTCATATCTCACTTTCAAAGTAAGTCACTACTTAAATATGTTTTCAGTTATTTGAGGTTTACATATTTGGGTAGCAATTATTCTGATCACTTGTCAACAAACAAAAATGTTTGACAGAATCAACACTGGGGCCATGATTATAACTAATTCACTTATCTTTCTTTATCAATAGACTGTAAGCTCCTTGAAGTTCTGTACTTTACCTTTTGATTGTTCTTAGTAGCTGCTGTGTGTCCAGAACATAAAAGGAAATCAATAAAAAATTGCAGAGTAGATGGGTGAAATTCAACATTATTATTAATATTATTATGGCACCCAGTCCAGTATGTGGTGTTTGTGGTGGTCAATAAATGTTGTCCATCTGCTTTAGAGAATTGCATACACATCACATTAAAGCTAGCAACTGCAATCTCAATCTGCATCATTTTCCAAATATTTTATTTCCTAGGCCATATGTGGATCTCTGTCCATAGCTTGCAGATTTCTCTGACTTCAAATCTCATGTGTTAGGATAAAACAGACCTGGGTTCAAATCTCTATTTTGCTTAGTAGCTGTATGAATCTTGGCAAATTTGATAACCTCTATAACTTGCAGTTTTCTCTAGAATAGAGAATAATTATAGTATCAACTTCACAGAAGTGTAAAAGGGTTAAATAAAATAATGCATATAAATCCTGGGAGAATAGTTCCTCACACATGGTAAACTTAATTATCAGTTATTATTATTCACACATGGAGATTTGCCACCATTTCACATAAAAGACAAGCAGATTTCACAACACAGTTCAAAGTTATTTGAAACTCAGGATTGCATTGGGAAACCTTCTTGACATTATTAAGATTTTACTGGTGGGGGATTGGGTACTACAGAGAAGAAGGGTGAGATATAATATCAAATATTAGTAAAGAGCAAACACTTTCAATTTAAATAGATCTGGTTTGGTTATTTTTGCCACTTCCTACCTGTGTGACCTTGAGCAAGTTAATTTATCTCTTGTGTTAGTTATCTATTGTTGCATAATAACTTACCACAAATTTAGTGGCTTAAAGCAACATTCATTCATTGTCTGAAGTTTGTGTGGGTCATGCATTGGGACATGTTTTAACTGGGTCCTCTGCCTAGTATCTCACAAGGCTGCAACTAAATCAGGGCTAGGTTCTTATGAGAGGCTCAACTGGGAAAGGATCCATTTCCAAGCTCTTTCAAGTTGTTGGCAAAATTAATTTCCTTGTGGTTGTAGCATTTATGGCAACTTGCTTCTTCAAAGCCACCAGTAGAGAGAGTGAGTATGTTAGCAAGATAGAGTCTTATATGATGTATTGTAATCATGGAAATGAGTCTGCACATTTGACATACTCTGTTGGTTAGACACAAGTCACAGGTCCCACTCACACTGAAGAGGAGGAGATTATACAGGATAGGGACACAAGGAAGCAGGGAATATGAGGGCCACCTTAAATTCTGTCCACCAAACTCTGTAAGCTTCCATTTCTTCTTCTATATAATGAGTTTAAACAGTGCCAACCACGTGCACTAATCCATACAAATTGTTCAACATTCTGCTTGGCACCTCATGACAGCTTACATATTGGTACCTCTATTAGTTGCTTATTTGGTGAAGGTAAAAATGAATTACTAGCAAAAGTGAGCTACTGAAAATCAGGACTACTTGAATGCAGTATATCCTCATTGCCCTGAGTGCAATTCCTAAAACTCCTAAAACTATGGTATCTGCCCTTTCCATTATGTGACACTTGCCAACACTGTTGGTATTTTTGATGCCATAAAGCCCCCTTTTCATACCTCGGTGGCATAGGCTTGACTTTTATTTCCTTACAATCAGATTTTCTGTGCTAATAATTATATTGATAAATTAATTTTTGATAATGTGATAAAGCCAGGGAAAATCCTTCTCCCGCCCTTTCTTCTTTCCTCCAGCCCTTCCTCCCAAATAGGAAGCATATTTTAATAATTGACTTATAATAAAACAAACATTTTTCAGATAGAATTTGACAATTCACAAAGAGCTCTAGAATACTTTACAGATTACGAAGCTGAGCCTTTGAGAGGTTAAGTAGTGCTCTCTCTTTATTCTGAATATTGGGCTTATGCAACCATGCTCTTCTAACACTCATTTGTGTCAAATTGAATTTTAACTAATGTTTACTGCAGCATAGGTCCCTACATTTATTGTAACATTTAAAGACATTAGTTCGGTGAGAACTCTGGACCAAGGGGGGAAAATATCAGGAGGTTTCACTTATAACAGGTAGGCAGGAGATTATTTACAGACAAATTTTGGGTTAATCTAAATCATGCTAAGTAGGTAGAATCATTACATTGATCCCCAAGGCCAGCCAGATTTGGGTTATAAAGGAGGCCGATAATCTTATTCATAAACGTGAGTAATCTACATTGACATTTCTTTAAAAACCATGCTAAAAATATAATGAAATAGCAGACTAAACCATTATACCATAATCAACTGCAAACAACCATAAAACTGAACAAAATATATGAATCACTGGATTTGGGGTTTTGGACAACAGACAACACAAAACAATCCCTGAACAAGGGAATTTTATAGGGGGAGTCCCATAATTTCTCTGGTTCTTTGCCTGGGACAAATCCCTGATTGTGGTAGAGGAGAGAGAATCCAAGAAAAGAACAATAGATGCTCCTGAGCTAAAAAAGCTAAGGTCTAAATATAGGAACCCCTGAAGTGCTAAAATCTGAAAGACATGGCATTGGAAACAAAGAGGTTTCTCATAGTAAGAAAGAATCTATGGGGGCAGGGGCTCCCCGTGAGTTTCTGATTGAGTCCTATTTGCACATACAAAGAATAAAAGTGCCTAGTTTTACCAGAGAGCAGTTGCTATGGGTTTGATAGCAGAATAGAGATAAAAGAGTTTAAATAGTGCCAAGGAACACTAGAGTTCTGGTCCAGCTAGAGTAGAAAGATCTCATTAACACTTTTGGAATTTAACAGAGATACCAGAGGTAAAGCCCCTCAGGAGTGACTTCCCCTCAAGAGTAAGGTCCACACCTTGTAGTTAGATGTTAGTTGTACTCTGGACCAGCCTTATCAAAGCCACCAAAACCAAGCACTGACAGTATCTTTAGAATTGAGAGTTTGGAGGTAGCATCTAATCAGGAAACATGCTAAATAAAGCTTATTCTAGAGTAAAATGTTTTTAAAAATGTAGTGTTAGGATTAAAAATCAAGCTACAGACTGGGAAAATAATCACAATATATAATTCTGGCAAAGAACTGCTATCCAGTATATATATATATACCCTTTGACAATTTATTAAGAAGCTACCAAATCAATTAAAAATGAGTAAAAGGATCTGAATGAACCCCTGAGCCCTTCACAAAGGAAGGTTATACAAATAGCCAATAAACTCATGAAAAGTCATACAACATTATTAGACATCAGAAAAATACAAACTAAACCATTATGAGAAAGCATTTCACACTTATTAAAATGGCTAAAATTTAAAAGAATAATATTAACTGTTGCCATAATGTAAAGCAGGTGGGATTCTCAGACCATGTAGATGAGATAAGAAAATACTATTGGAAAATAGTCTTTCAACTTTTATAACACAAAGCATAAAGTTACCTTGTGACCTAGCAATTTCACCCTGAGGCATTTATTTTTGAAAGCATATGTCCACAAAAAGAATTGTGCACCTATGTTCACAATAGTTTTATTCACAGTTGTCAAAATTGAAAACTAATATTCATCGATAGGTAAATGTATAAACAAGTTGTGATTTGTGAATACAGTGGAATACTGCCTAGAAGTATACAGGAACAGATTACAGATACAACAAATCTGAGAAGTGACATGCCACCACCTCTGTCCTATTCTAGTGGTCACACAGATTGACTTGGTTATGTGTGAGGAAACTACACACAAAGATATGAAGGCTGTGAATACTCGGAGGTTGGGATCATTTTGGAGGTTGGCTGCCATATGTATTTTTAAGAGGCAATTATCTGGTGGACTTAAGTGGTGAATTGGAATATAGGTTGTCTGTAGTTGAATAGGCAGGAAACTTTAGTCGTATGTGGCAGAAATAAAACTGACGTTATCCAAAATAAATTGTAAGAGAACATCTGCAGCAATGAGACTACAAATAATGTTGGATAAAACTCTTTTCAGAAGGACTTAGTTTTGGAAGCAAGACTAGGAAATACATGGTCCTCTTGTGTCCAGAGGTATCCAATTGGCTTGGCTCATTGCTGTATGTCTGTTGATGTTGATAGATAATTTGCAAATTGTGTTGTCAACACAACATTTAATCTGCTCTGAGCAGCTCATAAACAACACTTTGATTAATTCTTTCAGTCCGTATCTTCTGGACAAGATTTACAGAGCTCTGCTTATGTGGATGAAAAATAGAGAGAGATAAGCTGTCAGTATAAAGGGACAGGGGAATGGGGAGATTTCCTTTTCCCCTTTTTTGGTTGAAGTTAAGAAGTACTTTTTAATCAGGATTTTAAATGCTTGGTTCTAGACGCAAAGGACATCTAAGTGAAATTCAACAGCAGGCAGGAACCCAGGCTCAGTGTCAAAGTGGAGTAAGTCAGGACGTATCAGTAAATCAGAGGCAGATTGGCAGTGGAATATTGTACAGGGAAGAGTAAGTCAAGCCTAAGGCAGGAGATGACTTTCTGAATTAGCCAATTAGTTCCAGAAACCTGTTGGACAACTACAACTCAGAGAGCTTGCCATCCATGCTGTTTATTGAATACTGAAGTATTGAATCAAATTATGTTCCACAATGACATTTTGAAAAAAGGAGTAGAATAAGAAAGAGGCTATCAGTGACATGAAGTATAAAGGTAAATATGTATTATTATTATTGAATGAGAGAGAGAGAGAGGAAGAGATGCTGTTGTTGATTCTGCTATTGTCTTTTTATTGTATTAATATTATTACATACTGTCTCCCCCCCGCAGGTCCACAATCTGTTTAGTTGAGCAGTTTCTATTAATTTTGTCTTTGAAATAATTTTCCATTGAAGCATGGATTTTAATCAGCACCTCTCTACCTTTGTTGATTTATCCTAGCCAAGACAAGTGAATAGAGTTCTAAAACACTGTTTGTGGAATACTCTTATATCACTTCAAAGTATGGTAAGCATCCAGGAGCTTAGGCATAAAAACCTGGAAATGAATGTCATTTGGAATAAGGTCCTTTCATAGTAATTATGACACAAGATGTACAGACAGTCTGTGGCTGATAGGGGAAAAAAGATCCAAGAAAATAGCTATCTAATAATTTCAGAACTATTAGAAATGTAAATAACCCAACAATACAATTCCTCCTTGTATTTGTCCCCTTTTATGCCTGTCTCCTCTCAAAGGGATAAATATGATTTTTACGAGCTGCGTTTTGGAATGCACACATTTCCGGTGATCATGCCAAGCATTTCTTTTGTTGTTCACGTCTGCATCTTTTGATATGATGAAGAGTCAACAGGAAAGTCGATTTGGTTTTGTTCTTTTGACAAATAAAGTTCACTTTGGGACACCCTTGGGAAAAACAAATAAACAAAAAAACAGACAAAAAATTACATCCAAAAAAACAAAACAAAGCTGAATTTTCTATTACAGACAGTTAAAAATGGTAAATTCTATGTGAGGCCCTTGGAAATATTAACCCAGATTTAGAAATTAGTAATTATATTGACCTTGACATCTGTCCTCATTACCTTTTTCCCAGCTCACACAATTAGTTTAGCTGAGAATGTCATCAAAACCCCACGTTTTAGATCTATTTCTAGTAAGGAACTCCTTCAAATCATTGCCCCATGAAAATTACAATATTAAGGACACAAAGGTATACTTGTATCTAATTGCAGTAATTGTGTTGAGAAAGAATTCACATAAATCTCCTTTAAGGGCTTTATTCTGTTTGATGGACTTCATGTACTCTCTTAAAACTGAAATGATTTCAAAGCATTGTTCTACAAAAGATTATCGGTAATTATTGTATATGAAAAGAGAAAGGGCAAAAGAGAAAAATTTGAGAGGTTCACATTGTGAAACAAACTTCAGGCTTTTAACTTGAGGATGGCAGAGGCTGACTAAACCCCTGTGATTCTGGAACTCTCTGTTTCCTGAGCTCACTCCCACTCCCACCCCTTGGACCACAATTTGTTGGAAGCATTGTTGTTGTATGAGCAATATGCTGACAGAGTCTAAATGTAACACTATCCTTCTGAAAAATGAGGGAACCACGATGCTCATACAAAGAAGAAAATACCTAGTGATTTTCAATCTTCTGAAAATAGCAATAGTCTATTGGGTTTATTTCATGATTATAAAAGCCTAATAATCTATGATAGCTGAAAGCAAATGTGATTTATTAGGGTCTCTCACAGACAGAAGATAAACCCATAATGTGCAGGCAAACATTTTTTTTAAAGGAGTGTGCTAAAAAGAAAATAGTCAACAGCTTGCTTACTCTGTACCTCCAGAAAGTGATGATTTGAGGCTCTGAAATATCAGGGTTGATAAATGGTAGAAGCAAAATTATAACTGTTATTCCATGGTGAGATAAACTTTCACCTCCATGAAGAAAATATAGATTACTGAAACTGATTGCAAGCAATCAGCACTGTATATTCTTCTTCTCTAACTGAGCAATGTTTGAATTTGTGCCTTTCAGACAAACGCATTAATAACATTTAGCCACTAGGTATCTGTGGAAGAAATTAGAAATTGTTTTTAATTTGTTGGTTTGGTGAAGCGATAATATATTGAGCCATATGGGAGGGGGCAAAAAAACCCAACCTATTGGTATACTATTTCTATTTGCATATGTAAATATATGAATGCAAATAGAAGCATGTTGTTTTTACAAACTCTCCCACACAAAGGAGAGGGTTAATAGACAGGCAGATTAAAAAAAAATGCATGACTATGTTGTGAAATATGAATTTAACACATAACTCATTGGAGGCTCCAATGAGTTATGGGCCTCATTTACTGCATATTACAAATGTTTTTTCCATATTCCTCTTCAACAAGGCATATGGTTTAAATTAGTTTCATCTTGGATTTTCTAGGATCTTTCATGGACTGTTTTCTGCAACAAACTGTATTATTCTTGCTCTTTTAATTCTATAGTAAGATGCTATTAAGTGCAGTTCTTTAATTAGCATGTGAGGCAGTGCCTCAGGAACATATTCTGTAATAGCCATAAGCAGAATAAGAGTTTGAATTAAGAATTTATACTCAGTTGATGAACTTAAAGAAGCTTCAAATTCTTTACGGCTGAAGGTGAATGGATAGAAGATCAGCGTCCGTTGGGGGTAGAGGAAGGGGAAGTTTGAGACGAAAGCAATCAGACCCAGGTTCAGCTGAATCAGAAAAGGAACCTCTGTGATAGGTAACAACATCCTGAAGGGTTAAGAATATTAAAGGACCCCATTTCCCATAACTTAGCTCATAAATCATATTTTCAGGTACTTTACATGATTTATGAGAGGCTGGCTGTCTGCATGATCAGTAAGTTGCATTAAAATGGCAATTGGTGCTTCCAAAACAGAGCCTTCTGATAAGAATCCAAATCTCAGAGAAGGCAAATCTCAGCAGACAAGTCGTCTGAAAATTGGGGTATAAAGGAAGCATCTATAGCTCACTCTCCACGTCTAAAGTTCAGGATATAAAATCAAAATATTGAGTGTGAAAAACACCACGATGAAATCATGATGCTTGTGTTTTTGTTTCTCTCCTCACTGTGACCTTGATTAAGGCATCTATATTCTTTGAGCCTCAGTTATTTCTTCAGTAAAATAAAGGATTCAGGGCCCACTTATCCCTAAAATATATAGTATGCAGTGCATATGTATAAGTGACAAATTCCTTTTATGGGTATATAGTTATATCTTATTTATTATCCATATGCATATTACATATTATGTACTAGGTAATACATATTGTGCATTGGAAACCTGATCACTGTTCAGCACTATCAGCATAGGAGTTGTTACCTAATTTCACTTGTTATTCTGCAAATTGTAAATGCTGACACCTAAAAGTATTAGATTTATGAATGGGATTATAAAGTATAATCAAGCATTCTATTCAATATTATAGTTGGATAAAATATTATAGTCTGTTGTTTTCTTTTAGAAGTAAAAGCATATAGGACATCGCTACTTGACATTGATAGTGGGCAAATGAAAGATGAAAAGTGAAGTTTGTAAAGGACGTCTTGTCACTTTATGTTAGCTGGAATGGATTCCATTTCAACGGTGAATTAAAATTCATAGCTTTGTTATTAGAACTTTATTTGAATGCAACTCATCCATATTTGGATTTTATAATGGAGGATGGGTACATCTTCTGAAGCTTTCTTAACAGGACCAAATTTAGTATATATTAATCTCTTTTCAAAAGACATTTTATTCCATTAGGTTATCTGGAAGTTGTGTTTTCAAACACACCAGCCATGAGTAAGACTCAACAGGTCACTGAGAAGGCAAGAAGTAGAAGGGTTTTGAGTTCAGAAATATTTGACACATTGGATCAGTTTAGAATTATAAAGTCTAAACTTTCTTTATTAACAAGAATTTAGAGACAGGTCTTTCTCTAATAAACTGTCCATAGTCCTTGTAGTAAAGAAAGCTGTGGACCTCTAGTTTCTGTGCTTGTGAGCTAGAGGCATGACCTCTACCTCAAGCTCTCAATCAGCTGCCTTTGAGATCAACATTCCTCCAGATTTGGTCATTTAGGCTGCTGTCCCCTTCTGGCGGGGAGACAGATTCTGCTGTCCTGGGTAGTCTCCTGTGGCTTCCCTCCCCACTGCTCTTGGTGTCAGTAACTTTTCCTCATGAGTCCTCACTGTGCCTTTGAACCAAGGACCCTCTTGGCCGTGATGCTAATTGTGCCCCTGTCTTTGGCTCAAACACACTTGGCATCATTTTCTTCCCTTGGAGCCTGGCTGGCACATTTGTGACTCAAATTTGAGTTTTCTACATGAAACCAGGAGCTTTTACAATATATATATATACACACACACACACATACATATATAAAAACACATGTATATATACACACACACATAAGTTTGTCTTCCTAAGTAGAATACTAAAGTGGAGCACTATTTTTCGAGTTAATACGAATAAACAGAACTCTGACTTTGTTTTTGTCGAATTTGAATTTGTTGTGATGTATATTTTTTACGTTGTATTAAAGCATTCAGAATGAGAGGGGCAAGAAACACTAAGTACTTTTTTTGGATGTGTTCTCTCAGCCTCTGATGTAGTTTTGGAAATACTTTGCAAAAAGTTTATTTTTGATTATTTTCTTCCTCTCCCAGTAAAATTGAGACTCCATTAGGTCACAAATGTTATTTTGTTCACTGCTGTATTTCCAGAGGCTTGAACAGGGACTGGCACATAATAAACATTCAATAAATACTTCTGAATGAATAACCAATGTATATGTTGAAGAGTTCTTTTTCATATTTGGTTTAGCTTTAGTGACTTGCAACTAAGGCTGTATAGACATAATATCTAGGCCATCAGAGATAGTAAATCAAAAGGGTTGGGTAGGGCCCAAGAATTTAGGTATACACATATATATACATGCATGCATATATGTGAATGTGTATAACAGATTTCATGATTTTTAACAAAAATTTAATTGTCTTAGTATTTGAAATTTACTAACATTTCTGTAGTATAGCTTCTTAGAAGGTGAATTGCTGATTAAAAGGTAATGCATTTCATATATGTTCAAAATAAGCCAAATTTCCCTCCAAATATTCCACACTAATAAGAATGTTTATTATCAAAACTCTAACTGACATTGGATATTAACAATTTTTGTATCATATTGTTCTAATTATTTTAGAGTTAGCCAACTTTTTCTGGTTTTTGATTATGTATATTTCTCAATTTATGAATTTTTTATCCAAATACTTTGCTCATTTTTCCATTGAATTATTTGGATTTGTTTATTACAAAAATTTATTCTCTAAAATTACTTCAAAATTATTTACTTGTTTATGCTTTGCCCACTGAATTTGAAGCATATCAAGTTTAACAATAGCACATTCATATATGTACATGAATTTGTTTCTAGACCATCTATAGTTTTCCTACCATCTATTTCTCTATCTCCATACCAATACCATGTCATTTTAATTTCTGTAGGTATATATAATATATCTTGTTAACTGGTAAAGCAAGTTCCCATCATTGTTCTAGCTTTATAAAATTTTCCTGGTAATTCTTACATATTTTCTCTTCTAGAAATAATTAAAATTACCTTATCAAGTTCTATGAAAAAATCTTATTGAGATTTTGATAGTATTTAACCAGCATTACAGTTTAGTGTGGGAGAAATGAATCTCTTTACAATATTGTGCCTTCCATTCCAGGATCATGGCATACGTTTGCATTTATTCAGATATTCTTTGATGGCCCATTTAGTACTTACAGATATAGTGGCAGCTGAATCCATCTTGCATTTTGATTTACTAGAATAAAGGGTGTCCACATCCTCAGCCTGCTATTTGCAAACTGCTAGGAAAAAACAATCTGGAACATTTATATCCCATAATGTAGTAAAAAAGCATAAACACATTAAAATATAAACCAGAGGTTTCTTTAAAATGCAGTCTTAGAGGATTTCAAATTATAGTTCACCAAAAAGTTTTTTGTCTTCTGTTTTGATGGTATGAAGCATAGTTAAATTTTAATCTACATTTTAATAGCCATTAGTTCTCTAAACAAAACCCAATATATGTCATTTTTGAATTTATTTGTTGACAATTCATGCCTTTTATTACATAATTAATTTAAAGTAAATGAAAGAGTATGCATCACTTGTTAAATGGGAAAAGTAAAAATTTGTCTTTATATAGTATGAGTATTATTAACGATTATATCAGCATCTTTATAATATTTAATAATAAATGAACCCCAAACCACTTTTATTTTAAATCACTTGTTATACCCACACAAAATGATAAAGTGAGGCAAAATAATAAGAAGGGGCTCAGGAGGTTCTATGTGACAGGAATGGTTGTTCTGAAAATCAAGCAAAATTAGGATTGTGTTTCAGGATATGTTTCTAGGAATCTGCTCCCCATCCTCCAATTAGGAGTTGAGTGCCCAGTGCTCTTTCTTTTTGTTCCTACTACTTCTTTGCTTTTAATTCAAGGTCTCCAACCATGACCAGTCTGTGGAGACACTGGATGGGGAGAAGTTGAGGCACATGGCAGTCACATACATGCTCTTCCTTTAAGGACCATTGCTATTTTTCTTTCAGAGCTTAAAGCTACCATGCTAAACATAACAATTACTTTGGCTCCTTTGCTTTCCTATCTAGTGACTTAATTTGAGTAAAAGTATTAATATTTTATCAGGAAATCAGCATTTTTCATTTAAATATGCACTTTAAAAGCTTTATTATATCCTAACATCTGATTTATAATATCTGGAGGCACAGATATTTTCTGTTGGAATGCTGTTCCTGTTCTTTCACAAAAGTCAACTGGCCAAGGGATCTCAATATATGGAAATTTCTTTTAGAGATATTTGGTGTCACTGTTGCTATTTAGAGAGTTTAAAAACTGCTCCTCAGGTACAACTGTCTGAAAAATCACCTGTCTTCCTGAAACCTTTATCATTCTGTGTTAGGTCACAAAACAATCTTACCTTGGGCCCTTTAGGTTTCACAAAAAATTTTAGCATGTAGCTTAATTTTATTTTATTTTATATCTCACAAGAATTTGAGTTCTTTTTCAAAGAAAAATTAGAGAAAGCCTGCAGGAGGATGGGCTGAAATAATTTGATAGGTTAATTATTTTTTCCCATTATTTTCCCTTTTCTCCCCCTATATTCAAGCAGCTAGCATTCTTGCACTTTAAAGCCCAGGAAGAAGAATGTGGCAAGTCAAAAAAAGTAGAAGTCTGCAAGACTTCCAGTTTTGGGGTTCTAAAAGACTAAGTGCATTAAAATAAATAAACAGACTGCTGACCCTAAACTAGAAAATGATTTCCTGACATTGTCAGAAAGGGAGAGTTTCATGGGTACTGTCCATGAAACCCATGAAAGTACTGTCTTGAGAATGTGGCATAAGTTGGAAGTTCTCAGGAGCTGATATCTTAGGCCAAGACTTCCAGCCATTCCAAATGCTTGAATCCCAAAATAGAAGGGGAGCAATCATGCTCAAAGACTGCATGAGCACAGCCAATAAGCATTTAATCCATAGCTACTGTTGGCCAATGGCTGAAGACTGTGGTGGCCTTTCCCCCACTGCCCACCACAATTGACCCTAGGATCTCAGCAGAGCTCTGGGGAAGCCCCAAGAATAACTAATATTACTCCCATAAGAGTCCTTGTCTCTCCTCTCCTCCCCTTCACTCCTCTCCCTCAATACGCTCCTTCTCTTTTCCCATCTCTATTGCAGAATCCTGCCCTACATCTCCTCATTGTAAGTGAGGGAGATGACTAAATGAACGTCAGCTCCAAATTCTTGGGAGACACAATCTGATGGAACAGGAGGCCATTCTCAGAATCTAGCACTTACGAGTGCTCATGTTTTTCTTCTCATTACACTCCTGAATTTTCATGTGAACAGAGTAGCAACCATCCAGCTCTGCATCCTTCTTGACACGGCCAAAATTGCTGGATTTAGCTACACATATTTATCCAAAGCTTTCAAATGAGGATGCATATTACATGAAAGTGTAACTTTTGTATCAGAACACGTACCCATGTTAAACACATAGAAGCTCACGTGAAAGAAACATACAAAGCAATCACAGTTATATATTCTGTCCATATTCTTTCATTTCTCTTTCTTTTCCAAATTTTCTTCTATTTGGTAATTTATGGCATGATTTACCTTTCTTTTTTTCTTCTTTCTTCTTCAAAACTAATGCCCAAATATATTTTCCCCTGATTCTTTTCTTAAGAATAGAAAAACAAGCACCACATGTACTCACCAGCAAATTGGTATTAATGGATCAACACCTAAGAGGACATATAGGAATAACCTTTTTCGGGTGTTGGGGGGCTGGTAGCGGGGAGGAGGGGATGGGTATATACAAACATAATGAGTGAGATGTGCAGCGTTTGGGGGATGGTCATGCCTGAGGCTCTGCCTCGAGGAGGGAGTGGGGGCAAGGGCAATGTATGTAACTATAATATTTGTACCCCCATAATATGCTGAAATTAAAAAAAAAACTATGGTTTTTTTCCTTGCAACTTCACTTCGCAAAATTTCTGCAATGTATTATTCCAACAGTGTGACATAATGATGTTTGGTGTATATTCCTCACTGCTCCTCTGCCTTCTCAGCATTCTTCATGAGGCACAGGAGGCCAGGGTAGCCTTATTTGCTAAATCACTGCCTTGTTAATCTCATTCTTTTACCCCAAAATTTCCCCTTAACAATTTTAAATGGATCCTGAGTTTTCCACTTCCATCTAATTTGCATTTTTCTTGGTTGTGTGCTGTTGAACAGCTGCTGTTTTCTCCCCAGAAGGTGGTGGGGGATGGTTTCCATGGAGATGGTGATGACTCTGCTCAGATGTGGACACCTCCAGTATTCCCACTGTATTTGTAATTCCTAGCATCCATTCCATGTGGAGCTCCTAAGTAATTTCATTGCCTTGTGGCAATAAGCCCCTCAGAATTCTGACTCCAGAACTCTTTCCTTGGCCCTGGTTTGTGGCCACCTATTTATTTAATTGACATCAAGATGTATTTATTTACCATTGAGTTCTTACATGGTTATGTGCTACAGAAAGCAATTAAAACATGTATAATGCCTGTTATAACTAGTATATCTTGCTATAGTGCTTAAGTCATAGTGGACATAAAACAAATGCTTATTAATTGATTTTTGGCAATATGAAGAAACTTAAATCTGTTACGTTGTTACAGAAAAAAGACTAAATTAGAATCAGCTCAGGAGAAATATAAGCAAATTCATTAGTTACATTCTATTTTAGTCATGTTGTAAGTATTACAAAATGCTAATTTTAGAAATGATCTTGCCTAACCCCATCATGAAAAATAACCTTAAGTGACACAGCTAGAATTATAGAATAAGGTTGAGTCATGAGAGGGCATGTTGTTGTTGAAGTACTGGTTATTTATTATTATTTTTTTTTTGCAATCACTCATTGATCAGTCAAGTACTGGTTAATTAAAGAATGAAAAAAATGTAGGAAGTAAAGAATAAATAAACTTAAGGCCCATAATATAATCATTCACTTATTCATTTCTTTATTTATTCAATAAATGTTTATTGAGGGTCTACTATATGCCAGACACTGCTAAACACAACAAATAAAATTGTGAGTAAATGTAGTATCTTCTTTACAGAATTTGGGATCTAATGGAGGATGCAAATATTTAGTTAATAAAAACTCAGAAATACATAATTACAGGCAGTAACATAATCTCTAAAAGTAAGGTACAGAGTGGTATAAAAGCATTTAACAAGAAGGCAGAATCCAGACTAACGTGGATGTGGCCAAAAGAAACCCAAAAACTGAATAGGAGCTAGCTGGACAAGGGTCAGGCTGGGGTTTTAAGCAGAGTTAGCATGCCAAGCAGTACTTAACAATGGCTGACACATGTTGTTCAATTAGCATATTTGAGTCACACGTCTAAGCACTTTACCATGAGCCAGGTTCTATTATTACTTCCATATATGAAGAAATTGAAAGAAGTTGAATCAGAGGTGAGAGAGAGGTGAGTCCAGGGCTGGAAGCCAGGCAGTCTAAACCCAGAGCACACATATCTGATAACTACTCTTTATTCTCTTATGTGGTGAACAGAGGCAATAATAGAATCTTTTGTTCAAATAATCTAGGGATTTTATATGACTGCAAATATAAGAACTGGACCTAACCAAAACATCTTATAATATTTGCTATTTGTTAGGTAGGCATAAAATGGGTCGAGTCTATTTATGCCTACAGACAAAATACATATAAAGACTTCATAAGGCTGGAGGAGGATGTGAAGGGACCTCACTAGAACTCTGTGGAAAGTGTGGATCTCACACCATAAGTTTCAAATGTCCTATGCCGTGTTCTCTTTCTGCACTTTCTTAATAATTGACACAGGTAGAATAATATATTTTAGTGATGGTCCTCTATACACAGAATGTGCAGTCAGAAATATACTGATTTTATGTTTTGTCACTAGGAAAATGTCTTTTAAGTCATCAAAAGTCAAAAAACACTAATAATTGTTTTGTTTTGTTTTTTCCCCCAGAGGTCAGGATGATAGAATGGGATGTCTTAAATTTGGGCTCACCCATGCTCAGGAGTTCCCAATTATTAGTTCTGAAGAAATGAGATAGCTGAATGCAATAAAGTCTAATGTGGTTATTACCTACATATCACTGAGATTTTGGCACAAAACAAAACAAAGCAAAACAAACAAGCAAACGATAAATAAAACAGAAATTGAGTTTATCCAGGCATGTGGAGTTAGAATAATATTTACACAGATTTCACTAGAAAAAGTCAGTTTGGAAAACTCAAGTCCTCCCATCCTTTTTCTGCTCCCACAGTTGATGTTTGGGGCCATTACGTCCTAAGTGTCTGGATGTCCACCAATAGATACTTCCTACTCATTTAGCCCAAGAATAGGCATAGCCTAATGTTGCTACTGGTCTCTTTTGGATACACTAATAGTTTAATTGTATTTCAAAATGATTTTTAATGTCCAGAGTTGCCCTAAGTGAATTTTCAAAATCTAGAAAATAAACACAGGTCTATATTATAGCAGAGAAGTGCTCTCCTTTATAACACTGCTATGTCAGAGGGCTGCTGGGAAGTCTAACCATTTGATGTTTGTAAAGTTCTTAAAAACATTAACTACAGACCAAAAGAAACAAATAATGACAACTATTTTTAAGCACATTATCTTCTTTTGAATATGGTTCCAAATATATAATTTGGTATGTTTTTACACTTAAAAATATTGAGAAAATAATGTAAATTGACATTTGGTAAACTGCTGATAGCTTGCCTTACATTATAAACATTTTAAATATTAATTTGAACCTCACAATAAATAACCTGTGAAAAAAGGCAAGATTGGTAATATTAATTTATTGGTCAGTGACGAAATGAAGTTCATAATAAGAGAATGAGTTGTATAAAGGACGCAGCTACAAAGTTGGAGGTCTTAGTATTCTTTCTACCACAAAGCAAACAGTTACATATAATCTGGAAAATTTTGCATTGGATCAATTTTTTTTTAAGTATCAACTTGACCACCATCAAGAATAATCTAGAAACAAGTGATCAAATTTCCAGCTAATGTACCAAGTTGAGAGCCATGCCTTTTGGGTCACAAGTAAATACAAAACTACTTATGTAACTTTATGGAGCTCTGTTTTATTGATTGTAAAGAACAGAAATCTAATTCAAATTAACTTAAGCAGAAAGAAGACTGATTGGCTACCATGCCTGATAATTCCAAAGGATGGGAATTTGTTTTGGGTCTTGGTTGGGTCCATGAATTCACAGGGTGCAATTGGGCCTCTCTGATCTCATTCTCTTGGTTCAGGCTTCCTCTATATCTGGCTTTATTCAAAGGCTCGTTGTTGCTGTATGGAGCCAAGGTAATTACTGGCAGATCTAAGCCTTTGATTATCTTCTCTGCTTGCCATCCCAGAAGAAAGGAGCACGTTTTTTGAGGGCTCTGAAGGACCTGGCTTGGGTCACGTGATTATCCCTGAACCAATCACTGTGTCCAGGGGAATAGCACTCTCCGATTGTTCAAGTTTGGGACATGTGACGATCCTAGGAGCAGGATGTTGTGGGGGTCATCCCGGCATGGTCTGAATGGGATTACTAAAGATTGTTTTAACCACTTCCGTTTGGCGCTGCAAAACCTTGCCCACAGCCGGCACTCACAGTCCGCACGATAGCTTGTGCTGTGCACTGACGACGAATCCATTTTGCTCTTGTGTGATGAGGAAAGCTTTAAAGCACTGAAAACTTGTTTGACTTTACAGGCAGCTTTAGGAAAATAACTATAATAACTCCTACTAAGGACTTGTTAAAAGGTCACAGATTCGTAGTAACTTATTAGCTGAATGTACACACTGCAACTGCAGAGATAAAAGCTGTAAAAGTAAAAGCTTTTGGCTGTCGGCTAAAGTCAACGCTTGGCTTGCGCGCTCATCTGTGGCTGTCTGACTATAGTTGACGCTGGTACTAAAGTGGTTAACCAAAGCCATTCTACTTTTTTCTGTTGAAACTCTAAATTTTGTTTGAAGAAAGGATTCTATGGCTTCAAAAAATTTATAAACTGCTTTAGTAGAGAAGGTTGATTAAAAATAAGGAAAATATTATCCTCTGGCTAGTTGATATAATTGGAGATATTTAGGATATGGAGTTGGAACACCTGGGCTTGATTTCAGGCTTTGCCATTTACTAACTGTGTGCTTTGCAGAAATCCTGAGCCTTAGTTTTTTCATCTATCAAATGGCCTAATATGTAAAACCTATTAGAATCCAATGGAGCAATGTATGTAGAAGTGCTTTGTAAAGTTAGTTGCTGCTGCTCTAGTTGTTATTTATTTCTTTAATGCGCATATCAGCTGAGGTCCTGAGAGAAAATGGACGGCACATTCAAGAGGAGAAATACCCAGCAACATTCCTGAAATGGCAAAATGAAAGAAGAGTTGCCAGAATGCAATGAGTACTAGAGCTTGGGGAAGGGCTGCCAGAGAGTCTGTGGCTTTCTGGAGAGGAAAATAGCCCCTGGCAAAGCACAGCTAAGCAAAAAGGATGAAGTGATAAAGACTGGACCTCTCTTTATCCTTTCCCTTGGATCTCCTTATGATGCTTTCCATTGGCCAAACCTAACTGAAACCTAGAGAATAATTATTCTTTACCGAGCCTCCTCCTAGGTCAAAGAGTTGGGTGGAGAGAGGGTCTGGAGGGAGAAGTGAAGACTATCTTACACGGTTCCCCTCTCACCTTAATTGGTGTTATCTTATTCAAGAGCATTGACTGCTTCAGTATTTCATTTAGTTTAGTTTCTAGTTCACTAGAATTCAGAGATTGCTAAAATACATTTAAATATGGGCTCCGTAAGGAATGTTACTTACTTTGAATTTTGTTTTATTTTATGATCTATAAATGTGAACTTAAAGAGTATCCTAAACATCCTGCAATGTCATAGGAAGTTCTGTCTCAGATTGTGAAGACATCTCTCATTTTGCTTGTGAAAGCAATGCAAAGCAGCTATGTAATTTTCTATAGCAATATTTTTAGTTGCATTTTAAACTGAGTATTTCAAATAAGGATTTAATTTAGTTTAATGAGGGAGTTATTATATGTTAATTAAATATCAACTGATTATTATGAATATCTATTGGGGCATAACAACCTTTTTTATTAAGATGAATATCTCTTAAACAGTTGAAGCTTAGTAAATATGCTACTAATAATTAGTTTTAAAATAACATTCAATGGAAAGAATACATCTAAATGTACTACCTTGAATATACTGTGGTTATTACCTATTAAATATCAATAGATTATTGAGAATATGGTTATTGAGTTTCAACTCATACATCTTAATAAACTGCTAGTTGGACCTAAATAAACCATCATAACTAAGCTAGTATTTAATTAGCAGAAATATTTATAGTATCACATTTACATTAGCATATTTATAATCAAATAAATAATATAATAACTCTTTTATTAAATCTAAATTAAATCCTTGCCAGAGGCATTTAAAGAGCAATGAAACTACATTGGCTATGTGGTCTTTAATATTTAATTCATTACATGATTTTAAAACTTTACTAATATATTAAATGATAAATTAATATACTATACATATTCTAGGGATGTTATGAAATTGTGCGTAATATATTTAGGACTTAAAATATTTAGGCTAAACCGGACAAGAAAATTCTCTAATCCTTTTTTTTGCTCCATTAGAACCAAGCACAAATATAGGATAGAAGTAAAATATATCATTAAATTGGCTGTATTTATTGTTGCTAAAGAGATTTCACCAACATGAGTGTTGGCAGGGTTGGCATTGTGGTACATGAAGTGTCCACAAAAGCTTCTGTAAGCAGGTGTTTGGATGCCAAGTTGTACCCATAAGAAGAGAAGCCCTGAGGGGCCTTCATACAGTTAGTTATATGTTCATAAAAATAACCCTGCTTATCACTCCACAGATGAATCAGCAGTTGTTTTGCACAGTTAAAAATGGAGCATAATTTCCTTTCAAGAGTGAGGAATAAAATCCAAACTAATTTTATTTCAATATTGAAATGTCATAATTGAGTTTCTTTTTCACACAAAGCAGCCGAGAAGAGATCATTTGAGCAGAGGTCCATCTTTTCTGAAGAGTCTGGTTAACTCTTCCTGGTCCTTGCTCCAGGTGGAGGGCTTACTTTAATAAAACTGTGCATTTCATTTTCTGCTGGAAAAAACATGTTTGAATGCTGAAGACATTCATTTCAATATCAACACTAGGACATAATTATGTGAGAAAACTAACAATGTGACACTGATTTGTGGATATGTATTTACATTGGCCAAAGAAATAAAAGAAAGGCTAACCCAAAAAAAGTGAACCCAAAGCATGAGTGAACCCAAAGCATGAGTGAAGAATTCCACACGCTCTTTAGTGCTGGTGAAAACTCCAGCTGCCCACGATTCTCTGTGGGGTGTTGTCAAGAGGAGACATGGATGTTGTTGATGGGAGTAGTGGTTTACATTTAGGGAGTGCTGGGCAGACTTAGTGTCTGCAAGGCAATACTCTAATTGTCTTTATGTGGATTATCTTATTTAATGCCTAGGTCTCCTTAGGTATGATATTAAGGATATCTCTTACTTTCTCTGAGCAATCTGCGAGGAAATCAGTGCCTATCAGGGGATCGTTTGCAAATAATTGTGACTTTCTCAACTTTGCATCCAAGTTATTTTAAAAGGACAAAATGTAGAGAGAGGCAGGAGGATGAATAGGACAAGTGTTGTACTGAAAATATGTTGTCTTCATTCCTGCTCTCACTTCTGCACTAACTAGCTATATCACTCCAAGTTCTTCATATAAGAAATAAGGGGTTTAGACCTCAGGATCTCAAAATCCTGTTTAGCACTAGGCTTTCATTCTTGTAGATGTTAGCACCTCTGTTGATCACATTTATTACAAGATGGAATATAATAAAACCTTTTTATTTAATGTTAGGCTGTATGTTGTTATTGTTCTGATGGAAGCTGGTTATATTAGTCTTAATATTAAAACTTAATCTTTATGCATGTCTTGAAAGGAGAAATAAAGACGATAATTATTGAATCTGTACACTGACTGTCTCAGAGGGGTTTAATTACTTTTCATTCCATGAATAGCAAGGGGAAAACTATTAGTAAAAAGAGGGCTCAGTATTTTGAAGTAGACAGTAATGTAGCAATCACATTACTCTACTTTTATGATGTCATATTTCCCTCTAAGATATATTGATAGAATATTTCAAAATTTAGCTTCTGCAGAAATAGGGATTTTAATTCTTTGGTCTAGCATTTTAGATATTAAGTTTTCCACTTAATTTTTTCCCTGCTAATGACTTGCTAAACTGGGTTCTTAAAGAAGGTTGGGAGACAATGGGTGCTTTTCTAGGTAGTTAAACCATGTGGATCAAATTTCCTAATATCAGGATTGGCTTCCTTATGTAGAAAAGCAAGATGACTCAGTAAATATTAATAGAAAACTTCAAGATCTTCAGTACTCAGAAACTGGAAATTTTTATTCCAGACTATATGGCTAAGGAGATTAGTGAGGAAAGAGAGAGTTTAGATGGAGTCTTATTGAGAAACAGAGAAAGTAGGCTAGAATCAAAATTCCTAGATTGAAATTTGATTTTGCATTTTAATTTCTTTCCATATCTCTGTTGGATAAATTCTTTAAGGGACTCTTTCACTATCATTGTATTCTGAATTATGATTTCATCTACTGGTACACAAATAACACCACCAATTTTGGTATCTTATTCAGAAGTCAGATTAGGTAACTACATATACATTAATTACACTAGTGCTTTCCTTGGGCTACTTCTCTTTCTAGTACTCATCAGGTATGGTTCTTCAAAATTACAAATCATGGATGTGGTTGATTTTGCCATTGATATCCAATTTTATAGCATGGTACATTTTTTAAGCTTAGATGAGCTTTGCCAGAGCCATTGAACAAATAAATCTGAGCCATAATATCACTTTTAAATCATATCGTATGTTAGTACTGCAGCTGCTATCTCAGTTATTTAAAAAATCATGTAAGATTAACCTGCCATTCTTAAAAAATAAATTGCTTGGCTGGAGTTTGTTTGTAGCTATCATGGTTTAAATGTACATGCGATTTTCACATATGTTATTTTGCAGGGTGCGCATTTGTTTTTGTGGATTGCATGGAATCTGATGGAATAATTTTACAACATAAAAATAGGTGTAAAAACCATCCTCTCATCGAACTCTCAAAGAAAAACAGGACGTTGCATTTTCTCAGAGGTCAGTCAACAACTATATACGCATTTCAAGTGCAAAAGTGCTTGATCACAACTCATATTGCCTGTATTCCAAATATGTGATATTAAATGACTTGATCAAACAGCTTGTCTGGCAAAAAGCAGATAAACTCTTTAAGTGGTGAAGATGAACCTACTTTGAAAACACATTTAGAAATCAACTCACAAGATCAAGGTTATTCCAATGTAGTTTGAGTATAGGAAACAGATAAAGAGAGACTCGAGGAAGGGAGATGAGAAAGCTCTTGGAGTGATTGAGAAGAAAATTAAAACGCCCAAAGTAAAGTACAATCTTGTGTTACTTGACTTTGCCTTTGTTACAAAGGCCTTTTCTTAAAACTATTGCATCCAGATTTCCTTATTTTTTCCTAACATGTTCTTTCTAGGATGTGTGTGTGTGTGTGTGTGTGTGTGTGTCCTTTTATCCATAGCTTTTGTATTTCTCCTGAGGCTATCAATTATTCTACACTTCCCTTTCTTTTCTGGAGTGAGAACACACTTTGATTAACCTCTCTTAACCCATTTAGATCTTGTCTCTTCTATGTGTTACTATGATTTAATTCTTCTTGTCTCTGTCCACATGGATTATGGATATGTTTCTCCATTTGATAGAAGCCAGTCTGCCCATTTTACATCTATGAATCATTCACATGCAAGGTTGAGAAGAGATTTATAAGATCTTAATGCAATAATTCAAAAGGTGTATTGCTATCAGATATCTGATTTTCAAAAGAATAACAAACGAGTTCACCGTATATAAAAAAAAAAGATAAATGTAGGTTTAATCCTGACTTTAAAATGTTTTGTTGTTGCCGCCACAATTATTTTAAGGTTAGCTCTACGATCATGTGAATTTAGAGAGAGAATTTTGCTATCTTATATGTACATCAATATTTGACCTTAATTATACAATTTGCCAAATGTATGGAATTTGTTTGCTCTTCACTGATAAATGGGATTGGCCCCAGACTCAGTGCTTCTGTGTCTTTTCTTTCTAATACATTCCAGCTGTATCCACCGAGCAGGAATTCATGGACTGAAACAGGCAGAATATAAATAGTTCAATACCCCTAACGTGGTGAAGCTGAGAATTCAGCCACTCATCCAGACAGTCCTAAGGTCTGGTGACCACTACAAAGATGCCATACACTCCCTATTCAGCATGCTGCTTCCCTGAAAATAGTCACAAACCAGTTCTTCATTTACTCCATACTCATGGCCAGACTTAGCCAGACTCGCCACGCTATTGTTTTTTTCACGGTTTTGTTGTCTGATTCATTATTGGAATGTTAGCTTTGAAATTGAAAGGACCTGGTTTATCTTTGTTTTCCACTGTATTCTCACTGCTACCACTTCAGACTTCTAACTTGATCATTCTGACTTTTCTAAACTTTCACTTCCTTAAATACTAAAGCCTTATCTGGATATCTTTGCTCATCTTTCTTTCTACAACTCTTTGTCCTCTTTCTATCTTCTGTTTGTCAACTTTTACCCATCCTTCAGGTTTTAACTTAGAGCTAACTTTCGTTATCCTATTACTGAGCTCCATGGTCCTTCAGTGTTTACCCGTAGCAACCCCACTCCTCTGTATTGTGATGCTTAGTGTATTTCTCTCTCTCACTTCAATGTATGTTTCTGGAGGGTAGAGACCACCTCTTATTCCCTGGAATGTTCCTCAGCCCTAGTAGATGCTGAATAAATGCGTATAGAAGCCTGAATAAATGTCCTCAGATTCACTTTCACACTACTTACCTGGTTGGCCCAGTGAATTGAGCCAAGTTTTTGCCTTGATTCCTGCTCCTAGGTTTGGGCTGTTCTGTTTTGTACTTACCAGTCTTCCTTTTAGAGACCTCATCCCACACCCAGCAGAAAGATAAGGCTCCTGTTCCCTGAGGGTAGATCTTTAGGATAAGGCAAATGTGCCTGCTTGACCTCTGAGCTCTATCTACTTAATCAGAAATCCCTGTGGCCAACTCTTTTTGGAATTGTGCCTGAGGCTATGTGACTCTTATTCTTCCTAAGCAGATCTTGGGGCTGTAACTCAACTGTCAGAGAGCACGCTCAAGTCCCTGGTAACAACACGTAGCAGAAAGGAATCTTTACAGGTGATATGACTCAATGGTTCTCCAACATGGCTTTCCATTTGAATCACTGTGGGGAATATTTGAAATGCACAAATTCTGGCTTTACTGAAAACCCACAGAATTAAAATTTTCCGAGGGTATAACCCAGGAATTTCAAGTTTTAAAAATGTTCTCTCGTGATTTTGATATGCAGCCAGTTTAAAAACCACTGATTATTATTTTTATTTTCTGTCTAAAGTACCACTCCTGTGAATCTGGAACTCAGGAAATAATAATATAATTACATTTCCCCATAATGTAAGGAAAAATGATAGATTAAAATAGTATTAAGTAACTACCTATTTTTTTCTTGAGAAAGTGAGATAAAAAGTATGTATAGGATGAAATTCAATCAAGATATCCTAGGAAATAAACTGAAATTCAAACAGGTGAGGAACAAGGATACCCTCCATTTTTTCCTAAAGACAAAATTCAAAGTTTTCAGTGGCTTCCCCGTTTCACCTCATTGGTCCATTCATTCACTAACAATTATTTAAAGAATGCCTACTGTTGACCAGACACTCCTGTTGGTGTTAAGAACATAGGAATGAGCAAAACCTCTGACAAAGTTCCTGCTATTAACAGAGCTTAATTTTTTATGGGGACAAGGAACCAATATATGAATAAACTCATGAATGATGTGTTTGTCTTGAAATATTAGGTTCTATGGAGATGACTAAAGCAAGGCGAAGGGGTAGAGTATTGCTCTTTTACCCAGGTGATCAGGAGAACAGGCCTCTAAGAAGGTGGCATTTGAGCAAGGAGACCTGAGCAACATGCAGAGGAGAGACATGTAGGTCACGTAGAGAAGAGAAGCTCAAAGAAACATAGACGTGCAGCAGTGTGCAGTGTATGGGATGGCAATATTAGAAAGTCTTTTACCCTTTCAGAGCCTCAGTCTTCTCATTTGTCAAACAGGAATGATAATTTTGCCGGTCTTTAAGAGAAATGTTTTGTATATTGTATTAAGCAATGTATGCAAAAATCCTTTGTAACAGCAAAAGCACCACACAAAAGGTATCTATTAAGTATTAATACCCTGATGCTGATCAATGTTGACTTCACCCAGAATAAAAAGCACAATTTTACTTTGCTTATTATATCGCACCCTCCCCCCTCACCCTTCCTAGTCTCCAGTGTCTATTATTCAACTCTCCTTGTCAATGAAAACGCACAATTTTATATATATGCTGATATAGTAATATGCAGATATACTCTAGAAGGAACCTCAGGAAGTCTTGTTATCTGCTCTATGGCTTTGAAATTGGAGTGATATTATTAACCCATTTTTCACATCACACAATTTCATCCCAGAAGGAGTAAGTGACTTGTCCAAGGTGACATGAAGGGGTCTGATAACTCAATTTTCTGCTTTCTCAGGCTTTTTCTACTAGAGCCCTTTTCTTTTTTCTTTTTTTAAAACTATCTCTTATACAGTCATTTTTGCTCTCAAAGTCCCTCTAATGTGTTTAAACATCAAGAACTGGTGAAGAAATGCAATCCAGCCTCTCCGCAGGCATTGTCCAGACTCAGGAAGGGGGATGGAGAGCCTTCTGGTACCATTGTTAAGGCCATAAATATCTCTTGCTGAATTAGCACTGGGGCTGCAATCCTTGACTCCAGAAAATGGCTTCTGCGGCTGGGCCTTTCATCATTGTTAAGTGACATACATCATCATCTGATATGGATTGGCTAATATAAAAAAGCTCCTGTGTGCACAAATATTGAGTCGTTTTACTGAGAAATGGAGCTTGAGAAATTGCCCAGTGTCATCCTTCCTCCAGCCCCTATTCGAGAAATGGATGTATAATACATGCCTTGCTCTGAGAACACTGTGGTTTAGGACAACTCCATTGGCCTGGAACTAGGAGAGCTGACTGCATGACTCTGGGGGGATTGAAGCCAGCATTGAAATCCCAGTAGACAATAATCCTAGAGGGCAGATATCACATTGGTTTATCCTGCATAGAGCTTTGGCGAACAAATCACATAGAAAGGGTAGCATAATAATGCAATCTCTTTGTGCAAGAGCTGGTCAATTTGGAAAGCTGTCTTAACTCATGCTGGCCACTTTGGGACCTTTGAGTAAATTATCGCCTCACTGGGAGAAGCTGGCTCATTAAGCTGCCACATATACAGCAGCGATGGCTTTATATTTCCATTCCTAGGAATGTTTGATAGATATTAATAGACTCTATTAAAGACTGGAGGCAGGAAGGATGTCTATTAGAAAGATAGTCCTCTATTTCATTTTACTGGTGATATTTTCAATCCTTCAACTCACAGGGAGAACAAACACATTCACTGAATGCCTACTATGTGCTGGCTGCTTTGCATAGATTTTTTTATGGACTCTTATTGACAATCTTTATTTCATAAATTGGGATACTACTGCTCTCTGTATTAATCAAGGATCTCCAGAGAAACAGAAACAATAGGATATCTATATATCTATATCTGTATCTATATCTACAACTGTATCTGTTATAAAGAATTGGCTCATGCCAGTATGGAGATGGACAAGTCCCAAGTCTGGAGACCCATGAGCCCATGATGCAGTTCCAGTCTGAGTCTAAAGGTCTGAGAACCAGGCGAGTCAATGGCTTAAATTCCAGTTTAAAAGCTAGCAGGCTTGAGATCTAAGAAGAGTCAATGTTTCAGCATGAGTTTGAAGGCCAGAAAAAAGTAATGTCCCAGCTAGGAGCAGGCAGGAGGAGTTCCCTCTTACTCAGCCTTTTTGTTCTATTTAGGTCTTCAATTGATTGCATGAGGCCCACCTACATTAGGGAGGGCAATCTGTTTTACTCAGTCTACAGATTCAAATGTTAATCTCATCCAGAAACACCCTGACAGGCATACCCAGAATAATGTTTGACTAAATGTCTGGGCATTCCATGGCCAGGTCAAGTTGACACATAAAATTAACCATTGCAGGCTCAGAGGGAAAAGGAGCTTGTTCAAAATCACACAGAAATGAGTGAACATGTTTCTATGCCTCAAAGCTTGATATTTTCCCTTATACCTCACTGGTTTAACCACTTCCTAACTTGTTCCTCTGTGTGGAACAGTATATATTTCAATAATGTGACTTATGTTTTCTAAAGACTTCGGGAACTACTTGCAATTTCACCTCTCACTATTCTCCAACATTAAAATTCCAACTCATTTAAACTCATGCCACTATTAATTATGTAGGCATGATCAATTGTACATACGTAACTATAACTTATACCGTCTTGACATGTATCCTGCTTCTGGGCCTGTCATCCTCCATTCATTTCCTGAATTTTTTTAAACACCTACTAAATGCTGGAAATTATGCTGAATACTGATAACACAGAGGTAATAACAAGTTAATATTTTGGGGCATTAGTGTGTGCCAGATATGTTCTAAAATTAGCTCATATTGATCTTTACAGATCTGTCATCCTGCTCTCTGTCTCAGGAGACTGACCTATATGGACCACATTAAAAAGGCTGCCCTCTACTTCCTGCTGTGTAGAGGCATTAGGGAGACCAAGCAAAACTAGAAGGAAGGTAGAGTGTGAAATCCGAGTGTCAATTCCCTGGCTTCATCAAGGGAAACTGGTTCCACAAGGAGACAGACTCTACATGGTTCTCCTTTTGGGCTCCAGTAAAAACTCCCTCCTTTCATCCCTTAGGCTAGAGGTAAGAGCTCAGTAGCTAAGAGTTCTAGGTTCTTTGTGGCTCCCCCATATCCACACCATTGGCGATAGCGCCCTTAGAAATAAATTTTCCTTGAACTTCCCTAGGATGATTGGGTCAATTTTTTTTTCTCGGAACCCTGAATCTTTAAATCAACCCTATCTGGAGTGTACCATTATTGCCACACTTTACAAATAACAAAAACAGATGGGCTATACAGTTGGCTGAAGATCACACATCTTGTAAGTAGAAGAGCTGGGATTGGCACCCTGGAAGTCTAGCTTTTGAGTTCATGTTCTTAACCACTACACTGTAGTACAATCATGAATACTTTTTGTTCTGGATGAACACTCTACCTAGAACAACAGCCTAGTTCAAGTCCTTTTAATCTGAAATCTTCCCATTTATTTAACCATTATTGTTTTGTAATCCCTACACTTCAAATTTATTGAGGGTTATAACTGCATCTTCTATGCTTATGTTCCCTTTCTATAATCACAGAAAGAGCAATATGCATATTGGGGGCAGAGACCACTGGTTCGTTTTTTTAATTCTTGGCAAGTAGTCCTGAGAACTTGGTACAAACTTAATACAAATATGCCGATTAATTCAAAGGTTTACTTCCACTCTATAAATAACAAGGAGGATCTTCTTGAGTGTGTCAGGAATGTGGAAGGAAGCAGTCTGCTGAGATTAAGTGGCAAAACCATGGGTCTGGAGGCAACTCCAACTATTCTTTCTCCTCAACTATGTGACTTTGGATCCGGCACTGAACTTCTCTGTCACCATTGTCTCCATGAGAGCAGCTATCATGTTTGTGTCCCATATATCTAGTGGGAAACTTAGACTCTATTAAACATTTAAAAGATGTGTTAAATGGATGAATAAATGCATGTTTTAAAAATAAACTTTACTTTTTAGAAGAGTTTTAGATTTATACATGGTAGTACAAAAAGTTCTGTTATTATTAACATCTTAAATTAGCATGGTATGTTTGTTATAATTAACGAATTGATAAATTATTCTTTGTTTATTAGTATTAACTAATTCCATACTTTATTCAGATTTCCTGAGTTTTCTACTTCATGTCATTTTTCTGATATAGGTGCTTATTTAAGAGACCACATTCATTTAGTTGTCATGTCTCAAACTTTTCTTGTAATTGATGACCTTGAGAGTTTCAATACATACTGGTCAGGTGTTTTATAGAACGTTCCTCTACTGAGATCTGTCTCATGTTTTCTTATGATTATGGTGGGGTTGCGGGTTTTTTGGAGGAAGACCACAAATGTAAAGTTTCATTTTTATCACATCCTGTCAAAGGTACACACTGTGAACATGAGTTACCACTGTTGCTGTTGATCTTGATGATTGTTGCTAAGGTTATGTTTGCTAGGTTCATCCACTGTAAAGTTTTCACACTTTCCATACTGTGGCATAAACCCATTAAGTGTAGCACATACCTAAGGAGTGAGGAGTTACGCTCCACCTCTTTAATGGTTGAGTATCTACAATACATTATTCGGAATTCTTCCACATGGGGGATTTGTCTTGTTTTCTCCATTTATTCAATCATTTATTTTAACCAGTATGAACTTATGAATATTTATTACTATACTTTGGGCTATAATTCAACATTATTTTATTTTGTTGTTCCGATTGTCCCAGCTTTGACCATTGGAAGCACCTTAGATTGGCTCTTCTTCTACTACAAGACTACAAGATGTTCAAGGCTCACCTTGTATATTTCCTGTCTCAGTCTTATAATAAACCATTTCTCCAAGGAACTGTGGTTCCTTGTATTGGAGAATGGTATGAGAAGCCAAGATCTAGGTGTGAGATGTACTCAATAATTGTGTCTTCAATGAGGAGAAAGGAATAGGAAATTTTTCCCAGACAAGGTCTTCATGCTACTGAAAATAATAAAATGATTTGTGGTGCATCAAAGACACTGTCCACTGGATAGTATTGAAAGTTTTTATGCCTTTGCAACTCTCTCCTAATCCATCTGGTTCAGGAAGGAAACTTCAATTCGATTTTGGTAAGCTCACGCTTGGCTTCCTAACAAAGTAAGGGCGCCGCAGGCACCAAGCCTCTAGTGAGCAAAAACATGGAGCTAGAATTTAGTAATATTGTTTTGTTTTGATCGTATTCATTTATATTATTATCTATAACTTAGGGGAAATTCAACTAGTTTTCCATTTACAATAGCAATCTATGTACTTTTTCCTCTTAAAATATATTAAGTAAAAAATGTAAATCAATTTACAGAAAAAAAAAATACTCTGCCAGTGGTTCATGTAATGTGAAGAAAGTGGCAAGTGAATTATTGAGTTTGGATAAAAATGAAGAGGGTAATCTCCAAAACTTCTTGCATCTCTAGAATTTGATATTCTATGTCAACCAGTAACTATTATCTCAAATTCATAGTTGTGTGAAATACTTGGGAGTGGAAATATTTTGAAACCTGAAGATCAGAGGGAAAGAGGGCCCTGTTCAGAACACTAAAATCCTTACAATCATTTTCTTGTAGCTGTTCTCAGTCTCAGAACAGATCTAAGAGCCAGGCACTGGCAGAGGGTCAGGTGAGAACTGTTGGGTAGTGCCTCAAGAGAGCCGTGGCATTGAGATCACAGAAGTACAAACAAAGGGGAAATTTGGTTTTAATAGCATCAATGGATATCCTCAAAATGTTCATGAAAAATGAAAATATAAAGCAAATAATTGTGACAAGCATATTGTCTAATTAAGATGAATGGGGCATGCTTCTTATGCATTTTTAATCTGTTAAATAAACAGCATATTAATAAGGCTTAATTATATCACCACATACCTAAAGTGACTTTCTAAAATAAAGTTTATTTTGATTTAACATATGCTTTTTTGGTATGTTTTTGTAGCACTTTTACAAACACTACACACAAATAACATCTTGAAATAAATCTTTTGGATGTGATCCCCATCTTAATCAAAATTTCTTTCTTTCAGTTTATTGGATAATTCAGGATTTATAGTTTCTTACTTTTAAGATATTTGTCCTTTCAGACATGATGCTTGAATATTGGATAAATGACCCTCTTATCTTTGATAGAGTTCCTTAACAATTCTATTCTATTTATTTTTCATTCCATATTTAGGTGGTCAATATATATTGCTAATTCTGTCTCAGATATAGCTCTTCAATCTGCCTCCACCCTGCCCTTTACATATATGGATGATGGCCACAGGTTCTTTGACTTTCCTCCACTCAAGAATTAGTGTTAATTTCTTCTCCCTGTGCATCTGGGCTGGCTCGTGACTCCTTTTTTGACCAACAGAGTGCAATAGACACCATGACCTTCAGAGGAGAGGCTCTGAGACTACCGGGAAAAGGAAAGAAGTCCACCTGAACCTGTAGTCCATTTCTGCTAAGGCTCCTGAAAAGTGAATGAAGCCACCTTGTTTACTCTAAACTACCCTTATCTGAACAACTGAGATCTATTAACATAATAAATATCATTGGTATTTTAAGCCACTATTCCAGGGGTCATGTTATGTGGTAGATAACCACAATGATAGATTTTTCCAAAATAATGTTTGCCCCTCCCCCTAAGGGATTTACAGCTCCCACCCTATTGAGGTCAGGTTTTGCCAAATGATTTTTGGTGCTCCATCCTTTGAAGTGATTATACTTCTCCATCTCATTGACATCAGACTTGGCCACATGATTCATTCTGGCCAATAAAATATGAGCAGAAATGACATGCCACTATGGCATAGAAATTTTAAGAGCCATCATATTGTTCTGTCCTCTCCCTTCCTCCTCTACTGAGGGAATAGGAATGTCCCAAATGAGGAGCATTCATTCTGCCTGGCTACCAGAAAGCAGAGGGCATGGAACAGAGCTGCAGTTGACCCACAATCAACATATAATTCGGGTGAGAAATATCCCTTTATTGCTGGAAGCCGCTGGGACTTTAGGGTTCTCTACATAGCCACAAGAGTTATGATCCTAAAAAAAAATCTGATGATGGTATTTACCTACATAAAAGACACCATATCCAAGTGTTTTCTTACTATTTTATTACATCTTGCCTTTTCAGTCTCAGTATGCATGCACCTCACAATTCAGCAAGACTTGTCCTGATACTCCACTTTGGAATGTGTTGTCCACTTTGTTTGGCATATATTTTTCAATTTCTCCACTTGGAAAAACCCTATTCATTCTTTAAGACCCACCTTCAGTGTCATTTACTTTGTGAAGCTTTTCCTATTTTTTTCTGGGTAACATTAGTCCCTCCTGTTTCAGTGTTTCCATAGCAATAATGATAATGAGGAGGAGGAGAAGAAGGTTGGTGAAGAGGTTTGGTGGTACCACAATCCTCTTTTTTGTGCCAGGAATTGTCTTTTAAGTATTTTACAGTTTTCAATTCATTTAATCCTTGCAAT
The DNA here is from genome assembly GCA_008086735.1 of Cheirogaleus medius. Classification (NCBI taxonomy): domain Eukaryota; kingdom Metazoa; phylum Chordata; class Mammalia; order Primates; family Cheirogaleidae; genus Cheirogaleus; species Cheirogaleus medius. The sequence continues at coordinate 81,376,809 of VBSM01002608.1, read as the reverse complement.
AACTTCAGAAAGCAATCCTAATATCTCCATTTTATAACCAGACAAACCGAGACACAGAAATGTTATGTAAATCACTCAAGATCACACAGCTATTAATTGCTGGAGTCAGAATTTGAACTCAGGTGGTCTCTGAGTCAGTACTCTTTATTGCCATAGCTCACTATGTTCACAGTTCAAATTTCTAAGACAGCATTTATAAATTGTAATATAATTGTCTGTTTTCATGTTTGCTCCAGTTGACTGTATCTGCAGGGCAGGGATCACGTTAGTCATTTTTATGCTCTTTGCATATAACACAAAGTCAGGCACATAGAAACTCAATAAATGATTTTCAATAACTAAAGCAAGGTTTGAATTTAGATCCTAGAACTTTAAGTCTAATTTTTTTTTCTCTCCATCACATTAGTCACCTTCATTTTATGTTGCTTTTCATCTTACTATTATAAATGAATTCTGGAAATGCATCTGTTCTGTTAGTTGAAATAGTAGCTAAGACATTTATTGAAGAAGACTACTATTTCATTTCAATTATTTCCTTTAATGTTACAATAATTAAGATTCAAAAAGGAATGCTAATTTTATGAGAACTTGTTGTGCATAGTAAGATGTAGTCTAATCTCACAGCATCTTCTTCAGGGTCACACATTTCTTTTCTGGAATGTTCCCTATTCTGCCATCCCAACTTATTTTCTCCATTGCAAATGACCTGTGACCTTTGGTTCACAGTTCTTACTAACCGTATTGGTTGTAAAGTTCTTTTTTTCACTAGCATTTTTTTATTCCCGTAAGTTTTATTGATCCTTCTTCTTCCTTATTGACACACTTTTTTCTGGAAATCCAGACCCTCCTAATATTAATGCCGATTATGCCCACCATGATGATGATCATAATTATGCCCCCCTAATCCTTATCCTTATCATTCAGGTATCAGCTGGACTTGGTCATCCTGCCCTTAATATCCAGAAAGGTTGCATTCAGACCCATATCCAGAGTAAATTTAACTCCTATCCTAAGATTTCCATGTTTCTAATTTCTTTGTGTTTTCTTGTGGCTTTGAGATCCTACTTTCTCTGAATTATTTCAATTTAGAGGTTATCTCATTTCAGGATTTCATTATCCTTGAGCTATCAAGCATGTACTGAGACACAGAACATAGCCATTCCCACAGTTTCTACTATAAAAACCCACTCTCATCAGGATTTTGCATATGAAACAGGATGTGAAGGACTTACATTCAAGCCAAAGTGAAACGTATAAATTCAGCTGTGGCTTCTGATGTCAGCCATGCTCTCTGGCCATGCTCTTTTCAGCATTCCTTTCCCTTCTCTGCTTGACCCTCCCCAAAGGTGACATTTTTCTTCAATTCTGATCTAGCTACCAGAATTCTACCTACCTTTTTGGTTGCCTTGGTTTCTCCCAACATATGCCTCAACCTTCTCTAATACGCAGGTTCTCAAGGTATTTTTTTTTTCTGAACATATATAGCTTTGCTTCTACTCTCACAGATATTCTTTTTATAATTTAAAAATTTTCAAATAAATTAAATAATTTATTAAATAAAATAAATTATTTAAATATTTAAAAATAATTTTTTTTATTTTTAGTTATTATGGGTACACAATAGTTATATATTTTTATAGGTACATGTGAAGTTTTGATACAGGCATACGGTATGCAAATCCAATCAGGGTAACTGAGGTATCCATCACCTTGGGCATGTGTCATTTCTTTGTGTTAGGAACATTCAATTTCCACTCTTTTAGTTATTTTACATTGGACCCTAAATTACTGTGATTGCAGTCATTCGTGTGCCAGCTATTAAGATATTTTGCTTTGCTTTTCCATGATAATAACAGCTTTTTTTCTTAGACATTATAATTTTATAGATTTTTAAAGTGCTTTGATATTTTTTATATCATTCTCATAATAGTCCTGTGATATAGGGATGATAGGACCAGATTAAAACTATTAAACTATTAAAAGCATAGATGAAGCATGTACTCCCATGTTTAAAACATGAAGGTTGTATTTGGCCAGGTGGGATGGCTCACACCTGTAATCCGAGAACTTTGGGAGCCTTAGGTGGAAGAATTTCTTGAGGCCAGGAGTTGGATACCAACTTGGGCAACATAGTGAGACCCCATCTCTACATATAATAAAATAATTAGGCAGTTGTGGTGGTGCATGCCTGTAATCCCAGCTACTTGGGAGGCTGAGACAGGAGTATTGCTTGAGCCCACCTGGGTGACAGAGTGAGATTCTGTCTCTAAAGAAACAAATACACAAAAAAATTTTAAGTTTATATTAGATATTAGATAAGGCTTGAAGTCTACTCCATGTATTTATGTGGAAATGGTTCCTAAAGTTGAAAGAGAACTCAGGGATTATCTGATTTTAGGAGGATAAGATGTTGTAATTTCTAATTTACAGATGATACAGGTGACGCCCTGAAAGTTTCAGTGTTTTGTAAGTAAGGGTAAATGGTGGAGTGTGACTGTGGAACCCACTGTCTTCTGCTTCTTGGGCAATGTTCTTCCTCATTTCTCTAGCAAGAGTTCAGTGAAACTCTATGCAACGTATGGGATGAGACAGTCGGGGAGCAGCTGAGAAAATGGTACCCAGATGTAGATCACGAGGGGTGAGGGTGCATTGCAAAATTTTTAGGAAGGATTCCAAGGAAGTACATTGCTCTTTAAGTATAAATTCGACATCGCAAGTGTCTATGAGAGTGACGATTTATTAATGTTTCTTTTTTAATAACAGAATTGTCTGAAGGATTTATTAATGTTTTTATTCAACTTCCTGCTCCCTTTGTATCATCGCTAGCATTTTTGGATGGTTAAAGTTACAACAGAGAGAAAGAAAGTTATGCTCTCCTATTAAGATATCAGCTCTTATAAAGACAGACAGCTACATGTTTCACCAAGAAGCATAATCACCTTCATCAACATATATTTATACATTGATTTTTTTTTTAATTTCTGCAAAGGACTAGGTCAACAAGTTTAGTTTATCAAAGGGAATTCTATTTCCTCATTGAATTTAAACAATGAAGCCCTTGAAACATTCAGTCAATACACATCTCAGGGAAGAACAAAGGAAGCATCTGAAAGGAGGATTAGTAAATTACCTGCCTTCAAAATTCAAATAAAACTGCACAAAAGCAGTTCTCTATTTTTGCTGGTAATTCAACAAAGAAAGCCAAACGAAGACCATAGATCCTGGTTATGTAGAAATGTTCAGCAAGCTGAAGATTGTGATGAAAGACTATTCAAATCAGAATCATTCCATTAAGTACAATTACTAAAGGGCTGATAGATGAAATGAAAAATTTGAAAAAAACATGGTGGTTTATATATAGTCTACACATAACTGCAACATCACACAATTTGGTATTATAGAAAACCTATTGAAATGAGTCTTTGGTTGGAGTGCACCAAAATGGGGAAAAAACTTAAAATTCATTGAGCACATACTATGCTATTAATGTCTTTAGATATGGGTTTTTTTGCAATCCTTAGTCAACCTGAGAACACTGCAGATAAGGAAATTTTGATTTGAGGGCTAATGAGAGAGCTTTCTGCCCAGTCCACATTCTCTTTTTCTGTTTTTCTCTTCATTTTTGCTGTATTGGCACAAGATTTAACAAAGGGAAAAGCTAGAGTTGAATAAAAAGGAATAGGAGCAAAAACAGTAAGGAGAAGAGAAGAAAGTTAATTATTTCCTTTCTCCCTTTTCTTGCCCCTCTAGAGTGATGGAGACTGTTAGAACAATGGTCTTCAGGGGATGCAATTTAAACAAAAACAAATATCTGAAGCACAGAGACAAACATCAATTTATAAGACAAACACCTTTATAAGAATAGTGCAAAGTTTTTGTTGAGGTAAGGGATTATTGAGGGAAAAAGCCAAAAAGATTATGGGGAGAGTATGGATTTGAAGCATGAACTTGATCTTGGCATGGAAACCGAATAATGAGTAACCATGGCCAGTTAACCTTTCTCTGGCTCAGTCACTGTATTTTTTTAGAAAGCAATAATAAAATCTTTCTTTACTAACTCTCTTAGGATAAGCAGGTTCTTGGGTACCTGATGAGACATAAATCACATTTCCTTTTCTTTATTATCCTCATCTCTAGGAAAAGAAAGTAATGAATTGCAGGGGTTGTCATGATCTTATTAAATATATTAAGATATTATTAGATTATAAACAATAGAATTGGGACAATTTAGAATATGGTTTTGAAAGATTAGAAGTTAAGAATAAAAAAATGCATACAGCAGCAAATGTAGCAAACAAAGTAGAAAGCAGAAGGTTAGAAGGGAAAGCAATATCTGACACTAGGGATGGGTAGAGGATACTGATGTGTAGTAGGGTAGGTAAGCTGGCCTGATACAGCTCAGTCCAATCTATGTGCTTGAAGGCAGGAGGGTGAAATGGGAGTGTGGGGTGAATAGAGTGGGTAGCAATTTGAGTTCATGATGAAAGCATTGTTTGGGGATAGAAAGTTCACTGGCTATAGGAAAAAAAGAACCTATCCAAGTAGAAAGAGCAGGCAAAGGTACAGACAAGAAGCCAGAGCAATGTTCCAAACTCATGTGGCAGCAACCTGCTATTCCCTACACACCTAGCAAGGTAATTATATTGCTTACATAGTGGGTACTCAAGTTTGTGCTAGATTCAACAAGAGAGAATCATATTGCATTTTTAAAAGGAAAAGGATCCATTAATAATTGCTATGAGTAGGACTTATCCACTAAATTCTCTTTCTTTATAAAATAACTTGCATCTCAAAGAAAATGATCCCACTCAACACTTCTTTCTCTGAATTGCTCTCAAAGGCTTAGTACAGAATGGGAAACTGGCTTTATCTCCAAGAATCACTTTCACAAACCGAAATGTCTCTTGAATTGGACATTTCCAGCCAGAACTTTGACTCTCATCATCTTTTACCTGTCTTACATCACATGGCCTCTGAATGGGTATCCCTGCTGGGACGGCTCATTCCCAGCAATAGTCCATGTTGCCACATGGGTATCTTTCTAAAAGGTGCGTCTGATCATGTAATTTTCTTGTTTAGAATTGGATATTTCCAGCCAGAAACCTTCACTGGTTTCTTATCTCTTGAGTTGCTCTTCATTTGACTTTAATATTTCTCCAAACACTCTTTCTACTTTCCAGCATGCACAACTGCCTCTCCTGGATGTTCACCAATGCCCCCAAATGCTGTGTCCCATCATGACTATGTCTTGGCAGATGTGTGTATTTTGTTTCCCTTTGCCTTCAGAACTCTTGATCATATTTCAAACTTCACATCTCCAAAAAAGCCCTTTCTATACATGCTATCATTTCCCCCTTGGTACACTCAAGCAATTTGAAGACTTTTATAGACTTCTTGACACTCTTCTTTTGAAGAACCCACCCCATATATATCAAACATACCAAAATGCACCCAAGTCCCCCATTAAATATAATATATTTGGGTAATAAGATTTTGTGAGAATTTTTATAATGGGCTCTGAAATTATTTGGGTATATACAACTTATTTAATTTAAAGTTGGCTGTGATTTCTCAGCAGTCATTGTGCATACTCAGTGGTTTTTGTAAACTGAGAGAATCTAACCTACAAATTGTTTCCAAGTGTAATGAAATGTTTATGAATGCTGAATTTAACAAGGAATGAAATTGACATAAATTATGTTTATAGACATCTAATTACCTTTGTGAATTTTAACTTAGCAGTTTTGGTTTCATATTTTATAGCCAGCAATGAGATATTTTTCGTCAAGACTCAGATATTCTCTTGGGTTTTTGAAAAGCCCATTGTCTTCAGCCACTGTGTCTGCAGTGACTAATGAGTGAGCAACCTAGTTCATATTGCTAGTCATTGTATGGCATTCTCTGTCTGTTCAATTGGACTGAGTTCCTAAATATTTGATACTATTACCAGCACCAATACCTGACACACAGTAGTTATTGAATATATCTACATATATATGTACACAGTTATAGATATAGGTTACATAGGTAGACACAAACACAGACATATAGACAGAGACGTACATAGACATCTTGTTTGAAAAGGATTGGTGAAGCTAGCCAGTCTAGTCTATTGGAACTCAGAAGTTCCTAATTTCCAGTTACAGGTCAAGAGCCTAAGAGGTCCATTTTTCATTTATTCAAGAAGTCTTCATTTGCTGCCTGTGCTGTGTAGACTATATGCACTATGTCAATTGAAAGTTGTTTTGATCAGTCATTTGTTGCTTTAGTATTGGGTGGTGAACTCCATGTATTGGAATGAATTTTCTTTTCATGCATTATTCCCTCAAAAGATTGCATGAAAAGGCATGCTTTGGTATGTTATGCTTGAAGAATGGTGTGTTTTCCCTGTCTTATCATCTTCATACATTGAAAACATTTCCAGGAAATTCTTTTTAGGTACCACATGAAACTGACACACAGCATATGCATTCTCAGATTTATTTGCCTTACTGCAAAGTGATTCTGTATTACTATGCTGTAGCCTTTTAGCAACTGCTGAAGTATCAAAGTTTTTACCATTAGTTTAGTTTACATTGATACTTTATATGATTTTACATGAAAATTAATCAAATGCCCTCTGATAATTATTAATGAAGTCTAAATGACAGAGTTCATACTTTGACATCATGTTTGGCAATGAAAAGTAATTCCAAGTTGTCTGGCATAGAGACTAATTGGGGTACTATTTTTTCCTTATGATTTAAGTATGATGTTTATAGCTTTTGTGTGGGTTTCATATATACTTTTGTCTACTAACATGCAATGGGTCATGCAAACTTGAATTTATTTTAATTATTTAACCAGGCTAGCAAATGTTTCTGAGGTAGTATACTAACCCCTCTGGAAGGGACAGGTAAAAATTTGAGGGCAGCAGAGAATTCAGTATAGATCTTGGTATAATTTTAGAACAGGTTGTGAGCAGTGAGGTTATAATTTAGTTTATAATGCTCATTAAAATATTGGATTTGAACATCTAAATTCCTATAATCAATAATAAAATGATGTTTGGACTTGCCCAGAGTATATTATTTAAGAGTTAGCAAGCAGGGTCCCTATTTCCCAGCACCTTAAGTTAGCCAAATTTGGTGTGTTATTGACAGCTTCATCACATTTATCAGAGCACTCATATCCATTAAGGGCAAAAATCAAAAGCTAAATAACATTAATGTTCTGACACAAATGAACAAAAGAAATTTGAGATTAAAGTGAATGGCCTGGCCCTTTTTGATTTGCTGGCATTGGCAGAGAGTGAATGCATGAAAAGGTATCTTGAATTGAAAACAGAAGTTTTACTTTCACTTGGTATTTCTGCCAAGAATTGTTGTTCTTGTCAAGGGGGAAGCTAGGTGCATAATTGACATCCTTCTGTGTTAAAGATAATTGAGAGTTGAGGCTGTGGATAATTCCCCTTAGAAAATATCACTCTATGTGTATAGATCACAAGATCCATGAGGGTCAGGGATAGGTCTGACTTAGGCACCACTGTATACACAGTGCCTAGAACATAGCAGATACTCAATAAGTAGTGGTTGATTTATAAATAAGTCTATAAACATATACTTAGCCACAACTCAACTCCTTAAACATATATTTGAGCATGAAATACACAGCAGTAAGGGATAGATGTGGGGAATGCAGTGGTACATCCTATTCAAAGAATAAGAGTTATTTTTGCCCTCATCTGGCTTACAATCTGATGAGATAGATAGTCAGTAATTAAATAAATAATCACAAACTCTGTAATTACAAATTGTGAGAAGTGTGCTGCAGGAAAAGTATTGAGACCTTGAGAGATCAATCCAAGGGGGTCTTCATTTTTATTGAGAAGTCAAAAAAGACATCTCTGAGGAAGTGTCATTTAAGCTCAGGTATGAAGGATAATTATGAATTCAGTCATTGCATGGTAGCAATAAGAACATTCCCAGCATAGGGAGACGGATGTGTAAAAATGTTATGTGGCTAAAAAGAACATGGCATGTCCACAGAACTGGAGGAAATCAAGCCAGTGCGGCTGGAGAAAATAGAGGGGCAAGGTGGGTGTCATAAGTTGAAGAGGGAGAGAAGGGGAAAAGTCTGGGACTTGAGGGTCATAACAAAGCTTTGGGATTTGATGCTGAAGTTTATGAGTAAACGTCGAATGGTTTTATGTACGTGCATAGGAATGACATGACCTATTTTGGATTTTATAAAAAACCTTCCAGCAGCTTTGTGGAGATAGAATAGAGGAAGGATAGAGTGGAGTTGGTTATTATTGGGGAGGAAATCAAAGTACTCTGAGATAATGGTGGCTTGGACCAGGGCGGGGATCTTGGAGGTAGGGATAAGTAGGCAGACTTGAGTCATAATTTGAAGGTGAATCAACCAAACTCATTGTCATCAGTAGAGGAATGCTAGAGAAGAGAAAGTTACCAAAGATTATCCTAGATTTATGATGTGAATATCTAGGTGAATGGAAATGAATTTCATTTAATGAGAGGTAGGAAGAACATATCTATGGGAGACATAAAGTTTAAGGTATTTGTGATATTTTGTTACAAGTGCACATGTTTGTAGGCAGTTGGAGGCTAGAAGAAAAGTTTAGATTGGAGATATACATTTGGGGAAAGCAACACTGAAATCATGGGATTGGTACAGTCCCTTAGAGAGAGGCTGTAGCAGGAGAAGGTAAGGGATCTCAAGATTCAGTTTTGACATTACTCAGGTTAGCAGAGGAAGAGGAGCTAGAAATTTTTGGCAAAATGATTGCCAAAATTTTTTATACATTTGTAGACTAGATGGACTTTAGGGACCCCAATTCAGTGACTCTTAACCTGGGGCTCAGAGTGCCTTGGGGTATGTCCATGAATAGGCTTTAGGGATTCTTAATCATGTGACAGGCATGTGAAAAGTTCTGTAGATTGTTTTCTTCAATACTTTTCTAAGGCTCATATTAATCCATGAAAACTCTCTAGGTTTCTGTTGACTAGAGTGGCTTGATTTTATCTATTTTATCAAATCTTACTCCTTAATTTTTTTTCATCCTTCAAAATAGAGGAAACTCTAAATCTTATGTATTCCTGTCTGAGGAGATAATTTGCAAAAAACATTTGTGAATAAACAAATATATTCTTATGCGGAGTAATGGATTGGTAATTTATTAAGGAAACCATCCAGGCTCCAGGGCTTCCGCTTTTGGGGAAATTACTGAACTATACTGTTCATACAATTTTATAAACACCATTTTGAAAAACTCCCAAGACTGTGCTTCCATCATGGATTGTAGCATATCACATTTGAAATGTGTGTGTACATGTGTGTATATATATATATATATATATACACACACACATACATATTTAGTAGTATGTATTCTAAATCTATATTATATATTTTCTTTGTATATGCACATATATAATATACATAATATATACACATATGAGGTATATATATATACCTATGTGTGTATATACATATGTGTATATATATAATATATAAGTTATGGAGACATACATGTATTCATTCCATTTTTCTTTGCAGAACCTTTCAAATTGCTGTTGTATTTCACCAAGCTACAGTTGATATGTCAAATTGGACAACTCCTGTGTGTCAGGACAAGGTGCTAGATTTGCTTTAAAATGATGCCCACAAACAAAATAAAGCAATGAGATCCAGCTTTAACATTCAGTACAACAATATTGTGTTCCTTAATGATAAACATTTGCATGTAAATGTGCCCCATTTTAATGAAAAGTTACTTTAATTATGTCATTTGTAAATTATATTTCCTTAACATAAATTCTATTTTCTTAGCAACTTTCCTTGCAGTTTCAGAGATGTCTTTTTTACTTCTCCTTTGCTAGCAGAAGTGCAATAAATCAGCTTCATGACTATTTCCCTGGTGATAAATCTGTTTATGTATAAAAGGAATTGAGGAAATGCCCATTATAAAATTGTATTGAAATGTACTTTTCATGAACACATTGATTTACTAAAAAATGTTATTGAGTACCTACTAGGTGCTTGTCATTTTAATAGGGTGCAAGAATGTAGCACGTGCCATCATTGAGCTTCTAGTCATGTGGAAAATGCTGACAATAAAAAGACATAAAATGTATAATTTTATATAAATTTATCTCATATGTAATATGTTTATGATACTTATATATCATTCAAATATATATGTGTATATATATATATATATAGAGAGAGAGATATTTGAAGGAAATGCCTCTAAAATCCACAGGGCATGCTAACAGGCTAGATACTCAGGGAGGAATTCTATGTTACAGCCTTGAGGCAGAATTTCTTCTTCTTGGGAAATCTCAGGTTTACTCTTAAGGTCTTCACTTGATTGGACAGATGAGCCCACCAACATTAGGAGGGTAATCTTCACTTAAACTCAACTGATTGTAAAAATTCATCACATCAACAAAATGCCTTTGCAGCAACATCTACATTAGTGTTTGACCAAACAACTGGGCACCGTAGCTTAGACAATTTATCACATAAAATTAACCATCACATACACTATAAATATACAGTGCACCTTTGAAATTTATATCATGATCATAGGTAGTGATACATGCTATAAAGAAAAATGAAGTAGGGTAAGAGCTAGGAAATGACCATGGGCTAAGCATATTTTCTTTTGAGGATGGACTCTTTGAGACAGTTATATTTGAGCAGACACAGGAATGAAGTGAGGGCAGCATTTTATTCTTTGTCCTTTTGGTCTTTTATCATCATTGCCAGAATTACATAATGGTGTCCTGTATCTGGTATCTGATGTGACGTACATCATCTATCTGGGAAACCAATCCAAGCTAAGACAGGCAGAAAACCAATATCTGAAATAAGGTCTGATATAAAGGTTAGTTTTAGCTATGCAACAAATTACACCAAAACTTAGACTCTTAAAAACACTAAATATTTATTATTTCTCATAATCCTGTGGGTAAATTGGATGGATCTTCTGGTCTAGGAAAGCTGGGCTAGACCTGGATAGTCTAGGATGGCTTCACTCACAGGTCTGGGGCCCTCAGGTGGGATGGCCGGGCCTCCTTCCCATATGATCTCTCCTCCTCCAGAAGGATAGCCTGGGCTTGCCCATTTGGGGGCAGAAGGGTTGCCAGCATCCAGAGAGGGCAAATCCAAATGAGCAAGCACTTTTGAAGCCAGTCTCTTTTTTGTGTTTTTTTGCCAATGTCCTATTTACCAAAGCAAGTCACATAACCAAGTCAGAGCCATTGTGGGAGAGGATCACCAAAGGCATGAACACAGGGAGCTAAGATTCATTGAGGATCATTACTGGAACAATCTACTAAGTGATGATAATTGCCACCAACAGATAGGGTAGAATTATTTAACCAGTAAAGACTGGACATGCAAGTGACATGATGCATCATGTTTATGAGGTTTAATAAGATTGGGTTTTGTTCAAATGCCATTTTCCTTTTCCAAAATCTCCATGACATATGTACAAATAAAAATTCCACAGTGCAACAAACATCTGTAAAGCACTTATTATGTGTAAGGTATGGAGTTATATCCTGTGAAGGATTCAAAATCGAGGACAGCTCATTGGCTAGTGTCTTAGTCTGCTTGGGCTGCTATGACATAATACCATAGATGGGATGGTCTAAACTACAAATACTTACTTTTCAAAGTTCTGGAGTCCAGGAAGTCCAAGATCAAGGTGCAGGCAGATTCAGTTTCTGGTGCAGGCCTACTTACTGGCTTGCAGATGGCCACCTTCTTGCTGTGTCCTCACACAGAGAGAAGGGACTCTCATCTTTTTTCCTCTTCCCATAAGTGCACTAATGCTACCAAAGGAACCCTCCCCTCAAGACCTCATCTAAACCTACTTACCTCCCAAGGGCCCCACCTCCAAATATCATCACATTGGGGATTAGGGCTTCAACATATAAACTTTGGGGGGACACATTCAGTCCATAACAGCAAGAAAATGTGTCATATGATTGTCTACTCTTCACTTCCCCCTTCCTCGTAAGAGGATTATACGTCCTTGCCCATTGTCATGTGACTCACCCTGCTTGTCCTCTCCTGCGAGAGAAGCATACATCTCCACCTCCCCTACGGTTGTGCTTTAGAAAATGGATAGTGAGTGGTCATAATTTATGCCACACAGATTGTTACCGTTCAAAATGTAAAATGACCTTTCAGTCCATGCTACTTTGCAGGGTGGAGAGAGGATGGAAGGTGTATTCTTATTTAGCTATGGCCAAGAAAGATAATGAAACAAGAAGAACTTCCCAGACTTCTTTGGACCAGTGTCATGTTGCGTGGCTCAAGTTCTTCCCCTTTCTGAAAGGGAGTGATTTTTGCTTTCGCTCTCCCTCTTCTGCAAACATCGATCAGACGTATCATGAGCAACCTGGTTTTTCAGTTCAAAGGACTCTGAATTAAGTGGAGACATATCCATTCATGTTATAGATCAAGAGATCTATAGCAATGCTGTGATGGGGTGAGACTTTTAGAGAGTATTCCATGGATAGAGGTTGGGTGAATTTTGCTTTTGGTAAGGAAGCCAATGTTGGTGAGAGTGTGTGTAGAGAGCAATAGATTATATTATTTCTCCCAATGATTTGTTCCTCTCTTTCCTGTAAGGTGATTATACATCCTCAGCATTGTCCATTCTGTGGGGAAGAGCACATTCTGCCCCACTGATGCTAGAATTGGTTAGGTGATGTGTTTTGGCAAATCAATGTGAGAAAGCTTAATTCAAGCCTCATCCAGCAGAAGTTCTAGAGGTAACTTGAGTTTCCTCGAACTCTCTTGGTCTTTTCCCTTTGCCATGAGAAATGTATGTCTCAACAAGGGGCTGATTATTCAACCTGGGTAACGGAATCTGAAAACATATGCTGCAGAGGTACAATATCTGGCCCACAGCCATCAACATATGAAGTGAGTGAGAACAAAATACTTTTGTAAGCTACTGACATTTTGGTTTGATATGTAACTCTCTAAAGCTGATACAGCGGGAATGAATTATTCTTAGGGTCCTAGGACTCAGGACAAATATTTTGAGCCTGAAAGGCCCTATGTGTATTTTAAGTAACCAGAAAAGGGAAAGTTTCCCCCAGGACAGATGCCTCTTTTTCCTTTATGGTATTTCAATCTTGCTCTCTTTTCAGAGAAGAGGTTTTATTTATGTATTAATTTTTGTTCCTTTCCTGACACATGTTTCCCCAGCTTCTTATTTAAGCTGTCTTATTTCCTCTGAAGCCATTTGTTTGTTCTACAGTATCATGTGGAATAAATATTTGAAGGATTTAGACTGGTTTCAAATTCTGCTTCTACTACTTGGGAGGATCATGGCAACTGGGCCAGCAGGGTGACACTGAGACACCCCCTGCCCTGAGGAAGTACCATAGCAAAAGGTGGTCACTCGATATGTGCGATTACTATTTTTCTTTCTCTGGAGACAACTGTGCATGCTTTGTAATCTGGGGAAACTTTAAGCATATCTCAAACCCCCTAATTTTCAACAATCAGCCTCATTGTGAATATTATATAAAGAACATTTCAAAACTTTCTTTGTTCCAGAAATAACCTTTTTAAAGGGTATCTCTTCACTTCCATTCTCAGTTTGTAGATCTGATCAGTTTTGAAAGCATTAAAATGTTTCAAGGGATCCATCTGTTTTCAAGACTTTCTTTGGACAGATAGGGGCAGCTAGAACATTTCCTATCTCACATCATCCAATGTGCCTCTTCTATTTATCACAGTCTTCTTGAGATGTTCTCTCTTTATATACATATATCTTGTCTCAGTTGTTTTTGTAGGTCCAGTTTCATTATAAGAAATAGGGTAGTGGTGGCTTCTAGCTATTTGGTGAGTTTGGTTCTTAAACTTAAATCCTTTTATATCTTCCTGGCGAAGGCTTTTGTTCTAGGGTAAATTTTAGTTTATTGAGTCCTGCATCCATGTTTCTTTCTCTTTTCTTTCTTGCTTTATTAGCTCTGGAGTCTTCATGACTCATCCCTGTCAATACTCCCAGAAGGTTTTTGGTGAGATGCCCGGTGTGTCTCTTCCAATGCCTCTTTCCATTTTGAGGCAGCCCAAAAAGGTGTTTTGGGGGTGGGAAGGTGAGTAAAGCCCCAAGTTTTATACCAGGTTTTAACCCCGAAACTATCAACTCTGCTCCTTCCAAGAAGTCATTTCACTTTTCTGAGTTTGTTTTGTTTTCTGTACAATGGGTGAGTCCCAGGGATTTATGAGACTGCAACTAAAACAATTTTGTGTAGTTCACACAAAAATGTAACATATGTATATGAAGGTTATTGTGACTCATTTAATGATGGATGAGATTTTAGAGATTTTTTCCCCCCTTAATAAGCAACCTGTATAATGGTTTTGTTCCCCCCCCACCTTGTCTTGGGCCTATTTATGAAGGACTTGGATTATATTTTCATTTAACTTATGTGAATTCAGCTATACTCTTTCAACAGGGATAGACACAAAGAAAGTGAGACAGAGACAAGAAGACAGAGATAAATCTCCTTCATCAATAGAAGCAATAGTAATATATTTCAATGCTTGAGTGTTGCACTTGCTGAGAGATGGTATGTCAGCAACTTCCTAAAGAAAGTTCAAGGGTAGATTTTATCTTTGTGAAATTTTTACCTGCTCAGCGTAGGCTTCAACCCTACACAGGATATAGGTCCTCTGCACTACACTTGGCACCCTGTATAACTCTGGGCACATGTGCATCTTCTGTTTCTCCAGTCAGCCTGCCTGTGATGTGTTCTGCAAGAATCATGACCATTTGTGGAATATCTACTAGGTATAACCCACTTTATGTATATGATACATAATTGCTTGCCCTGTAATGTAAATTTTATTTGTCCAATTTCCCCCTAATGAAATCAAAACTTGGAGATGTTTAGTCACTCACTCAGGGTCATACATAGCAACATTATTACTCAAATGGTGTGTTTCAAAGTCCAAGTTCATTAGCACAGCACACAAGATGTTTAATGGTCTCTCCCTACCTTGCACCTTCACACTCATCACTTCCTTCTGCTCCACTCTGCTGCTGAGTGATGCTTACCTTCTTCCCCCACACCATACTGTCTCCTTCATCTGCATTTTGCATATACGCTATCCTCTTTGTCTACAGAAACATGTCTCATTCTACTTGAATAACTGCCAAATGTCTTTTAAGTTTTATGACATTGAAGACACAATTACAGTGGTTAAAACATGGCCACTCAGTTTTGTCAATTTTCAGCTATGTGCCCTTGGGTAACTTATTTAATTCCTCATGCCTTAGCTTCTTTGTTTGTAAAACATCCATAAAATACATCACAGGATTGTTGGAAAGATTAAATGAATTAAGATCTGCAAGTACCTAGAACAGTATCTAGCACAAGGTAAAACACTCTATATAAGTGTTTACTCCTATTAGATTTGCCTCAGAATCACTTCCTTCAGGAAGCTTTCCTTGACTTCTACTCTTCTTTCCACCAAAGTGCGTTGGGTGCCCTCTCTTAAAATCATCTATAATATTATTTGGTTTTAAAGTTATCTGTTTAGATTTCTGTCTCTACTAATATAGGTGAGTTTAAAAACTCTAAAACAAATTTATTTATTTATAATAGTAGAGACATATATCTAAACAGATAACTCCAGGACAAATTTATTTTTGAATACCCAACCCTTAGCACATTACCTGCTACATAATGGGCATTCAAAAATGATTGCCAAATGAATAAATAAATGAAATACCTCTTTTATTGTTGCTGTTATAACTAACATTTATGGGTTACCTATTATGTGCTAGGCACTGTTGTAAGCACTTTCTATGGATTCTTTAATTTCACCTTCATACAAATCCACAAATCCCATGAGGTAGGTATAATTAACCCCACTTTACAGACGAAGAAACAGAGACACCTAGAGATTAAATAACATGCCCAGAGAGTCAATCACTAGTATGGGTGAGAATACAAATTTAAACCAGTTAGTTTGATCCAAGAGTTCACATTCTTAGCTACTCTCTGTGGTTGCCTCCAAATGAGATTAAGGAGGGGATGGAGGAAGGAGGAAAGAAGTAAAAGGAAATAAATGAGGGAAAAGGGGAAAAAGAGAACAACTGGAATGCCATAGTCTTGATTGGCATCACCTGAGGCCTTATGGAATTGCCTTCACTGACTTCTGGATTTATGAGAAATCCTTGACTTTTCACAAAAGTCACTGTAAAAAATAGCCATGTGGAATCTACTTCTTCATTCACTATGAAAAATTATTTCTCAGCATTGCTCATTGTGTCATTTGATTCTTCTTTTTTTAATAAGGCAAATATTTATTTTATTTTCATTTTTGTATTTCAAAATATTTAGGGGGTACAAATGTTTTTGTTACATGCATAATACCTGCCCCACCCCATGCAAACATTTTCAGAGTTTGTTTCTGGTAAAACCTTCATGTCCCTGAAGGCACTGGCCAGCTTCATCACATAGCTAACTTTGCATTGGCTACTGGGAAACACAGAGCCAGACTTATGCTTGGTCACAGTAATTGTATTGACCCAAATATCCCTCTGATTTGAATCATCATTTTCCCCTTTGACCATCTCTCTTGTCCTAAACTTTCATTCCTATAAAATTAACTGTATTATAGTTGTCTCTTCTGCAAGCTGGATAATTTTGTTTGTTTGTTTGTTTGTTTGTTTTTTAGAAACAGGTGGGTGTAAGTAAGCACATAGAGCTGAATATTTGTATGGGATGACCTCTACCCTATCACTTATGGCTTAATGTCATTCTAGAATGTTGTATCCAACATGCTCATTGTAACCATCTTAAATAATAATAACTTAATGATAATATTTTGTAGATAAGGTACAGAGAGCTTCAGGACTTTGCCCAAATCCTAAAACTAATTAATTAACTTCAGAGTCCAGGGACATACAGAAATTTCAACCCTATGTTGGTGCCCTGTATTTTACATCATGGCCATCATTCTTAGTCTTTTAGGGGCAGCACTAAAGTAGGTGACAATGCCTCCTAAAACACATTAAAAATTTCAGTTAGAGATGGAGTGCTAGGTTTGATAGAGCAATATCATGACTTATTATTGTGAAATGTAGGCTCTCATACAGTCTAAATGTATCAGTTATCTCATTTAACTCCTATTTTCAGATTTTAAAAAATAAATTTATATTTCCTCCATCACAAATGTTATGAATATCCATTATATTAATAGAATATTTAGAAAATCCAGCAATATAAAAAGAAGAGAGAAAAAATTACTCAAAGCCTTCCACTCAGAGTAAAGCACTTAACATTTATATGTATTTCTCTTAAGTAATTTTTCTATGCACAATTATTTTTAAAAGGTTTTTGTAGTTCAAATCATATTATTTGATACTTTCTTTTTTTTTTCTTAAGGCACCATATGTATCTCTCCATGTTATTATTGGCACTTCACAATAGAATTTTAAATAGCTGCAGACTAATTAGGAAAGTAATTCATGATAATTCCCTTAACCTTTTCTCTATTGTTGGGCTTTGAGCTTGTCTTTAATATTATTCACAATGTTGCAATAAATGTCTTGGTGCGTGTAGCCTGTTTGTATTCAAATTATCACATTAGGTCAGATTAGCCAAGATCTAATTACTTGACCAAAAGTTAGGTGATTTGATGTGGTGAAGAAAGTACAGTTTCCGTGCTAGAGACCTAGTTTGGAATCTAGTTTCTGCTTCCCACTGGCTCAATGGCTTGGATGAATTATTGAACCTTACAAATCCTTTGGGTCTTCATTTGTAAAATGGGGATACTCAGATCTGCTTCATAGGGTTGTTGTAAGTATTAAAAGAGATAATGTACATAAAGCTCTTCCATAGCATTTTAAGGTTTTGATGCCTGTTGCTGAATTATTTTCCAGATGGTTGCTCCAAGTTACATTCTCACAAGCAATGTATGAAAAGTTCCAATCTAATCAAAGCCATCCCAGCATTCTTTGTCTATAGCTTTTTGATAATTGGATAGGTAGTAGGAGAAGTGAGTTGTTAGTTTTCACATCCCACTATATACTTTGCTTCTCAGTGAGAATGAACAAGTTCTCATGGGCTTTTTACCAGGTTTCTCCAAGTTTTGTGAATTGTGAATATTCTCTTCTCATTTGTTGATTGGGGCCACTTGCCAATTTATGAGAATTTTTTTCTTCCTCAGACAAGAAACTTTATATATAAAATCATTACTCCTGATATATCTTTTCTTCTATTGTCAACTTTGAAATGTCTATCCCTTAACATACTCCATAGTTTCTTCTTCATGTCTTCCCATAAAACATTGTGATTACAGGATAACTCAAAGAGCTGGTTCTTTTGCATACATGACACATTTCACTTCTAATTTTGGTTACAGGTGAGATCTAATGAAATCTTGCCAGCATGAGTAGAATCTTATTGGTTTATTAAGAGTAATTCACTATATGCAAGAAATTCTTCTTAATATTTTGTGTCTGCATGTATAATTATTTTGTTTATGTTTATTTAAATTTAGCAAATATTTATTGAGTGAATACTATTTACCAGACATTGTGTAAGACTCTTGGGCTGGAGTTCTATGGAGCCCAAATGCTTTGTGAATAAAACCCAATGTGATCTGTGAACTCTGGTAGTAACCTCTTGCTAACTAATTATTAATTCCCCAAACTGTGAATGTAAAGCAGCAAATTCAAGCAGTATTAGAAGTATCAATAGAAATCACAAATATTTTCTTTTCAAATTAGTTATTGTTGATACTTAGAAATATTATCTTGTTACTATTTCAAAATTATGTTAGTTATTAGAGTTACTATTAGATCTTATTTTGTAATGTCTTACTAAAAAGAATAAATATTTCTGACTGTTTTATATGTAAATATGCAAATATTTCTATAATTGTTTGTATATATAATCCTATGAATTTTATTGATGCATTTAAAAGCCTCCGGGAGTATGTTCTTTTCTACAAGTTTCATAAGCTTGACAAAGGCATGGCACAAAAATATTTAAAAACCTCTGATCTGGTGAATAAAAATGCATAAAAAATAAAGTCGTTATAATACTTAAATTCTTTGGATTTTCCTTATCTTCTGTACCTAATTCAGATATTCTACTGGGGAATGTTGCTCCTTTGATATCCTTTATTCTTTCTGATATGACTGTAGAATCCCATGTGTGTGTCAAATTCTTTCAATGTGTGCCAGACATTTCACTTTACCTCCATTATCTCATTTAATTCCTCAGAATGTTCTGTGTGTGGGATACCATCACTTCTTTTATTTACCAGGTACTGAACCTGAGGCTTGGAGAAATTACATAACTTGCCTATTCATAGTGTCATTGAGTGGAGGAAACTGGGTTGGTTTCAAGGTCCATAATCTTAGTTTTTGTCCTCATTAAATCAGAAGTTACTTGACCTAATTAATTTTAATAAAAAGCCACTGAATAACATAGACCATATCCTATTACTATAAGAATTCCAAGAATTGATAGGATAATGGCATGCTTCTCTTCATGCAGAGGAGTTTCTGTGCTGCTCACACTCCCTTTTCCCTCCTGTTCCATTCTTTGTCTTTCTCATCTTGAACTCTGCCTCAGAAGACTGGTCTCGAGAATTGCATTATTTGGGCTCCACTTTTCTCTGGCTTCTACTTGGGTTCTGCTAATGGAAGGTACTGGTTAGACATTGAAGGAAGGAAATGGAAAGAAACTAGTGTTTCTTTCTCTGCTCTCTTCTGCTGAGCCAAAGTTTTGGCAGTGACTGAGTTCCTTTCTCTTTGGTTATAGCTCCTAGGTGGTTGCTCCTTTTCTTTTGCTACATCTTTTTGGGGGACCAGTAACATTATCCCTACCCCCTCTACAAGCCTAGGTTGATAACATCCTCCCACTGTTGCTGGTCCAGACCTGGGGTGCTCCATTATCTATTATTGGTAACCTTAATCTTCTATTTCTCTGTGTAAATAATGCCTTCATTGAGCTCTTTTCAATTAACTCTTTGAGTGGGTCATCTGATTCTTATCACCTGGAACAGTTTTCCTTTTGTAGATGGAATGGTCAATACTTGTCTGTAGTTTAAGAAAATCAAAAGCAGTTCACTAAATGTTTATATACCTCTGCATTAAGGTTTCAATATTTGATGAAAATATACTTTTATGGATGAGTAGTTGGGCAGAAGAGAAGGATCAGTGGGGAGAATACTAAGTCAAAGTCAGAAAACAGGCCTTGCTTTTGCATTTGTCCCTTCTTACTGAAGTCAACTTGGAAAAATTCTAGAACCTCAGTGAAACTAGACTTCTTCACCATCCAATGATGAAAGATGCCTGTGGAAAAGCTATTGTGAGGAAAAATACAGATAAGCCAATGAAAATACTATATTCTATAAAGATACGTATGAAGGAAGGTCTTTTAAACTTGAGAAATTGCTCACATACTATGTTTATTGAAAAATAGGTGATAGATATGGAAGCACTACAGTAATTAAATACTCTGTGAAGGTGATTTAATTTTTCATATTATATATTCCAAAAATCTAGGAGTCTATCTTATTCACTGCTGTATCTACAGTGCTAACCAACTGCCTGGCACATATTAGTTGTGTAATAAATATTCCAGGAGATATTTATTAAGTGCCTAAGAAATAGTTCCAAGCCTCAAATATCTCACTGTCTTGCAGGAACGACTGACAAATAAACACATTCATACAAAATGAGTCACCTATATAAGGTAGCACTTGATTCTTTCTGACCAGTCAGGAGGAAAGACCTGAAAGAATAAAATGAAATAGCATCTGAGTTTAAAAAATACCAGAGACTGGGTAATTTATAAAGAACAGAAACTGATTTCTCACAGTTTTGGAGGTTGGAAAGTCCAAGATCAAGGTACTGGCAGGGTCAGGTGTCTAGCGAGGGCTGCTCTCTGCTTCCAAGGCGGCTCCTTGTTGCTGATCCTCCAAAGGGGAGGAAGTTTGTGTCCTGCCATGGCAGAAGGCAGCATGGCAAACTAGCCAATGCTGCATGAAGCCTTTTTCATAAGGACCTTGATCCCATTCACGAGGAAGGAGCCATTATCATGTTCTAATCACCTTTTAAAGGCCCCCAACTCTTAACACCATCACCTTGGCCATTAAGTTTCCACACATGAATTTTGGAGGAGATACATTCAAACCATCACAAATGGCAAATGGCAAATGATCCGGGGTGGCTCTAACAAAGGATGGTAGGAAGAGAGAGGTGCTAAAAATAGCACAAGCTCAGGTAAAGGAACTAGGATGGGAAATGGGAGCAGAGATACAAAATAGGCTTTAAGGCTAAGGTGAAAACTTGGGGTGACTAAGGAAATTTAAGGGAGAAACAGAAGAAATATTCAAGATCCGGGTCAAAAGCTCTGACTTGGATGACTGTGTGGATAGTGGCACTCAACTGATGTAAAAAGGAAGCTTTGTGGGTGGACACAATTGGAATTCAGGTGTGTAAGAAGAACAACCAGTGGGACGCGTAAGCAGAGATGTTTTTTTTTTTTTTTTTTTTTAGAGATGGGGTCTCGCTCTTGGTCAGGCTGGTTTCGAACTCCTGACCTTGAGCTATCCACCCGCCTCGGCCTCCCAGAGTGCTAGGATTACAGGCGTGAGCCACCGCGCCCGGCCAAGCAGAGATGTTTGACAAACTTTTTGAAACCAAAGTCTAGGACTTAGGAGACAAGTCAGGACTGCAGAAATATGATATGATATTTTATGAATGCCACAAAGAATGAGCCATTTTTAAGAGCTGAATTTTTCGAATAGTTAAGGGTTTATTACCTTAAGCACTAAAACTTAAAAAAAATCATTTGGATGAAGATCTTTCTAAAATTTTATTGCACATTTTCCTGCAACCTTAAATGATGCATCTGGAACCAAATTTATTTTTTTCTTGATGGCTGAGGGTCATCACTATAATCATCTGTTATGATAGCGTGCTGTAATTCAAAGACGCTTTTGGGATAATTGAAATGCATAGAGCTGTTTCCCTTTATTAAACAACTTCAGATCATTGCTGTGCTTTTTGTTACGGAGTTTCATTTTTATCATTTCTATGATTTCCATTTGCTGTCAGCTGTCATTTCCTGCAGCTATTATTGTGTCACCCTCAACTGATATACTATGTCCTTTCAATCACTTGCTCCTCAGCTAACACTAGTTGGGAAACTAGATAATCCAACACACGGTAGCTATGTGTAAACAGTTTCAGAAGGAGGAACAGAGCATCTTCCCTAAGAGGGGACTACACTAGCTTTCACAATACACTTTGACAACATCTCTTTGACTTTTCAAAGGACTTCTGTGTTTGTTCTTTAGTTTTCAACTGTGTTTACAAAGGTAGCACTGCTAGAATTTGAGATCTGGATTAGTAAAATGTTACCCTATGTGTACCCCAAAAGGATAAGGTAAACCAATGGTTTAGTAAAGTACAGCTTAATGCATATTGTTAATATCTCAGAAATATAATCTGCTATGATTTTCATCGATTATACAGGATTAAGTTTTCAGACTTTTTGAGAGTACATTTGCTATATATAAAAAAAGGTCTGTCTGATTAGCAGGTCTTTACTGTTGTTTAAGATTGTGAAAGGTCAGTATTTCGAATTAGAATACTAACTTAAATTTTTCAGGGCTACTAAACTAAACTCAGTCGATTGAACACGGCAGTGTTTCTGCAGGGCGAGGTCTGATTTTGGGGTCCAAGTGCCCTTGCATTGTTTTCCAGGCAGGTTTCACTGGTGAGCTGTCTTGCATTCAGCTATGCTAATACCCTGAAATGTGTTGCAGTCTCTTTCTCTAGGTGAAGTCTTCCTTCACCATTTGTCACCATTTGTCACCACAAATACTGCTCTGACGCTCTTTTTCTCTCCCACATGCACATTTTTTAGCAGTTTCTTGGTAGCGTCTACTGGGTTATTTGTCTCCAAGGAATATCATTTTCGGTTTATTTTCTCTGATATTCATTTAATGACTTGTCACTTCAGCTCAAGCTATAATTTCCTGTCAGTTATATTGTAAATTTCTCATGCATCTGTCAGCATGTCTCTTGGCATTCCTCTTGTTATGTCTTGTCTTCAGAAATTTTCTTCCCTCCATGATCTTTGGTTGTCTGCCCCTTCTCTACCTTATGACCAGGAATACATTTCCTATTTTTACTCCAGTGTCTAAAAAGATAGCATGAAACATGCATATGAAGCAATTCCCTCCAGCCTCATCTTTTGTAACTTTTGGTATCTAGACAGACACAGACAGGGAGAACACTATGTGAATACTGGAGTCACCCTGCCACAAGCCAAGGAGCTACCAAAAGGTAGAAGAGAGGCCTGGAACAGATCCTTCCCTAGGGTGGTCAGAGGCAGCATGGGCCCACAAACACCTTGATCTTAGATTTCTACCTTCCAGAACAATAAATTTCTGTTGTGTGAGCCACTCAGTTCATAGTATTTATTTTACAGCAGGCCTGGAAAACAAATCCAATTCTCATGATCTGACTCTTTTTTAAACAAAAGCACAGACTCATCCAAAGAAGAATCTGCTGTAGAATCTGCTTTGTACACCTCAAGAAATACTCTGTATTTTATGTATTGAAAAACCTAGGAGAGCTTCCTGCTCAGGCTCAAAGGACAACTTTTCAAAACTAGGCTTCCCAAACCTAGCTTTACCAGAAACATCTGGAGAAACTGTTTAAAATATGCAGATGTCTAAGTTTAACTCCCTGGAGATTCGGATTCAGCATGTTTGGGAAAGGACTTTGTTATCTATTTCAAACAATCTGTCTCGATAATTTTTATGATCAGCTAGGTGTAGGAAGCACTGATCTCAGGGTTTGAGTAATGAAGGCGATATTTCAGTAATTGGGGCATATCATTCTTGGAAAAAGAGATGATCTATTCAAATTTTGATTCCTTTGCCTCCAACATCTCCTTTTTTTTTTTTCTTAAAGATGGAACAAGCTAACCAGAAAACCTCTGCCTTGAACTTTATCCTTGCAAAGCAAAAATGATGGGGACCTTGGGAGAGTGTGAATGTAAGAAACTTGTGGGAGCTTTAACAGTCATAAATGAAATTTGGGACATTTTAGAGAATTAGATTCCATTGACTATTCATTCAATAAACTTACAGAGCATCTACAATGAGCCAGTTAATATGGTCACAGGGTAAGAAGAGATATGCTCCCATGATCAGAGTTTCCAAAAGGAGAGATGACTCAAGAAGGAATGAAATGCTTGAAAATGTAATTCTGAAAATATGACCTCAGGCAGCAGTAGAAACCAACATGACTACACAGGGAGCCCTCTCATGAATCCAGATTCTAAAATTCAAGTGCAAAATATGGAAGGAGAGACACATAAACGCAACTACAAAAGAAGAGCATGAAGTTAAGAAAATGGGTTCAGAAAAGCTAAACCCTTTGAGGTAGCAGAGCAGGTTTATAGTTTCCATTTACAGATGATAAATTGAAACGAAGAAAGATTAAGGAACTTGATTATATCTCATACATAGCCCAGTGGTAGAGTTCTAGTCTTTCATTTCTTCCACCACCCTGCTGCCCAGAGCTATCACTCCCGTTCCCTTTGGCACAAACCTAAAGCAGTTAAATGTTTTTCTGCAGAAAATAAACCCAGAATTCCCACCTTCCTTCATATTCATATAGACTTCCTATTCACAAAGGAAAAGGAATACTCATAAGTCTTCAAAATAATTGTTTTTGCTGAGAGTTGGCATAAGATAATCTCTGAGAGGGAAGGGATATTAAGGTACCTTTTCTTGACACCAAAAATCAGGATTTGTCACTAAGTTTTTATTTTTTTCCAAGTCCATTTTTATAATTTTCTTTATGTTTTGAGTCATTGTAGTCAGCTGCCTGATTTTGAAAGGATGTGTGAATGTCTCTTAGTCCTGGGGATTGGGGGTCTAGAGATTAATCTCTTTTCATGACCAATTTTATGGCATCCCTTTAAGTCCAGATATGGTTATAACTTAGGCTTTCTAAGGTATCTGTTAGTTTAGTTTTGATGAAAATCACTAAACCCTAATATAGCTTTATGGCTGTAAATGAAATCCATACTGGGCTCTGAAAGCACTGGAGATAGACTTCTAAATCGTTAGTTGACTTTTAATGTACATTGGACAAGATCAAATGGTTCAGTAATTACCTAATCAATCCTCCCAACGAGTCTTTGAGGTAGGTGGCTAATGCCACGAAACCCATTTTGCCAATAAGAAACTGAGGCACTTGGGAAGTACATATAGTTGCCTTTTATTCCTGTGTTAGATGCAATTCTGGAAAAAAGGAAATCCTGTTTTCTTTCCTGCCTTCCATCTCTAGTCTTAGAACAGGTTATTTTCCAGTGAATGATGGGAATAGAATTAAGAGAGAAAGTACTAAACAGTAGAAGCTAATGCAGAACTGGTTGGACAAAGCTTGAACACAGAAATGGATTTTTTTTAGAAATCCTCCATCATCATAGATATAACCTCTACCTAAAACATCAGGATTGACTGACATAACTACATTGTTCAATCATGTTCTATTTTAACAGGGAGAGAGAGAGCACAGTCAGGGTGTCCACAAAAAGGCAAGTAGGTATTCTGCTCTATTTGAAAAGAACAATGAGTGTCATGACCCATAACTATCAGAGAGTTCTCTGTACCTTTGGAAGAACTAACTGGCCAAAAGGACATCAGAAACAGACCATGGGACTTCTGGGCAGAGAGCAAAGGGAGGGTGTGCACAGAGTGAACTTTCTCAAGAGATGAGAGATCCAAACCCAGTCAAGAGAGTCAAAGGGGATACACGGGTGAGAGGGAAGGGCAAGACAGTTGTAAGGAACCAGTGAGGGTTCGAGTCTTTAGAGTTTCACTATGGTTTCCTGCCAGCATTAGTCAGTTGCAAGGGAGCATAAAAATACTGTGGCAAGGTCTGATATTCATTCACTGCCAGCTATTTCAGAAAATGCAATCTCATGTGGAAATAACGTCTTTATAGAGATAGTCAAGTTAAAGTGGAGTCATGAGAGTGGGTCCTAATCTGAATGATGTTTTTAGGGGAAAAAAAAGGAAACTTGAACACAGAGACAGATACACACAGATGGAAGCCACAGGGAGAGGACTGCCATGTGATGTGACTGGTATAATGCATCTACAAGTCAATGAAAGCCAAGGATTCCTCCCTAGAATTTTGGATTCCTTTGATTTCAGAATTCTAGCCTCCAGAATTGTGAGAGAATAAATGTCAGTTGTTTTAAGGTACTTGGTTTTTGTTACTTTGTTAAGGCAGCCCTAAGACACTAATACGGCTTCCTTGGAGAATGATCAAAGAGCAGGACTGATTTCTATTCCTAATGCTTTGTTCCAAGACTCAGAGAAACTGGCATTTGTGTAGCCAAGTTTTTCTATGAATCATGTGGAATCTTGACTCTACAGCCAACACAACCAGGCACTTGCACAGGGTTCTATGAAGGCTGAATGTGGATTTCAGGACATTCGTAACCATTAGCATTCCTTCAGGAGGCTTTCAATGTTGGGTTCTTAATGTTATCACACAACTATCTCAGGAATATAAAAGTCATAAACAGTGGAACAAGCTGACACAAAATCTGCTTCATCTCTCTGGGGTTAGGATACCAAGCTTCTGACACTGAGATGACTGGGTTTCTGTGATTCCATTGAAATATCTAATCTGACCACTGTCACCAAAGCAACCTTATGTTTTAAAAATCATTTTGGTGACCATAACTGCAGTAAGGGGTACAGTGCTTTTTAAAATCATGAAACCATGACTGCAGGTTCCACTTCAAAAACATACTCTTCCAACATAAAAAAGTTTATAAAGGTTATTGGGCAGCATCTTTGAGAGCTGTGCAACTTTACTGAGAAAAATCTTGCAAGTGCTTAAGTGGAAAACTTTCAGCTTACATTGGAAACATCAGTGTTCTAGCCCTTCTGCAACCGACCAGTCTCGCATCTGATGCACTTTGCTTAAGACTCTCTGGGCTGCAGTTTCATGGAGCAGAAAACCTGAACAATGATATTTATTTCCTTCCTCCTTAGAGTATGATGACATGAATTTTTGTCAGGGATGCTTTGGAAATTCAGTAAGTTGAAAAAAAACTTTTTTATGATTTTCTAAGCATCCTAGTGAGACTTATTTTAATTGATGAAGGAGAGGAATGGTACCCTTCGTGTATTTGGGATTCTTTGTTGAAAGACATGTTGTACATGAAGTTGCTGATGTCACAAATTCAAAATGGAAAATGCTGGTGAGTAATGAAGCTAGAAGCCACAAAGATGGCTTGGGATCTAAAGGCTTTGACCCCAGACACAGCCAGAAGTTGTGTATAACAAGTCTTAGAGCTAGAAAGTTCAGCTCCCACATTGTTAAAAGAGCAGGCAGTGTGATAGAGTAGAATCCAAATATCAATGCTAGTACTCTAGGCCATGAACAGAAATACAAAAGCAAATCTGGAAATATTAGCGTAGGGAAGGCTCTTGAAGGTTTTCTTGGATACATTACACAACCACAGGAGATGACCTTATTAGGAAATCTTTGAATGGTGATTACTTACCTGTTTTATCAACAGTGAGCATCAAAATCTTTATTTCCATATTCAGGTAGAGTTCATCCTTTCCAGGTATATCTCTACTTATATCTACAAATAATATTTGTATAGGTATGTTAACTTGAAAGTTCACAAGATATATAATAATTCAAGAGAATTATTGAACTCATCCCTACGTTGGGAACTATATACAGTTTATTCCACATGCACACAATGAGTCATGTGCAATGTTATCAAGTGTTCTGATACCAGGTTCCACTTTCTCTTCACTAACAGGTGACAATGGTTAACTGGTATAAGCAACAATATTATCTCTTTCTTGTTCTGGTAAGGTCTACATTCCTCTGTGAGCATTCTAAGCTGCTCTTGCTTTCTGCCTTGGGGCACTGCTTCTCACTTCAGTTCTCTTGGTGCTAGTCCTTGAAGCTCCTAGACTTGGAGTGTGGATTTCTGAGTTTGTCAGATGCTGCAGCTCTTGCCCCTTTAACCAGAGTGCACTTAGGCTGTGTCCTCTGGGGACAGTTGGAGTCCTTAGAGGGTAACCCCATTGTCTCTTAGCTTGGAGAAATTGAAATGGGGCAATTCAAAATCTTTTTTCTATGGTGGAGTTATTTACCTTTGGATGCTGGCCAGCTGACAGCATCATGCCATTCCCCTTGTAGCACTATTGAATTCTCACCCTATACCCACAACAGTTCAAAGACGTGAGTGTCATGGCTCAATTTTGTGTGATATTACATCTCCAATAAACAATCCTTTCCCTAATGAATTCCCTCATTCCTTTCTTTCCTTTCTTTTTATCTTTCTCTGTCTATTCTTCTTTTTAAAACCCACTGAGAATTTAATGTACTGTACTAAGCACAAGGCATACACAGATAAAATAACCATATTGTTTGCATCCCATCTCAAGCTCACAGTGTAGTGAAGAAGACAGTTGGACAAACAGCTAAACAGGAATGTGGTAAGTGCTGAATGAGAGCTCTGTACAAACGACCATGAAGATAACTAATACTGCTGGGGTATCAGGGACCTTTCATGGAGAAGATGTTGTACGAACTGAATCCTTAAGGGAGAGAGGGAAGGTGTTAGGTAGAATAAGACCAAAACTACAGAGGTCTCTGGGTATGTGATTGTTTAACCATTGATCTTCTAGGTCCAAACTTCCATTAATCATAGTTATGGCATGTGATTAGCATGTTGCATGTAGCAGTGGTATCCATGCCATGTCAAAAACCCTCCAAATATCCTCTTTGAATTTTCTTAGCTCCAGGCTACTCATTCCTATTTTTTTCATCTCTTTTTCATAAGATGGTTTTGTTTTCTCTCCCATTCCTCAAACCCTACAAGTGCACATACATTCTCATCCTGGTCTATGGACATCTTAAAATTTGCCACCAGCCTTCATCTTTTAGAGTATCTATGAAGCCAAGAGAGGGATATTTCCATTCACCAGCCTGCAGAGAAGACATAGGCCTTCTGAAGTCTGCTGATAGACATTGATGGATCCTACAACATCAGCAGGTCAGTGCAATCCATTGTGCCAGAGTAGATGGATAGATCCATGGGCTCTTACCATACGAAAAAGTTGACAGTGGAGAGAATTTATCCTATAAACTTGTTGAAGTTTGCTTGCTGCTACAAAAAAGTCTCTTCAGCTTTCCTTGTCTAAGATGTTTTCAAGTACTTATGCTTATAATGTAGAAAGTGGGACCACTGCTAAGGATTTCCAGAGTTCGTCATAATTATGGTTCTTAAATCAGTTTTAAAAGTTCTTTTTGTTCAAAATAGAATGTAACATCTCCTCCCTCCGCAAAGGCACAATTAAATATCTCGTTTTTGGTCTTGGAAGAAATTCAAGGAGGCATCATTTGGCAACATGCCTCAGATCATTACAAACTTTACTATAACAACTAATTCAATGCAATTCAACAAACATTTGAAGATCTATTATATGGGCACTGTGTAAGGCTCTGGGGAAAGGGAAAAATGTAAAAATGAATACACACGACCTGATGGTTAAAATAGATATTCACCCAGCAAACCATATTACACATATATAAGGATCTTCCTATGGGAAACAAGAAGGCAGACGCATTACTTTTATTTGGTAAATGTTTACAGATGTCAGTAAGATTATACCATTTGATCTGAGCGTATTACCAGAAGACCAATACTTGCATTAAAGCCCCCAAATTCTGTGGATATGCCTGCCTGAAAAAGGAGAATTTAGCCCTGCCTTAACCAACTTATTGTGTGGCCTTATACAAATTGTTCAACCTCTGTATGCCTTAGTTTCGCTGTATATTGTGTGGGGCCCTTAATGTGAAATAATAACATTAACCTCACAGGTTGTTGAAAGGATTAAACAGAATGTAGGGAAAATGCTTTGCCGACTAAAATTTTACACTAAAATTTTAATTGTTACCATTATTCTTTTGGTTAACCTCCATGGATGAAATAAAATGCACACTTATTTCTATAGGATACTATAAACAACATACTTACCTAAGAGGTAGAATTCATTAGAACTCCAGTTCTAACCTGGGCCAACCGGTGCCTTCTCCATGACTTGTCCAATAGTACAACAATGAATGGTTAAGCCTGCATAGTCCAGTTCCTGGCTGGTTTAATAGTGTGATATAAAAGCAATAGGCTGTATTCCTATTTTCATTTTTTCAGAGGTTAGCTATATTTTTTTTGGAAGGCAGAAGTGTGGAAGGACAAATTATATATTGGTCCTAGATAAATTAGTTTTACGCAGCATCTTCCAAAGCTTTACAAAGTGCTACACGGTGACTGTGAAATGGAACACCATGCTCCTAATAGCTAATTGAGATACCCAGGCTAGTCTCTGTTGACTTCCCATTCCAGTGGCCAACTCAGAGCTCTTTTTATTCTCTCCATCATGACCATTGAAAATAAAAGCCTTTAGTAACTTTGTCGAAGATTCGTGACTCTCTGAATTGCACACATGTTACTGAAGCTTGCTTCTCTTCCAAAGCAAGCCTGCGGTTTTGCTCTGGAGTCTCAATTATCTGCTCATGCTATAGAACAGAGATGCAAGGTAACATTTCATTTCCCCTCACCTGAGAGGTGTCTCAGACAAATGAAGAACCAGCCTAGCAAGAAGGAATATCAAACCGATTAATGAGCTTTTAGGGTCACCAATTGAAATACTACCTAAATCAGTTGAAGGACGAAGAGAGTGAATTATAAGAAGCAAGATGACATGCTGACAAGAGTCCTATCTCCATGAAAACAGATGATTCTGTAGGTTTCTGAACAGATGGACATTCATCTTATATTTTCCTGAGGCTATTGGCAAGTGACTCTGGCTGAACAGTTTAAAACAAAGGTGAAAAATCATTCTGGTTCAGTAAAACCTCTGCACCAACACCAACTTTTCTGGTCTCTTGAGAATTACTTTGTGAAACTACAAAATATCACAGTTTTCCTTGGGTCTTGGACCACTGAAAATTTGGTATAAGCCAGAAAAGCCTCTGATCCCAGAAAAAAACATCTACCAGTGGATGCCTGGCCTGTGTTTAGTTTCTGCAGCATTAGGCTTGCAGAATGGCATTTCCATCCTTCTGTCTTCACTCTCACTCTCGCCAATCAATTGTAGCTTTTTCTCCACCCCAGAAGTAGATAGTTCCAGTTAAAAAAGATAATTTGGCGCCCTCCAGTGGCTTGACCTGACATGCTCTCTGTTGACCTCTCAACCTCTTTTATGCTTGTGGGAAAGGTACAACTCAATACATCTTTGGATGGTTGCTTGGTTGCTTACCTATAACCTCCACTCTTCGGACAGGAAGCCAAATGCCTTCCATACCACGTAAATCTCAGAGAATAAAGAGTCAGGGAACAAAGACAAAATTCTCAGTCTTTTCTTTGTACAAAGGGCTAAAAACAATGAAAACCAACTATAAAAATTTCACTTCTAGTGCCATCTCTTATAACTATATGGTCTTAAAAAAGCTATTTATTCTCTTTGGACCCAGATAGATTTTCTCATTCTATGGAATGAGAACATGGGACTAGATGATTTCTAAAGGTCTCTTCAAATTCCACCACCCAATGATTCTGAAATCCCAGGGAAGGGAGAAATGTTTCTAGATGATGTTTACACTTCAACTACTTGATAGAATGGTTGTTACTATTTTGGCAACTTGATTTGCTTTAAGAGTTTGGAAAAAAAGTTACAATAAAATGTCCCCTTAAATCATGTATAGTATATGTAAGTATGCATGTAACATATCTAAGGATCCTCATTTCCCCTGCCCTTTGGGAAGATTAGATGATGCCTTGAAAAGTCATGAAAAGAAAACATCCTAATTTTCCTGTTTAACAAGGATAGAGAACATATAACCATTAATATAATTTCACTGCATGGTACACTGTGATCAATAGATCACTAAACTAATAAACAAACGAGTGGGAAAAGAAAAAGAACATCTATTTTAGCTTCTTTAATGCATAAACAGAGAAAGCAACTATCTTCATGATAAGAAGAACAAGAAAAAAAAATCCACTTATGTCTTAAATTATCTTTTTTTTTTTTTTTTTTTACCCTAACCCCTAACTCAACTGCACAGCCATGGTAAATCTTGCCATTAGAGATTCATTTATCCTTTTGGGTAAGAGTTGACTACCTCCAGTGTTGTTCTTTACGGAAGCAGTTGTCTAGGAAAAATAACACTTTATGATTGATAGTAGAAGCTTAGTAAAAGATTGTTGAATGAATATCAGGTTATTATTAGTTGTGAGCACTTTTGCAAGAATTAATTTGGAGAAAACTAGCAGATCAGCCCCAAGGAGAAAGACACGAAGAGAGAAGAGAATGGAGGCAGCAGGGGTGGGGAAATGTTATTGGTGATGATACCCCTAGAACATGAAACTTCACGCAAGGCAAGTAGTTCTGTTTGGAACAATAAAATGGGGACATTAATTAGTTAGGATAATACACTTTGGCTTTAGGCTTGTGTTGCACAATACATTAGCCATTAACCACATGTAGTTATTGAGCAATTGAAATATGCCTAGTGTAAATTAAAATGTGGTCTTAGTATAAAATACACAGAAGACTTCTCCAAAATGACATAGTGCAAAAAACATACATAAAATTCAATTTTTTTATATTGTACTTTTTCAGACAAGAGACATATAGTGGCTTTGGACCACAATATAGCAGCGATGAGAAGTGGTTGAATTGTGTGTATATTTTGAAGTTGCCACCCACAGGATGTACTGACAGATTGAATGTGGGGTGTGAGAGGTAG
The DNA here is from genome assembly GCA_008086735.1 of Cheirogaleus medius. Classification (NCBI taxonomy): domain Eukaryota; kingdom Metazoa; phylum Chordata; class Mammalia; order Primates; family Cheirogaleidae; genus Cheirogaleus; species Cheirogaleus medius. The sequence goes on along the minus strand of VBSM01002608.1, from coordinate 81,343,919 downwards.
GAGTCAAGGATGACTCTAAGGATGGATTTGCCATTAATCGGAAAGAGGGAGTGTGCGGGAGGAGATATTAAGAAAGTCAGGCTGGAAGATGTTAAATGATTCACCCAAGGTCACACTGGTGAGTCAGAGAAACAGAGTTACTTGAGCTCATAGGAAACTCAGAGATCTGCTGATCCATTTTCTTATTTTATAATTGAAAAATGTGGGGTCTAGTGAGGAGAAGTGACTTGCTCAAAGTCACACAGATGAAGAACAAAGCCTTTCAGATGAATTTCCAGAGTAGTTCTTTTTTTTTTTTTTTTTTGCCGTTGCACTATAGCTGTGAAAGTTAAAATAAAACCAGATTTAACTTTGTCTTCAAATGCATTAAGGAAAGAAGAATCATTGAAGACACTTTTAGGTTGAGCCTTGAAAACCCTCAGGTAAAGCATATTTTAGGCTCTTGAATGTCAGTACTAGTTAGATAACTGGCTACCCTACTTGAATTTCAAATAAATGAATTACTTCCTCTTTAACACTTATTCAAAGTTAAAGTCAGCAATGGTAACTATCTCTTAATGAAGAAAAGTCTCTACCAAGAACCACGAATTTCATCCTCAGCCCCAAGAAGTCTCCCTGCATAAGTCAAAGCAAGGGAGACAGATAGAATAAAATAGATCTATAGTATATTGTAGAAAACAAAAGCCATCCTTTAAAATTTTTCCTCTAGAATGAGAGCTCAACATATTTTAAAGTGGTTTTGGTTATTCATCTGTTTGAATATGAGACCCCAGATATATGATACATCTTGTCATCTCTCCCCTCATCCCCACTGATATTTTTCATAAAAAATTCAAACCAGCATTACATTTAGTGATTGTTTTGTTATGGACATTCAGTATATGTCAGTTATTGCCACAATAAGGCTGCATAAGAAACCACACCAAAGATTCAGAAGCTTAAGGTGTAATGAAAGATTTGGCTGGCCTTTGTTCCGAGTTCCTGGGAGATAGCCTCCAAATGCTTGGAATTTTCTGAATCATAGCAGTGTCTTTCTTGCACATGGTAATGTAAGTTCACTCAGAATGGGGTTGGCAGTGCCAGAAAGACCAACCGTGTGTGATTAGATGGTGAAGCTTTAAGCCATGTGATAGTAGCCTGACCCGGAGAGGAGGCAGACTGTGGATTGAGACACATAGATGAAGATTCAATCAATCATACTTAGGTGGACACTGAAGCTTAACTGAGTTCCCTGGTTGACAATACTCCAGGCATTGTCAAACAACAGTATGCCAGAGGGTTACCTCTCCTGACTCCACTGGGTGAGAAAAACAGAAGCTCAAGTTTGGAGCCTCCCAGACCTTGCTCTGTGTCAATCAATACATACAGCTGGTTCTGATTTGTATCCTTTTCAGATAATAAAACTGCAATCGTAAGTATAGTGATTTCTTGAGTTTTATGAATCATTTTAGCACAATAATGAGCCTGAGGGGCTGGTGGGAATCCATGAACTTGTAGCCAGTTGGTCAGAAGTGAAGGTGGTTTTGGGGAACTCTAACCTCGTGTGTGGCTAGTCTGACGTGCAGACTGTCCTAAGGAGGACTGTGCCCTCCACCTGTAAAGTTTGGCCTAACTACAGGTAGTTTTTGTCAAAAATCATTGCACTTACAAATATAAACATTTTCATTTAAAGCATTCTTCATTAATTAATTAATATTTATTATTTTGTGATATTTATTTTATTTTTTACTCATATTTATTTATATAATTTATTAGGCTTATTTATTTTATTGAAAGCATATTTATTTAATCAAGCATCTGAGGGTCAGCTGGGAAGTTCTGCTCCAGACTGCGGATTGGCAGGTGTGACCCATGTGTCTCATTCTGGATCACAGGCTGGAGAGGCAGTGGAAACCTGGAGTGTGTTCTCTCCGTGGCAGTGACAAACGTGTAAGAAAATAGGGCCAACCACAAAAGTGTATTTTAAGATTTTGCTCCCATCACATATAATAATATCTCACTGGCCGAAACAGTGGACAATTCAAAACTTAATGAGTGGAATGTAAAGTTGACCCTTGACCAGTGTGGGTGTTAGGAGCGCCCACCCTCCCCCTGCATAGTCACAAATCCATGTATAACTTCTGGCTCCCCAAAAACGTAACTTACTGTCCTATGGGAAACCTTACCGATAACATAAACAGTTGATTAACACATGTTTTTATTAATCCACTCATGTATTGATGGGCACTTAGGTTGTTTCCACTTCTTTGCAATTGTGAATTGTGCTGCTATAAACATTCAAGTGTGGGTGCCTTTTTTTACAGAATGTCTGTGTTTCCTTTGGGTGAATACTCCGTGATTATATAAGTGGATCAATAAAATGTGGTATATGTATAGCATGGAGCACTACTCAGTCATAAAAATGGTGAACTAATTAATACTGCTTGTATTAACCTGTATGGAGCTGGAGCCCATTTTTTTTTTAACATAAAAACATACAATACGACAGGAAAAAAATAAAGGACATGTCTTAAAAGGAGACTATATATTCTATATTGTAAAAAATTCTTCTAAATTTATTTTATGGGCCCTCAAAAGGGGGACATGATGTGATGTCATGGAATATGCTATCAATGATATGGCTACCACATACAGTGGCAAATAGTGATAGAACTTTTCTTGTAATGTCTCTCAACTCAGCCTGGGGACAAAGTGCCAAAGCTCAGTATTGTAAAAATAATTTCATAAGAGGCCAAACCATAGTTCAGGGTTGTGAAGCCCAGTAACCCAGCTTGAAGCATCTAGCAACAATTCTCCTCAAGTTCCAAGTATAATTATGAAGTAGTATGATGGATTTTTTAATAAGGATGTTGGAATTGTGCATCCAAATATGTGCTATCATTCCAAGTCATCACCTTGGGAGGCTGTGAAGCTATGCTAATGATGCTACTGCGACTCAAAACTATTTTTGAAAATCTGCATTCAGTGTCAGTTTAAGGAATCAAACAGAACCACTGATCTATTTTGTAGTCATAAACTTCATCACTCAATTTTACCACCAGCCACCCCACCCACCACCCTCATATTACCCAAGGAATTATCAAATATCTTTGGCCGTATCAAAATATGAAGACACCTTCAAAGAAAGTAGATTTGCTCACAATAAAAATGATCCAAACAATATTGTTGGAGTTTCAGGATGTCAATACATAACAACACTGTCTTCCCTTGCTGAATTTGAAACCAACTGAGAAATGGATGCTGGAATTAGATACTTACAGAGCAATTTACCATGTTTATAATATTAATGCTGCTTGAGATCTGTGAAAATGAAAAAAGAAATTCTGCAATGGAGTAGGAAATCAGAACTTTTACTCTAGCTCCAGTTTCCTCAAGAAAAAAAGAGGCCAAGGGAAAGGAAGGTACCACCAAACCAATATCCCCAAAGACTTTGAAGGCAAAGAGGTTGTGAGGAAAAGCTTCAATACTATTAATAGAATGAGTGACCACTCTAAAAGGGATAAAGTTATCTGGTTGAATATAGTTCAGCATTTTAGTAAACTAATAGTTATTATAACTTTATAATATCTGTTCACAAAATCTATTCTAATACATTGTAGACATATATCATAGATATGAAAGAATGTTATATACAAAGGCTTGCAAGTTACCTGGGCTACAGGTAGAGCCTAAATAATACTCCAGCAGAGGGTTTATGAGCACCCTGAAAAAGTATCTTCAGACACCTGCTGGCTACCCACCTCAAACCTCTAGATCCTGTCAGACGTACACAGGCAGGCGGTCTAGTCTGGTAAAATCAATGCTGTCAGGCCTAAAACAAGTTTTTAATCCCATGGACAAGGTTATTGCACATGATGAAATTATTTATAAATATCGCAAAGACAATTATAAAAGTAAGGATGTAAGGAAAGGAATCAAGCATGAGAAATCATGAGCAAATGTACCATTTCTTTTGTATAAAGATTTTTGGTGTGTCCCAAATGGATAAACAAATTTGATAACATCACCAAATATTTATCTCTATAAACATACAGTAGCTGAAACAAATATAATTTTTAGTTGGATATTGTTTAATAAATTGATTAAACACATAGAATATGTGTTCTAAATTTGATGGTGGTACTTTATTTAAGACATCTTTTAGTGTTGATAAATATTTTAGTATTTCTGCTATACTATCATAGTAGTTGAGGACTGTGCAGATTAAGGATCACCAGTACACTGATCGCCTCCGAACTATTGTCAGACTCTCTACTTACTGCAGTTTTCCTCTATTTCTACCCCTATCCTACTTGTTTTCATTTAATCCCACCTATATGATCTTCTTTCCACTTCTAAGTTATTCATTTATGGGCATATTTGATGTGTCATTTAAGTAATGTAAACTTAACTCAGAAACAGGTGCTAATTTTAAGGAGATTATAATCTAGAAACCGAGATAAGCATACATTACTTTACAGTAAGCAGAAAACAGTAAATGCCATGGACTAACAACAGAAAATGTGCTATAGGAATTTTGAGATGAAAGATTTCATGGAAGAAGTAACATTTGAACTTGAATGGGTCTTGAATGGGTAGTATTTGAGCGTGAAGAGATAGGAAGAGGGAGGCAGAGAGAACAGAATACAGGTAAGCTTGGAAATACGGAATTGCAGAGCATTCCCTAAGATTAAGGAATGATTGGTTTGCCAAGGGAGAAAATTGGAAAGATAGGGTAGATGATCTTGCATTCATGATTCATTGAGAACAATCAAATAGGAGTCTAAAATGAGCAGACAAGATCTATGGTACAGGCAGGGTAATCAGGCATCAGCAAGAAAGACGCATGTGATATCAAAAGACCGAAGATGAAGGGAATATTCGAAGGCTGTTGGAGACAATATTCTCGGCTTTGACAGAGAACTCATTTTCTCTACATGAAGTTTGCTTCACCCAGGACGTGATAGCTCTTAGCACTCCTTCTTTGACTCACTCTTTTTAAAATTTCCTTCACCATAATTCAGATATTTACTGACTTCAATGTAATCAGCATCTTCTGTACAGAAATGCACCCACCCACATACACATCTGCACGGACTCACTGGTTCTCCTCTGGTCTTATGAATGTGTCCCAGAAAACACACAATCATTTCTTTTGTCAAAACATGACTTGAGCCAGACCTACACTTTATAAAAAAAATCTTTATTAATTACAAAATTTATCTCTCACCACTTTTTT
>VBSM01002608.1:81176957-81338691 GCA_008086735.1 Cheirogaleus medius | reverse complement strand
TTTTTGTACTGTGACCCTTCCATCTTCTTTCCTTGGAACACATGACACACACAGGTTTCACAGAATGCCTGGTACAGGTCAAAAACATCATTATAAGAAGCAAGACATGAGACTCTGCCATTTGAAGCACAGGCACATTCAAGTAATGCTTTTTTTGTTGTTGTTATTTTAGCGAAGGGTCAATATGAAATGACTCCTGAATATCTTATTTCCACTCCAAAAATTCAGTCATCACCAGAACATCTGATTCTAATTATCTTGAAGGAAAGACTATGCCTGTTCATCTAACTATTCCCTGTATCTAGCACAAGGGCCTGGTATACAGTAGGTACCTCTCCAAACACAGGCTGAATGAAAGAATGAATTAATAAATGAATTACTGTTTTTATAGAAATATTTTATGTTACAAAAATAGCATTTTGTTGGACTGTTTATACTTTGACCTTGGCCATACAATCTTCCCAATTATCTCCATTGCTCTGTTTTTCCCCTTATTATCTCTAGCCATTTATTTGCTCCTTTCCTTTGCTTTTCTGTCTCCCTCAATTTTCCACTTCCCCTTTAAAGAGCGTGATGAATATTAATTATGTTTTAATATACAAAAATAGCACCCTCATTGCCTTTGATTTTTCTTTGACTTGCCCTTACTCTTTTCTGTGTCTCTTTTGATTTCTCATTATTTCATATGAAGCTAAGTCAATGAGCCCCCTTTTCTCATTATTATCTCCTCACTTCTTCCTTTTGCAATTGCCTTTTCTTTTACTTTCCTTTAACTGTTTTTTCTCATTGTCTTCAAATTGTTTATGGTCATATCCCTCACTTTATACAGATAGCATCTAAATGCAAATATTCCCCAGAAAAATCACAGAGTGGCAGAGGAAAATAATGCTTTGAAATAAACACTGTATATTCAATTGGTTTCCAAACCAGCACTAGCTAAACAAATGCCAAATAGCAGTCCATAGAGAGACAAGATTAGTATATTTTGAAATGAGAAGTTATCTTTTCCTCTCTCTCTAACTTCCCCTTCCTCTTTTTCTTTTAAAATAGCATAGAGAATTCTTGCAAACAGCAAAGGAGATTTTTAGCTGAAACATATGTCTTCTTATCAGAGAGTGCATGTGTGTCTTTAGATAAACAGATAAACAAATGGTATCTGGGAGGGGGAAGGATTAATTTGACTTGCAAGCAAATCATTTTAGACCAAAGAAATGAAGATTTTGTATGCCATCCAGTCCCTTTTGTGAATGTATGACTTATAAAAATATTCCTAAAAGATTCAAAACCATGAGAACAATCAGTGCAGTTTATTAATATGTACCTCTGGTTAGTTTATGATGGAGAAAGCAAGGAGTAAATAAAGTAGGACTGGACTTCCTATCTGTGAAAAGAACATGGTTTGGAGCCACCATACCAATCTAAAATGTCATCTTTCATCTTTGTACTTATAAGCCATGTGGCTTTGGGCAAGATGTAACCTGTCTGAATTCCAATTTTCTCATCTGGAAAATGGGGTGAATTCTAATTACCTTTATAAGAGTGGAATGAAACACTGTCTATAAATGGGTTATACAAGTACCTGCCATTATTTGGAGCTATAACTTGTAACAGTTGCACTACTATATCATTGCTGATAATAATAATAAACACTTCATAACTCTAAATAAATACTTTTACAGAATATGCAGTGTTCTTTTGCACATTCTTGCCTTTGCACATGCTGCTTTCTTTTCCCAAGATGTTCTCTTCTTGGTTTGTCATGTAACATAGTGAACTTTTACTCATTCTTCAAAGCTCATGTGTTCAGACACCATCTCTTCAGAGAGTTTGCTCTGACCTTCCTGGGGAGAACTGATTACTTCATTCATGGAGTCACTTAACCGATATTTACCTAATGACTTCTATTATGTGCTAGGCACTATTCTAGGAGTTATGGAAATGACTGTGGACAAAACAGTAAAAAAAAAAAAAAAATTCCCTGCCCTCATGGAGCTTTCATTCCAGTAGGAGACATGGGCAGTTATCAAAATAAATAAGTAAAATATATAGAATAAAAGATGGGCATCATTGCTATAAAGAAAATATTCTGTAATTATTAGTTATTGGAAGTTTTAGTTAAATATATATTATGGTATATAAATTATATATTTTAATTATATATTTAAGTATCTAAAATTATGAAGGCAGGATTGTCTTATTTATCTATGAATTTTTGTTATGTAGGATAGAGTCTGGTCTCCAGCTGGTGCTCAAAGATGTTCATTGTATTGAATTTAATAATGACCCTAATCTTCCTGGACAGGGCGGGTGCAGCATTTCAATTGCTAAAATAGTCGGTAGGGTTAGGATGTCCTAGCAAGGGTTGGCACTCTGCTGTTGGTTACTGAACAATGGACACATTCCTTTGGTGTCTCTTGCATTTCTTTCTTTCTTTTTTTTTTCCTTACTAATTTGCCCCCCTGGAGGTTGCTTTCTGATCAGAAGAAACATATCTGGGATGTTGCTGACAGTATTGTACCTCATTTTATTGCACTTCACTTTATTGCACTTCACAGATATCGTGTTTTTTACAAGTTGAATGTTTATGGCAACCCAGCATCGAGCAAGTCTATCAACACCATTTTTCCAATGGCATGCTCTGCCTTCATGTCTCCATATTTTGGTAATTCTTGTAATATTTTAAAATGTCTTGTTATTATATCTGATATGGTGATTAGTGATTTTACTGTTGTAATTGTTTGGGGCACCAGGAACCTCTCCCATATAAGATAATAAACTTAATCAATAAATGTTGTATGTGTTCTGAATGCTCCAGTGGCCAGCCAAGCCCTGTCTCTCTCCCTCTACTCAAGCCTCCCTATTCCCCAAGTCATGACAATATTGAAATTATCCCAGTTAATTATCCTAACATGGCCTCTAAGTGTGCATGTTAAAGGAAGAGTAGCACGTTCCTCACTTTCAATCAAAAGATAGAAAGGATTAAACTTAGTGAGGAAGGCATGTCAAAAGCTGAGACAGGCTGAAAACTAAGCCTTTTGTGTCAAGCAGTTAGCCAAGTTGGGAATGCAAAGGAGAAGTTCTTGAAGGAAATTAAATGTGCTACTCCAGTGAACACGTGAATGATAAGAAAGTGAAACAACTTTCTCGCTAATATGGAGGAAGGTTGGTGGTCTGGATAGAAGATCAAATCAGCCACAACATTCCCTAAAACCAAAGCCTAATCCAGAGCAAGGCCCTAACTCCCCTCAATTCTATGAAGGCTGAGAGGTGAGGAAGCTGCTAGTAAAGGTTGGTTTATGATGTTTAAAGGAAGAAACTGTCTCCATAACATAAAAGTGCAAGGTGAAGCAGCAAGAGCTGATGTAGAAGCTGCAGCAATTATCCAGATCTAGCTAAGATCATTGATGAAAGTGTCTATACCAAACAACAGATTTTCCATGTAGATAAAATAGCCTTCTATTGGAAGAAGATACCATCTAGGACTTTCATAGCTACAGAGAAGTTGATGCCTGGCTTCAAAGCTTCAAAGGACAGGCTGACTCTCTTGTAGGTGCTATTGTAGCTGATGAATGTAAGTTAAGCCAATGCTCATTTGCCACCATGAAAATTTAAGAATTATTCTAAATCTACTCTACCTGTGCTCTATAAACGCAACAAAGCTTGGATGACAGCATATCTGTTTACAGCATCATTTACTGGGTAGTTTAAGCTCACTGTGAGACCTACTACCCAGAAAAAAGATTCCTGTCAAAATATCACTGCTCATTGACAATGAACCTGGTCACCCAAGAGCTCTAATGGAGATGTACAAGGAGATTTATGTTTTTTTCATGCTTGTTAACACAACATCCATTCTGAAGCCCACTGATCAAGAAGAAATTTCAACTTTAAGTCTTATTAATTAAGAAATACATTTCATAAGGCTATCGATGCCATAGCTTGTAATTCCTCTGAAGGATCTGGGAAAAGTAAATTGAAAACCTTTTGGAATGGATTCCACCATTCTAGATGCCATTAATAACATTTGTCCTTCCTGGGAGGAGGTCAAAATATCAACATTAACAGGAGTTTGGAAGAAGCAGATTCTAATCCCCATGAATGACTTTGCTGGGTTCAAGACTTCAGTGGAGGAAGATGTGGTAGAAACAGTAAGAGAAATAGAATTAGAAATGGAGACTGAAGATGTGGCTGAAATGCTGTAATCTCATGATAAAACTTTAACAGATGAGGAGTTGCTTCTTATGGATGAGCAAAGAAAGAGGTTTCTTGAGATGGAATCTACTTCTGGTGAAGATGCTGTGAGCATAGATGAATTGACATCAAAGCATTTAGAATATTATATAAACTTAGTTGAAAAAGCAGAGGCAAGGTTTGAGAGGGTTGAGTCCAATTTTAAAAGAAGTTGTACTATGTATAAAGTGCTATCAAATAGCATCGCCATACCACTGAGAAAACTTTCATGAAAGGAAGAGTCAATTGATGCAACAAACTTTATTGGTGTCTTATTTTAAGAAATTGCCACAGACACCCAACTTTCAGCAACCACTTCCCTGATGAGTAAGCAGCTATGTATATAGAGGCAAGACCCTCTATCAGCAAAATGATTATAACTTGCTGAAGGCTGAGATAATAATTAGCCATTTTTAGCAATAAAATATTTTAATTAAGATATGTACATTGCTTTTTAGACACAATGCTATTGCACAATTAATAGACTACAGTATAGTGTAACCATAACTTTTATATGCACTAGAAATCCAAACCATTGTATAACTCATTGCAATATTCACTTTATTTCAGTGGTCTAGAACCAAACCTGTGATATCTTTGAGGTATGGTAGAATAAGCAATTGATAGATCTTAGCCTTTTTGTAGCGGTTCTCAGTCATCTTGCTATTTGTCGTATACTTAAATGGGAGCCTTGGCATCTTGGCATGTGGGATTGCTGCTAATGGAAAGTGAGTCTTTATCTAAACATGGCAACTGTAACTCAAATCCAGGGCATTTGGTATCATGCTGAAATGAAGGTTCAGTATTTTCAAGGTGTTTTGAGCAGCTAGATGTCTATACCTTATATAAAATATGATTTTTTTAGTGATAGTAACATATCCATTTTTTGTCATAGTATTAATCCTGTGTCTGTCATCTTTTTTATTTATGCAAATTTCTGGGGTACTTGAGAGCATTTGTTACATGCATATAATGTGTAGTGATCAAGTCAGGATATTTAGGGTCTGCAGCATCTGAATGCAGCACATTTGTAAGTATAGTCATACTACTCTAACCGATTTAAAAATATATATATATATATGAACAAAATACCAAATAAAACATGCCTAAGTACTAATCCAGTCATTGTACAGTCTCTTATTGGTTAAACTCTCCCATTTTATTTGGTAGGGAAAATGAAAAGTAGAAAAAAACAACTGCCTTGCCCAATCACAGAGCTAGGCAGGGGCAGAGTCGAGACCAGAACCCCCCAAAATCCAGGCCATTGTGGAAATCACTTTATTTCTCAAATGCAGATAATGTCTACCGCCTTTAAAATAAACATGCAGCTCTCATATTCAAATGTATTCATAAACATTACATATCCTTTCCCTTTCAGTTTGTTTGAAGGCTTGGTGTAGAAACAGCTTCTGTTACATCAAAGATCAAAACATCAGGATTTGGAACATTGTGTGCTCATTAGCTTTAGTGTCAAATGTATCTCCCTGGCTCACACCTACCTGCCATTGAAGGGAAACATCTTATCAACTATTTATGGAAGACCCCAGGGGCTTCCTCTTGAGAGATCCTGAACATGCAATTTTCACCACCGCCTGGTGACTGCCACATTTCCTCCACCTCTGCCTCTGCTCCCAAACAATTCCTTAATAGTCACCAGCATCAACACTGCTGCGGATTATGCCTACCAAAATCATGATTCTTAAATTGGGTCCCTTAATCTTGTTTCTGGCCAGTGCCTTGCTACACTAACAGCACACTATGGAAAAAGGCAGAAGTCAGTTCCTACTCACATATTCCCTGTCATGTCAGTTTTGTTATGATGTTCCCAAGGATTTCTTTGTTACCCTCCCAAAATTACAGAACATTGTGTGTGTGTTGTGTGTATATACATGTACATAATGTGTGTAAGAGAGAGAGAGAGAGAATTTCTCAGCTTTAATTTGTAAGCTAACTTTTTCTCAAAAGATAATTTATGAGCAAGAGAAAATAATAGTGATACAATACCAAAATGTTTATTGAACATTTTGTCAATAATTTCAGTTGTTTTAATAATTTCATAACCAAATTAACATATTTCTTGGTCCATTTTAAAGAATTTAGTTTTCCAAAGTATGACTTATGTTAATAAAATTTACCTTTGTAAAGTGGAAAGTTTGATGAGTTTTGAAAAATGTATGCCTTTGTGTACCCATAACCATAATCAAGATATGGAACAATTTCTTTCTCCAAAAAGCTCCTTTTGCAGTCTATGCCTTCCCCTATCCTCAGTCCCTGGCAACCGGTGATATGTTCCCTGTTCCTATAATTTATCTTTCCTAGAATGTCAGATAAATGGACTCACACAGTATGTAGTCTTTTGTGGGTGACTTTTTTTTCATACAGCCTAATACTTTTAGAGATTCATCCATAATGTTGCATATATCAGTATTTTGCTCTTTTTTACTGTTGAGTAGTATTCTATAGAATGAATATACCACAATTTGCTAATCCATTTACCAGTAGATAGAAATTTGAGTTGTTTCTAGTTTTTGGCTATTATGAATATAGCTGTTATATACATTTGCATACAGGTCTTTGTGTGGGCAATTATTTCCTATCTCTTGACATAGGATTACTGGGTTATATGGTAAATGTATGTTTAACTTATAAGAAATGGTCAAATGTTTTCCAAAGTGGCTGCACTATTACTTTTTCACCAGCAATATGCAAGAGGTAGAGTTGCTCCATATTTTTACCCACATTTTGTATTATCAGTCTTTCTAATTTTAGATACCAGAAATGGCTAATTTTGTGTCACCTTTGATAGACTATTGTGCCCAGATATTTGGTCAAACACTTTAAGTGTTTCTGTGAGGGGGGTTTTTGCATGAGATTCACATTTAAATTGCTAAACATTGTATAAAACAGATTATCCTCCATAATGTGGTGGGCCTCATCCAATCAGCTGAAGACCTAAATGAAACAAAGAGGGGATTCTCCCAGCAGACTCCCTTAACACATCACCCACAACATTGGCTCTTCTTGATTTGCCAGTACATTGTCTTTGGATTCAGACTATAACACTTTCCTGAATCTCCAGTCTGTTGGCCTCCTCAGTCAGATTTTGGATTCATTAAACCTTCAAAATTCACAACTGCATGAACAAATCCTTTAAAATAAATCTCTTTCTATATGCATATACACATCCTATCAGTTTGGTTTCTCCAGAGAACTCTGATTAATATTAATACTATATTCTAGTAGGTTTATGATGATATCTCATTGTGGTTTTAATTTGCAATTTACCAATGATTAATGATGTTGAACATTTTTAATGTGCTTAATGCTATTTGTATATCATCTTTTGGGAAGTGTGTATTCAAATATTTATACAATTATCCAGTATTTTGTATATTTTTGCTTTGCTTTGTCTTGCTTTTTGGTAAGGGAAGGGATTGTTTGTCTTATTGAGTTGTAAGAATTACTTACATATTCTGGATATGAGTCTTTTATATGATATATGCCTTCCAATATTTTCTCCCTGTGAGTGGCTTGAATTTTTGTTTTCATAACAGTGTCTTTAGAAGAACAGAAGCTTTAATCAAGCCCAATTTGTTAATTTTTCTTCACATTTTGGGTCATATTTAAGAAATGTTTGCTGAACCCAAACTTGCAAAGACCTTTCCCTACATCTTCTTCTAGGTATTTTATAGTATGGGATCTTACATTTAGGTCTATGATCTATTTAGAGATAATTTTTGTATATGCTGTAAGCTAAGGGTTGAGATTCATTTTTATATACATAGTTATCTAACTGTTCTAACACCATTGTTAAAAAGGCTATCTTTTCTCAATTAAATTTTCATTTCACATTTCAAAAAATCACTTAATTTTATATTCGTGGGCTTATTTATGAATTCTCTATTCTATGCCATTGAACTATATTTCTATCCTTATACTAATGATACTATAGATTTAAAGTGAATCTTGAAGTCAGGTAGTATGAGTCTTCCAACTTTGCTCATCTTTTTCAAAATTATTTTGGTTATTATAGGTCCTTTGTATTTCCATATACAATTTAGAATCAGCTTGCAATTTCTGCAAAAACATGCTGTGATTTCAATTGGGATTGTGTTGAATATGTAGATAAATTTGGGAAGAATTGACATCTTAACAGTAGTGAGTCTGCCAATCCATGAACACTGCATTTCTCTCCATTTCTTTAGTATTTCTTTCATTTCTCTAAGCAATGATTTGTAGATTACAGTGTACAGATCTTGCACATATTTTGTTAAATTTATTCCTAAGTATTTCACTTCTCTTAATGCTATTGCAAATGATATTTTTAAAAAGTTTTTTATTTCCAGATGTTTATTTCTAGTGTGGAGAAATACAATTGATTTTTGAATGTTGATCCTCTATTCTATGATCTTGCTAAACTCAAACACCAATTTTAGTACGTTTAAAATTCCTTAGAATTTTCTATGTACATTATTTTATTATCTGCAAATAGCAATTGCTTAAAAACAGTTATTTAAATATTTAATTAATTCTTTAAGTCTTTCACCATTAAGCGTAATGTTATGTGTAGATTTTGTGTATATGCCCTTTATCAGGTATCCTAAAATCCCCATGAAGTTTTACCACGATCGATGTTAAATTTTGTCAAGTTCTTTTTCTACATTTGTTAAGAAGATCGTATGGTTTTTCACTTTTTTACCTGTTGTTATAATGGATTACATCGATTAATTTTCAAATGTTGAACCAATCTTGCATTCCTAGGATAAACTCCATTTATTCATGATGTGGTATCCTTTTTTTAAATGTATTACTAGAGTGAATTTGCTAATTTTTGGTAATAATTGGTGTGTTTATGTTCATAAGGAATACTGATCTGTTTGTTTTTTTCTTGATTATTTACTCTGCTTTTGGTATCAGGGTAATATTAACTTTATAACATAAGTTGTGAAGTGTTTCATTTCTTGCATTGTCAGGGAGAGTTTGCAAGTTGGTATTATTTCTTCCTTAAATATTTGGTAGATTTCACCAGTGAAGCTATGTAGACTTAGAGATCCCCCTGCCATCCCATTTATGTTTGTATGTGTGTGAAAGTTTTTGATGATACATTTAATTTCTTTAGTAAATAAAGGGCAAGTTGTGTTATCTATTTCTTCTTGAATAAGCTTTGGTCATTTGTATCTTTTAAGAAATTCATCCCTCACATCTAAGTTGTAGAATAAACAAATAGCTGTCATAATATTCCCTTATTATCCTATTAATAGCTGCCAAATTGAAAGGAATGTTCTCCCTTTTATTCCTGACCTTGGTAATTTTGTCTTCTCTCTTGTTTAAAAATATTTATTTACGTAGCTAGAGATTTATTAATTGTATTAAACTTTTCAAAAACAGCTTTTTGTTTTACTGTTTCTTTCATTATAATGTTTTTCTTTTCTATTTTGTTAATATATTCTTTTATCTTATTATTTCCTTCCTCATGTTTTGGGGTTAATTTGCTTTTTCTTTCCCTAGGTTCTTAGAGTAGAAAATTACAGCATTGGTTTGAAAATTTTCTTCTTTTGTAATACAAACATTTTATGCTGTAGAGTTCCCTTTGAGCACTGCTCTAAATGAATTCCCACAAAGTTTGCTATTCTACATTTTCATTTTCACTCAGTTCAAAATATTTTCTAATGTTTAATGTGATTTTTTCTTTGACCTATGCTGTTATTAGAAGTGTGGTGTTTTTTTTCCAGTAATTTGGAGACTTTCCTAGTATTTTTCTGTTACTAATTTTTAGTTAATTCTATGTAGTCAGAGAACACATTTTGTATGGTTTTAGTTCATTTATATTTGTTTCATTTTTAAGAATATGGTCTTAGGGAATATTTATTTGTGGTTGAAAAGGATGTGTATAATGTTGAGTGGCATGTTCTATATATGTCAATTAGCTCAAGTTATTTCATCGTTAAGTTTAGGGTCTTTTATATCATCACTAAATCTTTGTCTATTTGTTCGTTCAGATACTGAGAGAAGAGTGTTGAAATTGCCAACTATCAGTATTGATTTATCTATTTCTATTTCAGGTCTATCTGTTTTGCTTTATGTATGCTAAGTGCTAAATACATATTAATATTATCTATTATTCCATATAATAGCTCTTTGTATAAGGCCACTAGTGTGAATAAGTACTGTCATTGTCTCTACTTTGCAGATGAGAAAACTCACATATGAGAAGGTTTAATTACTTGCTCAAAATGATATACAACTCATCTGTGGTCTAGCTGAAGTTTGAACCCAGAAATTCTAGAATTTATATATGGTAAAATATTAAGTAAAATTAGAATACTAAATAACTATGCTTATTGTTTAAAAGAGAGCAAGATAGAGCTAGAAAGCGAATATCACTATGTGGCAGATTATGGGTGATTTACTTCTCCTTTTTACAGTTCTCTATTTTAAAGGCATGATGGTTA
This sequence comes from Cheirogaleus medius, assembly GCA_008086735.1. Lineage (NCBI taxonomy): Eukaryota > Metazoa > Chordata > Mammalia > Primates > Cheirogaleidae > Cheirogaleus > Cheirogaleus medius. Next base: position 81,328,009 of record VBSM01002608.1, on the reverse strand, counting down.
ATTTTAAGTGTCAATTTGGCTGGATTAAAGATTACCTAAGGAACTGGTAAAGGATTATTTCTGGGCGTGTCTGTGAGGGTGTTACTGTAGGAGGTTGGCACGTGAGTCAGTGAACCCAGTGGGGAGACCCACCCTCAGTGTAAGTGGCACCCTCCCATCAGCTGGAGCTCCAGATAGAATAAAACGGTGATTTTTCTCTCTCCTGGAGCCGGGCAACACTCTTCTTCTCCTGCCCTTGGACTTCAGAACTCCAGGCTCTTTGGCTTTTTGGACTCCAGGACTTATACCAGCAGCTCCTGGGTTCTCAGTCCTTTGGCCTCTGGCTGCAGGTTACACCATTGGTGTCCCTGGTTCTGAGGCCTTGGGGCTTGGACTAAGCCACTGCTACAGTCTTTGCTGGGTCTCCAGATTGCAGATGGCCTGTCCCGGGACTTCTCAGCCTCCATAACTGGGTCAGCCAACTCCCCTTATAAGTTCCCTCTTAGCTATCTATCTGTGTATCTCCTATTGGTTCTGTCTTTAGAAAACTCTAACACAACAAGCTTTCCCAAAGCATATATATAATTGTTACACAAAGAAAAAATGCAATTAAATTATTTTATTTGCTTTTATTCACTAGAATAAAAAGAAAGCGAGCCATTGGATACAAGCATTTTTAGTAGGTTACTGTAATATTGATCTTCCCAATAATTTGCCATAATCAATTTAATCAGACCCTTAATTTTCTTTTTAGAATGCATCCAAATTTATTATAAGTAATGCTGTGCTAAATATCATTGCATATATTTGATTGTATTTCTTATTATTTCCTTAGCATAAATTCCTAGAAGTACATTACTAGCTCAATTGTACAAATAGTCCTGTTTATTTTTAGTTGGCTTTGCCTTTAAATTGTTTTACATCAAATCTCTGTTTCTGTAGAAAAAGAATACTGTCAAGAAAGTTCAGTATTATATTTAGCTTTTTTTTTTTTTTGAGACAGAGTCTCACTCTGTTGCCCAGGCTAGTGTGCCGTGGCGTCAGCCTAGCTCACAGCAACCTCAAACTCCTGGGCTCAAGCGAACCTTCTGCCTCAGCCTCCCGAGTAGCTGGGACTACAGGCATGTGCCACCACGCCTGGCTAATTTTTTCTATATATGTTTTTAGTTGGCCAATTAATTTCTTTCTATTTTTAGTAGAGACGGGGGTCTCACTCTTGCTCAGGCTGGTTTTGAAATCCTGACCTTGAGCAATCCTCCCGCTTCTGCCTCCCAGAGGGCTAGGATTACAGGCGTGAGCCACTGCACCAGGGCCATATTTAGTTTTTTAAGAAATACTTTATTGAGACACAGCAGAAGGCAGTTATACAGAATAATTTGCTATCTCAAATATACGAAATTACACAGAGTTTTCATAGTTTAAACTAATGAACCTACACAAGGTGTGGAAGGAGAAAAAAAAAGAAGAGACATTCAGAGATCTCATTATCTCCTAAATATTTAACTAATCGCCCTACTTTGAGAATGTGATTTTACACAATCATCTAAAATATTTTTTACAGCACGTTACATCCACATTGATGGATTAGATGACATTATTTTTAAAGTAGATTTTAAAAAGACTTTAAAATCACTGTTAGTGCCTAGATCCTTGAAAGCAGATAGAGAAGGGCTGGTAAACTTCTTAAGAAACTAGGGGACACAGCAGTACTTAGCCTTTGAAAACAAGACCTGGGATTCCTGTGCTCACAAAGTATTCAAAATATTTAAGTCAGCGTTATACAATATTCCTCCTTTATTTTAACCCAACATTCCTAAGATTTCTTCGGATTTTCCCTTTAATGTATATAGATTTATTTCTTAAAGGGAGACTCATATTTCTAATTTCATATTCATTCTTTTTTGTAAGGAGGCTTATATTTATCCTGTTTGTTAAAGACTTGTTGAGGAATTAGCAAAAAAAAAAAACAATTTGCTAATTGCTCTGTTAGCAAAAATAAAAAAATTGAATTTTGCTCTGTTTTCTACCACCCTTTTCTCCTAGTACTCACCTGCCCCTGCTCCTCAATAGCTGGAATTTGTTTGGTTTTCTCACGTTGTAATGACATTTATCTGTATTTCTGAATGTGATGCTGCAAGTGAAAAATTTTAAAAGTCTATTTTATTCATTACAGGTGATTCTTATGATGAAAGATAATGAATCAAAATGAAATTCTTTTCATTTAAATTTTTCCAGATGATATTGTGAAATATCACCGGTGCCTCAATATCCTTGAAAGTTCATTATTGGGACTAATTCCGTCAAATTTATCATATAAATTGATGTTCTCCCTTAGGACTTTGTGGTGAATAAGGTAGTTTTTCAACCGGGGGATATTTTTAACAAGAAAACCAAACCTTCTTTATACAAAAACTTAGTATTGTGCTGTTAATTTTATTTAACTTTTGCTGAATGCATGTTGGCTGATACATACATACATACACATATGCACACATATAATGATATACATATATATAGAAAGATATATATGAAGATATATAAATAGATATGTATATGAAAACATAAGAACTCAGAAACCATTACGTATAATGTATTTATCTATCTAGATCTATGTATATGTACGTATATATGTATATCTTCAAATATGTGTATATATATATATATATCTCAGCCAACCAAAGTTGAAATACATACACACACACACATTTATAAATACAAATATAACGGTTTCTGAGTTCTCATATGCCTGAGAATGTATTTTTCTTTGTTTTCAAGCATGAAAGGAAACATGGTAGAAAAAGTTTCTTACAAAAACCCTTCTCCTGCCTGGTAGATGTTGCCATGCTGGCCTCAGGCTTTCAGTGTTTCAGATGAGAAGTCTGAGGTTAATTTCTTTTCAAATAACTATATTTTCTTTTTGTAACTATATAAGAAGTTTCCTTTTTTTCTGGTTTTGCCTATGTAGGATGCTGTTTTTTACAGTTGTAAATAGAAAATTCTGCCAGAATATAATATAAAAATTTTGCCAGGAAAATATGATTATTCTATTCCTTTGTTTTGCTGGAAACTTGATAAATCTTTCAACCCTGTATTACTTTCATATTGCTACATAAAAATGTACAAACTTTGCAGCTTAAAGCAATACACAATTATTAGCCCACAGATTCTCTGGGTCAGGAGTCGAGGCACAGCTTGATTGGGTCCTGTCTTAGAATCTCAAAGGGATGACCAGGCTACTTCTCATCTGGATGCTTGCCTAGGGAAGAATCTGCTTCCAAGCTCATTTAGATCATTGGCACAACTCATTTTCTTGCAGCTGTATGATGGGGTTTTGCTGCCTGTTGACTGGAGGCTGCCTTCCGCTCCTAGAAGACTCCTGGTTCCATAGCCATCTCGCAACATGGTGGTTTACCTCTTTAAGCTAGCAAGGAGAATCTCTGTCTGCTAACATAGGATTTTATATTAATATAGCGTAAGGATGGGAGTAACATCCCATGATCTTTGCCATGTTATTTTGGTTAAAAGTAAGTCACAAAATGTCTTTTTTTTTTCCTTTGGGCAAATACCTAGTAGTGGGATTGCTGGATCAAATGCTTAGTCTATGTTTAGTTCTTTGAGGTATCTCCATAGTATTTTCCATAGTTGCACTTGATGTTTATAGCAGCACAATTCCCAATCACAAAAATGTGTAAACAACCCAAGTGCCCACCCATACATGAGTAGATTGATAAAATGTGGTATATGTATACCATGGAGTAATACTCAGCCATAAAAAGAAATAGTGATCTAATATCCTTGTAACAACCTGATGGAACTAAAGACCATTCTTCTAAGTGAAATATCACAAGAATGGAAAAACAAACACCACATGTATATACTCAATACTAAATTGGAACTAATCAATCAACACTTAGGTGGGCATTATGGAAGTAAAACTCAATGGACATCAAGCAGGTGGGGGGGGGAACGATGGGTAAATTCACAGCCAACGGGTACAATGCATGCTATCTGGGTGAAAGGCACACTTATTACCCTGATTCAAACTGTACAAAAGCAAATTATGTAACCAAAAGATGTATCCCTCTGTAATATTCTGAAATAGTAATAAAGAAAAGAAGTAAATCACAGGTTCTACCAGCACTCAAGGGAAGGGATTTTGGAAATGTGTACTCATTGGAGGTCACCTTAAGCTATGTCCATCATAAACCCAACTGCTTTCAGCTCAGAAAAAAATTTTCTTTTAAGTCTGATAAATGGTTCTTTTCCAAATATTTCATTTTCTTCCTTAGCAACAATTGTAATTTGTAGTTTTCCTAGGCTGGCATTCCTTATTTGTTAGGACTTTTTAGATACTAATGAAAAAAGTTCGATTCTAACCAGCTTAAGCTGGAATTTAATGAAAGGGCTCTGGTGTGGTTTTAGGAACACAGGCAAAGCAGAGATAAAAGAGCAATGGAAAAATCCAGCAGGTGGCAGGAACAAACGTAAGTGGGAAAGGTCCAGTCTTTGAGTGGCCCTGCTTTCTGATTTCTGCCTTGCTCTACATGCTGCTATTTCTCTCTCTTGCACAACACTGGCTTCTTTGCCCTGTTCAGTGCTAGACACTAGTGGATTCAATGACTTAGCACACATAAAGCCATTAGTACAGTGTTGGCACATGGCAAGGTTCTAGCCAACTGTAAACTATTATCGTTATTTTATTGTTAGTTTTATTGTTACTGTATCTCATATATAATATTGTTGCAGGAGAGGAGAAACTCCATTGCTAAATAAGGTTGGAAAATGCTAGAGAGGTAATATCATAGCTCTTCCCTGTAATTTCAATTTTCTCCCCTTTTCACTAAATTTTATTGCTTTGTCTTTTTATTATGTATTCTCAATTTTTCTTCTATATCATCCTATTTTCTATTCCATTAATTGTACTGTTTCCTCACTGCAATGTGGAATTTGACTCTACAACTAACTTCATCTTTCTTTCTCCTAAAACTTTCTTTTCCCATGGTTTACCCTTTCTTCTTATCCTGTTTATCTTCCTACCGCAGTTTATTTTCTCCTATGGCTCTTTGCTTTGATTTTGCAGAGGATATAGTGTGTGTATCCTCTCAAGAATATAAAATATTTTGCTAAATTTTTTTTCTGTTTATTATAATAAATATATTTCAGAGATATGTTTTTTCTATGATATCCTTAGCTGAACTTTTTTTTTTTTCCTAATTCAACCTCAATGAGATCATGATTTTGTGTTGGTTCTCCTGTTATCTAATGACCTTTTGAAAACAGATAGGTAGCAGCTGCTGACAGTTCCCTACTCACATCTCTGGGGAAGCGAATAGCTTCATACTGGGATTCTATGCCTGAAGGCTTTCTCTGGCATACTTCAGGATAGGCAAGTGCCGGGGAATTGGCATTCCTGGGAATTTACCTCATGGGAATAGCTCAGTGATAGAATGGGAGTTGCCCAGTGTTTCAGTCTCTCATTTGAGACAATTGAAAGACATGTTCTAATTTCTCTCTCAAAAGTCAGAAGTGGGCAGGGCACGGTGGCTCACACCTGTAATCCCAGCACTTTGGGAGGCTGAAGTAGGAGGATCTTTTGAGGCCAGGAGTTCAAGACCCGCCCAGGCAGCATGGAGAGACCCTGTCTCTACAAAAAATAAGGGAAATTAGCCAAGCATGGTGTTGCACACCTGTAGTCCCAGATACTTGGGAGGCTGAGGGAGGATGGCCACTTGAGCCCAAGAGAGTGAGTGAGGTTGTGATCAGCTGCGATTGTGCCACTGCATTCTAGTCTGGGTTATAGAGCAAGACTCTGTCTCAACAAAACAAAAACAAAACACACATACACAAAAAACAAACAATAAAAACCCAAAAAGCCAGCAGTGGGTCTGAGCACCAGCTTCTCACAGCAAAACTTGGTTGTTATTGCACCCTTACTGCCGACCATCCCTTCCCTTTATTCCTTTCTCACTCCCTGATGGAAATTTCCTGGGATCCCCTCCCATATAAATTACCTGCATTCCAACCTTGTCTCTGGCTCTTGTAGAGGAGCCCATCCTAAATCAAGTCATCTGTCAACAAATCAGGTGAATGGTTTCCTCTTAGGTTCTGATTAAATCACTATTTTGGATTTAGAGCTAAAAAGCAAAACGGTGTACATTTTTCACAATTTCAAACATTTTCATTTGGCTTTACTTCAGATTGAGATGGAATCATCTCCAATCACCACTCCCTGACAGGGAACAGATAAAGGGCAGAAAAGCGGTAATCACCAATGTACTCTGTTTTGCAAACTTTTCCCATTTTTACCTAATTCATGATCTTTTATTTGTACCCATTGTGGCTTGTAGGGTACTATGCCAATCATCTTCATGTTTCCTTTTAGTTGTTTTCTGAAAATTTCCATTGTTGACTCAAAAAATTGCAAGATTCATAAATTTGAAGAACAGAGCTTTATCTCTTATAAAATGTTACAGCCTGCAGGCTGGTCATCCCCCTGGCTGGGAAGTAGAGCTTCCAGCAGAGACTGAAAGCAAGCACTTCAAAGGAGGAAGGGTGAAACAATACTTTATGCTGAGTGGGTTGGCTAAGTATATGTATTTATTAATAATAGGTTATAGGAGGAGATATACATATTCAGGAAAGGGGTACACACATGCATATTAAACAAGCATGCATGTCACATATGTCCTATGTTCACTTTGGGGTGGAGACTTAACATTTAAATGGATTAGAATTAGGCTCTATATGTCAAAAGGTGAAACAGAGGACACAGAGATGCCCTGTGTGCATCCTCCATGGGCCAGCCAGAACCAGTTCTTGCTTGGGGGTCACTTTTCAGGAAGGAATGCTGGTCAATTGTTGTGTTGAAACTGCAAGAAGGGAGGGAGTGCAGCTGCAGAATCAGGCAGTCAGTTGAAATCAGCTGTGGAGCAAGTCTTTCCAAAGAGCTGGTTTCTGTTTAACTTTTAAGAAAGGAAGTCCGATAGCGGTTAGTGAGGGAGGGGGAATAATGAGGTGTGTCCTACCTTCCGGGGTCATGTCATGGTTGGGAACTCAGTTTGTAAGGTTTCTCTGGGGCCCCCTTGTATAATACAAGAGGGGGTCCATTCAGTCGGTTGAGGGGCCTTAGGATTTTATTTTGATTTTATGTCATTTGACACTGGAAAAAAAACAAGAGGTATTCATGATGTTTATGTGGGAATGGCATGCTGTCCAAAAGGAAAGCACCTGCAACTGGACTGAGACCCAGTTTTCTTATGAATTCTTTAATAAATACACTGTGTCTGCAGTTACTGTGGTCAAGGGGAAAAACATCATATCTGTCCTCAAGAGACTCACAGTCTACTGTTTCTCAGCATGTAATCCATAGACTAACTACATCAAAATGACTCAGGAGACAGGTTCCTAGACCTCATTCCAGACCTATTAATTCATAATTTCAGAAACCCAGATACTGCCTTTGAATTCTAAAGTTTGTGAATTACTATCTAGTGATAAACTTTTATTTCTTAAGAGACACTCAGAGAAGAGAAAAAAAATTTTCTTGTCAAATCACTTTTCAATGTATTGTCAATTGATGTTAATTTAAATAATTTAATTAAGTACTATATTTTAATTAAGTAATGGCAACAATCTCCATGCTGACCCCATCGCCTTTGAAGAAACCATTTTGGTATTGGTTTCTCTGTTGGTGTAATTTTACTGCAGTATATTGTCACATGGTTTCAAAAATGGTAGGTGGGAAGTGTTTTCTGAGTCTTTGCTTACCTGAAAATATTTAATAGTCACATTTTATAGATAATTTGGCCAGGCATAATACTCTAGGTCGAAAATATTTTTTCTTAGAATATTGATGACACTATTCCATTGCCTCCTAATACTCGGTCTTGCTAAAAAATGCAGTCTGATTTCTCTTATTTTTAGGTGATTGGTTTTCTCACTCTAGACACTTTTAGGATCTTTCTTTTATTATATCTCTGGGGTCTTAAAATTTAACAATAATATGTTTAGTGTGATTTTCTTTTTATTCATTGCTCTGGCACTCAGTGGGCCCTTTAAACTTTAATGCCATATATCCTTTTGTGTCTCTGCTATTTCTTCAATAATTTATTCTTTTTGTTATATCAACAATCTTATTATTTTAGACATTGAAATATCTATATTGGTGCTCTATATGTCATATCTTCTTTCACATATCCTCTCTCTTTTATCCTGTTTTTCTCTCTACATTCGTTTATGAATTTTATTGACCATTCCTTATAGAGAATTTTTAGTTTCACCAATTGTGCATTTAACTTGTAGGGATTCTTTCTCCTTCTGTAATTATTCCTTTTTTACGTAATCTTGTTCTTATTTATTGATACATTATTATAATGTTTTCTCCATGTTTGTTAATTTTTTTAAAGTCTGTCCTGTTCCCATTTTTTCCAGGATTTACTTTTTTTCCTGCATGTTTATTTTGGCTTTTTCTCTTTTATGCTGCCGCTTCCAAGATTTTTGATTATACATTTATACTTTTTTTAAAAAGTCCTTTTTATTGGTGTGTATTTATTTTATAGTTTGTATTCTCCATTACTTTATTGGTAGTAATGCCTCTTCTAAGAATCTAGCAAAAAGTCGACTTTAGTTTTAAATTTTGGAGATATTGTAAAATGACTATCTCTGTTTAGAAAGTTTTGTGGGAGCCTTGGAGTGGCTACACAAGAAGCTAGTAGTCATGCGCCTGTTAAAACTGGAACGGGGTCCTGTGTTTTTTAAATGAAGTTTACAAACTTGCTCTTAAATTCATAAACTATATAATGACATTGGCTGTGTACCAATTCTTCCTCCCAACTTGTGTTAAGTACTGCTGCATGGGTAATTTCCTGGTACACATACTGACCCTAGCTGAAAAGATAATTCTACCTAGCAAATGAGATGGTTGATACTTCCAGGCCATTATCTGCACATCTTGGGGAGTACTTTAAGGCAGATACTTAAGGCCAAGGGGTTTTATTCACCTGAAAACCAAGTTATCCTGGGGTAATTTATTAAGGATTTTTAAATCTGTTTTTGTCCACTAGAACTCTTAAATAGAAGAGAAACCATCCGAGACTGGCATATTTAGCCTATAATACCGTGGGGCGCATCTGCCTAATAAAGTTGTTGTTGAAGCCCTTCCTGTTGACTTTTAACCTCAGGGTCTGTGTAAAGCCCCTCATTCATTAAGCAGTTGATTCCATTAGCAGCAGGCTGTGTCTGGGATCCTGGGGCCCCTGCACCTGGCCTGCTTTCTTCCTGACAAATCATCTGATTTTATTGATAGCCACCTGGAAAATCACATTTAGAACGGGGTAGGGGGTGGGCAAGGCACACAGCTCAGAACCCCCTCCTTGAAATGGGCAGCAAGAGGCAACCCACCCAGAAGAGCCACCTCTGCAACCAGTCCACAGATAGAGGCATTTTTAAGGAATGACTCAATGTTACTTTGCCAAGTTCACTCTGGTATTTCTTTCTCTAAGGGGTGTTTTAAATGAGGCGAGTTTCTCTTGCAGTTCGCATTTCAGATGGGGCAAGGCCAGCTCCCAGCCTGCCATCAAAAGCCTTCAGCGGCCCCTTTGCCAGAGTTTCTTGTCAACTCCTACATTACTCTGTCCCCCAGGCCTCACACGATGCTTGTGGGGTGGTGCCTCGCAGTTCCGGAATAGCAATGCTTCTGACCCCTGGCAAGTCTTCTTTCTGGCTGCCACATTAGATCAAAAATTGTGTGGGATTATCCCTTCAGGAGGCAGTTCTCCTTTTTCAGTTGTTAGCAGGTGTTGCTGAACAGATTCACACTCTCTAGGGAGACGGGAAGCGCGTGGTGTCAGAGCGAGAGATTTGCTGCGGGTTAGCGGTGATGAAGCCGCACCTACACACACTGCGGTGGGGCCCCGAATCGCATCCAGAGCTCTGAGACTGCAGAGGCAAAACTGGTGAAAAGTGTTTTCCTTCTGGGGCAGAAGGAGGAGAAACCTCCTAATTACAGCAGGAAAAAGAAGAGGCTTTGTCAGTTATTGTTCCAGAGAAGATGGAAAGCTTGAGGGCACTCCCTGAATTTGAGTCAGAAAATTTATTTTGAACAGAAAAAAACAAAACAGAACAAGATTGCACAGAGTCTTAGAAATGAACTCATATGTGCCCCTGTTTCTTTAGCTTAGGAAGTATGGAGCTTGAGGTTTCTATGGCTTTTCTAGTATCTTTAGGTCTTATGAGCTCAAGTCCTCAAAAGAGTCCTTCTCGGTGGAGCGCTGCAGTTGCATATAACTGATAGCCGCTGGTTAGAAGAAGGGATTGACTTAGTGAAAAATTACAATGTTTAAATACTATCAAGAAATAATAGCTTTCGCATAGATTACACAGTCTTATTGCTTTCAAGGGCAAGCAATTACTCAAACTAGACGAACTAAAGTATTGTGGAGCAGAGCTCCTTGGTAACCTGTTTTAATGCATAACTTTAAAATGGTTTATAATTCACGTTGCAATTAACGGATATAAATGGTGTGATAATTGTTTGCTTGCTATAGTATCTTGGTGAGAGTTTAGAGTAGAGGAAATGACACTTTTTTTGAATTGGATGAACCTGGTTCCTTTCATATCACCTATTAACTGTAAGATTTTGAGCCACTTAGCTGCTTAAAGCTTTAGTCACTACCACCTCTCAGTTTGTCAAAAATGCAACTATATTACAAGGTTGTTGATAGGGGAAAAATATCCACAATGGCAGGAAACTTTTAAAAATGTAAGTTAAATCCTTATTGCCTTTAGAATAAATCTACAGTTCTTGCCAGGACATACAGACCCCTGCAGGTTCCATTCCCTGCCTCCTCTCCAATTCACCCGCTAGTTCAACTTCTTCTCACCTCCCCACTCCCCTCATCTTGGCTGGTTCCCACTGTATTATTCCAATCTCAGCATCCAGGATATTTTCTTAGAGATGTCTTCCCTCACCACCTGTCTCTGTGTAATATAGTGCCCACCAGCACTACCCCATTCATTCTTTCAACGATATTTATTGAGTACCTACTACATGCCAGGCATTGTTCTAATAGCCAAGAATGTAAAAATAAATATACCTAATAGATCTCTGCATTAATGGAACTCCCATTCTCATGGGGAAAACAGATAATAAACAAGCAAACAGCAGGATGATTGTAGATGGTAACAAAACCTATGAAAAAAGCAACAGGAAGTGGGGGGATGGGGCTAGTAGAGTTTGGTTTGTCAACGTCGTCAGGGAGGAGGTGACTCTGAGATGAGATGTCAGCTCAAGCCAGAATCTTGTACCAAAAAGGAGACTAGTTCCCTTAAAAAGAAGAGTTTCCTATTCTGCTGTATGTTAACAGAGCAGGAGGTTTGGTGACTAAAATAAACCTGGATAAAAATGTACCTCTGCAAGACAAACTTGAGCTGTCACATCACTCTTTCCCAATGAGTTTCTTGACTTTAGGAGGACAATAAAATTTTCCCTGGAAACCATTGTGACTGCTGGGAGAAAGGACCTATAATAGGGTCCAAATTTATGATGTTTTACTATGAACCATTTCAAAAGGGAAACTTTTGAAAACACTGAGTTGGATGTGTAGCTGTTGTTTTATAGCACTGTGAAAAAAGTTGCAATTTTTTTTAAATCCTTTCTCTTCCCTTGGAAAACCATGTTACCAAAACAACCACTACATGGCTGGCAACAGGACCCTCCTCCCTGAGTGTCCAGATGAGCCGTCCACAAGGTCCGTGGCTGGCGCCACTGTTTCTGAGCTCATCAGGCATTTATTCAAACGGAGCCATCTCAATTCTGACTGCTTCAGTACCCTGGCTCTTCCCACTGTGGCTATTTCTCCCTCTTTCCTCTGATGTCTCTCTCTCATTGCTTTAATATGTCTTCAGGGAGTTTCTTCTCTTCTTGGTGTAACACTGGAAAAACGTTTTTCTCAAATCCTCACTTAAAGAGAATTATGAACCACTGGGAAAAAAAGCTCTTCTGTTGATTAGGCATTTTTTCTCCATTTGGGGGAAATCAAATGACTGAAATATAAATTTGGTTTGAACGGTTCTTAACTGTCTTCTTTTCAACATTGACAGGAATTTTACTTCTGCATTTTGATTTTTCACATTTAAAAAGTCAACCAGAAAGACTCTTAACAACTAAAAGTAGAAATTGCAAGCAGCAATCTAAATACAAACCAGCAAAAATGATGATGATAAAATGTCTTTTGCATGTCTGATCTATAAACACATCTAATAACCCACTCAAAGGATGATGATATTATTATTATAAGTAACATATTCTTGGAAAGTGAGTCCCAAATTCAATTTTAAGTGTCCCAAAGAATTTAAGAAGACTTTCAAATACAGTTTTAAAAATTGGAACACTTATATAGACCTGCATTATATGGAGAAAACAAAGAAAGACAAGGGAAGGTATTTATATTTTTGCTAACAGGCTAAGCATGTATCAGCTTCAATAAATGATCATGTATTTCATAAAAGGCTAAACATGGGCTGCTCCAAATTAGTGGCAGGTTTCAAAATTGTTCTACTTAGTCTCCTATTGTTCAGGGACAAGAGAGTTCTTTTGCTACATTATCACTTCTAAAGTTTTCTAAATATCCTCATCCTCTGAGTGGACCATTGGGTGGATAGCTTTATGAATTAGTTTGGATAGAGCCTCAAGGTAAAGAAACACCACTCTAAATGAGATGATCAGTATTAGATGAATTGCTGAGATGAAACTGTCTTGAATCAAGGCAACTGAACAACTAGATAATGACTCAGAATGAAACCAGGGCCCTTGAACTGTTGTCTGATTCCCTCTCTCTGCAGAAAGTTCACGATTTTTCAATGTTATTTTCCTGTCTGTGTGGCTTCTCCTCTTCTCCTCCTTTCTCAAATCGACATCATTCTAATAGCTAGACATTGTGAGTAAGGAAAATTAGATCTACCAGGATACATGGACATCTTCTGTCTCCTTTACAAGAGATCAGCTAAACTTAAGAGTGGAGCATCTGCTCATTGTTTCTGATTCTAAATTGGAGCACTAACAGTTAGCTGTCTGGGATGAGGTAGGGGTAGAAAAACAGAAAGAAGCCTTCAGATATAAGTCAAGGAATCTAGTGAGAACATAAACGGAAAACAACACATAGTCTACTAAACTTGTTCTAGGCTGGGCGCGGTGGCTCACGCCTGTAATCCTAGTACTCTAGGAAGCCAAGGTGGGTGGATCGTTTGAGCTCAGGAGTTCGAGACCAGCCTAAGCAAGAGTGAGACCCTGTCTCTACTAAAAGTAGAAAGAAATTAGCTGGACAACTAAAAATATATAGAACAAATTAGCCAGGCATGGTGGCGCATGCCTGTAGTGCCAGCTACTTGGGAAACTGAGGCAGGAGAATCGCTTGAGCCTAGGAGTTTGAGGTTGCTGTGAGCTAGGCTGATGCCACGGCACTCTAGTCTGGGCAACAGAGCAAGACTCTGTCTCAAAGAAAAAATAAATAAATAAAAAACTTGTTCTACTACATAAAGAAATTAACAATGTAACACAACCTTTATGTTGTGTTAGATTGCAAAAATGGAAAAAAAAATCTCGACAAACGTATCTCTTTGCAGCATGTGTTGCTGCTTCTCCCAATAAAAGTCTATTTAGTTACTCCTTAAATTTGAGATTGACCATGGAACCTGCTTTTAGCAAATGTGATGTAAGCAGAGGTGCACTGTGGATTTTTCTCTCTCTAGCTGACATAGAACAGAGACAAGTTGTCCCATCTGACACTCCCTACACCAGAGATTGGCAAACTTTTTCCTTACAGGGTGAGATAATAAATATTTTAGTCTTCATAGGCCATATGATTTCTGTCACAACTACTTCACTCTGTTCAATAAATGAGCCTCGTTGTATTCCAACAAATATTTCTTTTTTTTTCTTTTACTAAAAACTGGTATAGCCCCTGGGCCATAGTTTACCAATTCCTGCTCTAGGCCAGCCTACCTGCCAAATACCAGACAAATAAGTAAAACCATCCCAGCTGAGCCTCCAGCTGGAAGTAGATGTCACCAGGCAAAGACAAAATCTGACACAGACCAGAACACCCACATGATACCTGACTCAAAACAATTTGGGGTGGTTTATTATTTAGAAAAGGCCAACTGGTAGAGGTCTTCTCTTAGAGGAATTATATGTTAATTTGTTTACTAACTCCAGTACCCAAAAAAGTGGGATGCTTATGGATGCATCAAAGAATATCAAACTATACAGTTCAAGTCAAGGACAAAAAGAAGAAGTAATGCATCTCTCAAGAATGACTGTAGCCGAATTTGTATTTTTCTAAGAACTTGACAGTCACCAATTCACAAATTCAAATGGAGAGAAGATTTGGAATATGGCTATATATAAGGACATCCTCAGGAAGCCCAGGGTGGCAGCATCATATGTTTCAGGAAATTTAAAATATTAATAATTATGAATAAAAGGATTCTTTTTTATAATGTTTACACAAATTTTAGGCTTCCTAAAAATACTGGGTAAAAAACAGCTATTCTGTGGGAAAATGGGCAGAGACTATTGTGGAATCTAGAGCCATGGGCTCACATACAAAAGCAGCAATTAGATTCATTTGTTTCAACCTATTTAGCCACACTTGGATTGTAATATTGCTATTTTGATACATCATTTCTCTTCCTTGAAATTCTAAACTGTCACTTTTAAAACCTGACTGTTTATTATTACATGCCATCCTTCAAATCTGGAACAATCACCAAAGGAGACATATGAGATATTCTTTTGATGCCAGGATTTACTATAAATCACAACTTCTTCTGTCTGTCTGGGAAAAGAAAGGGGTAGAAGGCAAAGATGACAGGGGGGAACTTGTGCTTAGTTACATATTATTTGAGACTCAAGTTAATAGCATGAAATATATTCATACAGTGAACTTCTGAAAATGTGAAATTTCTGTGCTTCATAATCAAAATTCATTGCCAATGGAAAGGTTTAAAACCAGAGGAAATGACTGGGGAAAACTGCTTGAGAACATAACAGGCTTCAAAAACAAGAGAAGCACAAGATAAAACTAAAAAGGATGACTTGGCATTAAATCAGTTTAGTAAGATTTTATATATGTCCCTCTATATAGAGACATATATAAAATCTTCATACATGATTATAAATGTATTGAGGAAACTGTAATAGGAAAAATTAAAGGCTAAAATTATAACATATTCAAGCAGCATAATGACAGCATTTATGGAAGAAATAAACTATATAGATTCAAATTTATGTTGGAACTAGCCACAGGACCTCCCCTTAAATGTCACCATGTAAATAAATTTTTAAAATCTTGGTTCAAATTCATGTCACTTCAATTCCAACATTTAAACTGGCACCAAAATAATTATCTTTTACTTTGAAGTAATTTGCAAATGATGTAATTAAAGAAATGAGGTACAGTTGAAAAAGGGCAATTTTATTACTTTTAAGTCTATTCACACAGTAATGAGAGTCAGGTTGACATGTGCAAACTCTGATCCCCTTTCATCTGCAGACATTAATCAGTGTGCTTGGGACTGTGTCATATGTTCATTCATTCACTGATTTATTCCATAGCTATTTCCCGAGCACCTACTCTGTGACAGGTATCATGGTAGGTAGCAGTGAAACAAAAATTAACAAAAAACACAAAAAAAACAAGCAAACAAACAAAACAGACACTGTCCTTGCCCTCGTGCAGCAAACAAGCTAGTGGAGGTGATGGACATTAATTGCATAATAAATAATTAAAAATGGGAATTGTGATGCATATGAGGGAGGAGAGGGACATAGCTATGCAAAATTATAATAGAACTTGAGAAGAAAAACTTCCTTAAGAATCAGTCTAATCAGTCTTTGGAAAGACCAGAGAAGTTAATTACTGGAAGGAAGTTGCAATGGGAGGAAAGAGCTTCTCAGGCTCAGGGGACTGCCTGTGTAAAAGCCAGTCCTGTGATAGAGGGAGAACTGTGCATACAACGAATTGAAAGGAGAGTGTGTTGCCGTTTGGTTGTTCATTAAGACCATAGAGTCATAAAACATTAAGGCTGGAAGAGGCCCTTGTGATGTCCCAGTTCAACCTCTTCATTTTACAGGTGAGGAAACAGACTCAGAGGGGTTAAGTGACTTGGCCAAGGTGACACTCCTAATGAGTGGTAGAGCTGGGATCAGAGCCCAGGGCTCCTAATTACCCTTTTAATTCTTTTCCACCACACCATGCTGATTCTTTGTATCTGTGTTAATGAGTAGATCAAGATGCTGTGAAATTAGCATAATAATTATTTCTATATAAATACTGCATTTAAAGTACTGCTATATAACATAGATTATCCTTCACAGCCCCTTCTACAACCTGTCAAGATATTAGTCATAAATAAATAAATGGCTTTTCATCATAAGAGGGTGCAGATCAAAACCCAAGCTTGAGACTTGTATGAGTTAACACAAATCCTGTATTAATGGATTCTGAATTATTGACACTTTACTATATAGTGATTTATTACCTTATTCAATAACTATAGTGTTGTGTTCTAGGCATTGTGTTGGGACTAAAATGGTCCCATTTTAGTGAACAAGATCTAGTTACTACTTTCAAGGAGTTTACAACCCAGTGATTCTACTTATGCACCACTTTTTTTCTTCTTTTTGCATCTGAAAGCTGATGTAAGTGTTTTGTGATAATGTCTAGTGTAAAAAAAGATGAGATTTGTGGACAGAATTTTGGAAATATATCTCCCAAAAGAACATTTAGGACAGGTAACCAATCTCAGATGAGGATGGTGTAGGGGTGGAGAGGGTGGGGGAGTGGTGAAGGGGAAGAGATTGAAGTTGTTGCTTAATTAGACCTTGGTTAGATCTTCAAATTGAAATTACCTGGTGTACTCCTATGACAGATTGCCCTGCTTTGGAAAGCTGGTGATGAAATCCGGCCATTGAATTACACTGAACTATAAACTTCATTTGTTCTTAGGTGCATAGTGATTTGCTATAATAATGATCATCCATTTGCCAGACAGCTGAGATTTTTTAAAAGCTTGATTGCTTTTGGCATTGCGTTATTAGTCCTTGAAGAATGCAATACATTTGCAGCAATTCTAAGCTTGAACAAGCTATAGTATCCACTGCTTACAAATGCTAGCCATTTAAGACCTGTGTGTTAGACCTCAGGTTTTTTTTTTTCTGACAATTCTACAACAGAGTATACACTTTTGTTTTTTATTAACATCATCATGAATATGACTGTCTCTAAAATTTCAAGAGAGCTCTTTGAGCCACTGAGTCTTATGGACAGAGGGTCAAGAAAAGTCTCCAGAAAAGGTCAATTTCATTCTTTGGCTAATGAAAGCCAAACAATTCTAGGCAAACCCTTTTGTAAGAGATACACTACATATCTGGATCCAAATACTCATCTAATAAGAATTTAAAATCCCTACTAAATTACACTAGACGAGAACCTGATATGTTGATTCTTTCAAGAGCACTGAAGAAATCAACTCTCATCTCTGTTTCTGATACTTTTTACTCCATCCATCTTGAAAATGTCTATGGAATGATTCTGTTGTACCTTCAGAAATGAAATTCATAGGCATGGATTCTTTCATACAGCAACTTTATATACAACGATGAGAATAGCAGAAAGGTCATTTCCAAAGAAAGTGACATTTATTTTGTATTCACTGAAAAGCCAAAAGAGTTTTCTCATTCACCCATACCGACTGAGCCCTGCATTTCTCCCAGAAGAGGTGAAAGAGACAGCTCCTATCTGCTCTTGCATCAAACCTCAGGCTCAAGACTTGTCCAGAAAAAAATGACTTCTTTCAGGGATGAACCCACTGTCCTCATCAGAAGCTTTATTTTGTTTAGAATTCAAGCTTGCTTGACAGGTTTTCTTTACTTTGTTCAATACAACTAAGCTAATGCCCACCTCCTTTCTGAATTCATTTTTCACCAGTGTTCCCCTTCACTGCTTTCTCTTACCAGTGAGGCAATGGCCGTGCAGATTTATATATGCATATATAGTATGTGGATCACATACATGCATGTGTATAATATATAAGCGTACGTGTATATAGGTGCATATATGTATGTGTATACATGTTTTGTATATATGCATATGTATGTATGTATATTATACAAAATTTCAATCATTTTAAAAGAAATATGGCCAGGCATCAATTATTGATGTTAATGGAGACCAAGAGCAGGGATAGCTGAGTATAGCCAAATCAACAAACACTTCCCAAACCTCATATTAACCAATGATTTTAACTTCATTTGCAATAAGATCTTTTCCCAAAGCCCTTGCTAATCAGACTACCTGAACTAAATTTGAAATATCAGATATCACAGAGAAGTCAAGCAGTTTTTAAGCAGTTGCTTTATATGAATTTAAGAGACAGTTTCATCCATTTCCAGAGTGCTATGGAGGGTGAGGAATGCGATGCTACAAGAGATGAAGAAGGAGGATACTAATAGAATGAAAGGGTTTCCCTGATTTCTAGGATGCCCTGAGTTAGAGTTTTATGGCCTCTATCCCATATACTAAATAATTAAGAGTTTATTGTGTTTTCCCCAACCGAAATGTATTTTATCTTTTTGGAAGATGGCATTGCAGAATGGTTAATCACACAGATTCTGAAGGTAAATCATGGCTGCGCCACCTACCAGACGTATGATCTCAGGTAGGTCACTTAGTCTCTGGGCTTCTGATCCTATAAAAATGAATCTCATAATAATCCCCACCTTATTGGGTTATTGTGAAGATTAAATAAATTAATATATGTAAAGCAACTATAACAAATCCTGACATATTGTAAGTGCTCTAAATTGTGAACAATTTAGGAATGCCCCATGAGAGGGAATTTAGGTCATCAGGAAATTGAAAAGATTGGAAGAAAAGATTGGAAGGTAAGAGACCATGTTGTTAAAGTTAGGGCTGAACTGGAACTGTAAATCTGGCTGTTGAAATAATAAACAGAGTAATTATTGGAGAATTAACAGCAACTCTTATGGCATTATATTTAAGACTTGAACCTTGCTCAAACTACTTTTAACTTCTTTAATGTTTAAGAGCTATAAATGTCAGAGCTCACTAATTTCTTTGGCTTTCAATAAATGCCAGTGACTTTGAGAATTGCTATTCCTTTAGCTTATCTGGCAAGAGCACAAGCTTAAAGGGTATCCAAGAGGACAGTGATGACCCATTCTCTTTCCAGTGGAAAATGCAGGTTATTGAAGTCAATCAGCTTCTGAGGCCACAGTCCTTCTGGGTACCTTGTGTATGTATGGTCACCTGAACTAGGTCCTGACTGGGGTTCCTAAGGTCAGAAAAGACACAGCCCTTCTGTCAATGAATGCCCTACTCACTAGGGGAATGTGTTGACAAGTACATACTTATGTCTAATTCCTCTGGAATCCTCAGAGAATAAGATAATTTTATCTAATAAAATATTCCAAATAACCAAAGTTTGTCCCATTTGGGCTCATGAAAAAGTGACTTAAATATTTCAAATGGAAATCTTTTTAATAGAAATTGAACATACTTGACCAGAGAGACTCTGGAGAAGAATTTTGTCTTTACTTAATAATGCAGGATCATCATTATGGACATCAATTATTGAACTGTGCTATAGTTTAGGGGGCCACTGAGGTATGAAGGACTGTTTGCCCCTGTCCTAAATAACTCCTGATGGACATCTTCTTTATAGCTCTTCTGTTTCTTTCCTTATGGATAGGCAGTTAGCTTTTTTTCAGTAATGCAGCCTTCTCTCTTCTCCTAGTAGGGTGGATGTCCAGAAGAAACATTGTCAGTATTCTGCCCAACTGAAAGTAATTAGGTCTATATTTTTTCAAAAATAAAGGCAAATTATAGGAAACTATTATCTCCTGAGCACCTCCTACATGCTAACAATTTCTGCATTCATCATTATCACTTTGTCCTCTAACAAGCTTTGCAACATAAAGAAAGTTACTAGGCTCAAAGAGTTTCCTAATTTGGCTTACATCAGTGTTTTCCAAGTTTAGTGTACATCAGAATCACAGGCAGAGCTTGGTAAAACAATTTCCTGGGCCCCAACTCTAGAAACTCTGGTTTGGTAGGTTTGAGGTGGGCTCAAATATTTGCATTTCTAGCAAGCTCCCGAGTAATGTTTATGTTGATGATCAGCGGGTAAAATTTCCTACTCAGCGGTTCCCAACCTTTTTGGCACCAGGCACAGGTTTCATGGAAGACAATTTTTCCATGGACTGGGGAGTGGGGAGATGGTTTCAGGAAGATTCAAGAGCATTGTATTTATTGTGCACTTTATTTCTATTATTATTACATTGTAATATATAATGAAATAATTATACAACCAACTATAGGTTTGGGACTCCTGCCCTACATCTTATAGCCAGAAAATGTGAGATGGAATTCCAGCCAATGACTGTTGAACCTCAGCGTGCTCTATTTTCATGAAGTCACACTGTTTTGAACATGTTGACATGAATGTTGGCTAGTGAGACATACTTTCTGCTCATTTATGGAGTCTATATTATGCTCCAAATATCTATATTTGGTGGATAAGTCAATAGCTCCAGACCCAGTGATGTTGGTTTCCTCACTAGCTCTTATGCTGTCTATGCATATATAGATATTTATGTCATTTCTGTAAATATTGTTGGCCAGATATTGTTGTTGTAGGTGATGTTGGTACATCAGGAAACAAGTTGCACAAATTCTTTTTCCTTAAGGACCTTACATTCTGCAAGAGGGAGTCGGACAAAAACAAAAGCAATAACAGAACAGGATAATTTCAGAAAATGGTAAGTGATGTGATGAACCTAAGAAACACAGGATAAAGAATGATGACTATGAGCGCTGGGCAGACAAGAAAGGCCTCTCTGAGGGGGTGATATTTGAGATCATACCTTAGTGACATGAAAGAACCAAGTCATTTAAAAATCTGTGAGAGAATCTTTTCTGACAAAATGAACAGTTTCTGAGTTGGGGAATTAGCTTAGTACATTTAAGAAGGACAAAGTAGTCCAGCGTGTTTGTGATCTTAGTTGGTCACCAGAGGAGACCAGGGATAGTTAGAAAGGTGGCACAACTGAGTTGGAAAACCATTCTTTTATACAAGTGCTACATGGTGGCAAGAAAGGAAAATAAAACCATGAATATGAGTGCAGCAACGGAAATGAGGAGAAAGGCTTTGAGAAAGGCTGAATAATGAGTGAAGATTTAGAGACAGACAAGGATGTACTTTGATAACGTGGTTGGGAAGGAGACAGCTTGCAGAGACTTTTGAGGAAAACAAGCTTCTATAGTGGCATGAGCCATAAATTGAAAGCATTAGTTACATTAGATATTAAATCTGTTTATGATCAGCATTTATTAATACTTAGAGGCCTGGCAAGAGTTAAGGGCAGTAAGGTGGTGTGGAATTTAGTTTGGTTATATCTACACACATATTTAAACAGTGATTAACTATAGCCATGGATTAGAATCACCTGATGCTAAAAGATACAGCTGCCAGGACCCTGTTCCAAATGAATTAAATTGAAATCTGTGGGTAGTTGGGGCTAGGGCGATGTGTGTGGTTCTGATGTGCACACTACTCCCAGCTGAGAATAATTACCTTAGAGCAGGTGTTAGCAACCTTGACTGCACATTAGAATCACTTGGTTAAGCTTCAAAAAATAACCCATGCCCAGCCCTCACCTCAGATCAATTAAATCAGAGTCTCTAGAGGTTGGGGACCTGAGTATTAGTATTTAAAAAAACAAAAAAAACAAACTTCTCAGGTGATTCTAATGTGCCGCTATGTGAGGAACACTGCCTTGGGCTAGAAAGATAAATGGAATAAGGTCTCTTTCTCATGAGTTTACATTCTTATAGGAAAGATGTGAATAAATGTGAGGCAGTGAGCTACTCTTAATAACATTAAAAATAAAAAGTGTAGGAGAATTAGAAGAGAAAGGGATTGATTTTGTCAGTCAGTGGGGTAGGAGGGCCTCCTCATCCAAGCATGCTTGGAATTTTTCTGGTTTTAGAACTGAAATTCTGAGTTCCAGGAAACCTCTCTGTCTCATGCAGACTAGAACGATTTGTCATTGCACTTGATGGTAGAAGTTTCTGATGAGAGTTTTAAATGGTGAAAGGAGCTTGCCAAGTGGGCTGTAGGAAAGGGTAGGTGAAGGTGACAGTGAGGGTGGGGACCATTTCAGGCAGTGAAGACAACATGAAAAAGGCACGGCACAGAGTAGGGACTTGAAAGCACAAGAAGTTTTGTTCTTTTGTATGGAGGGTGTGAAGGGCGAATGGACACTGAGTCTGTAGAGGTAGCTCTGGATCATACAGGGCTTTCTTTATGTCCAGGAATATTACCCCAAGGGCATTGAGGGAGTCGTTGATAATGTTGCAGCAGGTGGTGGGAGAACACAGTTGTGACCTCCTCTGAGTTTTGCTTTTCATTTTAGAAAGATCCCTGGAGGAAACTTGGGGTCATATGCTTATTTCCTCTAAGCACTGCTGACTCATTCCAGGACCGACTCATTTAACCCTCTCTCCACGCAGGACTCATTAGGAAGATGCAGGGGTCATACTTGCACAGTGCAAAATTCAGATGAAAGCAATTTTCATTACTTGTGAGGATTCTTTAGATGAAACAGCCTAGGAAGCTGCCGAATATTCAGACATCAGATTCCACCAGAGTCTGGAGCCCATCTGGGCTTCGCCACACGGCCCTAACAAGTTCATCAACTTGAGTCTCGAGGTAGCAGCTCTAAAGAAGAGAGCTTGCCCCCTACCCCAGATGGTGCTGGGAAGATTAATGAAGTTTAGCTTGAAAAAGTTTTGCACTCTTGGAAGAAATCTCCTACATAGATGTTTCTTCTGTTGTAGAAAGAATAGTGGAATCACAGCAAAATAAAACATAACTCATTTTCCCAAGTCAATGTATTTCCTTGCTGGGAAAGACCACAGCAATAACAATCTCATTTTAATACCTAAAGTATCATAATACAATATCAATGTTTGGTGGATTATAACATTTTGATGCCACTATTTTACCAGTTTTTCTGTTCCCTCTCCATACACTGACCCATTGAATGGGTCTTAGATAGTGTTTCCTGTTGATTTTTATTCATATCTCTCAGCTTTTTTACTCTCTCCTAATTTTAAAAGAAATAAATTTTTAAAAAACCCACCAAGTTCGTAGTTAACAACATCACAAAGAACAAAAGCAGCAATAATAAAAGTAAGTAACTAAATAATAAAAATAAAATAAACTGTCCTTAAAGGTGATGTAGCTACAAAAAGTATGTGGAATTCGTCCATATAAGAGATTTATCTTTACTCTTTCATTTGTTTACTTATTCAATCATTTATTTATATTAATATGAACAGATGGCTATTTATTTTATACTATGGGTTATAATCCAATACTATATTATTTATTTTGTTGCTCAGAATATTCCAACTTGGCCAATGGAGGAGCTCTTTCTGTTGGCTTCTGTGTGACTGACATGCCTCTATCCTTTTGTTTTTTGAACTCTTCCTTACTTACTGGCATAACAAGATATTTCCTTCTCATTTTGTATATTTCCTGTCCAGGCCTAAAATCAGCCAATTCCTTTAGCTGGAGAAGAGTGTTAGAAAACAAGATCTAGAGTGGTTGCTGTGGCTCATGTCTGTAAACCTAGCACTCTGAGAGGCTGAGGCAGGAGGATCACTTGAGCTCAGTAGCTCGAGACCAGCCTAAGCAAGAATAAGACCCCATCTCTACTAAAAATAGAAAAATTAGCCAGCCTTCATGGCAGTCACCTGTAGTCCCAGCTATTCAGGAGGCTGAGGAAGGAGGATCACTTGAGCCCAGGAGTTTGAGGTTTCAGTGAGCTACCATAACGCCACTACACTCTAACGGGGGCGACAGAGCCAGACTCTGTCTCAAAAAAAAAAAAAAACTAAAATACAAACAAAAAAACCCACTGCCAACTATGAAAAGAAAATAAATAAGTAATTAAATAAATAGAATTAGAAAAGGAAAAAAAAAAAGAAAGAAAACAAGATCTGGGTGCTGTTGTATCAACTTTGTTTTAGGACACCAACCTGTACACATTCTATATAATCCTTACGACCTCAAGAATCAGGTATGAGTTTAGCCATTTTACAGATAGAGCATTTGAGGCTGTGAGAGGTTAACTAATCTGTTCAATGTTTCTCAGCTTCTAAGGGCAGCTGTTGAGATCAATATATCGTGTGGTCCAGGGAGATCCGTTGTAATAATGCTTAGATGCTGGAGTTGTGCTATCCAATATGGTAGCTGCTAGACATTGGTGGCTATCTGAATGTAAATTCATTATAATTAGATGTTAATTAATTATAATGAAATAAAATTAAAAATTCATTTCCTCAGTTGCATGAGCCAGGATTCTTGAGCTCAATAGCCAGGTGAGGATAGTGCTTATCATACTGGACTGAGCAGATACAGAAGAGTTCCACTAGTGCAGAAAATTCTATTGGGCAGTGCTAACTAAAGTATTAATTAGCAGGCCAGGAAACAAATGACATCCTTCACACCCAAGTTGGAAGGCACTTGTGCAGGAGATCAACTTCTATTTCCTACCTTCTTCCCATACCTGAGTTAAAGCTGCTGACTCAGCATCTTCTCTTTCTTAGTATAACCAGATATCCTCTGGAGGAAGATGTAGCTCTTACCCATAATTATAATGGTCTCCCAAGAGTGCCCAGGTCATGCCTTCCTGTATATGCAAGAAAAGCACCTGATCTTACAGCCCAGATCTTACTCTGTCTCTTCCTTCAGAAGCAACTTGGAGTAGATGCATTCTGCTTTTATTCTTGTCTCAGAATTTCTTTTTGTTAGTCTTGTAATATTAAAGCTTATCCAATTTACATCTGCCCTTGAAAGGCTTATATTTGGTTCCTTTTTTAATCTCTAATATGATCTGGGACTATTGTCAGGTCTTTTATCCACAGCTCTGGCACATACTTCTTATAAATGCACATCACCCCCATTTGAAGATTGAGACAAGGGTGTGCCCTCTTGGATAATGCAGATAAAGGTGGCTTGTGCAGTTGTTAGAGCACAAAGCTTTCTTTTAAGGAGGAGATGCTCAGTTTCTGAGTTAGAGCTTGTGTAAACCTGGGGGTTATTCAGATATCCAATGAAAGTCTCAACTGCTCTCTGACCTTCTAAATGAAACCCTCTTACAACAGAGCTGTCCCTTTGGGAAAGTAAGTAGAAGGAGTAAAAAAATAAGTGGTGTGTGTGTGTGTGTGTGTGTGTGTGCCTGATCATGCCTCCAGGATCCAGTCAGCAGATGGGGGCAAGAGGCCATGAGCCTTACTCTTGTTTTGTTATTCTTACTTTTCATATTTCATTTTCAACAACTTTGGGGCAAGAAGGCTATATGCTCTCATAGGGAATAGTTAGCACAGTGGAGAGCAGTCAGTATTTTAAAGGGCCTTTCCTGTTGGAAGCTTAGGAAAAATGGACGTGATGGATGAACTTGGAGAATTCTAGTGAGATGTCCTTGGAAGCTGAAAATGTTCAAACCCGCTTACCTTTCATACCTATCTTTAGGGTTTAGTATAGCTCCTCAGACTTCCCTGACATAATAGTCAAATACAAAGTGATTATAAACAAAAGAAAAGCAAGAAAAGATGGATTGCCTTAAGGAAATTACTTAGAACAATGAAAAAAGTCCCAAATACCATATCATAGACCCTGGTTTCTGAATGCCCTTGAAACACTAATCACCTAACATGAGAGAAACTGAAACTCAGGAGTTTCTTATTAACAACTTACGGCAAAGCTCAGACCCTTTTATACATTTTCAATTCATTCAGGGCTTTGGCACAGAGATGGAGTCCTGTGTGATTCTTTCTCCTGTTAGAATTGGAAAGCTGATTTGGAAACACCAAAATAAAACTAACTTAAATTCCCAAAGCACAAAATGCAGAAGCAGGCATTTATTTTTTCTTCAATACAGTGGAGATTTTCTATAAATTTAACTTCTGATTAGAAAACTTCTTACATTGGAAAATTTCAGCAATGAAATTTCAGTAATAAGCCAAATGCAGGTCTGCTTGAGGTCGAATGAAATTTAGATGAAAAATCTAGGATTATCAAAAAGAATGAGGGAACTTCTAGTTTCTGTACACCCAAGGTCAACGGGTTGGATTCTTTCATTTTTGATTTTTATGGCAGCACATAATTTCTGTTTCTAGTTGGCTTCCTGCTTTTTTTTAAGCAATAAATTTTGAGTTAAGATAGTAATCCTCACTTGCAATCAAGCCAGTATGCTTCCCTATCTGAATATAGGGAATATAGCACCTATTACTTTAGCTTGCTATGGATTATTTCCTTTCACAGAAAATAACAACAAATGTAGGCCTTCTAGTAATATTTCCTAGCAGGATGTATTAATGCAGTCATTTAATTATTGAGAAACTGAGGCTTAAAGAAATGAGTCAACAGTGAACCGTTTATATCGAGCTCATTCTCCTCTAAAATAAGAAGAAATATAATATTCATTAAGCATTCTTCCACATATATTTTCTAATTTAATTCTAGCGTATACTGTTTCCAGGGGTCCTCAAACTTTTTAAACAGGGGGCCAGTTCACTGTCCCTCAAATCATTGGAGGGCCGGACTATAGTTTAAAAAAAAACTATGAACAAATTCCTATGCACACTGCATATATCTTATTTTGAAGTAAAAAAACAAAACGGGCAAAAACACCCGGCAGGCTGGATAAATGTCCTCGGCAGGCCGCATGTGGCCCGTGGGCCGTAGTTTGAGGATGCCTGGACCAATTGTTGGGAAAGTACCCTAGAACTGCCTCTGCTCCTTTCTGTATTGTTGCCTTGCATTCTGATGTCAATATTGTTCCTTTATCATCCACTCTTTCTAATAAGATTGTAAATTATTTATAGGCAGTGATAGTGCTTTGAACTTGTGTTTCTCTGTCAAAATGCCTGGCATAAATACTCAGAACACTATCTAATCCGAATGACAATCCTAACAAGAGATGCCTGCCAGACCAGTTGCTGGAGATGTTCAGTTTTTACTTAAGGGGCCTCACTTGTTCTGTGTCTTTGGAAGGGAGTGAATAGGGGCTGAGGGGATGCAGGATAAAACCAGAGAGAATCCTCACCCTGCAAGATTTTTCCGAGATGAGTGTTGTCTCCAGAGTTCGTCTTGTGGGAGCCTTACCCTTTACAAATGCCATATTGAATAAAGGGAAGGTTTCTACAAAAGAGATTTATGGCTGAAAGCTTGCTTAATTATAGGCTACTATAATAAGGCCTTCCACTATCTTAATGATTGGGGAATTAAGGAGCTCCTTAGTAGAAATTGACAGGATCCATTGTCATTGCGAAGAAGGTTCTGTTATGGTCTGGAGTACCCTGCCAACCATCCAGGATTTAGGGTTCCCCAAAGGCTCATTAACATCTCAGACCATAAGGTCTCCAAAGGAGGCACTAATGGTCCACCTCGTTATGATCTGAGGATAATGACTGCATGACATCCGTATCTATTGAGATGATAATGGCTCTGTAAAAACTGTTATGATGTCAGCAGCGGAAAAAAATTCTCATTTTCACTTTATAATCTTTGGTTTCTAATATACTATAGTATCTATATTATACTAGAATTATTTTACAAATCTGGCTTAATAGAAGCAATGCATACAATGTTCTAAAAAAATCAAAATCCTCTCTTAAAACAGCTGTTATCACCCTTATATCCCTGCATAAATGAAGGGTAAGATTAGTAATGCTCCTATAGCACCGAAATACTTATGAGTAATGGAATAAAAAACAAAGACTTAAATTTCCCTCAATTTACATACTCGTTTACTCCTGGGAGTGAAAAGAAGTTCTGTTTTTAGAATGCCCCAAAACAGCAGTGGAAAAAAAAGCCCATAGTAATAATAATACTAATAGGGATGATTGCCAACCCATACTGACTACTTATTATATGTCTTGTCCTGTACTAAGCAATTTTCCTGCAGCATCTCATTTTCATCCTTGCAAAAGCATCTCTGGGGTGGGCATCCCCATCCTCCTCACTGTACAGGTAATAACAGGGTGGTTAAGGTTGGTGACGATCCAGGCAGTGCACAGCCGAGGTGGGATTCAAACCCACTCAATCTTACTTCAGAGTTGTGCCATAATTATCAGTATTGTGTGCTAGGAAGAGTTATGGATTTCAGAATCAGGAGAAATGGGCTTATGCTTGGCCACTAACTAGCTCCGTGACCTTAGACAAATTATTTCACCTCTTGCACATTTTGGACTAGTAAATCTTGAAAGCACCTCTCAGTTCTAACATTTTTACTGACAAGGACATCTGAGCAGCAGAGCTGAAATCAGAATCTTCACATTATTCTCAGAATAGCTACCAGTATTCATTGTTAGTAACATCACTATTTTCCACTGTCATTCAGTTTGGCTGAATGGTTTTCCCCTTTGGTACCAAAGTGTTGATTTAAACAAACAAACAAAAAACATTACTGTTTATAGAAAGCATATGGGGAAAAAACCATCCCCCATTATTATTTAACTCTGTAAAGTATACCAAAAACCATTTTCCAATCAATTTCTATTTGACTTTAAACAAGGGAAAACTGGAGATGAGAGTAAACAAAAATCTATTAGTCAGTGTTAGTACAGCCTTTTTATAGCTCTAAGCATTTCCCTGTGTATAAACATAAGAAAGCAAATTAACATTTTAAAGAGATTTCTCTATTGGGTTATATTTAATAACAAACCAGCATAAAAGGGGGAATTTTGTAATAATAATTTTCTAAAAATCTGTAGATGCTCTTTAAGCCTTGAAGCCTGCTTAGCTATTAGTTGGAGCTCAAGCTGCAATGCCAAGATCCTTCCACTAGAGGGGTGAATTGTTCCTAATGAATAAGACAGCGTCTGGGGAGGGGGACAGACTAGGGCTGATAACTTACAATGATATTATGGACTTCAAAGATATACTTGGAGTGGCTTTTACCATAACATTCATACTCAATAAAATTAGATGTAGGACAGAGAGTGCTAGAAAAAGAGGTTTTAAATATTAAGACCTAATGGAAGTACGATCTGTTGTTATAAGAAATTATTTAGGCTAAGGACAGAAAATTAACCATTGTACCCAAGATGTAACAAAAGATGTTAACTTGGCTACATGATGGTAGAGAGAGGAAGACAATGCTCCTGGGGGGCAGTGTAGTAATTCTTAGTATCTGAGGAGAAGGCTTATTGAGAACCTCAAATATGTAATGGTCTTGCAGCTAAACAGCCATTACAATTTTTTACACAAAACATGGTTAATTAGGAAAACAATAGGCCCTGGCCTAAATAGTCCAAGATTCTCTCCTTTATTTTCAAAGGAGAAGGGGATGTACAGCGGATACATTCTCCTTAGAGGCACAGTTTAGATGCTATTTGCTACTATGTTCTCCGGTACCAGTGAAACTTCTGACTGCAGCAGGTAAAATATTGAAGGAACAGAAATACTATAAACCAAAAGGTTGGCCAAAAGTGTTTATTACTATATCCTGACAAGCATTGTTTAAAAAGTAAAAGTCAAAAACTAGTTTCTAGTGTTCTGGCTAAAGCAGAAATGCTTCAAACAAAGAATTCCAAGGTATTTCCCATCAGGTGTTGCACATTGGCTTTGTATGCACAGAATATAGACATCATTTTGACATTTTGCTGATGAAAGAGATACAAAGAAATAAAAATGAGCCCAGAAAGGAGGTAGTCTAAAGGAGGCATATTACTTATTTTTAAAGCAGTTCAAATGTTACAGGTTGTTTTCCAGTAGTTTCCAAACTTCACAAACTTTTCTGAGGATTCTTTCTTGAGGAGACTTCACATAGAACTCCCTGTCAATTGCACGGTCCTTTCAGTTTGTTCCTTGGAACAATTTGTAACACGTTAAGAAATACCAGTTGGTGCTTGGGCAGCATTATATCTGTGACACACACAGGGTTAATCCTCACTATTCATAGATTCTACCTGTGTGAATTCACCTACTTCTTAAAATTTATTTGAAACCCCCAAATCAATACTTGAGGTAGTTATTGGTTATTCTTAGGCATGCAGATAGTGAGGAAAATTTGAGTTGCACACACACATTCCCAGGTGAGATAAAACAAGGCCATGCTTTGCCTTCTTTTTTCAGCTCTCAAACTGTAAACATGTATTCATTTTGTGGCCTATTCAGTGCCATTTTTTTTTTTTACATTTTTGTGCTTTTTTATTTTGGTAATTTAAAATGCCCCTCAAGTGTAGTACTGAACTGCTGTCCAGTGTTCTTATGTAACAGAAGGCTGCGATGTGCCTTACAGAGAAAACATGTGTCAGATAAGCTTCATTCAGGCATGGAGTTATAGTGATGTTGGCTTTAAGTTCAATGTTAATGAATCAACAATAATATTAAATAAGATGACTTCGAAACATGGTTATATATTGATTGGTTGGCAAAAATGTGACCAGAGGCTCACAGGAACCTAACCTTTTATTTCCCCTAGGAGCCATAGTTCGGTTCCATACTTGTTAATTCAGTAGTCGCGGAGACTTTATAGAACTACTATGAATAATGAGAATCACCTTTGTGTGTGTGTGTGTGTGTTTAAAGAAAGAGAGAAGGAGAGTGAGGGAGAGAGAGAAAAGAATGGTAAATGTGAATATTAAAGTGCCTCTTGTTTTACAGCATCCATCTCTGCTAACGAAGACAAAGGCACTTATTTTAATTTTTGCATTAAAATCAAGTTCAATTGATGTAGATCAAATACTCCGTAACTCTATGAGAGGGGAAAAGCCCACTACAACAAAGGCCGGTTTTAAACTGTTACCAGCAGTCTTTTGTCTGGTGTCTATTTCATAGCTGACTCTGAAGGAACCCCCTTAACTATGAGCTGAATGTTTTACTTATTTCAGCTTCTTTCTTCTCAGAAAGAGCTGAATATATATATATATATATATATATATATATTATTGTATGATATGTGTGTGTGTAAATACAAAGACATACACACACACACACACCTGTACTCATTTCCTACAATACCAATCTGGAGCTGTCTCCAATTTTCTCATCTTTCTCCCCTACCACTTCCTCTGCTTCTTTCTCTCTGCATATGGACTGGGTGTCTACTGTTAAGGACTGAATGCTTGTGTCCCCCCTTCAAAAGTCATATGTTGAACTCCCAACACCCAATGTGATAGTATTGGGAGGTGGGGCATTCAGGAGGTAGCTTAGGTTATGAGTCTTCATGAATGGGATTAGTACCCTATGAAAGAGGCCTCAGAGAGCTCTCTAGCCATCTTTCTTCCATGTGAGGATACAGTGAGGAGTCAGTAGCCTGCAACCTAGAAGAGAGTTGTCACCAGAACCTGACCATGCTGGCACCCTGGTCTTGAATGTGCAGCCTTCATGACTATTAGAAATAAATTTCTATTATTCATAAGCCACTGAGTCTATGGTAGGTTGCTACAGCAGTTTGAATGGACTAAGACACCTACTTTAGAGAAAATAAACATTTTCAGAAGAGAATTCCTCCAGCCTCCTCCCTTTGTCTCCTATGACAAAATTATATGCATTCACCTCATCCTTAGGCATAAATCTTTTATTAGGTTCTTGCCAATTGGTGGAGTATTACTCTTAAGTTCTTGTTGTATTTATCTTATTCAGTCCACACAGCAGCTCTCTTAAGTAGTTACAACTCTTGGTTCTCACATGTGCCTAACTGAGGAAGATTCTAAGGCTAAATGGGAGCCTAGTGAGGACAAAGCCTGTGATAAATACTTTGTGTGCTGTGGTCACAATAATGGG
Source organism: Cheirogaleus medius (assembly GCA_008086735.1). Lineage (NCBI taxonomy): Eukaryota > Metazoa > Chordata > Mammalia > Primates > Cheirogaleidae > Cheirogaleus > Cheirogaleus medius. The sequence goes on along the minus strand of VBSM01002608.1, from coordinate 81,296,149 downwards.
TTTGGTGGTACTTTTGCCACATTGTTGCCATTTCTTCTCTTGCCAATCTTTCAGGCTCCTATTGCAATTCTTCTTTCTCTGCTTACCCTTTGCTGGTGTTACATAGTAACTATATGCATTTCCACTCTACGTTTTTTACAAGGTTGATTGTACCCACTCCTATGGCATCACTGTCTTATGTAAGTGTGAATTCTGCTTCTCCACCTTTGGACCTAATTTATTTTCCTCTTAGGTCAGACCTCTCATTCTATGTGAATTTCCTACTAGTGTGTAGCCCTCAACAAATCCCAAACTGCATTCACAATTTGACCTTCTGATTTTCCTTTCCTTTGGTGACTACTTCCTCAGGGAGTAGCGTAGCCACCACTTGACTTAATTGCCAACACCAGATACCTGGAGCAATTCGCAAATTCCACCTTTCCCATTCCCCTCCATATCAGTCATTCAAAGAGTCTTGTGGACTTGGCCCACTCATTATCTCTGAGATCTGCCCTCTCTTTTGTATTATCTACCATTAACTTAGGTCAGATTCACATCATTTCTTACCCCTATTACTGCCATAGGTTTCCGATGGGTCTCCCCATGTTTCATCTTGATCACTGCAATTCATTCTGCCCACTGTTGTCTCATATGAATCTTTCTAAAGCAGAAATATGATCAGATCACTGCCCTCCTTACCTTCCCCCACACCTCTTATTACTCTTGCAAAAGGCAACTGCTCTTGCCTCCCTCTCTGGACTTTCTTCTCTGCATTTGTCTCTTCTGCTCATTCATAGTCACACCGAATTGCTCTCAGCTCCTCAGACATTATAACATACTGCCTTTTGCTTCCAAGACTTTGTACCTGCACTCTCCCATTTCTGGAACTATCTGCCTTCTTCTCATCCAAATAACCTCTTCATGTTCTTAAAAATTCAACTCAGATACCACCTACTCCAGAAAATCCTTTTTGAACAAAGGCCCTTAGAATCTGTCTTAGATATTTCCATAATATCTCTTTCTTAACTCTCTTAGAGCACATAACACATTATTTTGTGATGGATTACTTAGTATTTTTGTCTCTCTCTTTGTTCGAGTTTACTCAGAAGCACATCCTGACAGAAGGTTTCAAGTGCAAATAGTCTATTACGAAGCTGAGTCCAGGAAACCCTGATGGGGGTGTGGAGAAATGAGTTAGAGGAGGGAAGAAAGCCAATAAAGTACATGTCCTGGTGTAAGTTGCCACTATTGGTAACTGGAACGTAAATCTGCTGAGAAACTCTGGGAATCCATGTCAAACGTGTGCCTTAGAATTGTTCTAACTGACGAGCGAGGGAGCTGGGTTATTTATACACCGATACCTATTAGTCATGGCTGAGGGGCTTGTGCTAATGGAGGGAGGTGATGGTGGGTATAAGATAATTTGGGGTACTTCCAGCCTGCTGTGCACACAAGCCCCTAGCAAAAACATGAATGTACTATGAGTTGGAAGTCAGGCTGGTGTGCACATGAACTTAGGGCCCAGAGCATGAGGACAGAGTACCAACCCATAACGAAAGCCGCCATCTCAACCTGTTCTATAATTATCTACTTGAGAACAAGGGTCAAATAGCTCAATGTTTAACATGAGAATATTAACCTCCCCAAAATAGCACATGTAATAAAATTTAAGTAAAGATTTTAATCCAGTTTTGTCTGACTCCAAATTCCTGACTTCTTTTTCCACAACAGAAAGCCACCCATCCAGACACCAAATAAGAGAGAGGAAGAAATGAGGAGTGTAACGGCAAGCTAACAATATAAACAGGTACGTTAGATGCCCTAGAGATGCCAAAATGTGCCTATAACATTTCAGTTCCACTTAATTATGTGCAAGAAGCTTTTGTTTTTTCCTGTGGGATCACAAAGAGTAAGAGACTGCCTCATCTCCAAGTATCTCACAGTCCTCTGCGTGCATTTGTGTTTGTGTGCATGAGTGTGTGGGGGGTGGCAGAGTGGACATATACACCACTTCAAGAAAACTTTCTAGAAAGCAATGCCTACCCAACCAAACTCATTTCTTTCATCTTTCACCAGCTTCACCATGGCCATAAGCATTTTTTCTAGGATAAAAGTTGCTTATTAGGATAAACCATATTGTAGTGAAAAGAGCAAATCAATAGGGTGTCAAAAGCCAAGGATTCCATGCCTGACTTTGCAGCAAAATTGCTGTAAGACTTCAAATGAGTACTGCATTTCCTGGCCTCAGTTTCCTTATCTGTGGAATGGGGTGGTGGCAAAGGAGCTTCATTATCTGAGTCATTCTAAGGCCCCTTCAGCTCTATAACCACTGTGCCATACCTGAAAACAAGCTGTAAGCCAGAGTTTCAAATGAGTGTTCTTTAATTTATTTTTCTCCAAATGAGTTTTGTGACAGTTTAGTATTTACTTTTTAAAAGAATCCTTGCATTTTCTTTTTGATGACTAAAAGTATCTCATTGATATTCCAAACAGGATATTTGTTAAGCCTTTATTTCACAATATGACCCTTTGCACATTAATAGTCAGAAAACTAAGACTTAAATAAATAGAAATTACTGTTTGTCCCAAGGATTAAAGGAGAACAAGTTTGTTATTGTCAAATAGTTTTCACAAAGAATATTAGAAGGCCATGCATAGGTTTTATAATAGGACAGAGCAAATTCAATATTCCAAGTTAAGGCCTCAGAAGAAAAAGAAATATTATGTATAAATAACATAAATTTTTAAAGTATTAATACATATATTAATTTATAATTATATATATACTATATAAAGCATCTAAATAAAAGAGAATATAAAGACTATACACACACAGAAACACTCAACAAGATAAATATTTTGGGGGCTCAGAAATAGCATCTTATATTGTCTGTTTTATTTCAAAATAGTTATAAATATCTAGTGGACTCAAAAAATGCTTGTTGATTATTGATTGCTGCTATCTGATTTTAGAATCCCAAAAAACCTTTCTATAAAAAATTTATATACTTTTAAACTTCTCAGAATATTGACTTGAAGACAACTCAAAAATGAAAACCATACAATTAGACCCAGGGAAAAGAGAGGACATATATGTGTTCAGAAATATTGAATTGTAATGCCAGTTAGAGAAAAGATTTCCAGTTTCATGATTTTCCTTCCATCTAGTTCATACACTAGAGATGTTAAGTTTGCTCCCATCTAAGAGCTAATCCTATGCAGATCCATCTCCCTCTCCAAACTGTTTTCTGAAGTTTGCATTCCTTTCTCAGAAATGTTCAATAACTACTATGCTTTCATGGAAGTGTTCAATAACTCTTATGTTTTCATTATCATAGAAAGTCCCCGTCCCAGCTACACATGTTTGTGGCTGATAAACCAATGTCCAGGGTTGATCATCAGAAGCTGATATGTATTGGGGGCTCTTCTGACAACGCAAAGTGGGGAAAAAAGTTTGGAAAAACATAAAAATGGCTATGTGAGGAACTAATTTCTGCCTTGAACCCTAGAATTCTGTTTAAGCCTTGAGAGAAAAAAATTAGGCAGAAGTCTAAGGCAATCTTTCACATGCCATATCCTCTACTGGGACAACCCCTTCCATCATATTATTGATCTCCCCTCTCTTTAGCAAAATTATGCCTAATTCAGGTTAAGCTTTTTGGATCACTTCCCACAGGAAGTATTCCCTACATCCCTCCCATTTTCTGACCAGAATATATCTTTCTGTTATTCACTCTATAACTTTATATACTTCTTCATGACACTCACCACATTAACAATTGACTATTTGAGTCTTTTCTTGCTTCAAAATGGCAGCAACCATGCTTATCCTATTAGCTGATATATCTTCGAGACCCAACATGGTGCTAAATTATGTTTTTTGAAAAAATGAATGGTCCTATCTCTTGACTAAGAAGAAAGCCTATTAACTGAATAGCAAATTTTTAATAGGCCATTTTGATGTTGAATATTTTATAGCATTAGAAAGCAAAGGAAACTATAAATAAAGAACATAAAAAATAAATTTTATAACATTTTTGTTAGCAAAATTTAAAAAGACTGATAATATCAAGTGTTAGACAAATTATAAATCAACAGGATTTCATACACATTGCTCAAACAGACATATTAGAAAACAAGCTGGTGTTATTACTGTGGCCTAATAGTTTGACTCTTACAGATAGGCCCAAGAGGAATACTTTCACATTTTCCCTAGCAGACATCTATAAGAATGTCCATATGAAGTACTGTTCATAAAAGCAAAAGACTAAAAATAAAAACACCCACTAACAGGAGAAAGGATAGATAAATAAATTGTGGCATACTTAAATAATTAAATATTAAACAGCAGCAAAATAAATAAACTCAGCTACATGTGAAAACATGGATGAATCTATCTTAATAATGGTATATTGAGCCAAAAAATAATCCCAGAAGACAACATGCCAAATATTAATAATACCCTTGATTATAATTAAAGTTTAGAACCAGAAGTAGCATACATTTGAGGCATAGCTTCTTAAATAATAACATAATTTTAGAAAACAATAAAAAAGATAAACATGAAATTCAGAATAGTCTTTAGCTCAGATAGTAGGGCAAGAGGGTCAGAGGGGATGGGAAACATTCTAATTCTTAGATTGGATGATGTATTTGCAGGTTTTCATTATAATGCCACTACAACTGGATGAATAAATGAGTGTGTGACTAGATGAATAAATGAACAAATAAGTCAATAATTACATAAATGAATGAATTAATAATTAACAAATAAGGACCATACTTATACGAATTATTGCAATCCACAATGAACCAAGGGGGTTTGTGATTAACATGATTTTGTGCATTTGAAGTCCATTAAAAATACATTAGAGTGTATTATGAGTAGTGACGACTTTTTTATTTTGCTTTAATTGTCAAGATTTGATTATTCTTCTTATTAAGACCTAGATCAAATACCGATCTGGTGCCCAATAATCGTCTTCAAAATAAGCACACAGATTTTTAAAACATAGTATTGCTCTGTGTTCTTTTGATTCATTTGTCATTTATTCATTCACTCTTTAATTTCATTCTGGAAATATTTAGTGAGCATCTACTATGCACTAGCAACTATATTCAGTAAATAGCAAATAAAAAGTTTATAAACCCAATCCCTGAGACATGAATTAAGGCTCAATACTGGGCTAGGAATAAACCAGTAATTATTACTGTGATAAATGGTTCAAAAGTAGACATAAAACACACCTACTGTGGGAGAATTCTGAATGTTTCAAAAGTGGAAGCTCAAAGACCAAACCTAATTTTGTTTTATGGGGCAGCTTCTCTGGCGAAGAGGAAACTGAACCGAGACCTGAAGGATGCATGAAAATAATTAGATGAAAAGAAAAGTATCATTCCAGGTAAATAAACAGAATGTTAGAACCTAGAAATAAGAGAATGACCCATTAAAGGAAATAAAACAAATCTGGTATGGCTGGAGACAGGGAGAATAGCAAGGGATGAAACTGGTAAGGTAGGTAGAAGGCATGTTGATAAAAGCCTTGAAAGTTTTGTTATAGAGTCTGAACCATAACCTAGGAGAAGTATCATTTCACTGGGCCGTTACAGCAGGAATATGGTAATAATGGACTTCCACTGGTGAAATATCACACTTTCTGCTGGGTGGGGAAAGAATTGGAGGAGAGGCAGGAATTGAGGCAGGGTGACCAGTTAGGAGGCTGTTTCAGTGTTGCCTGGAAAGAATGATGGATCCTTTGGCTCAGGTATTTGTGATGGAGATAGAAAAAAAATTAATCAACTTTAGGAGAAACAATAGAAAAGGATCCTACAGATGGAGTGTTTGTGCCCCTTCCCTTTATGTACTTATGTTGAAATCTAAAACCCCCAACACAATAGTAACAGGAGGTGGGAACTTTGGGAGGTGATTAGGTCATGAGAGTGGAGCCCTAATGAATGGGATTGATGCTGCTATGAAAGAGACTCCAGAGAGCTCCTTAACCCCTTCAGCCACAGGAAGGCACAGTGAGAAGAACCAGGAAGCAAGCCCTCGCTGAACACAGAAGCTGCTGGTGCCATAATCTTGGACTGCCCAGCCTCCAGAACCATGAGAAATAAATGTATAAGCCACCAGTGTGTGGTATTACTCTGTTATGGGAGCTTGAATGGATTAAGAAAGAACTATATAGAGAACTTGGTTTCTGATTAAGATTTTTCTTTACTTTTGTTGTGTTCTTATTGTCTTATAGTCTGATATAAATAAGTGTTTTTTGTTTATCATGCTTTAGATTCACTGGGTTTCAGGAGTACCAGTGTATTGGTCAGTATAATTAGTTCTAGCTTCTATACCAAATACAGCCCAAAGTCATTGGTTTAAGATACTAAAAGTTTTATTTCTTGCTCATGCATACTTCAAAGCAGATGTTCTTGGTTAGTGGCTTTCCCGGGCTATTGTGCTCTAAGCAATGGTCTATTTCCTTTAAGTTTACCACGAGGTCATTAATTTGTCATATTTGGTGAAGGGTGGAAAGGAGAGAGAGAGGGAGTGAGATGGAGAGAGAGACAGACAGAGACAGAGAGATTTGGAAAATGTGGAAGATATACCTGCTCTGAACTGTATCAGTCAGAAAGTGACCATCTCTTTCATTTTCATTCTGTTGCTGAGAACCAAAGGGCTCACACAAATGCAAGGAGGCTAGGAAAAATAATTTGCTCGTGTGCCAGGAGTAACTGACCAGTCTCCCACACTGAGGGTTAGAGTCTGTCACCAATTCTATGAATTTCACAGTTATTAACCATTTAAATATTGTCCCTGTCTCATTCTTTCTATTTTCTTTCTGAAACTCCATTTGGATATATATGCGTATTTAAAATCTATTTGATACCTCTGCCTCTCTGTACTGGATTTTAGATGATTTTTTCAGACCTTTTTTTCCAGTTTATTAATTTTCTCTTTAGCTATGAGTAATATTTAATGCCTTTATTGAGTTTCTTATTTCAGTGACTATATTTTTTTATTTTGAAAATTTATATTTTTTTCAATTTGGATTGTTTTTGATAGTTAAATTTTTCTGTTGTGTTTCAATTTTACTTTTAATTTCTTTAAAAATACATATTTAAATTTTTCATCTGAGAATTTCAGTATCAGAAGTCCCTGGGAAGTCTAATTATACTGGTTATTGATTATTCTGACTTTCATTCTGGTGGCGTGTTTCCCTCTAATTTTGGGTTATGAATTCTTATTCAAATGGTTGGGCTTTATCTTTAGAAATTCTGCAGGGCTTCTATCACAGTGTATTTCTCCAGAGCATATTTATGTTTGCTTCTGCCTGGTAGTCTAGGATTCTATTAACTTCAGAGGATTTTGAATTCATTATTTTTAGCGTACAGTTTGTGAGATCATATATATAGTACAAATAAAAATTTCAAACGCACTTGAAGGATAGCTTGATTTTTACAAATTCTCTGAGACTTTTGTTTTCACCTAAGTCTGGTCTAAAACATATTGGTTTCCTTCGTAGCTTCCTTTGCTATCAGACAGACTTTGTTTTTCTGGTCCACACTTTCACTGAACTCACGGCCCTTTAAGAGCTTTGGCTTCCAATTCTACATACTCACCTTGGGTGAGCCCAATGTCATAAAACACAAATCTCTGGGTTGTAGAAGATTCATGTGTGCAGTTAAGATAGGTATGGCTTCATCACCTGTCCTATTTCCTTGTTTCCAGCTTCCTTTATGTCCTTTGTCCTTCTAGAGTCACTTCTTTCTACATATAAGCTCAGCTATATATTTTCAAAGATAATTATTATGTTACAATTCAATACTCCTTAATGCTTCACAGCAGGAAAAGTTTTCCTGGTATGTAGTTAACCATGTTTTCAAATAGGTAAGTTCTTTGTGATTTATTAGATATGGAGAATATTCTCATATTTATGCTTCTATAGCTTTACTTATATCACTGACTGCTAAATTTATGTTATTTTTCTTCTTTTCTAAGCCACTGGCTACTGTTTCCACTTTTGTGTCTCTCATAGTCCTCTTGAACTCGTTATACTTAAAATGGTATGTATGCCTCATCTTCCTTTCTTCCCACTTTGATTCTCCCATATCTGTTTTCTGCCTAAATCACAAGTCTCATTCTCATACCTAGCTCCATTGGCATAAGATCAAGTTCTGCCATGGTCTTTCAGGTTATCTGGACTGAGACACTATGTATTTCCGGAAATCTATGCCCCACCATCCACTGGAGTTAGAATTAAGCCATATTCCCAGCCTTAGAATCAGTAGGTCATTCCTAACGAAGAGACATTAAGGATACTCTTATCTCGTGAGCTAGCTCAAAGCAGTGAGTTATGTTTTCTATTAGTATTCTTCAGTGATACTAGGGAGGTTGAGGGGTTCCTTTTTCTGAAGAGGGAGCGATGGACTGGCAGAAGGAGTGACGGCAATGTGAGGAGTTATAGCAATGCCCCATCCAGCCACAATGTCAAGGTCAAGTCACAAGGCAGGAAAGCAGCAGATTCAGGGTGGCAGGTAGGGATGAGGTTGGCATGATCAGCTTTATCAGAACCTGAATATCTGCCAAGGAAATCACATGAGATACTTGGGACTCTGCCTGAAGATGAGAGAGTCAGAATGCTTGTATATTTGGAAATGTTGTTGAATGGAAAGTCAGAGACCTAGACCATATCTATGGCCATCACAGATGTTCTCTTTCAGGCTGGAATGGTAAGAGTTATATAAATATTACTAAAGTACCCTTCAAGAGAAAAATTGTAATATAAATAAATATTACAAATAAGTGCTGTAAGTAGAGATTATTCTCATATTTTCACTCCCACAGCTTCACTTATAATAAAAATAAGTGCTATCAGAATTTAAGAGGCTGGGCATGTAGTCTGGTTTCTGAGAGTAGAGAAAATTGATGTATTTTATCCAGTGCATAATATGAAAAATGAGATTACCTGAATTTGAAGGAACTTGGTTTGGGATCCCTCATGCTGAGACAATTTGGAATGGCTGTCCAATGTAGAATTTTCCTAAAGCAACACTATTAGAATAGTTAATTAAGTCATAAAATCATTCATTCAACAAATATTTATTGAACATTTAATATGTGTCAGAAACCGGAATACAGTCAAAAACAAACCAAACATAATTCCCTGCATTTATAGACTTTATCCTTGAGGTGGGGGTAAAGGAGGAAGAAAGTGACAGGCAACTAAAAAAACATAAATAAGAAAATAATATAGTCTATTTGAAAGACGCAAGTGCTATGGTGCACATGAAAACTTGGACTCAGCTGCCTTGCATTCAAGCCTGTTTACATCAAATAGTATCTTTGGGTGGATCCTGGGCAAGAATTTTATATTCTTGCATTGCAAGTCTAAAATTCCCCATTGCAATATTCTATAAACACAGGTGCAAAAACTTACTTCTCTTTATTTCTCTTTAACTGAAACAAACTTGTTCTTGGGCCCCTATTTCCCCTAATGATTAAAAACTAAGTCTCATCAAACTCGTGAATTTGAAAGGTTTCATCTTAAGTGAAGTCTCTAACTCAAGATTCTCCTCTCCTCCTTTTTATTCCCTATCCTCAGTAGCAGGGCTTACCTTTGATCCTGGCAAGAAGGCAGAGTGGCTTTGGTCAGGGTGGTTGTTTCTTGGTTGGGCCTGCTGCTAGTGAACTTTGCAACCTGTTCTCTTTGCAGTGGTAAAGATAGGTGAGGAGCTCACTGTATTTCCTGCTGGCTGGGCTCTAGCTCCTACTGATACTGTTGGGTCTCTAAAGTCCAATCACTTTGTTAATTTCATTGTTTTTGTAAATATATATATAGTTTAATTTCAGAGTATTAGAGGCGTACAAATATTTAGGTTACATATATTGCCATATATTGCCACCCTAGTCAGAGCTTCAAGCGTATCCATCCCCCAGATGGTGCACACCCGATAGGTGTGAATATACTCATTCCCTCCTTCCCCCTCCCTAGAAGAAAATTTTGGAAAAACTCTTATAGACATTGGCCTAGGGAAAGAATTTATGAAGAAGACCCAAAGGCAATCTCAGCAACAACAAAAATAAATAAATGGAACTTGATCAAATTTAAAAGCATCTGCACAGCCAAGGAAACTATCACGAGAACAAATAGACAACCTACAGAATGGGAGAAAATATTTGCATGCTACACATCTGATAACTAGAATCTATATAGAACTCAGGAAAATCAGCAAGAAAAAATAGAACAATCCTATCAAAAAGTGGGCAAAGGACATGAACAGAAACTTTTCAAAAGAAGACAGACTAATACCCAACAAACATAGGAAAAAATGCTCAACATCTCTAATGGTCAGGGAAATGCAAATCTAAACCACAATGCTAATTTCGTTGTTGATCTGGCACCAGCCTTGAGTTGTTCATTTGAAACCTCACGGTAGCAACTCCACTGGCTCTCAGCTTTAACCACCATCTCTGCCACTTTGGACACGCAGGAACTTTGGGGATCTCCCCACTCCCTACAGGAGCCATAGGTGACTTATATGAGGTATCTAAAATAGTCAAGTTCATAGAATCAGAGGACTGGTTATATGCAGGACTGCTTCTCAGATGCTCCTGTTTCCAAGGCAAGCCCTTCTGTTATTTCCACTCCCCTGCAGCTGCCTACAGTTGGTGTGGGACATCGTGAGAAACTGCCTCTTCCCCGGCCCACGTTTCCCCTCATCTTTCCACCCATCATCAAAATTCTTTTGGAATTTCTTCTACCTGAGAGGAGTCTTGGCCTCTGAAAATGATGGACCTGGGCCCTACATAAGTATGCAAACTTTTACTCATCTCAACCTATCCTCTCAGATCTCTTTTCTGTAGGCAAGGGAATATTAATACAATTATTTCCTCTTTGGGCCAGGAAAAATGCTCTTGAGTCATTATTTTATCTTTAGCCTATTTCTGGAAAAATAAATATGTTGAATCTACAGAGTCAAAAACTGAGTGCACACCCATAACTTGAAGAGTCATCACGGACTAAATTGGGGTTTGTGCTACATGAGGAGTTGGCTAGCACTGGTAACTAAGAAGCATTTTGTGGAATGGACATCTGGAGACGAAGTACAGGCCTATGGCCATAACCATTTTAATATATAACATTAGAACTGAGATCTTTCTTCTCCAACTAAAGATAGCATCCTTTAAAGGCAATCTATTTAAAAAAAAATCACCCACTGGACAAAGGAAATGACATGAAAACCTGAGCTAGCCTGGATTCTGGATGGGAAAATGTTTATAGGAAAATATTCCTCTCTGGGCTTACCATTAAAGAAGTCTGGCCTTAGATTTATACTACTCCAGTGGTGCAAGATTCTCCAAACCCAGTGTACTCTTTCTGAGATTTCAGTCTTCAATCCTAGAATATCATGTCTCTCTTCCTTTGTTTTTACCTTTATCATTTATCTCTATCTATTATACTATATATATTGCTTATTTGTTTATTGTCTTTGCTTGCCCAACATAAAATATAAATTCCATGAAGGCAAGTGTTTTATCTGTTGTGTTCACTGCTGTATCCCTAGTCATTACAATGATGCCTTCATATTCAATTAATTATTGTTTTAGGAGTTGCATTAAATTAATATAAAGAGTTCCAGGATGGTAATATTTCTGTAATCCCAAATCAACTCTGGAAAGAGACCTTCAACTCCAGCCATCCAAGAGTTTCATGAATAAATCCTTCTGAAGATAAACTCCTAATCAAACCAGAAAGAAGCAATCTACTAGGAAAGAGAGTCAGCACACAATGCAAAAAACAAGATTAAATACTCAGAAATTTTAATTGAATTATTACAATGACAATATATAATAAAATCACTTAAAATATGGGCCTTAAAAAAGTAGTTGAACTCACAACTAATGGACACAGTGAGCATTGTAGAGAGGAAGGGCATGCCTCTAATCCTTGCTTGGGCGAGGCTAAGATATAAAATGTAACCAAAATGTTTGTACCCTCATAGTATCCTGAAATAATAATTAAAAAAGTAATTGAAAACTTAATAAAATAATAGAGAATGTTCAAAAATGATTCAGTATATTTGGGAAAAAATAACACCCATAGTAAACTAAATCTTTAGAAAGGAATCATTAAATAATTTAAATTCACAACACAATGGCCAGATTAAATACAAAATTAGATAAAGCCAAAAAGAAACTTTAAAAAGAACATTAATATTATAATTTAATTCAACATTTTAAATAAAATATAATTCCAATATTTTATCTTCAAAAGGTATGATTAGGGATTTTTAACAATTTATTTCTTTATGCATTTTTCTATTTTAAAAGTTTTTCATAAAGAACATATATTACTTCTAAAATTAGGAAAAATATTGGAAACTTTCATGTTTACTAACCTTTACAGTAATTATACTGAAACCTCTTTAAGGACCAAAAATATTAGGTTAAAATTTTTCAATAGAAAAATAATACTGGTTTCTTAATTGATGCTTTCCTTATTCTCATCATCTTATTCTGAAAAAATTTAGAAACCAATCTAAGCACTTTAAGATTTAAATATGAGAAAGTCACTTCCTTCTTATTAACATTCTCCCTCAGGGAAAGTATCCTTACTTAAACAGTGTGTAGGTGAAAATTTGACTCCAAAATAGGAAATAGTAATTCTTGGAGAATAATTTTTAAATACTAATAATTTGTAAATTTTGTAATTTAAAAATTTTAGATAATTTCTAAAGTTTAATAAGTTGTTTAGGTCAGAGGTATTGATACTTGGATGTTCCCTGGGGTGTATCAGAAGTAGGTCAGGCTCTCCTTAGTGAGGGGAACGCATGAAAATTTGGAATTGTTGGTGAGACGAAGCTATGGCATTACTATCTTTGAGATGAGATATGCTGTTGGACATAGTCTAAATTTAAAGTTTATTTTATGTTGCAGATCTATTCATACTTTACTCGAAACAGAGAAAAATAAAATAAATCAATATTATATTTTTATGATCCATCCGTAAGCATAGATTATATGCCAATATAAACAGACAAAACAGTTATGTTTATTATATTCCTTCACATCCAATCAATAAAATATAACAGGGGAGACAAATGGACTTAGATATATCAAATTATTTAAAGTCGGAAAAGTTGTTTTCTGATTGTTTATTCATCAGTTTCATTCTTTATTGCAGGTTATAAACAGAGTTCTAGAAAGGTTTACACTCATAAGCAGTTGCCTGAAGCTAAAGTGTGCCAGTGAGTTGTTGTAGTTCACACTTGTACTTTTGTTAGCCTTCCCCCCAATAAAGTAAAGTAAAACTAGTTACTGACCACCTAGTTTAGCAGTTCTTGAAATATAGTCTGGGGATTCCTGTAGGTCCCTAAGATCCTTTCAAGAGGACTGTGAGGTTAAAATTATTTTCATAATACTAAATATTATTAAGCTTTTTAACTCTTATTTTCTAATAAATGAATTGTGGAATTTTTCAGAAGATACATGAAATGTGATGATGTCATTGCTTTGATAGTTAATAGAATACATACTTACATATTCTTGTATTTTAAAATTTCTCAGTTTTAATTTCTAATACAGTAAATATTGATAGGTGAAATCCACATAAGTATAAGCTTTTGGGGGTCTTTATTGATTTGTTAATTTTTAAGAGTTTAAAGGTATGCCAAGATCAAAATATTTAAGAACTGATGACTTAATTCATTGAGTTAATGCATATCTGTTCTAAAATTAACAGTCGTCCCATATGTTTTTGAAGCTGATAAATTCAGCATTTGTTTTTGTTGTTTCTTTTTTTTTCTTTCTTTAGCATTCTGTGTCTCTTCTACATTGTCTTTTCTTCATCTAGTTTTCTCCTGTTGCTTGGAGCTTTCAAATGCAAAACAAAAGTGGGATCTGAGGAAGAAGTTTTTCTCTGGAAAATAAAATACATTAGTTTAAAAGATTTAGGGGTGCTAAATTATTAAAATAAAGATTATAATTAAGATCTAAAGTGGCATATCTCAAGTAACAAAGTGAGATTTGACACAGGGCACTAAACAGAACTTATAGTAGTGTCCAGAGAAGGATTAGCAAACGTTTCAAACCTTAACTTACTTGGAGTGTACAAAAGAATCCAAGGAATAAAGAAACTGGGAACCAGATGTCTTTGAGGAACTCTGTTATAATCCCTGTGCTCCCCTCAAGGGTGAGGTAAGGTTGCTTTTACCTTCACCTCAAGTCAAGAAAGAGGACCTTAAATGGACCACTATGAGCCTAATGTGAGACTCCTGCATTTTGAAGAGAATGTCATAGATGCTGCCTGACCTCTGCCTGAGAAATCAGGAAGACCTGAGATGGATTCTTGGTGGATGGGCCAAAGCAAAAATGTTTGAGATGGGTATGTAACTTCACACCTCAGGGGAAAGAACGCGTGAGTGATTCCACTGGGCCAGATATGAGCATGTTATATACATACACATACACACCCACACATATATATGTATGCATGTGTTTGTATATGATGCACTGTATTATAAAGAAAACAAATCTTGAAGAAAGAAATTGAGATTGTTGGGTAGGAATCTTACTTTATATTGTGTGGTCAGAGAAGGCCAGTTTGAAAAGGTGATATTTCAGTTAAAACAAGAAGAAAAAACAAAAAACATTTGTACCCCTATAATATTCTGAAATAAAAAAATGAAAAAATAAATTATTTTGAGAAAATATCTTTTTCTTAAATAACTAAAGTAAACTAAATACCCCATGTCAATTTGTCAAACAAGGAAAAGAATTTCACTTATGTATTATTGTTATTTACAATTATATTTAAAAGTAACTGTAATGCAACCCCTAGTGATATAACCTAAAGTAAAATGGAATGCATTTAAATATCTTTTATTATATACCAAGAAAAGTTATTAAATGATTTAAAGAAATTCTCGAAAAAAAAAGAAACAAAATGAAAAAGTCACATGCAAAGGTATGCAAAGTACATTGCAAGCAGAATGAACAGCCAGGATGTAAATGGGTTCTACATGTTCAGTGTCCAGAAAAAAAGAAAGAAACAAACAAACAAACAAAAAAAAACCCCCAAGAAATAGTAAGGCTGGAGCCAGGCTGAATTTTGCAAGATTAGATTCAAAATGGAGGCAGGGACCAGATTATGCAAAATTTTCCAGCCCAAGGTGAGACATTCAGCTTTGCTGTGTACTCTCCCATACACTATTCAAGCTCTGCAATAATTTTCCAAACCTTCAATAAATTTGAGGTTTCATATTCTTCCTTGTCTTGGAACTTTCAAGAGAAATCAAAGAAACTATAATCTGATGGGTTCTGAGGAGGCTGAGTGTGACCGCCTCTTAAATTTTATTAATATCCTAGTTAATCCCATAAAGTCCTTTAATAATGGTCCAAAACATTAATTTTAGCAAAGCCTGTATTCACTACATGACTGCCTTGAATAGCAGTAGAGTTTTTGGCCAGATTTTATAATTTCTTTTCTATTTTTATTTCCCTGACCACCATATTACTCTTGATTTTAGGAATCTTTACACTAGAAAGCATCCAGTAACTTTGTCACATTTTAGAAAAAATAACCAAAATCAACCTATATCTTTGGCAATATCATGATTATAACTTAGCTCTTTATATTGAAGAAATTTTATCTAATCTTCTTGGAAAGATTTGAAACATTCTTTAATAAGTACTATTTTAACCATTTAGTGTCTTTTATCTATTATAATATTGTCAAATATTATTGTCTGTTCTTTCAGATGATTATTTTTCAGATGTTGTAAGAATGAAGACATGAAAAGTGAATGACGGGCTATGGTTTCTTTTTTTTTTTTATTTTATTTTATTTTTTTTATTCCATCTTGTAATGGAGGTACAAATATTGTTTGGGTTACATACATTGCCCCTCCCCCCCTCCCCCCCACATGCCTGTGCTTCAAGCGAGTCCAATCCCCAGGTGGTGCGGATGGCACACATTACGGGCTATGGTTTCTTAAAGGATCTCTTAATCTACTTGGATATATATGTATATATGTCTCCAAATATAGCTAATAAAACTGTAGCTAATAAAACCTGTAGAAATTTAGGGGGAAGATTTCAACAAACTAAAGAGACAATGAAACATCTTCCTTGAGGAGGGAAAATTTGAACTTGGCCTTGAAGAATGATGGGAGTTGACTAGGAGATTATGAGAGAGCTGACACATGCAGACATGGGTTGATATAAAGGGTGGCTATGGAATCACATTTACCTTAATTTGAAATTCTGGGAAGGCCAATTTGGAAAAATGGGTATATTGGTGAAAAGGATTGTCAGTAATAAAATTGGAAAGGAGATTTCAAGCCAAAATGTTATCTTCTCTGCTTTAACTGTGGATGTGACAAGTCACCTAGAAGTTACTTGGAGGAAATATTCTGTACCTGCTTGGAAATTATTCCTTTTTAGTAATATGTCAGTCACTATGAACAGCCTTTAAAATGATCAATCAGGATTTTAAACTTCCCCATAACCTTTCCAAGAGACAGGCTTATAAAATAACATTTAGCAGATTATGGACCACAATGCAGGCCTGGCAAAATTTCACAGGATGCTCCTTTTGGCCCAACCGTTATAAAGTAATGATTTAGCTTTGGAATCCACCAAAATAATTTATTAGTGCCACAGATATTCACATCTGCTCCTATGGCAATCCATCATTAAATAAGGTATGAATAGAAAAAAGATTAAAAAATATATTATTTCCTTAAAGTTAACTTATGTTTCTTTAAATACACACTTGTGAATTGACAGCCAACACTCTAACTTTGTCACAAACTAGAAGGAAATGATACTTTTAAATTTAAGGCCCAACTCTGAGAGCTAGACTTCAAGGAGCAATAATACAGGACACCTGTGTCCTGCCCCAACTCTTGATATTGCAAGTTCAAGCACTATTTTATCTCCTAACATTCCTGCTGCGAATTAATTTCACTTATCTCATAAGGGAGATTAATTTTACGTCTGGTTTTGCTCTCCTTCAACTCTTTCTCTTTACTTTGACAGAATGGTCTTTCTGAAAATGAGTCAGAAGCAGATCTGATTATGCTACATTGTGTTTAAATTCTCAATGATTCTTCATTCTTTTCAGGATGAAGGTTAGACTGCTCCAGATGGCAAAGAAAATCGTATCACCAGCCTTGAGATCTCAGCTTTGTTATTACATCCTCAGAGTAGCCTTCCCTGAGTTCTTCAACTGGGTCAATTTCACCTGTTAAGCCTTCACTGCACCATGCATTTGTTACAGTTTTAGCATTTATCACAATTGCAAATTTACAACTGGTATTATTATTGACAAAATGTCTGTCTCCCTCACTAGACTGTTAGTTCTATGAGGACAGGAATAAAATGTGCTTTTACAACCTATTCTATTCTCAGCCACTAACACAGAATTTAACAAATAGAAAAGGCTCTATAAATAGTTGTTGATATTTTGATGATGCATGAATGAATAAATAACCTATGAGTTGAGGAGAAAATATAGTCATCACCTATTACATTCTCAGAATCATGGTGTGTTTTGGAAGATAAGTATTTTTGAAATCTTTTAGTCTAAATGCCTCATTGCTTAGATAAGAAAATTAAAGCTCTGAAACCAAATGACTTGCCCAAGATTATATAATCAGAATGAGAGTTGGGTTTATAATCTGAGTCTCTGCTACTACTCTGAACTCTTTCTATTAGGTTATAGCTCCCCTTAGCCAATCTCTTTCCAAAAGTGCAAGCCAGGGGCTAGAGTCACAGTGAATTAGTGTAGCAGTTGGGTGGCTTCAGTCATGAGTCAGTGTCTCATCCTTATCTACCCTTGGGGGCCACCAGACAGTTGAGTGTCATGAGTCTGATAAAATTGTGTTTGGCATAATCTTTTCATGGTCTCAGAAAAACTTACCCTTCCCCTTTCTTAGGCTAGTCATTGTCTACTTGCATATCATGATCACAGAAGGGCTAGGAAATTGAGTCTGAATGGATGGCAGAAATGCACCCACTGCCAACAAAAGAGCTCAACAATCAGACCCAATGACAGTAGCCCCATCCAGCCTGTTCACACAGCCACACATCCCCCTAAAGCACAGCTTCAGCTTCAGTTTAGAGTTCATTCATCTCTAAACTCCTTAAAAATGCTCTTTTTTTCTAAAATAATTTGATTCTAAAAATGTCCCAAGGAATTCTCTTTCTCATCATTTTTGTTAACTGTCCCTTTTCTGACCATTTTTCGGAAATTTGCCGCCTCTTAATTAGAGTAGTGAAACTGTGTGAAGTAAACACCACTCACTGTGCCCCCCATTCGTCGCGATGTCCCATTACAGAGTGGGTCAGATTAACTAATGCCTTTGCTCCCTTGGGTAGGCTTGGGGTTACCCCTAGGTAGTCAGGTAGAGTAGCAGGTTGGCCATTTAACCTCCTCCCATTCTCCATTTCACTCCCTTTCTTGTGAACACAAAAGAACTTTAAGAGATCTGTCCACAGCATTGAAATGCCAACCTTAGTTGGTACTTTGAAAACTCAAAGCCTTTTACAAGATGAATAGCAAACTGTGGATGACAGCTCCTGTGGAGACATTATTGAATCGCAGCCCTGATGACTGCATTACTTTGGATTTAGATAAAAGACTCCATACAAGACAAATGGTAGGAGGACATCAAACAAGACTGTGTCCATACAGTGACAGAAGCAATCCAATTGAAGAAGCTGTTGATTTCCCCAAGGCTACGTACTATTTCTTCCTGAGTAATTTATATTAAGGAACTAAAGATTGTGTATTCATCTTCTATTTATACTTTTCTCTAAAAATACGAATGTCCAGTTGTCAATTGGGAGTCTTCTGCTCTTGCCTCGAAGAGAAATATCAATACGGGAACATGTTAATTATTTTGTATTGTGTTTTATTTAACCACAATAGCAGTGTGTGTAAAGGTTATAGACTGAGAGTTACAATCTATAATGATCAGATAAAAAGATTAGTCAGCAAATCAATAGTTCCCTGTACCAACAGAAAGCTCAGTATATTCAAGGCAACAATGAGTACAAAAGGTACAGATAAACATCGGGCACCTTTATTTAGATGAAAACTAATTCTAGAGAACTTCCACCACCTCATTAATTATGTACCAACCTTCAGGAGGCTGAACTGGGTGAAGTGTCATTAGGAGCTTTTGGAATGTGTGGAAAATGTTGCTGGCTTTATAAAAACTATGTTACTATGTAAAATCAGAGCTTTTCTTTCTGTTGGGCTGGCAGATGTTCACACAAACCCAGTTACTCAAAATGGAAAGGGTTTCATGTGTTTAACTTGTGTGCATTTTTTTGTTGTTGTTTCCTAAATCTTGGGAACAAGCATGCTTTAGCTTCAGAAGTACCATCAAAATTGTTTAAAACATAGATTTAAATTTTAATTTACTTAATAGGGAAATAGCACCCTTCATATAAATTTTAACCTAAAACAGCTATGTTGACATCTTTTTTTAAATTTAATTTTATGCCTCTGCAGTGTCATGAATTTTGCTTTTATTAACTTTCGAAACAGTTTCCCTTTTCCTGTTTTATTTGGCTTAATCTACCTTCCTTATACCCTTCTCTTATATAAAAGCTAATACATTGAAAAGTGGATTTGGATTGGCTGAACTGTGAATTTGCATTCAATCTTTGGAGTGAAATAGAAGAGTTGTTTAAATTAAGATCTCTTCTGGAATTATGTGTACCTCCATTCATTTGCATAACCATATATTTTGAATGGGGATCTCCCTCTTAGCATTTTTGATTTTGGGTATTTTCTAAGATCACACTTGTTCTTCTAGAGAATTATTCAATTAGTCAGGAATTCATCAAGATTAAAGCAGAATATCATTTATTTGGAATAGAAAATTCCAATTGTCATACAAAAGAGCAGGGTTCGATAAGCTAATAATTTTTAGAAATAGCTTTAATGGTGTCTAATAGGTAATTCCTGTTTCACACCAACAACTAATACAAAAAAAAAGGAAAGAAAAGAAGAAAAAACTAAACTAAAGGAAACTTAACAATTGAGCTCAGTAAAATAGTTTAGTTTTCCTTGAAGCCATCCTCAGGTATTACTTTGTATGATTGCTTTTAGCATTTTTTTTAATCCACATTTTGCATGTTAGAATGGGTGAGTATTGATTTACTTCTTCTGGGTCAAATTATTCCCTTAGATGTACTCTTGTAACTCTCTCTCATACTAAATCCAATATGAAATACAACCTATATTACATTTCTTAAATACAAAACTCCAGGAGAGTGTGTGTGTGTGTGTGTGTGTGTGTGTAGTCAATCCTTGGGAATTTGTAAACAAACCTAGCTACTGCTGACTGTCAAAAAACAAATTGTGCTGCCTTTCCTGTTGCCTTTTGGAGGTTGTGTACTTGGCAACAGCACTGAGCTCACCTTGACTGTGACTATTTGTGCAACAATTGAATCACTGAAGAAGGGTTGTTAGAATGGGTGTACTAGACCTGGGGTACTAGCAATCCTAGGTCACCTCCAGGGTAGACTAACAGTTGTGGTCTTATTTAATGAAACTCTTTGACTTCCAATGTCTGGTTAGCTGAAGGCTGTAATTCCTCTCTGACTTCCTCCCCTCTCTCACTCTTCTTTCTGTTTCTGCTTCCCTCTCTCTTTCTCATTTTCTTTTCCTTCCTTTTTTCCTTTCTTACTTCTTTCCCTCTTTTCTTAACTGTGCAGTAGCATTTTACTTTGCACAATGTAATTTCATGCTTTGCTTCTGCCTTGGTTCAGGCCCTCATCCTTTCTGGCCTGGATTACTACCACGGGCTCCCACCTTACCTCCTTCTCCCCTGACGGGCTCCCCACCACTCCTGAAGTTGCTACACCCTGGTAATCCAACCTCCACAATGCAGCTAGAGCAATCTTTCTCAGACACAAAGCTGAAGCATCCTTCTGCCAAAAATACTTGAGTGGCTCTCCACCACACCTAGGATAACAATCAGACTTCTTAGCAAGACATCCAGACCTCCTCCTGATCTAGTGTTTGCACACCTGCTGACCTCCCTGGCCTTATCTCCCACATTCTTCTAGGTACACCCTGGGCTGTGGCCATGCTGATCCCACACCTTTCCAGCCTTCTCACACAACTCTGGCCTTACCTATGATGCGCAATGGCCATCCTCTTTCCCCCATAGCTTATCCTTTAACAGAACCTCTATTTTTTACCTGGTTAACGCTAACTTCCTATTTAAGGCTTAGCTAAAGCATTATTTACCTTTGAAATCTTCTGAGACTAACCACCCAGGGATGCCATCACTGCACACACACATATATATACACACACGCAAACACTGACCCAGGCTGGGATCCCATAATATCTCTACAATGACATTAACTGTACATCGGTGATAACATTAATTATAATGCATTGGAATTGTTACTTAGCTATCTTTTTCTCTGAAGCCAAGATTCTTAACTTTTCATACCAAGAACCCCTTTGGTAATTTGATGAAATACATAAACCTATTCATTTTAAACCTGTAAAACCCAATATATATGATTACAAAAACTATATATTATAATGATACAGTTACCAAAAATATTAATATTAACAAAATATATTATGATATGGTATTTTATATATATTTATGTTTATTTATTATAGCATTAAGTAATAAAATATAGCAGCCAGTCCACTATTATAATTTGAAAGCAGTGGTGAATAAAAACCATATTTTAAGATACCTCAGCCACTCTGATATGATATCTATAATTTCTACTTGTGACAAAGTACTACTGTGGTTTGTTATCTACATTCATAATTCTTTAAAATGCTAAATCTCATTTAGCGGTAAGTAAAAATAAGGATGTAATTATTATTTCAAACCAAGTTCATGGAGAATCCGAATTGCAGAATCTTTTTTTTAGTTTTAGACACTGAGGTCTTTGAGATTTTCATTTTTATATGCCCATGCCTTGTATACAGTATTAGAACTTAGTAAACACACTTAAATATTTGCTGGCCAAATGAATGAGTGGAGATATAGTTTATCACTTCATCTAATGTAAACTTTATAAATCTCCCTGTGAATTAGGCTTTATTATTCTGATTACATATTAAGAAATTGAAGGTCAGAAAGGTTAAATACATTTCTCTAGTTCACTAGTTCACAGGACTTTAAATGTCTATTCTACCATAAATTTGCCTCTCATATACTAATTAGGTTACTCGGTAATGAGTCATATTGTGTCTCACCTATCAAATAGTCAAGAGAAGGGGAACAAGCATGGGAAGTTATACTATCAGTTTCTAAAAGGAAAAGTGTATTGATCATACCTTCAGTGATCCCTGGCTGCCATCACATTAATGTTCCACCAGTCTGGACCGACTGACTATGCAGCAGCATCTGGACCTATGAGAAAGGCTGAGGACATGCTGGAGATGAGGCTGACATCCCTGAGAGTGTCTCGCCAGGAGGAATGCTTGCTTGGATGCAGGAACAATCCGAGAATAGGAATAAGGATGGAAATGCCACTTCCTCAACAGCCTGCTAAGAAAACAGTGATTGTATAGCCTTGGCTTTTTATTTCATTAGCTCCCTTTGAGTGGAAGAATAAAAGAAAATGACTGAAACTAGGACAACCCTTTTCACATTTCCGGATATGAGCAAAGGAATGTTGGGTGTGCTCTATTCTGCCCTGTGCATTGAAATGGTCAGACCATTGTGTGGCACAAAGACTCTCTTTCCAGGACAGTAGTTGTTATTGTGCCTTTCTACTGTCCTGTTTCTCTCCTGTCCTTTTGCCTTCTTTCTTTATTTTTTTTTACAGTGTCTAGTCTACAAAGAAACTACTTAGTAACAATGCCTGGGCAGGCTTCTTAAGGAAAGAGAGAGAGCCCCCTCGCCTTCTTTACTTGGTACACACACACACACACACACACACACTCACGAGAAGAAAGAGAGGGAATTGGTGTCAGCTCTGGAATTTATAAGCTACATTGACCCAACCCCACAAAGTCACTTTAAATATACCAAACCCTTGTTTCCCCTGACAGTGAGAAATCAAACCAGAGAAAAACTTACATTGTTAAGGTCTGGGAACTTGGCATAAGGATAGTTAAGCTCTTGCCATCTGAAATATTTCTGGTTTAGTTATTTACTGATCTTTTATTTTATGCCTACATAGTTGATGAGGCAAAATAGTATCATGAGAAATCTCACAGTAGTTCCTGGGAGGCTCCAGTAATAAAATGTGTTATATAATATTATTTATGCAAGACAATGAGAACCTGCATAGCTAGAATATTTTAGAATGGGACACTAATTTAACTGGCAGGCCATAAGACAACCTATCTTTGTATTTATCCTTGCTATTACGATTTTTTAAAAATACTTTAAATTACTTTTTCTGCCTTACTACTCAAAGAATAGTGACCATATTTTAAAATTTTATTATTGTCTTAAAATAACTGAGACTGCGTAATTTATAAAGAAAGAAATTTATTTTTCACAATTCTGGAGACTGGGAAGTCCAAGGTAAGACATCAGGAGGTTCGTTGCCTGATGAGGGCCCAGTCTCTGCCTCTAAGAGGGCGTGTCGAAGCCTGTGTCCTCCAGAGGGGATGGATGCTGTCTTCGTATGGTGGAAGAGATGGAAATGCAAAAATGGGCTAAGTTAGATCCCTCTAGTCCTTCCATAAATGTTGTAAATCCATTTCATGGGAGCTACACCCTCATGGTATAATCACCTCCTAAGGGCTCACCTGTTAATACTGTCACATGGGGTCTTAGGTTCCAACACATGAATTTCAGAGGAACATATACATTTAAGCCATAGCAACTGTTATTATTATTTTTTAATTTGAAGGCATCCTACTGTAACCCATGGGTATCATTCCAATCATTATTGCTCAGCAGTCATGGTACTATACACAAGAGAAAGATAAAGTTATGATACTGTGGAGCACTGTAAAAATTCTCTTCTTTCCCTAGAGAAGGAATCGTGCTGGAGTTAAGACAGCATATCAAGTCAGACAGCCCTGAGTGTGAATCACAGGGATGTGATTTACAAGCTTTGTGCCCTTCAACAAATTGCTTGTCTTTCATCCACTTTACTCTTTGAAAAAATTGTAGTGGTACAATTTTACAACCTACTTAATATTGTGGTTTTGAGAATTAAAAGGGTTAAATGGAATAATGTATGTACAGCCCATGTCCAGCAAACAATGAGAATGTAGTAAGTACAGAACAGCTGTTATTATCCCAATCCTGTTGTAAACTGGTTTCACTGTGATCTATCTTCAAATGGAATGTACAATAAGGACGATTTAATATTAAGTGCAACTAACATTTGTCCACACTTTACTGCTTACAAATATAATCAAATACATCATTTTATTTAAATCTCATAAATTCCGCAGGGTAGGTACTATTATCTTCCTCATTTTAACAATGAGGGGCTGAATCTTGAACAGAGATTAAGTGACTTGCTGAAGTTCCAAGCTAATGAATGATAGGGTAAGAACAGAGATTGTCTTCAAGAATTCACTTAGTTGGTTCCTGTTAACTGTAGTTTTACCTTAGATGCAATTAATTGAATCTCTGATAAATATAATTACTTTTCTTTTCTCATTTCTTGTAGTCACTTGTATTGTCCACTAAAGGCTATAGCTTTGGTGGTGAAGAACAGATATCTGGAAAAACTGTTTAAAAAGGTAGATTCCCTTCTTTCCTTCCTTGCCTGATTCTCAAAGTTCTAATTCTGGATGTCTGGGAGGGGACACAGAGTTTTTACTCCTAACAAGCTCCAGGAGATAATGAGGTGCTAGTTCTAGGACCACATTTTGACCAATACTGCCTGAGCTGGTTTTTACCATCATTGACTATCTTGGGATATATTTTGTGGAAGAAGCTTCACAGACATGCTTTCTTTAGCCCAAAAGGATGGGGCAGCCTTCTATTGCAAATGAACTGTCCAGAGACACATGATTTTGGCAGTCATTCTATTGAGCTCCTAATCAGGTACATATTGTCATTTGTGATACTGGTGATGGGGCACCCTTGCAGATTCCAGGCATGGTTTTGGCCACAGCACTTCTCATTTTCTTCCGAGAGCAATTTCAGGCTCTTGCTGCTCAGCCCATGACTATCTCTTGTTAAACCTCTGTGAGTAGCACTGCTTCCAGCGATGAATCACACACTGAGGGCTTCACACAGGCTAGGTTTACTGAGCTGCATTATGGGAGACTATATCTCAGATGACCTCAGTGCAGCCAAAACAATCTGTCACTTTTAATTCTTCCTGTCACCTCATTAAGTAGATGGCCATGTTGACAATAAAACACATTTTCATACAAACACACAACACACACACACACAACCCCAAAATGCAACATTTCCTCCTCTTGTATTCCGATGTGGTTATAAATATCCAGTCATTGAAAGATTCATTGAGCAAACATATGTGCCAGGGTACTGTATATAACTGTCGGAGGCAAGGAATGGTCTCCATGGACACATAAAGCAATTAAAAATAACTGTGCTTCAAAGCAGGCTACTATAACACAAAGGTCAGGCCCATAAATATGAACAGGATGGCAGTAATGTCTCTATCCAAATATACCCCCAAACACACAATTACAACAGTTCAGAACTCAAAGGTTAATGTGAAAAAAATCTCTGAAATTATGCCATATTCATCCCAGGCCTTTTACTTCATGTGGTCTTTTCATCAAAGGTTAATATCTATGAATATAGGGGGAAAATGTTATCAAGGCCAAATGTGTATCATCAGGAACTATTTTATTCGATGTAAAATATTTACCCTTGTACATATGACAACATGAAGGAGCTGTAGAAAATTTTCTATAAGAGAAAAATATCTGTTGCTTTCCTTCCTGTCTTTACTAGGTTGCTTGTTTTTACATTATCTGCACTGAAGTTTGAATTCTACTCAAAGCTGTAGAGAGACTGTTCTGAGGGCCAGGATAATTTCTGTAGTAACACACTGAGTGTGATAATAAGGTTTATGCATGGTTGTAAAGAATGTGCTGACAGATGGAAAAGGAGCCACCTCAGTCTGCACAGTATTCATATATATATATATATATATATATATTTTTTAAAACTACACAACACCTGACTCTGATTCAAAGAGCAGTTCTTCCTCCTGCTGTCTTCTAGGAACAGAAATGTTTTAGAGTATATAGAAAAATTCTAACCCCCAGTGGACTGATACACTAAAATTTCAAGTTCTGTTGCACATCAGAGTATCATAGGCTCCTGTATTAGCATCCGAGGTGTCATGTGCAATAAAAAGCTTACTCTCACCATACATGGATCTTTATGTAGTAAGTGCCTTTATAGTGAGCAAGTTTATCCAGTGAGAAAGAAGATGATGAACAGAATGGCTCCCACAAAGCAGAGGTTTTTTCCACCCTGACTCTGAAAAGCAAAATTCTAGATAACTTGCCAAAGATTGGTTTTCATCAAGGAATATTAAAATATGAGTACAGATTGCATTAGAACATTTAGGTCTTCTATGCCCCTTTATGATGTTATGACATTCGATAGCACCTTGATTAAAGGCAAAGAGAATTCTGACGTAAATTTCTCCCTGTTCATAATAATGGGGCAACAATGACCAACCCACCTAGCACCTTAATTGTCTAAGGCATGGTGTCCACTTCCTAGGGGAGAGAAAATCAGCTACCAATATCTTCTCTTTCCTAGACCTTATTACTGTGTTCTTAGAAAAGCCCATTCCATGATAAAAAAAATAGAATAAAAAATTAAAAATAAAAACCAGTTATTTCCATTCATCTTCAACCTTTTGACTGAGCACATCTGTATATAATAGTTTGCTAGGGCTACTTTTACAGAGCACCACAAACTAAGTGACATAAACAATAGATTTTTTTTTTCTCTCACAGCTCTGGAGGCCAGAAGTCCAGAATCACGGTTGGTTCCTTCTTAGGGCTGTGAAAGAAGGGTCTGTCCCAGGCCTCTCTCTTTGGCTCGCAGATGGCTGTCTTCTCCCTGTGTCTCCTCATGTCATCTTCCCTCTTGTTTGTCTTTGTGTCCAAATTTCCCCTTTCCATAAGAACACCATTCATCTTGGATTAGAGCCCACCCTAATCACCTCTTTTCAACTTGATTCCTCTGTAAAGACCTTGTCTCCAAACAAGGTCACATTCTGAGGTATGGGCATTAGGCCTTCGACACATGAATTTTGGGGCCAGAGAGACGAGCGCACAATTCAACCCATAATGACATCTGCTATTTAAAAACCAAACGATGTCAGCAAAATAAAACTTGGATCCTCCCACTAGTGTTTTCTCTTCTCCTGCTGACCTCTCAAAGAGAGATCACTCACACTCCCCTGATCCCATAGCTTCCAAAGAGAAGAGTAATTTTTTCATCATTGCTGAAGAAGCTACTTAATTATTTCATCTTTTAACTCTTGCTTCTTGCAAATTCCTAAGAACCAGTTATGTATCTTCTACTCCTATGCAATATTCTCATCTACCAACCTCAAAATTAATCCCAACAACTGACCTTTACTTTGGCAGCTGGCCATCATTCTCACATGGAATTCCGACACGACATGCCTTATCCATTCTCATGTGTAAGTTTATGTTCTCCAACTTTCAGCAGGTCTTCAGAACTCCAGACAAGAACATCCATGCTAATTCATTTTCTAATTTTACCAACGTATAATACATTTACCAGTCTTTTCTGGTCCCCTGACCACCCTCTAACTCTCATCTCCTGTGTTACAGGATAAAATAACATTAATTGCCGTTAGGTAGGGATATGCTCACACTTCTCACTTCCTACCTATAAAGCAGTAAAAGAACATGCATGGTTACCTCTGTAACCATGTGGGTGAACTTCCCAATGATCCACCCCATTTGCTCCTGACCTTTTCAATTCAAGTGACCTTTAGCTGCAGTCAACTTATACTATCTAAGCATATACCTACCATGTTTTCCTGCATCTTGTATATATGCATTGGCTCTAAAAATTTAAATTTAAATACTCATTTTTGACTCCTATCTTCTAATGTTGATTTTCTACTTTTTCTACTTTTTTTGACACCATCAGTTACCAAGTTATGTTATTACATGAAACATTTGTGTTTTAGCATGTTAATAGGAGATACACACAGAGGAAGATAAAATGGTGTGTAGTTAAATAAATTTAGGAGAGTAGGGTTAATAAAAGATGAAACATTTCTTTACTGAAAGAATTTAGTACACTAACATTTATTCTGAATAACTAAGATTTTGTAACAGCTTTAACCAAACTTATGTAAAGAACAACAAAAAATGTAGTGATTCACGGAATATCAATTTGGGAATTAGTGGATTACATACAATGTTCTTTGATCTGTAACCTCTAATACTCTCTTCATTCGTTCTATTTACCCATGCCCTTAGGATTTGTTGATATAACCCTTATTCCACTTTTTGCTAAATTGTCCTTCCATCTACATATATTTCCAAATCCACTCTGCAACTCTGTGCCTTATCCATTCTCATGTGTAAGTTTATGTTCTCCAACTTTCAGCAGGCCTTCAGAACTCCAGACAAGAACATCCATGCTAATTCATTTTCTAATTTTACCAACGTATAATACATTTACCAGTCTTTTCTGGTCCCCTGATCACCCCCTAACTCTCATCTCCTGTGTTACAGGATAAAATAACGTTAATTGCTGTTAGGTAGGGATATGCTTACACTTCTCACTTCCTACCTATAAAGCAGTAAAAGAACATGCATGGCCACACACCTTCTTCACTGTTTCCTCTATTTTCAGTGAAAAACAATTCTGTTCTGAAGGCAAATTCATGCCCCCAGTCTCTCTCTCTGTTCTTCCTACTTTCTCAGGGACTGTTCTCTGTTTTCCCTCTTCTTCTCCTGTATCTTCAAACTCCTCTTTACCAATTCTTTCTCCTAGAGTACTAAACCTGTTCAAAGAGTTCTCATTTTAATTTTGATTACTTTTCCCACAATTTTCTTCTTGAGTTTTAACCTTATCTTCCTTTTCTTATTTTATTTATTTATTTATTTATTTATTTTTGAGACAGAGTCTCACTCTGTTGCCTGGGCTAGAGTGCCATGGCGTCAGCCTGGCTCACAGCAACCTCAAACTCCTGGGCTCAAGCAATCCTCCTGCCTCAGCCTCCCGAGTAACTGGGACTACAGGCACGTGCCACTGGGCCCGGCTAATTTTTTCTATATTTTTAGTTGGCCAATTAATTTTGTTCTATTTTTAGTAGAGACAGGGTCTCGCTCTTGCTTAGGCTGGTCTCGAATTCCTGACCTTGAGCAATCCTCCTGCCTCAGCCTCCCAGAGTTCTAGGATTACAGGCGTGAGCCACCACACCCGGCCCAAACCCCTATCTTCCTTTTCAACAAGGACATTTACCCTCATAATTTTCATCTTCTCACTTCCAATAACTTTCTCAATTTTCAAAAAATCTGTATTCTTCTATCAGGGTTAGATTAGAATTTTTTTTTTAAAAGACATATTTATTTGCAACATTCATTTGGCACAGGAAAAGGAAGAAAGTGTGGACTTTGGATCTACAGACTAGGGTGTCAATTTCAATTTTTCAGCTTCTTAGCTTCATGACCATTGACGGTTTCTTAGACTACTTAAGCTACAGTTTTTTCTTCTGTTAAAAGGATAATTTCATCTAAACAGGATTTTTGGAGGAATAAGTTAAATATTATATGAAAAGCTTCTAGGAGGTGGTCAATAAGTGTTAACTATCCTAACCATCAACCCTACTCTTGTTTCATCCTTTGACACACATGGTTACTGTCTCCTTCAAATTCTTCCTTCCTGTTCATGTCTCACCAGTTTCTTGTGTCTCTTTTTGGTGCTGTGGTTGCTCCTACTTTGTCTCCTTTCCTTCACACTTTATATTAATATCTGTCTGTTTTATCCCCGTAAGTTTTCTTTCCTTCTTAATCTAAATTTTCTCAAAGGTTCAACTATCACTTCTGAGAATTCACTTTTTAAAAACTCTGCAACCTGGGCAATTTGTGTAATATATGACTAGAATATCTAATTGTTTGCAGAATATCCTCACATGAATGAATTTAATTTTTGAATGAAATTCAGATTTAAAATGTTTGATACTTCATCTATTGCCTATCCCCACATTAAGTTACCCCCTTCTTGTATCCTTTGTTTCAATAAATGACAGCACCCTGGGTATACATAATTGTAGATGCTAGGCGATCATAGCAATGAATACCATTGAATTACATAATGAAAATAGTATTATCTTTCCATTTTCTTTTCAAATACTTCAGATGACATTAAGGAGAAAGTTTCTGTCTTGGACAAAGTATATCGTTAGGGCTTTGCAGCACTTCAGAAACTTTTCTTTTTTATTTCAGAATATTACGGGAGTACAAACATTTTGATTACATATAATGCCTTTGCTTCACCCAAGCCAGGGTGTGCCCTTCCCCAATACAGTGTGCTCCGCATCCAATAGTTGTGAGTTTACCCACCCCCACCGACCCCTCCCACCTGACCAGCACCCAGTGAATATTACCACCATGTGAGCACCTTACTGCTGATCAATTAGTACCAATTTGATGGCGAGTACATATGGTGCTTGTTTTTCATTCTTGTGATATCTCACTTTGAAGGATGGGTTCAAGCTCTATCCAGGATAATATAAGAGGTGCTAGTTAACCATTGTTTTTTGTAGTTGAGTAGTATTCCATGGTATATGTATACCACATTTTATTAATCCACTCATGTATTGATGGGCACTTGGGTTGTCTCCACATCTTTGCAATTGTGAATTGTGCTGCCATAAACATTCGAGTGCAGAAACTTTTATTTTAACAAATAGAGATCCTTTCAGAGCCTTTAACAAAGTAGACTTTAAGAAGGTTGATTTTGTCAAATTTATATTTAAATTCTATTTATGATAAATCACCCATTGCTTTAAAAAATGAATCAACTTCCTCAAGAAATAGAATTAACCAAATAACAGTGAACAATAAACCAATGAAAGAGTTTCCTAAACGACTTTTAATGTGGGTCTTAAATTGCAAATAGGAAAATATATTCTCTAAATAGGCATCTCAGATACTCTAAAATGTTATATAATAATCATGATCTAAAATATTAGATTGAAAGGAAAAAGTGGAAGATGATAAAAGAAAGTGTATTTGTTTTAATTATCAAGGAATAGTGATTAGATATATGCTACTTTTTAAAATACAGTTTTAATTTTAGGACAGTTATATACTTATAGAGAAATTGTAAAGATAGAGAATTTCCACATAACCTGTTCAGTTTCCTCTATTATTAACATCTTACATCACATTTAATGGTGCATTGTTACAATTAATAAATCAATGTTGTCTATTATCACTAAAGTGCATATTTCATTCAAATTTCCTTAGATTTTATATAATGTCCTTTTGGTGTTGTGCCAGGGTGTCATCCAGAGTACCCTATTACATTTAGTCATCATGTCTCCTTAGATTGGTCTTGTCTGTGACAATTTCTATGATTTTTCCTTGGTCTAATTATCTTAATAGTTTTGGGGAATACTGGTCATATATTTTGTAGATGTCCTTCAAATGCAATTTGTCTGATGTTTTTCTCATGATTAGACTGAGGTTGTAGGTTTTTGGGAGGAAGATCATAGACATACAGTGCCATTTTTATCACATCATATCAAAGGTACATGCTGTTAGTAAGACTTATATCGCTGTTGATGTTAAACTTGATCACCTGGCTAACATAGTGTTTGTCAGGTTCCTTTACCGTAAAGTTACTTTTGTTCTTCCCCTCATTCAATACTATAGTCTTTTGGAGGCAGTCACTATATGCAGCCCACACTCAAAATGTGAGGAGTTATGGTCCACTTTCTTGAGGGTAGATTATCTATATACTTTATACAAATAAAGAAAAAGTAATTTAGGTCCTTGGGAAATCCTAGGATGAAATGCAAAACGTGACAAACCAATCTCACTTCATTACAAATGTAGGAAACAACCTCACCAAAAAGGATGAAGGACAAAACACTGATTTAGGTAATTTTAGAAATGAGTAAAATCTGTAATATTTTATCCTTCCATATCAGAAATGCTAATTCACTACTTCTGAGGTTCTGCTAAGACAAATTCAGGATGACAAATTTTCCAGTTTATTCCAAACCGTATTGAATGTTGTGAGCTATAGACATTACAGAAAATTTTGGCAAAGATAATGAAGATAAAAAGAGATAATGCATCTATGCTGCATTATGAAGTAAAAGGAATGCAAGATCAAATATGGAGAACATTTTAAAATTCTCTATATCTTTTACAATATCAATGAAATGGATCATTTGTCAGAAAAGATTTTATTGTAAAAATTAGTGCTTTATGATGAAGCTTAAGAACAATCTCATAAACATCAAAGAAATAGAGAATATTATCAAGGAAAGGAAATAATTATCAAAGGGTCATTCTCACCAAACAATTTATGCTATATTCTTTGAAACTGATTTTAGTTTAACTATTTCTGATAATAGAAATTGATGAAAAGCTTCCCAATTTTAATTATGAATCAAGCAAAATCCTATACCAAAACATAATAAAAATGAAATATTAAAAATGAGGCTAAACATCTTTAGAACTACAACTGCAAAATATTAGGAAATCAAATGTAGCTGTTTATTAAATGATAACACACTCTGACCAAATAGATTGTTATTCCAGGAATGCACTAACAATTCAATATTAGGAAACTGAGTAATAATTCATCACAACAATCGATCAAAGGAGAAGACAGAAAATTTTATATTGATAGACACTGAAAAAGTACTTTAAAATAATTCGACATCAATTATTGATAAAAAATGTTAGTCAATTAGGAATAGGAGATCAAGAATAAATCCCCAAGATGACGAAGGCTCTCTATTTCAAGCTGACAACCAACATTATGTCTAATTATAAAGCATTAGAATAATTCTCCCTGAAGTCAGGAATAAGACAAAGATCACTCATTGTTTTTTCAGTTAATTTATTTTAAATAAAGTTATTGATGTATGTTTTATAAGCAATAAACTCTATTATGTGTACAGTGTGATGAGTTTAGACAAATGTAGTCACATAATCATCAGAATAAATTTAGAATATTTTCTTCACTTCATCATATTTTCTCTTGCCTCTTTTCTCCTTTCTCTCAGCTCCCAGCCCTTGGTGATTACTCTTCTGTTATTTGTCCCTATATATTCATTTTTTTAGAATTTCATGTCATATAGTATGCATATTCTTTGTAATGTATGATGCTTTCAAAATTCGTACAGGTTCTTGCATGTATCACTAGTTTATTCTTTTTTATTGCTGGGTACTATTCTACTATATGGGTGTGTTACAAATTATTTATTCATAAAATAATAAATATTCTGCATTATTTATGATGTTTATTTATTATGAAGAAAACAATATAAACATTTATGCACATGTCTTTGTGTAAAGAAAAGTTTTTAGTTCTCTTTGATTAATATCCAAGAGGAAAGCCTTGGTGCACTTGGCATTGCTATAACAGAATACCACAGACTGGGTAATTTATAAAGAAAAGACATTTATATCTTATAGTTCTGGAGGTT
This sequence comes from Cheirogaleus medius, assembly GCA_008086735.1. Taxonomy (NCBI): domain Eukaryota; kingdom Metazoa; phylum Chordata; class Mammalia; order Primates; family Cheirogaleidae; genus Cheirogaleus; species Cheirogaleus medius. Next base: position 81,262,536 of record VBSM01002608.1, on the reverse strand, counting down.
GGGAAGTCCAAGATCAAGTGGTCCACATCTGGTGGGAGCCTTGGTACTGCATCAGCAGATGGCAGAAAGTGGAAAGGAAAGAGAGCAGGAGAGAAAAAGAGAGGAATATGGCCAAACTCATTCCTTTTGTCAGGAGTCCACCCTCATGAGAACTGACCCACTCCCCCGATAATGGCATTAATCCATTGGTGAGGAAAGGGCCTGCATGAATTCATGACTTAATGCCTCTTAAAGATCTCACCTATCAACACTGCTGTATTGGAGATTAAGTTTCCAACATAAGAACTTTGGGTGAAATATTCAAATGCAATTTGGGTTAAATATTCAATAGGCAATTACTTTTATATCTATTAATCTTGTATCCTGTGATCTTGTTAAAGTCACTCATTTCCTCTTGCACTTTTTTTTGTAGATTTGTTGTGATTTTTCTCTATAGACAATTATGTTATCTGTAAATAAAGATAGTTTTTTTCTGCTTATATTAGTACTTTATTTCTTTGTCTTACAGTCTTTGCTAAAACTTCTGATACAATATTAAACAGAAGTAGTGAGGGCAAACATACTGCTTTATCCCTGATCTTATGGAGAAATCAGTTTTTCACCATTAATGTAATAGTAGCTGTGTATATTTAACAGAAGCACTTTTCATTGTTGAACTCTCCAACATTACTTGTGGATTTGAATATATTTCCTTATATTTCCATTATTTTTATTTATTTAACTTATTAAACAAAAACATTCTTGAGTTAATATATTTTCTTCATAAATTTCCCCTATTATTTTTATGTAATATAATATTTCTTTTTTTCAAGTTTAGTTTGGTGTAATATAGCCACATCAGTTTTCTTTTAATTTTTTTGATACTGGTCCATTCTTTTGCTTGTAGCAAATCTATGTCTTCATATTTAACAGATATCTTTGTTGGTAGCATATATTAGATATTGCTTTTTTAAATCTGATTTGACAATCTTTGCCTTTTAACTTAGGTCTTATATAATTTGCATTATAGTAATTGATTGGTGTGTTTATATTTAAATATACTGTCTTGCTAATTTTTTCTATTTGTCCCATATGGTTTTTGTTTCTTATTTTTACTTTCAGACTTATTTTAGATTGAGCATTTTTAATATTCCTTTTTATCATCAATATTGGCTCATTACTTATAACTATTTTATAACAGTTGCTCTAATGTTTACTCTCTATATATCTTTAAGTTATCACAGTCTGTTGCTCAATAGTATTATATCACAGTATATAAAGTACAAGTAACTTAAAATAGAGCACTTTCAAATTACTCCCTTTCATACTTTGTGCTATTTTTGGTCATACATTTTAGTTCTACATATATTGTAAGTACTACAATACTTTGTTCCTATTTTAGCTTTAGACAGTCACTTATTTAAAGACCTTAAAAAAATAATATATTTCATATTTGCCCACATTTTCAATCCTTCCCAGATGCTTTACTTCTTTGGGTAAATCCATGTTTCCATCTGGTATCATTAACCTTCTGCCTGAGAACTTCCTTTAATATTTCTGATAGTATAAGTCTACAGTGATAATTCCTTTAGCTTGTCTATTTCTTAACATGTGTCTTTTTTTAAAATTTATTTTAAAAATTTATTGGTAAACTTTATTTTTAAAATAGTTTCATATTTAGAGAAAAATTGATTAGATAGTAGAGACATTTCTTATATGCCCCCCTCCCCCCTAGTTTCCTCTATAATTAACATCTACATTTGTGCAGTATATTTATTACAATTCATGAGCCAATACTAATACAATACTGTCACAGTTTATTTAGCTTTCTTTAGTTTTTATCTAATATCTCTTTTGTCTTCCAGGACCATATATGATGCTACCTTACATTTCATTGCCATATCTCCTGAGACTCCTCTTGGTTGTGATAGTTTCTCAAACTTTTCTTGGTTTTGTTGACCTTGACAATTTTGAGGAGTACTGATTGGGTATTTTGTAAATGTCTTTCAATTAGAATTTGCCTGATGTTTTTCTCATGATTAGATTGTGGTTGTGAGTTTACAGGAGGAAAACCACAGAGGTGATAAGTGCCATTTTAGTTATATCAAATCAAGTTTACATACTATCAACATGACTTCTTATCACTATCAATGTTAACTTTGATCATTTGGTGGAGGTAGTGATTTACAGGTTTCTCCACAGTAAAGTTATTCTTTTCTCTTGTATTTTTCAAACTGTAATCTTTAGCAGGAAAAATCACTATGTACGTCTATACTTGAGTGGGGATTTATGCTCTACCTCCTTTAGGGTGAAGTATCTACATAATTCACTTGGAATTCTTCTGCACTGGAAATTTGTCTCTTCTTCCCCATTTATTAATTTATTCAATGATTTATTTATGTTGATATGGATACATTGATATCTATTTTATACTTTGGCTTGTAATCCAATGCCACTTTAATTGTTGCTCAAATTGTTTCATATTTGGCCATTGGGAGCTCTTTCAAATGGCTCCTGTGCACATTTGACAAGTCCCCATTAATTTTTTAAATACAGGTTTACTTTCTTCCATTACAAGATGCTCCAAGCTTATCTTTTACACTTCCTGCTCCAGTCCAATAATCAGCTATTTCTCCAAAAAGTCTTGGTTCATATTATTGAAAATTAGTATTAGAAATCGATCTCTGGATGTAATATGTACTCATTGTTACTAACGTGTAATTTCTATTTTGTACTCTCAGCTGGAAGAGCAGGGGGATACATACATGTATACTAACCCACTTATGTACACATATCTATACATATTTCTATATGTAGACATTTGTATCTACATTAAATTAAACATGAGTTCATACTAATAGCTACAACTCTCACTCATTAAAATTTGAACCATTATAGCTTCCTTACTTTACTAATCTGTAAATTTTCACTCCAACAATGAGAAATATTGCTTCTTCCATCTGCCATTCATTTATTTAAGTGTTTAATTCCAGTATACATTTATAGCTTTATCACAACTGTTAACCGGTACCACCACAGAAAACAACTCTACCAACTAAAGTACAAGACTTAAGTATGGCTCCTTTTGCTTTTAGGCTTATACTCCATTCATTTCTAATGTTACTTAGCTCAGTGCCTTTCTCCCACTCACTTTATTTAGGTCCTTTCATACATGTGTCATACAATAAGATTCTCTTGTCATAGTCCACAATCCTTCCTGAAATTTCCTAACTTCCTAAATGATTTTTTAAAAATTTGTATACCTCAAGGTTCACGCTTTGTGTTTTTAAACACTATAGATTTTGACAAGGTATGATGGTATGTGTCTACAATTACAGTCTCATAAAAAATAGTTTTGCCACCCTAAAAATCCCCTGGGTTTCCCCTATTCATCATCTCCCCCTGAACTCCTAGTAAAAATTGATCATTTTACCAACTCCATAATTTTTGCCTTTTTCAGAATGTCATACCATACATGATGTAGCCTTTTCACATACTACCTTATTTCATTTAACAGTGTGAATTTAAGGTACTTCAGTGTTGTTTTTTGTGGCTTGATAGCTAATTTTTTGTTGTTGCTGAATACTATTCTATTGTATGGATATACCACGGTTTGTTTATTCATTTATCTATTGAAGGAATATTGGTTGCTTTTAGTTTTAGACAGTTATGAATAAAGCTACTATGTATGTACAGGGAGTTTTTGTGGACATATATTTTCAACTTATTTGTATAAATGCTGAATAACATAATTGCTTAATCATATGGTGAAACTGTGTTTAGATTTGTAAGAAACTGTCAGTCTAATTCTAAAGTAATTGTACTATTTTGCATTCCCATTACCAATGAATAAGAGTTCCTATGGTGCTACATCCTCAAATATCAGCATTCAATATTGGTAGATTTTTGGATTTTAGCCATTCTAATAGGTTTGTAGTGCTATTTCATTTTTTGATATTAAAGTAAATAATATTGTGTCTTAATTTCAAATTCCAATGGTTCATTGCTGGTATTTAAAAAGTTGTCTTTTTTATATGTACTTTGTATCCTATGACCTTGCTATAATCACTTATCGGTTCTAGTTTTTTCTTCATGCATTGAAATGGTCTACATAAACAATCTTGTCGCCTGTGAAAAAGACAGTTTTATTAGCTTTACACCATTATGTGTCTTACTGCACTAGGTAGGACTTCCAGTACAATATTGACTAAGACTGGGGAGAGGAGACATCCTTGTCTTGTTCCAGATGTTAGGGAAAAAGTACCCAGTTACTCACCATGAAGTATGATGTTACCTTGATAACATCATTTTATACATGTTCTTTATCAAGGTGAGAAAGTTAATCTCTATTCCTAGATTTCTGAGAGTTTTTACCATGAATGTGTGTTGGATTGTTTAATTCATTTTCTACGTCAATTGACATGATTATATGATTTTTGTTCTTTAGCATTTTGATATGGTGGATTACATAAATTTATTTTCAAATGTGGAACTAGCCTTGAATAACTGGAATAAATCCCACTTGGTCATTTTTTATAATTCTTTTTGTATATTGTTGGATTCAGTTTGCTAATATTTTGTTAAAGATTTTTTATTTATATTCATAATAGATATTGGCATATAGTTTTCCTATTCTGTAATGTCTTTACCTGGTTTGGGTATTAGTATAATGTTGGCATCATAGAATTAATTAGGAAATGTCTATTTCTATATTCAGGAAGTGATTGTAAAGAATTGATATTGTTTCTTTTTTAAATATTTGGTAGAATTCACCAGTGAAACCATATTGGTCTAGCACTCCCTGCTTTAGAATATTATTAAATATTTGTTTAATTTATTTAATAATTATAGACTTACTCAGATTATCTATTTCTCCTTTTGTGAGTTTTGGTAGTCTGTGTGTTTTGAAGATTTGGTCTGTTTTATCTAAGTTATCATATAAGTGGGCCTAGAATTGCTCATAACATTCCTCTATCATCCTCTTAATGTCCATGGAATCTATAGTGATGATACATATTTTATTTATGATATTAGTAATTCATGCCTTCTCTTTTTTAATTGGTTAGCCTATCCAGAACTTTACTTATTTTATTTATTTTTTTTAAAAAACAGCATTTGGTTTTGTGGACTTTCCCTATTGATTTCCTGATTTTAATTTCACTGATTTCTATTGTAATCTCTACTATTTATTTTCTTCTGTTTCCATTAGGATTAAATTGCTCTTTTTTCTTTAGTTTCCTTAGATGGAATCTTAGATTTTTGATTTTAGGTTTTTCTTCTTTTCTAATATATGGAGTCAATGCAATAAGTTTCCCTCTAAGCTCCATTTTTTCCTATATCCTACAAATCTTAGTAAGTTGTATTTTCATTTCATATAGTTCAAATTATTTTTAAAATTTCTCTTGAGACTTTTTTGTTGCTATTTGACTCATATGTTATGTAGAATTGTGTTATTTAAATATTATAGGATTTTCAGGCTTTTTATTAATTAATTCTAATTTAATTGCACTTTGGTGTGAGAACGTACTTTGCATTATTTCTGTTCTTTTAAATTTGTTAAGGTATTTTTATGGTCCAGAACTTTGTCTATCTTGTTGAATGTTCCATTTGATCTTGAGAAGAATACATATTCCATGTTGTTGAATGAAGTATTCTATGTCAAATGGATCCAGTTAATAAATGGTAATGTTCATTTCAGCCATAACCATACTGATTATCTGCTGTTTCTATCTATCAGTTAGTAAAAGAGGAATACTGAAGTCTCTAACTATAATAGTGGACTGTGTATTTTTCATTGCTTTTCTCTCAGTTTTTGCCTCTTTTATTTGTATGAATTGTTTTTAGATGGATACACATTAAGAATTGACATGTCTTCTTAGAGAATTAACCCTTTTATTATTATGTAATGTCACTCTTTATCTCTGATAATTTTTCTTTTTCTGAAGTCTGCTTTGTCTGAAGTTAATATAGCTATTCCCACTTTCTTTTGATTAGTGTTAACATGGTATATCCTTCCACATCTCTTTACTTTTAACCTATATTTTTATTTAAAGTAAGTTTCTAATCGAATACTTGCAGGTGAGCCAAGTTTTGTTTGTTTGTTTGTTTGTTTGTTTAATCCAGTCTGACAGTCTGTCTTCTAATTGTGGTATTTAGACCTTTAGACCATTAATATTTAAAGTGAATATTGACACATTTTGATTAGTAGCTATCATGTTCATAATTGTTATAGTGCACTTGCCCTTTATTTCTGTTTAACATTTTCTACTCATTCTCTACCTTCTCTAGTTTTAACTGAGCAAGATATTTTTTCTATTCTCTTAGCACATAAATTGTACTTATTTTTAAAGTTTTTAGTGCCTGCCCTAGAGTTTGCAATGTAAATTTACAACTAATCTAAGTCCACTTTCAAATAACACTTTAGTGCTTCATGGTTAGTGCACTCATCTTGTAACCTTATCATCACTTATAACATTGCTATAATTCATTCACCTATCCATATGTTATAATCCCCAAAAACTATTATTCTTATTTCTTTGAACAAATTATCTATTTGATCAATTAAGGATAAGAAAAATAAAATATTTTTATTTTACCTATATTTATTCCTTTGCCACTGCTCTTCCTTTCTTTATATAGATTTTAGTTTCTTACCTATATAATTTCCCTTTTGTCTGATGAACTTCTTTTAACATTTTGCAGAACAATTCTTTTATAATGAATTCCTTCATATTTTGTTTGTCTGAAAAGTCTTTATCCTTCACTTTTGCAGGATAATTTCACTGATTATAGAATTCTTGGTTGGTGGTTTTGCTTTTATTTCTACACTTTAAATATTTCACTCCACTCTCTTCTTGTTTACATAGTTTCTGATGAGATGGCTACTTTAATTCTTATCTTTGCTTCTCTGTAGGGAAGGCATTTCCCCCCCTCCTCTGGCTTCTTTTAAAATTTTACATTTGTCTTTGATTTTATATAGTTTAAATATGTTTTGCCTGGGTGTAGGGGATTTTTGGTTGTTGTTTTTGGTTTGCATTCATACTGCTTGGTGTTTTTTGAGCTTCCTCTATCTGTTGTGTGGTGTCTGTCATTAATTTGGGAAAGTTCTCAACCATCATTAGTCAAATAATTACTCTGCTCCTTTCTTTCTTTTGTCTTTTCTTCTTATTCCAATTATGCTCATGTGACAGTTTTGTAATTGTCCCACACTCTTTGTGTATTCTGAGGGTTTTTTTATTATTCTTTTTTTGCTTTGCATTTCAGATAGGAAGCTTTTATTCATATATCTTCAAGTTTACTAATCCATTCCTCAGCTATGTCTAGTCTTCTGATGAGCCCGTCCAAAGTAGTCTTCATTTCTATCACAATATTTTTGAGTTTCATCATTTCTTTTCAATTTTTTTCATCAAGTTTCCATCTCTCTGCTTAATACATATTCTTGTGTGTTGTATACTTTTTCCATTAGAAGACTTAAGATATTAATCATGGTTATTTTAAATTGTCTACCTGATAATTTCAAGGTCTGTGTCCATAACTAATTCTCATTCTGATGCTTGTTTTGTCTCCTGGGATAATGTGCTTTTCTTGTTTTAGTATGTCTTGTACTTTTCGTTGAAATCTGGATATGATGCATTGGCTAATAGGAGCTATGATAAATTTGTAGTGTGAGATTTTATGTTACTATTGCTAAGAGTTAGGCTGTGTTTAATGTTTAGTGCATGTCTACATGCAGAAAGCTTTAGTTTCCTCCATGTCCCTATTTATTTTTTTCCCTTTCTCTAAGAACATCTTCTTAAATTAAGTCTGAGACTTGCAGCGCTTTTCACTGTGATAATCTACTGTTACTGTACTAGACTTCTGTTGATGTGATGGTAAAGATCGGGGGAAGGGAAACATTCTGTCATTCTACAATTAAATCTCCACCCTCTAGTTGGACTGAATCCCTGAGGTGTGAGTTCTTAGCCTTTCCCTTGCCCTCTCTGAGGATGAATCAGGAGAGCTAGAGGAGGAAAGAGTTGACTAATTAACTTTCCCCTAGGTAGATAGGCTCTGGTGAGGTAGGTAGGTTCCCTTGGAGAGCAAGGCTTTGTTATGGTGCATGTTTTGGGTGTATTTCAAATGGTTACTTTTTTATTACCCCTAATTGAAACCCCAAGGAATGTTTCTTGGATCTGTAGTTTGACAACCTTATGTAGTTTCTGGAGGTAAAGTCCATGAAAACGTGTGTTTAAGGCAGGGATCTAAGAAACGTCCCCTAGCAGTTTCTTATTCTCACTGTCAGCCACATCCAGCCTTCAGAAATTCTTCACAATTACCTTTTAAGTGTTCCCACCACTTTGTAATTCCAGTGGCTTTCATTACAGGTTAGGTGATTTTGGCTTTGATTTTCTGTATTCTCCTTTCTCTCCAATTTTTGTGGTTGCACTTAGCTCTGTCACCTTAATCCTCTGATGGCTCTAAGAAAAGTTGTTGATTTTTAGTTTGTTCAGCTTTTTTATTTATTGTTGTAAGAATGAGAGTGATAATTTCAAAACTCTCCATGTGTTGAAACTTTAAACAGAAAGCTTGCCTTTGTTTTTCAAAGACATATTCACTGAATATAAAATTCCAGGTTGACAGTTTTTTCCTCTCGGTACTTTAAAGATATTGCTCTGCTATCCTCATGCTTGCACTGTTTCTCATGAGAAATGTGCTCTCTTATCTTAGAACACACAAGAAATAAAACAACCAAGGGCCTAAGAAGAGGAAGAAAAAGCTTTAAAATCACAGAAACATTTATTTAAAGATAAATTGCCACATCTGGAGCAAGAAATATAAAATAATATGCCATTTGGGGGAGGGGAATTCTGGAAGATTAGCTTCTATTTTTCTAACTATTTTGCCACCTTAGATACATTCTATGTCCACAAAACTGAGAAAGAAATGAGGTTTAAATACTCTGATCAATTCATGGATAATAACTAAGGGCCACTGTTACTTAGGCAGGTATACCATCTTCCAAGACAAGTGGTAAGAAACAGTGGTCACTTTAATAAATCAAACATTCAGGTCTTAAATTCAACCACATGGCGAGGGTATTGACAGAATTGTAGGAGTATTAGAAACTCTGGTCTTCCCTGAGATAGAAAAAGCAGCACCTCATAAATCAAGTACAAACTAAAGAAGTACTTAATTATAGATGAAACCCAATAAGTAAATAAAAGTGCTCCCCCAAATTAGGTTACTATTTTCCTTTTATTCTTGCATTAAATAGCATTTCCAATGATTTACCTATAAATAGATTTTCTCAATTTTAGAGGTAAGTCCCAGAGCTTTAAAACAAACTCATAGTATAGCTATTTACTTCTGAGACAGGCAGTATCAAAGGATACAACTTGTTGTTTGAGTCTCACCATTATTAGGCATTTCATCAATGAGTAAATTACACACAACAGAATATACTTATAATATGCTTCATTTGTTATAACATTTTGCTTGATGGAAAGGAAAGTTTGCATACTCTTCACTTTGACCTCCAAAAACTTAAGCACTAAGAGCAAACAAAACTGAGATAGAACACCTAAATATTCAGCAAGCCTAGTAAATACATTATACCAATGTATAACCTGTAAGCATAATATTATAAGTCTTGTTCGATGAAGTTATCAAAGTGAGATATAAGTAGCAGAATATAGCATAAAATTAGAGTTATCTAAGTGCTTAAATGGTGATATACAAATCATGATTTTATTTGTGGGAAATTTTATTTATTCAATCAAATTTTTTGAAATTCTGGTATATATTACATACATTTCACTGAGAAAAGTAGCAATGCAGGATCTATTGCTTTCTTTGCAAGAAATTTATATTCTCCAGAGAAATATCAACTAGTAAACAGGCAATTAAGTAGAACAGGTCAAGTTCTATAATAGGGATAGTTATGGACAATTTTGGAAGTGCATAAGAAACCTTGTATAAGTGAGGAGGGAGGAAAGGTCATCTAATTAGGAGAATAGATGTAGAAGTGAAGAATAACAGTGTATTAGTCCATTTTCTATTGCTATGAAATAATACCTGAGACTGGGTAATTTGTAATGGAAAGAAGTGTATTTGGCTCATGGTTTTGGGGCTGGGAAACCCAAAAACATGGCAGCAGCTTTTGGCAAGGGCTTTTTTTACAGCATCATAATATGACAGAAAAACAGGAGAGGAAGCACATGCAAAATGAACAAAACATGAAGAGCAACCTTGCTTTATAATAACCTGGTCTTGCAGTAACTAATCCAGTCTCACAGGAGCAAAAACTCACTCACCTCCATGAGAATTAACCCGGTTCTGCCAGAGCAACATTAATCTCTGTTAATGACTTAATCACCTCTTAAAGTCCCAACCTCCCAACACTGCCACACCAGGGACTAAATTTCCAAAACATGAATTCTGGAGTACACACTTAAACCACAGCAAACAGTAAGCTCATCTCTCCATGTCAGTATTGTCATATGTTTTGGGCTAAAGGCAGAGAGCTTTAGAAAGCCTTCCAAGTGTTTCCCCAAGTCCAGTCAATCATCAGACCATCTTCTCAAACATGGTCATGTCCTATACCAACTATGCTGTTACTTAATATGGTTCTTTATGATAATTTACTTTTTTGTTTAATAATCATATATCAAAATAGAAAGTTTATGTTACTAGTGTAAGTGGCAATCAGTTCCAAAGAAAGTAACCATGTATAAGGCACAATGAAAACACAAAAATCTTTTAGATAAGGTTGCTGCTTTGATTTGAAGTTTATCTACCACAAACTAAATCCATTTCCTATACTTGCCAAAACCATATGTCATACACCGTGTTTCCCTGAAAATAAGACAGGGTCTTATATTCATTTTTCCTCAAGAAGATACCCTAGGGCTTATTTTCAGGGGATGTGTTATTTTTTTGAAGTACGGTAAAACAATCTACATTTATTCAAATATAGTTAAGTCATCTTCTTCTGGAACATCATCATAACTCTCCAAACCCCAAATTCCATCTTGAATTTCTTGTGACTTAAATTCCTTTAGAACCATTGGCCCCAATCTCTCATGTCGAGCAATAGAGCTCTCATGGGGCAGATGAGAAGGGCTGCTAGTCTTCTTTATGGCTCGGCGATGAAATGCATGGGTTGTGCAGATACACTGCATAGCCACGCCCATCACTAGGTCTTATTTTCGGGGTAGGGCTTATATTGCACAAATGCTTAGAAATCCTGCTAGGGCTTATTTTATGGGTAGGTCTTATTTTCGGGGAAACACGGTATGTGTTCCACACTTTGTGAAAGGCTGGGCTGTATGCAAGAAATACACAGGAGGAATAAGGTGAATCCTAGAGCTAAAAGCAGTAGGTGAAGTAAGAAAGGCTCATTTTCTTTTTCAATAAAAATGTATCATCTAATTGAAAAGAAAGTTAGATACCATTGAGACCAACCACATACTGAATATCAGGATCTATCTAACAATATTGTGTAGATAATTATCAATTTCATGTTGCTGTCTACCCTTCTGTTAGATCCCATATCATTATATAGAATGGAAGTCAGGCTACTTGTAATTCTAAGACACTAGTTCTACCTTCTAAAGTGGCTCACATATGAGACACTCCCTTGAGGATAACTGAGTTTATGTGTAATTCTTCTTACACTGTATGTAAATTCACCGGTATCTCCCTCAATAGAGAATGAATGAATGAAAGTGATGTTATAGAAGTAAATTAAAATCTTCTCTCATTTACAACAAGTGAGTATCAATCCCAGATTTGCAGTCTTTAATAATTTTCAGTAACATATCACTTGGGATTCACCTACCAACTGACTGAAAAGAAATGTGTCCCACTGGGAGATGTGTGAGAGAACTGCAGTTCTAGGACCACAGCAAGTCTGATTTTCCTTTTTCACCGCTTTCCAAGGGCTTAGAGATCACTCTCATTTTCCCTGAATTTCTCTTTCCATTTTAAACACCCTCAGATACTTCAAGAATTGATTTGGAGTTGGTTTATATTACGCATATTACCTGAGTTGTCCTCATCTGAGTGCACCTAGGTTTGACAGTATCTTTTAGTGTGTGGTCCCAGGAATAACTCCCAGTTCTACAGCAGTGCTGTGGCCAGCGAAGAACATGGGATGGCTGCCCCTCTTGGGAGTTCTCCTCTCTCCACTGGTTACTGCTGTCAAAGATTCATTGTGATTATTTTAACTGCTACATTTCATTGTTGGCTTTTGTAGAACATCTGGTTATTGAAAATTTCAAATATTTTATTTTCCATATGAGTTGCTGGTTATCATCAGTACTTTTTTGGCAAGCCTGGCTTTGTCTTTGCTGGGATTTCCAAACAAGGAAATTATTATCTTGTTTGAAACCCAGTTCTTATATTTACTAGATATTTGGCATTGGATGAACAGCCTGTCCATGTCCTTTCTTTCTTATCTCTAAAATAGTGACAATAGTAGTGTGTACCTCACAGGATTATTTGCAGAACATAAAATAATATATATAACATGCTTAGAGCAGAACATGGCACATAGCAATGTTATGAAAATGTTAACTCATTAATTTGGTATGAAACTCACAGTATTATTCTTGCCTTAACTTCAATAGACTACCCCTTGGGGCATCTGATAAATCAATCTCTCCTCTTATTATACCAAGAAAGCCATATCTACAAAATAGGTCATGAAAATAATATTTCTAAAATTCAAATCCATTTATGTTCATTACATGTAAACATTTCCCCTTCTTCATCCTATCTGCAATTAAAACTAAATTGTCAGGTTTTGAGCCTCCAGAGAAAAAAGAAAATATAACAAGGCAAAGGTCACTGCTAGATTATAAGAGGAAAAAAAGCTGGTCCTTCCAGCCTGGTGAATTGTGGGGGAGGAGAAGGAAAAGTGAAGAGAGGAAAAATCTCCTGGCGTCTCTCACAGAGAGGAAGAGACATTACAAATAAGGGAAAAATAAAAGCAACAGAGCTCTGATGAGTTCCTCTTTTACAGTCCTGAGAAAAGTTGTCTGTGTCGTGTGGTTCCGTTCCAACATGAAGGGGTGAAATTGATGAGCAGTGGTAGAAGCTGAGCCCAAGTTAACGTTCTGGAGCTGCAGGACCATGAGGTTCTGAGTGGAAAGGGCCTGATGAAGTGTGTGTGTGTGGGGGGGGGGGGTGACTATGCAGGGGATGAAGAAGACAGCTGATGGACTGCTTGGAAAACCTAACAGGGAAAATTGCCCTGACGGCAGTGATGTGGCTCTATGACTGAGGGCAACAGGGCAGCACTGAGATGGGAATGGTCTCCTTGTCACAGTCTTCTCTCTGGAGGCATCCACAGCACCAGAGGTGGGGCTGAGGATTCTGACAAAGCCAAACAAATGGACCATGGGAGCCCCTGGAGCAGACAGCAGCAGCGGATCAGCAGGAAACCCAGAGACTGGACCTGATGTACATCTCAAAAGTAGCACTTACCCACAAACCAGCTGCCCTCTACCCTGCTGTCAAGAATAGACCCAAAAGAGCCAGAGGCCAGATAGCACCTCTCAACCAATACAAACAGGCTAAAAGCTTTGTCCTATTCTGAGATGTTCTCTTGGTAAGGGAGCAACAGAAAGGATGTTCTGGATGATCTTGATGGAAAACTTACTAGACAGAGACTGGCTTAAATTAAAAGAAGAGGGATATATCCATAGTTGGCAAGTTTTGTCAACCTCCATATTATACACTGGGTGGGGACTCTTGAAGGAAGATTAAATAATGATAGAAAATTAAAGATGTGTTTATTTATTTATTAAGCATTTGTTTATTCACTCTTTAACCACTGTATAACAGTGTGGTAAATTTAAAGTACTATGTTACATGCTGCCTTCAGATTAATTTTTTTGTAGACCAGTAGACCAAAGTAGCAGTACCCTTTGATATCTTTCTCAAGGCACCCAGATGGTTTTGTTTATTAGCCATCATTGGGAAAGAAGCTGAGGTATGAGCCAGCAAAGCCTTGTGAGGGAGAGGTAAGGGAAAGCTATTTTTAGTGCTGCCTCTCCTGGCAGGAAGTAGACCTTTACCTCCGTGAGGGGAGGGGTGAGCCAAAGTGCAATGGCAGTTCGCAAGGAAAACCTAAGAATGGGGATCCTTCCCTCTACAAATAAGACTAGCGAAGATTCTGGAGAACTGAGATAAGTTGGGAATGGTGATGAAGGATGGCTTGACATCAGAAACCCAGAGTGGTGGCCCCACAGAGCAGGAAGTAGGGCCCACGAGGCAGGACTGGTGGGAGACAGCGAACTACGTTCTGCGGGTGTCTGGCGTGAGCCTGGGACATGGATGTGCACCAGAAAGAATGTTATTTGGTAAGATTTCCAATTTTGTGAGTAATCTACAAATTTAATATTTGTTACATTATGTTCTATTGATCAAAACTCCATGATAAACCTGTGGTTCGTGTGCTTGCAAGCAGAGAGCTCCCAGATAAACTGGTAGATTTTACTTTCCCAGCTCAGTGTGGTGTGAGGGCTCATGCAAATTGAAATGTAAAAATCTCTTTTAAAAAGCAACATATTTTAAATGTTCATACTTTCAGAAAAATAGTTCTTATTTTAAATATTAAAACATATATATGTCATTACCACTGACTAATCCAAATGAATGCTGACGGATATGCCATTCGTATACGTAACAGCTAAATATTAGACTGCCTGGGACCTGCCAGTCTATTTCTCAAAATCCACTGTAAAGTTATAATGTAAATTGAGATGAAAAGTTATAATATCTACATTGTAGCATTATTGATAATAGAGAAAAAGTCAGAAATAACCTAATAGGTCACACACCCACACCTCTACCATTTACATATACACATTTTACATATATGCACATTTTTATATATGTGCATACACATAATATATCTCACATATATGTCTTTATATGCATATTTCTGAATATTTTTCAACGTACATATATGTATGCATATAGGTATGTTACATGTGCATATGTGTGTTTATGGTTGCATTTTTGTGTATCTATGTTGGTATGTATGGACACATGGATAGACAAATAGATAGAGACCAGAAAAAATATATCAGAATGTTAACAATGAACTTTGGAATTATGACCAATTTTTGTTTTCTTTATAATTATCTTTTTAAAATCTACATTCACAATATTAAGCAAGCAATAACCTTATAATTAAAAAATAACAAAGGTTATTTTTAAACTAAATCCGAATAATACCATGGTAGAGGTTTTTTCAATCCACAGCTGTACCAACAGTGTAAATGTAATAAACAAATGCACCCACCAGCAAACTCAGTTCCAAAGCCAGAGGCTAGACCATTCACAGAGATGAGCAGAGCCTAGAATATGTCTAGCCCTTTTATCTCTCAACCCACCACATACCTTTGCCTTGCTAAAGTCAAGTCATCATGAATGTCAAGGGGTGAGAAGTGAGGCTATGGTGCCACAAACAAACAGAAAGTGTGGAGAGAACAATCACTGAGCTCCCACCGTGTTCTCGGGCTGGCACTGCAGTAGGGGCATTGCCATTTGCCAACTAGTTCCATTCTCATAAACTCCTTGGAAACAGACATTTCTCATAGGAAGGCCCTGGTGCTCAGAGATGTGAAATGGAGTGTCACACAGCACAGTAAGTGGTGGAGATATTTTTCTTTTGTTGTTCCATTTCACTTGGGACAATAAGAATAGGGAATAGTAGACATGCTTCCTGCTTTGGTGCATTGGGAAAGAGTTTGCATTAGCTTTTCTTCCCTCTTAACACCCCTTGAATCATCTCCTTCTCTGATTCCAGAAGCTTCCTTCTCTCTAAGAAGGAATAGACTATTATGCATTGATGTTCTAACACATTTACGTGTGAATGTGTACTCACCATTTGAGAATGAATGAAATAAGACAAGATGCATTTATTGTAGAAAGTAATTTCCTACGCTTGGCATGTGACTTATTGAGTCCAGCTAAATTTTGACTGAGACATATATTTAGAATAAACATATATCTTTTAAAATCAGTTTCCTTCTTCATCTGATTAAATTATTTATGAAATATCTAATGGAAAATAACTCAGGTGCAAAAAAGATTCACATACTTTAAGTTGTCAAATTTATCAGGTTGGATTTTATTTTGAATACCTTGTTATTTCTAATGGCATTTCCCTAATATCAATGCTGAACTAAAACCAAAAATAGCAAGGGGGTAAGAACTCAGAATAGCAGGAACTGAGAAGATCAGTGTAATCAGCAAATTAGGGCTATGTACAAATCATGCAATTGGCATCACGGGAGCAGCAAGGGCCACGCCATGTGGAGAAGAGAACACTCGACGTTGATAACTTTGATTAGCATTAACATTGATCGCATAATTCAGTTACTTCCAGGATGTTTCATGATGCTAATAAATAAAAGATGACACTCTTTAAGAATGGTGGCTTCTATAGCATTGTAGCCAGATAAAGCTGAAAGGTGGGGTAGGTTGTTATTAATTTCACCTACATTCTCTTTACTGAGCTATGTCTAGGAAACCCAGATAGAGCTGTTTCTCACAAAATGGAGGCAGGACTGTAGCTAGAGTTCTCAGGGAGGCAACTAGCTTTGCCTGCAGACCTGGCTCTTCCTTCCTTCCTGTGGGTTTCATACTCTAGGCCTTCCTTGACTTTCTCTTCTTCATATTAAAAACAAGCATCATGTATAGTAGTACTTTGTAGGTTCTAAGTGTTTTTCATATGCAATATGTCCCAAGAGTCCTCTTTCTCCGTCTCTTTCTGTCTCTTTCTCTCCATAAGGTTCAAAGTCCTTAAGGAACTTTTCCAAGATCCTTAGTCACAAGGATTCTTCACAAGGTCAAAGCCTCTGCTGACTTAAACTCCTGTCTCTTTCTACTACACCTCACTGTTCTAACCCTTTACTACCTGATTCTCATAAACTATCTATCATTAAGGTGGTCATAGTTGATAAAGATTACAAATAAGCACAAACCTCAGTATTAAAAGTCAGTTTCTAGCAAGCTCATCGGACAACAATCCAGCGAGTTAATAGATCTTTCAGAATCCATACCAAGTCCAGGTTCCTTAGATGCTCCAATGATGAGAAGCTCATTTCCACTACTTCCATGTTTTGACAGCCTTTTAAATTAGTTTTTCTTAGCAAGGTGAATTTTTTTTCCCCAGAAACTTCTACCTTTTCATTCTTGCTCTGCATACAAAATCATATGATCATGGTATTAACTAGTATGTACATTGCTTATTATGTCTGGGTTTGTTCTAAATACTTTAAGCACCTTGACTTATATTACCTTAGACAAATCTATAAAAAAGTATTAATAAGCTCATTTTAAGATGGGAAAGCACTTTGAAGCCACTCAAATAGTTGATCTCTCTATATATACATTATTAATAATATGTATATATATACACATATAGACACATTAATGTTCAGAAAAAAGGCAGTGTATAGAATTGGGATAGAATGCTCTTTGGTGAATTTAGGCATTAAGGGTATGTACTTGAATTTGTCTGTCCAGATCCTAATCTTGTTTTGCTGTTTAGTAGCAGTATATCATTGAACAAATGATTTAGCCCATCTGTGCCTCTGTTTCCACATTTTTAAAAGCACATATAATAGCATATTTATCTCATAGGATTTTTTTGAGCTTAAATGAGACACTGGGAATGTCGCCTAGCACATTGTCAGTATTCAATAAATATTAGCCACTGTTGTTCATATTAATATGATTAAATAATACATGTAAGTATCCTAGGACAGTGCCTGACCCTTAGAAATGACTCAATGTATATTATAATAATCTCATTTACTATTATTATTTGTTGTTTTCACATATGTTCTGTAATATTCAAGGCCATGAGCAATATGAATGTCGAATCTCAGGATCCAATGGATAGGCAGTTTCAGGTACTCTGGGTGGACTTGTGTTATTCTTCCGATGAACCCCAAGGCCTCTTAACAATTAAGCTTACAGAGGCACTTTTTAGGTTCAGATTAGGTACTTGTACTCTTCTTTTCTTTTCTTTGTGAAGATGTGAGGAATTCAGCTTCTTTTCTTCAACCACCTCAAGTTACAACCACCTACTAAGTTTTTAACATACCCTATCTCTTTGATTATTATGGCAACATTGCAAAGTAGGCCCTGTCATCCCATTACGTGGTCCAGAAAACTGAGGATAGGAGAGACTAAGTAGCTGAGGAAGAGACTCAGTGGGAATTCAGATGGATTAAAGTCAAAAACCAGATTCTTAACTGCATACTTCATAATTCCACCAACTGTCAGTGAAGCAGTTCTTAGCGCCCACCTTAGCTAGAATTCCAGAGGCTGATTCTGCTAGTGTACCCTTGCTCCTACAGAACCAGAAACCAGGTACAGTGAAATCTGCCTGGAGCTCTAAGGTCCCTAAGGTATATGTTTTGCATATCCAAGAAGGACCCAACAAACTAAACATGTAATACAGAATAAAAATACAGTGTGTATTAAAGATTACGGACACTCGAATGTGCTTGCATCTTCACTACATCAATGATAATTTTTATTACCCATTCTTAAAACCAGATTTCAGGCCTAAGAGGAGAGTCAGGACTGAACAGTGGAATCCAGTGCACTGTCCTCAGTGGAAAATGATATAAACTTGTTCACACCTTCTCCCTGTGTCCTCTCTCACTCTTGCCGTCCCAAGTATTCATGAGAGGAAATAATCAACCTTTAGAGCCTCCAACTAACAATTTTCAGGCCAAATTAAATGAAGTTGAAAGGCTTTTCAGCAGCTCCCAAATTTACATAAATTACAAACATGTATTAGAAGGATACTGAAAGTTAATTGGTTGATTTGTCAAAAAAATATAACTTGATTAAAAATTTCTGTGTGCCTGACAGGGAGGTACTACATCTTTACCTGAAAGTATTTGTGATCTGGTGTGTGTACGTGTGTGCACACTTGCATGTGCGTGTACACATACACACACACACGCCGCAAATTAAAATGGATTAAGTCTTTTAGAGGTATGTTGTTGTCACATTCCTCCAAGAACAGCATTTCAATATCAACCCACTTGATTCCCTCAGAGGTTTGAAATGACCCCCTTACATTTGATAATGGACTTACACTTAGAAGTTCCTCTGCATCCTTAGAATCTCAGGCGATACCATTAATGCTGCATAAAACATCACAAAATACCAGGAGATCAAACCAAGTAGCAATTACCAAAAACATTTTTCTGATATCTCCCCTGATTTTCCTTTGGGGAGTGCTAACTCAGTAAGTGTTCACTATACATAAACAAAGCACAGGCTATAACTCTGCAAAGAACTTACAGTCTTTTCTAAAGTGTTTTCCTTTGTTTGATAAAATAGTCTTTGGGGGAAACTCTAATGGACAAAAAGCTAAAGATCCAAAGAAAAGAAACCTGATCCATTTGAAAGTGAATAGGGGGCTGGAGAGAGAAGTGAAAAATATGCTGGTGCTCACTCAAAAAGTGCTGACATCCTCTGGTAGGCCATCTTATAGGTCCACCTTATACCACATAATAGTGTAATTAAAAAGCGCTGATGTTGGGTACCAGGAAGAATCTGCCCTCTTCAACCCTTTTTGAAGTAGCAATGAATCTAACTTCAGTAGAAATCACTGCAGCATTGCAATTTTATCAATAGCTCAGGATACAATCAAACCTCATTAACTCGGACCTCACTAATTCTGAATTTACAGGAATTCAGATATGGCTTAAGAATTGATTCTTGCTGGGCTAAAAAGCTCCAGATAATTTCTTCTTTTGTGAATTTCAGGGGCTTATTCACAAGGCCAATAGAGCCCAACTTGGTAGTGTTTGTATCAACAAAGGGCTTCCTATTCAAAGTTCTGCTGCAATGTCTGAATCACAGTTTCCCACAGAAACTTATTACCTTGAGAAGTAGAAATGTTAGGCAGGCATAGTTATTGCAAGCACAAAAATTGGTGTTATTGAAAGAATAGAGCTGAATATACCACAAGGTAAGTCTAGTGTTTGAATTTAGATGCTGAGATATGTATACATTTATATTCTACATTTCATTTTCCAATTTTTTAAAAAAGCAGCTGTCATTTTATAAAGTGTAAAACAATCAAATAAATCTTTTTCAGAGTTAGAAAATAGTGGACATGTACAAATATTACTGATTTAGTGACAGGAGCCCCTTCCTTCCTAATTTCAAGAAAAATATTCACTTCATCTTAGTTTTATTAATATAATCAAACAAATTTAAAGAGATAAAATAAATATCTTTGTTATTCATGTTTATGCATACACTATAAACAGGTTTATTAAATTTTTCTTTCCTTTATAAAAGGTGGCCAAGAGTAGATGATCTGACTTGATGAAGTTGATAATCTTTGATAGTAAAACAAATGCTACAAAAGCAGTATTAACTTTTCCCAGGAAATTTACTAGCTGATTTTCTATTAAAGATACTAAATTGCTACCCGATAGTTATCTTCAATATCTTACCCCACTCCCAATTAGAAAACTCAATATTCCCATTTATTTTCCTATCCGACTTATTCACAAGGGCAAGTTGAGAACTTCCTCCCTCCACCTCGCCTCGTAACAGCTACACAGCTTTTCCATCTAGATTCACTGGGATACGGTTCAATAGAGCCGAATGATAGAACGTTTTGCTTGCTGTGAATGTAGATGAACATTAATAACAATTTCAGTAAGAACAGGTTCAAATGATATGCAATCTAGCACAAGGCACATGAAAATGGGAAAGTCTGGAGGAATAAGATAACTCTTCCTCCTCCTCCTTCTCTTCTTTTGGGAAAGCTTCTATGAATATGGTAGGCTTATTCTGCATTATGGTAAACTGTATCAGTGTTCTTTACCATGGAATCTGTGGGCAGGACTTGGTCCACACTTTGTTTGTTATTAGTACACAAATAGAAAGTGTCTAGAAACTTTTATGGCAATTTGCCATTGCTGTGACATCCAAGTCCATGGTCAATGGACTTGGCTTATTGCACTGGTTATTGATTGGTGTTAATGTTGTCTATCTTTTGTGGTGGGTTATGTGTAATGTTAACTGCATATTAATGTCAGTATAAGGAATTAGGAAAAAAATTGATCTTCACCACTGTTAGTTTCCCACATAAAGAGGAATAATATGCATTAAAAAATATAACTTCAAGTAGTTTCTGAGAAGCCTGAAGCTTGCCCACAATAATAGTTAATGTAGACAATCAGCTACAAACTAGATTATAAGCACCACAAGGACAAGGACCTTATCTGATTTATTCACCAATGTGCATCTAGCAACTAGCACAGTGTTGGCATGTCTTAGACACTCAAGAAATCCTTGTTGACTAAATGCATAAACAAATGACAGTATAGTCTATGATTACACAATTTTGGCTCCTTGGATTAGGACACACCCCTGAAAATAACCAGAAATCAACAAATATAAAATACAAAACAGAACAAAAGCTGTAACAAAGATGCAAAACATGTAGATTCAATTATAAATGTGGCTCTTGACTTCCCAGGACTTGACTATATATAAAATTCCCAAGGTTGTACTGGAAGAATTTGAGGTGTGTTTTATCCTTTTTTCTGGAAACCTTCCCTGATTTCCTTAGAATCTTCTTACAGAACTTATCCAATTATAGTACACATTGCCACAGAAGCACATGTCTCAGCTCCCAGTTCACTTAATAAGGGTTCAAAAATTTGGTTGAGTTACTGCTTACTACATACTATAAACTGTGCTTGGTGCTTTATATTCATAGCTCCACAATAACTAAACAAGGAAAGTTTTGTTATCGTCTTTGATAGATGAGAAAATTGAGACTTAAGAAGGTTAAATAATTTACCCAAGATCATCTAGTAAGTAGTTAATTGAATTGCTTTTTAAATATTAATATATTGTGTTTAACATTGGAGCCTGTATTTCCAACAATGTTATTATGTTGCTTAATGGTATCCAAAATTCTTAGCCCACTGGGTGGTCCAACTTGTTGAATTCCAGTTAACTCTTCCTACCAAGGAATGAGACATAAAACTCCTTTCTTCCAATGTAGCATGGAAGCGGGGCAAACACAAAGAGAAGCAGCTAGTTAAGAAAAGGAGCTGAAGACTTCAGCATTTTTCTGATAGAGGCCATTAGCAGGGTAAAGCAATTAGTTAGCATTTCTCACCAACCTGGATGAGAACATCATGGCATTCAAAGCAGAAGATCAGTCATCAGTTGTGGGTTAAAAACAACAGCAACAACAGTAGTAACAAAACAAAAAACCTTGTATGACCATAACAGATGAAAGGAATACCCAGAATTTCACAATCCCCTGGTGAAGTGGAATTAGATATCAGAATTAAATATCAGAGACTTGCTGTGCATAATGTGCAATAAATTTGGATAGTTTTCAATTATACCAACTGTATATCATTTTCAGTCTATGTCAAACATCAAATTGTCTCGATAGAGTCCCAAGTTAAAATACCTTTTAGAGCATTATATGAAGAGCTATACAAATCCAGTGAACCACAATTTAAAAAACAATCTATTTCTGTGCTACCTTTGGTAGCCACTAAGTGCTCGTGGCTATGTAAATTACAATTAATTAAAATTAAATAAATTAAAAAAATTAATTCCTTGGTCATACTAGCCAAATTTCAAGGTATTGTAGCCAAATGTGGCTAGTGACTGCCACGTTTTGGACAGATTCCACATATTGGATAGATGGAAATAGAACATTTTCCTCATCGTAGAAAGTTCTGTCAGACAGCATGGCTTTAGCTGCTTTTGACTAAAGTGTGCAAAGCCATTATGCAGTATCCTTTCTATAATGTGATGTTTCTCAGGCTTATTGCATTCTGGTATGCCAAGGATACTTCTTTTTAAGCCTGTTGTCTTAGCATTAGTATTAATTGTGCCCCTCTTTTACATCAAAAATGTTCCACTTTGATCCATAAATTATGGTCATCTTAATTGCATGATTGTACACTACTCATGAAATTTACTTCCTTCATCCTGGAATATGTGGCATGCTATTTTACTTGTCTGTGCTTCTGTTTCCTGATTTGTAAAATGAGGATATAGTGGTATCTACTTTTTAGGTTTTATCTTGTACTACTCTTCTTCCTTTCTTCCTGCAATGATTCATGTATATAAAAAAATTTCTAAAGGCAGAACTTTTACATCCTCGGCTTAGTGCTTTTGCATCCTAGTGCTTAGCAGAGTGTCAGTTATATAATGGGATACTTAAAATGTGATGCTTTTTAGACACTCAAAAGCACATGAATCCTGAGGAAAGTTCCAGGGGACATATTCCACCTCTCCCTGTCTCAGTACAACTAGGGGTGCACATATAACTTATCATTAGCCACTCAGGTCTTTTCTCTTGGTGCATTGACTCTTCAACACAGGTAGACACTGGTTAGAAAGTGTGTATTGAAGCTGAAGTGTTGATGCATTGTCCAGTCTGTTCCTGCTGCCTAACACAGCTTAGTTTTCCAATCCAATCCTCCAACCCCGTGGTAATACTATGAGCCCTCATATTCTTCCTACAAATTGTATTTTTGTTTGAATTAGACAGAATCTCTCTCTGTTATTTGCACCCAAGAACCTAAATAGTTTAACCACCTTGAAGGGAACTTTAAATTTGCAAACTCTCAGTGATACTAGTTGTAGGATGCAACACTACACATTTTCATTGCAATTTGCTCAATGCCGAGGCTCACAGAGGCATCAGACTAACTCCACTCCAGATGTACATAATAACATCTACGTAATCATATGTTCCTCCACAAATTAAGATGGTAAGGTTAAGATTAGAGAGCTCCCTTCTTCAGAAGATTCTTCTTCAGATATTATCACAGTTTCCCAGATGTTTATTAAGCATACATTTCCTTTATAATCTGCTGCCAACTGCAAGCCAGCTTCCGTCTTTGCTGATGCTCAGCTGTATTATTATGTGGGTCACGGTCAACTCTCCACATTTTCACTATCTAATTATTGTTTATGGTTTTACTTTGGATCCTGTACTTCAATTACCTACTCTATATTGAACAAACATACTAAATTTCCCTCTATTTATTATATCTCCCATAAATTGTATTGCCCATCTAGGATAATGGGTATAGCTTGCATATTTGTAACATTTCAAACAGCCTAATTTCTTGATAGCTTAAGTGTAGGGTGTGTGACTATGGGGCTTTAATACTGCACATCGGAAAAATGATAGACTTCTGGAGTTCTCCTAGCTGTGTGTTTTTATATTAAAGTTAATTTCCCCCTTGGTAGAGACTGCTGCACAGCCATAACTATATCATTGAAAAGTCTACAAAATAAAGGCATACTATCTTCTCAATTTAAAACTTCTAAAAATTTCCACTTTAAAGAAAAACCAAACCATGGAGGAAGCTAAATTTGCAGAGAAGTTCCTTCAGCATCTGGAGAGGGGGGGCATTTCTTCCTTTGAGGGGACTGAGAAACATGGTTATAAAGACTCCTCGTTCCTGAGATTTCTAAAGGCAGATCTGTAACTGACAGGAAGTCCCTGGGCTGCCTATTATAAACTGTAATCAGTTGGAACTGATTACTCAACTCTGGTCATTTTCATCTACAAACAAATTCGCAAGTTTTCCAGACAAATATGGATGGGCTGGCAAATTTAAATTTCAAATGAAAAAATATCTTCCTGTAATGAGTTCACATACCTTTTATTTAGACTTCCAAATGCCAGCATAATGTGATTAGTTTTGATGTTGTTTCTTCCCACCACTTATGAAAAATCACATCATCAATCATATTATCAAAATTAGATATGGAGAAGACCTAGCATGTCACCAGGACCCTCCCCAGTGCCAGTGCAGACTTGTTTAAGCCAGTCTGCTGTACTGTTTTAATATTTTCTTCAATCTAATATTAAACATCCCCTGTGATCAAGCATCTACCATTTCCATTGTAATGGCATAAATATAAAGAATGAGAGGTGGTTTTCTTAAGCAGATGCATCTATGTTTATTCTCCCTAGTTTTCCAATAAAGAAAGCTCATAGTGAACACCTAGGAAAAAAGATGAATCTAATATATTATGATTAATAATTTCAATTATTACCAATATTTATCTCTAATATTTGCACAGAATTTCACATATACTATGCAAATGACATATATTATAATGGTTGTTATATTGGTTAACATTATTTTTTAGTAAAAACTTATTTGGTACACTTTAAGAGCCTTCAATTTATAATAAAAATATATAGTATATGTACACCATATATATGTTTAATTATGCTTTTAAAATCAGTTTATTGTGACTTTATCAAATAGTTTTAACTTGGCGAGGTGTAAACATGACATGGTTTTATTTATCTCCAATCTCTGTCTTTGAACCTGCTTGTCAAAATATCTTCTCCCATTTTGGTTAAAATTTGTATAGATTTTGATTGTTAAAATTTCAGTGCGATTACAAGTTTGAACTCAAGTTTAGGAGTTTCAGATACTGGAGCCAGACACTATTGATTTGAATCCTAGAAGAGCCACCTGACAGCTTTGGGTTCTTAGGTTAGTCACTGGGCTGGTCACTGAAACTCAAATGGGCTCCATTTCCTTAGCAATCAAATGGAGACAATAAAATAACCTATATCATAATACTCTTATTACTTGCTATGTATGGAGGACTTAGAATATTGCTTGGCATAGAGTGAAATATAAGCATTAGATACTATTATAATTATTACTATTATTTTTGTTATAATCATTTCAACACTGCCATCATCTCACACTTAACCCACCGTTGGGAGCTGCCATCATATTCTTTCTCCATCCTATTCTAGCATCTACCCCTTTTCAAAGCCTCTTGTATTAATTTTGGGAGGGGAAATAGATGAGAAAGGAAGCATCTTCCCAGACTTGGTTGCAGGGAAGTATTCTGTGTCTCACACTGGCTTTGTCTAGTCCATTCGCTGTTGGTGGTCTCTGTCAATGGACGGGTCTGCACACAGAGAGCGTGTGGAGATGGACTGATCTCCACACGGACAGTGTGTAGGGATGGACTGGTCTCCACTTGGAGAGTGTATATAGTTTTGCTGCAGCTGTGATTAGCATGAATGTAACTCTCTGTGTTACTATTGTCCTGTGAGACAAGGCAGTTATATATCTTTTCATCTCTTACCAGCTATCCATGCCTCCAACATGTTCTCTTAGTCTTGAACACCCAGCCAGCCCAGGGTACCTTCTTCTATCTTAAGTCTTTGGACTCTCTGGAGTTAGAAATAGCTAAGTTTCTTACCAATGTCCTTTGAGGGCTGTAGGAAAATGAGATGAGGTGGGAAGGTTCCCCATCTTTTTCCTAGGCACATTATGTTAGGATACCTTTTTTGTCCTGTTGTCAAAAGCAAGTCTCCTGTCCTCAGAAATCTCCAGAAAATAACTAGACCCTGGGCTCTATACTCATGTAAGCCCCTAACCTTCTGGAGATGCAAGTCATTCTCTCTCAACAACTCTTTCGCTTTCACATTGATTGCTTCTGTAGTCCATCAATCATTTAGCAAGGAACAGAAGCAAGTCTGTCTTCCTTCCAGACAATGGCAATCTCAAAGAGAAGTTCTTTCCTTACACCATGACTTAGCTTTGCAAGAAGCAGAAGGGCATTTCCTTTCTAATCATAAACACTGCATTTCCCAGGATATTGGCCATTCTCAACTTTGTGTTCTTTCTCATCTTATTTTTTAACCAGGAAGGGGGTTGTGGAGCATTTTGTTTTTGGCAGCTGGTAGTAGAGCCTGTTCTAGTGCCTTAAATTAAAACTCAGCAGGAGCTGTCAGGATATAGCTGTTGCAAGTTCTCTTTAGAACGTAGGGAACTCAGCACCAATTTGTTTTCAGGTTTGAGCCTCAATCCAGGGTAAAATAAAAAATCTCACTCAACTTTGTGTTATATATTTATGTATGGCATATAAACTTAGTATGTAATCATTAAACGTATGTCATATCTTTTACAGATTAATATTAACATTTTAAAAACTGCTGGGTGGCTGGAGTTGTAGTAGACTCTCTACACATGTTTTATGTTTAATCATCAAAACAACTCATAAGGTAAATATTATTATTCCTGTTTATAGAGAAGAGGAAGCTAAAGCTGAAGAGTTTCAGTAGTTTGTTTTCAATCACATGATCAGTAAGCAAACAGAAGTGGTAAGAGTGAGGACTTAGACCCAGAGTATTCACTCTCAAAGTTCAGATGTAGTGTAGCATGTCCACCTGTACGTAAAAAATTAACAGGAATTGTATCTGGTGATAAATCCTAAAAATTCTAAAGCGAATACTCCATAACTGATATTTGTATTTTGAGATTCACATAAAGGAATCAAGTCAACAGGATCAAATCTAGGTTCTGTTGAGTTTCTGCTGAGTTTGGTTCTGCCGAGCTTCTCAATGGCCTTTGGAGAGTTCAGCAACCGCTGCTTCTAAAGCCTAAAAATTGAAGGTAAATTATCTTTGCTCTCAGACACCATAATCAGTATAAAAACTAACACAAGACCAATACCTTCCTTTCTCAAAAACAGAAACTAGGAAGGAATCCTCTTCCTAACCAAGCATATCAAATCAACCATCCTGGGAGAGACAAAGAGGGGGAAATAGTTCATTTGGCAAAGTGGGAACATCAGGAAATACATTGGGGGTGTAAGAGTTAAGGGGATTTTTCTCATTTTTAGAGAATATGAAACCTTTTATAAACAAACAAATGCATACATTTTTATGACCAATGTAAATACTACATAGCCTTTAGAAATTTGACAGGAAGAAAATGGAGCTGCGATGCTTTGTAAACCAGGTGATTGTCAATAAATCATAATGACTTATGCAAGGAAATCCATGAGTGAATTTTAGGTAAACAATTAAACAGCTAATTATATGATGTGTATAGCTGAATATTCAAAAAGATAACCAGAACCTCCACCTGAGGGCCACCCAAGTGTTTGGAGGCTCTCACCAAGGGAAGAGTTCATTTCATTTCTCATGAGCCCCACCTGCTGGAAATGCTGCTGCATTGGTGGTGCACAATCGTATGCCCAATTAGGCGTGCAATTTCCAGCTTTGTCCAATGCAGTACAGGTGCACCTTCTTGAAAACAGAATATTTGAGCAGTCTACTCACAATAACACTGCTGAAATTCAATATAATTTTTTAAAAAGAGCACAGAGGAGGCAATTTGAAGGCCAAACCATTAGGTGAAAAAAATCCCAAAGTTGGGTGGATTTTTACATGTGTAAGAATTAGAAACAATGTATATATTACACCTAGCATATAGTAGTTCCTCAACAAATGGTGACTACATTATTATCTCATTAATTGTTCTTGAGCTTATCTAAGTGATCTAAACATACATTCTCATTTAAAAAATGATTACAGAAGTCATAAATAATTGAGGAGTCAGTAATAGTAATTAATAAGAGTTGCAGTTAATGACGTCATGAAATAATGAAATCCTTTATGGAACGGTTCTCCTACTTTGCTCTCTTGGTAATCTAGAAACCACCCTGTGAAAGAGGGGCTGCTCTCTATTTTACTGATGAGCAAATAAGTAGGACTCTGTGCCATTAAGTAACTTACTCTAAATCATGAGCAACGGAGCTGGATTTAAAAACTCAGATCTGTCCAGAGCCCTGACTTTATGCTCTTTCTACTCTGCTATTCAACCTCCAGAAAGTGGATCAAAGGAGGAATGTGGTTCAATGCAAGACATAGGGGATGGAGGGAGAGAATATATGTCATGATAGTGTTATTTAGAGTTATTTCCCCACTCCTCTTTGGAGGAAAGCCTAGGCAGATATGGCTCCATTTTCCCCGTCTTGAAATCTGTCTGGCCACCCACACCTCCAATGACCTCTGTTTGCGAGTAGTTAATAATGTGTGTTGTGTGTAACACTCTATTGATGCTAATAATTTGCATGACTGTCTTCCCCTAATAAGTTATTAACGTTAATATTACAATAAAGCCTGTCAAGGTCCTCTTTGGGTAACAGAAGAGATACTGCTTTCTTCTGTATCTCTAAGCAAAGTGAGACAATCTACAGCAGAGGGGAAGAAAGTTAGATTCTTAAGGGTCTTGTTCAGTTGGAATTAGTACAGCTTTCTAACTTGCTTCTAGCCTTAGAGTTTTCCTCCAGTTTTGCTGAATGGGGAGAAGAGGTGGTATGTCTGTATGGAGACACTTGTACAATGCCCCTATTTAGACATAGTCAGCATGAGATAGGAAGACTCTACTGCCTTTTCACAGTAAGCACCCTTATAAAAATTGGTTAAATCAGTGAATAACAAGTGGATGTCTTCTCTTAGCCCTGTGTTAATCTCTTAATATTTTCACAGTCATCATTATGTTGTTTTGTTTCTTTCTTCCTTCTCTTTGTCCAAGTGTGAGGACCTTCCTGTGGGGGAATATTGTGTTTTATATCCATGACCCCTGGTGTTAAGGATAACACTTGTCATGCAGTACTGGTTGGATATTGTTAAATGAATACATGACTAATCTATGGCAGATATAAATAGGTATTCTATGGCAGATACATGTTTCCTTCTTCCCCTCGACTTTATGTCCAGTATTTGTCCTCAATTATTGACTCTGCTCACCAATGGCAGATCTAGGACCACCTGCAGATGCTTCCTGAAGCTGCCCTTTGGTGGTAGTTACATAGGGACTGCATTTCCATAGGCCTCTCCCCAAGCTTATCTTCATGCTCTCACTTTAGCAGCCAGATGCTCTTGGCTTATAAGATTTCAGTGATTGAATCTTGTTCTTATCCTCTAATTTCTCCTTTACATATCTTCACTTTTCTATTGTCAATATTAACAATATTACATATTGTCACACAATTATGTGAGATTCAATCCCTTATTCCCATTGCTCTTATAATGGCTCTGTTTTCCTAACTAAATCTTTTTGTCTTTTGTAGTTTTCAGTGCAAGAAACTGATTTGTTTCTTGTTCTGCCATAACAGTCATAAAACTTTTGATATTAGGCAGTGGGCAGAGACCAAAAAACAGTCATGCCATGTTATAGAAGGCTGGAAAATAGGCACCTGTATTATATAATTATGAAAAAAAAAAGTAAAATTGTTACCTGTTACAACTTTTGGGATTTGAGCCACTAAATTTCTATGCAGAATGTCAAAAGTGGCAGCTTACTTTCATTACTTGTTTATGATAAAGTAATAGAAGAAAGAGGTAAGATAAAGAAAGATCTGGTAAGTCTGCAGGCAGAATCAGGACTTTTTCTGTGCTGGAAAATAAAACTAGTTTCTAATCTCCAGTCTCTTTTGTAGTCAAAGAATTCTCAAAGTAAAATACAGCAGAGCAGAGCAGAGGTGTGGCTATAAGGAAGAATTGAAGCAGTGCTTAGTATCTTCTTTCAGATCAACAAAAGTGCTTCTAAGAATCTTAAAGGTATGGTCCCATAGAAGCCTGATCCAATAGTAACAGTAAGTCTAGAGAAAGTATAAAAACATATCTAGAAAAATATTGTGGACAAGGATTTTGAAGTTAACATAAAATAAAATAAGATTCGTTAAAAGTCCCCCAAATTATTAAGGGAATTGTATTAGCAAAAGTGACTCCTGTTGGACTAACAGAGAGTGAAACCATTGAAAGTCATTGGATTCCCAACTTACTATAGGGAAGAAGGAAGATGAGAAAGTTTTGCTAAGGGATTTTTTCCTGATAATCTTTCAGAAGTGGCTAGTAGAAAAGGGAGGCTATTCTGATGAGCAAAGAGACATAGAGAACAATAAACTGAGATAGTGCATCAGAAAACACATCCAGATCTGAGATGGAGCACAAAGTTCTAGACTCCAAGCCTGATGCTATGGTTGTTAGAATCTTCTGAGATCCTTGGATGCAATGAACTCATTTTTCATGTGAGAAACACAAGAAATAATTGTTATAAAAAGGGGAGATGATGGTAGATTGGCCAAACCAATGGCCCAATTTTTATGATTTTCATATCATAGTTTTTGTGCTTTTCTTTCCACACTGATTCTGGGTTTGACTGCACACTTGGCTTTGGCCAATAAGACAAAATCAAACTTGATGCAAGCAAATACTTTAAAAAACACTTGTGTATTTCTGCCTCTGCTAGGTCTCTGCTGTAGAAACAAGCCCAGGCTATCCTGCTGGAGGAATGTGGGAGATACTGAGAATAGAGTTGAAACTTCTCAGACAAGGTCATTCAAGACCAGCTAATCCCTAGCCAATCATAAACTGACTGCATAGGTATGAGGAAGCCCAGCCAAGATCAATGGAGCCTAACCTAGTTGAACAGAAGTGAACAGTCACTCTATATACTTTTGAGAAAATAAGGTTGTTGTTTTAGGTTGATAAGTATTGGGGTGGGTTGTTACACAATAATATCTAATTTATACACATTCTCTTTCAAGTCATAAAATATAAACTCGTTCAAGTCCAAAAGACCATAAACGATCTCACTACTGGTTACCTCTCCAAACACATTGTCATCCTTCTTTGCTCTCCAGTTACACTGACTTCCTTGCTGTGCATCCACATACCATGAGCTCCGGCTTCAAGTCCTTTGCACTTAGTTTTTCTCTCTGACCAATCCTCTTCCCCTTGTTCTTTTATATCCTTCTCCCTCCATTCATCTAAGTATCAGCTCAAATGTCATCTTTTCAGGGAAGGTTGCTCTGATTACCTTATTATTTTAATTCCCTTACGCTGATTTATTTATTTTTATAGGACATAATCTTTTGTGGGAAATAAATATGCCATGTGAGATTAAGCATGTATGTGTGTGTGTGTATATGTGTATACATATATTTCTCCAAAGTAAGATTAAGTTCTATAAAAGTTCTATAAAGGTATAGATCAATTTTCTGTCTCCTTCCCTGCTATACAAACTCCATGTGAGGACAAACTTTGTATGTTTTATTCAATTATATGTCCCCAAACCTAGAACAATGTCTGGCTCATAGAAGTTGCTTATTAATAAATATAGAGAGAATAGATTAGGTTTATTAGGAAAAGTAATAAAGTCAAAATTATTGGGGCTTGGCCAATCATCCTATTTTATAGAAGAAGAAACTGAGGTCCAAAAAGATTAAAGGAAAAAAATCCAAAAGCTCATAATTAGTGCAGCATTCCTACTGTCTCCTGTGCACTGTTTTTTATTTGTTTGTTTGTTTTGCTATAGTCACTTGTAAATAACTAAGATTATGAAACTATCCTCTTTCAGAGACATTCAGTAGCTCCCATTTATGTGCAGATAAACATTTTAGGATTGTGTAAGGAGCTCTTTATACTCTGGCCTTGCCTACCTCCTAAAATATTCATCATATGCTTTTCATGCCACATTCACAACTCTCTGTATTTCTTACGTTGTGTCTTTGATTGTAGCAAAGTTACTAGCAGTCCACTTAAATTCATGTTTCTCCTTCCATAGGATACAGTTATCACTACAATGTGGCTTCCCAGAAAAGTTCTACATTTCCCAGTCCATTTGCTTCCAGGTGTGACAACGAGACCAGTTCCCAACAGGATGTAAGCAGAAGTGCTCTGTAGCACTTCAGGGTAAGGCTGTTAAGAAGCAGATGTGTCTTCTCCAGGCTCTTTCCCAGTCCATTTGCTGGATGCAGAGAGCTCCAAGTCCTAGGGGATGCTGGAATCACAAGTTAAAAGGACCCTTCATCTTAGAATCATCAAGTTAAAGACAATTGATTCCTGATCAGAAACAGCCATTGTGGTCTATTATGTGAGTGAGAAATTACTTTCTATTTTGCTAAGCTACTGAAAATGTAGGATGTATTGGCTACAATAGCTGCCATTACATAACTAATATATTTTTCAATCTATCCAATCTAACTAACATGTTCTTCCCACTACAGGTATCTGTTGTTCAAAGGTGAGCTTAAACCTTCACATCTCCTCTTGAATCCCTTAGTCACACTTAATATCTTCCTCCATTACAGTTCCCTAGCTATTTGTCTTGTGTTATAATTAATTCTGTCCATGAAGGTATTCACCACTAAATTATGAGCTTCTATGGGCAAGAACTCTATCTTAATCACTTCATACCCTCCAGAATGTCAAACACAGTATCTCACAAACAGTAGGTGCTCAATAAATGTCTGTTACATTAAACCGAATGAAATCGAATTCATATATCTGAATGATTAATATGTTTCTTTCATTCAAGATCTTAGGGCTGGTATGAAAAAAAGAAATCTATTATTTCTGTCTGACTCTTTAACTTGGCAGCTTAAAGTGGAATAAAAATGTGTCCTGTATAAAATGAAAATACGTTATTTTACATAAGATATAGCAATTTTGAAAAATACATTGATTTAATGTACTTAGGCCAGTGAAAAATCTGTTGGTTTAAGCTAACTGCTATTAGTTTCAATTAAAATGTATCGATTTGGGTAAATGTTGGTTAGAATAAATGTTGCCTGACTGTGGAGAAAAAAAACCATTTGCTTAAGCTTGCCTTGGAGCACAATCTGAGAGAGGGGTGAGGGGAGTGATTAGGGGAGGAGTGTGCGAGTGAGTGTGTTAGACAAGCAGTCAGGCAGAATTTTATCTCATTCTCTGAGCCCTACTCCACTTGAAGAGGGCAAGAGGGGGTGGCCAATCAGTGGGTCACTGTCCTTTGACTTTATATTAGCTATCATCTATAAGAGAGCAAAGTGGTATTGAAAGAAAAGTTTGCTTAAATTAAAATGTTTCCGTAGAAGGCTCACATAAGGTCAATTCCATTAATTCATCATCTGCCTTCAAACAGGTCAATTTCATTCATTTATTTAAAAAGTGAAATAATTCAATTATCTGAATTTATAATGGCAAAACAACCAGGTTTGGTTGGGGGAATACATATTTCACTCTATGACAAATGGTTTTAATGCTTTTATTATGTTGAACAATATGACAAGGTCATTTTTTGTGGCCTGAATTGGCAATTTTATATGGTTCAACCAAATAAATACTGCTTAAGGGTCATTAGAGAAATAGCTAGATTGTACTTTGTTCTCACTGATATTTTTAATTACAATTATTTTTTTCTGATCTTTGAGGGCATGGAAAACACACACACAAGTACACACATGTGAATACATGCACATACACATACACAAACATAAACACATTCCATCTATCTATTTATCTGTCTATCTCTGTCATCCACCATCTCTATGTTTCCAATCTTAGAGAAATAAGGGCCTGGAACATAACAAGTAACATAATAGTATATATTTGAGAAAGGAGGGCAGAAATACAGGCAGGAAGATGTTAAATAACAGTAGATAAAATTAGGACAAAAAGAACAGAAAATAATAAAGAATTTTAATTAATATATTTACTGTAACTATTTAAATGTTGTTCATTGGAATAATGAATATTCTTTCTTCCCATGCGTTTTAATGACTGGAAGGAACCAGATGTCTTGGCAATGAATACTGTGTAAAACATACATAAATTAAGCAAGTGCATAACGAGGAAGTCTCATTGTTAAAGACACAGAGAAGATGCCAATGAAAATTGGGGAAAGTGATGAGGAGAATAGAAGACATCTGAGTAATGCAGTGGTAGGAAGTGGGAGGGAGGTAATTGCAAAAATCTATATATGGAGTATATGGAGAGGCAAAGATCACTCAGAAGAAAAAGTCAGAAAATACCCCAACATATAAAATAAAATAAAAGAGGAGAATATTTAAAGAGATAAATAGAAAAAGAAAAAGTTAAAAGGTAAAATGTGTAAGTAAATTTCATTTCTTAACTCTTTAACTTCTCCTGTTTGTGAAATGAAATAAAGTTATTGTTTTAGTTTGTTTATTTGTTTTTATTTTGTTTTAATTGCAGAGGCTATTTTACTTGTAAATCTTTAAAATCCATAAGAAAGGGTTATTTCAGCTGATTGTAAGTGTCAAAATGGTTGATCAGGCCCAAATATTAAATGTAACATCTCTTTCTCTTCTGAACCCTGATACGACTTAAGTTGTACCATTTTAAGTTTTTACCACATGACCCTTATTAAAGACATGCATAGTGGAGTAGAAATCAGAACTGATTTTTTATGTTGGGGTCTCCTGATAATTTCTATGTGACATTAACAAAACCCATTAAACTCTGACATATTTGATATATAAAATAGAGATAATGAAAATAATTTTTTTATTAACTGGTTATTGTAAAGATCAAATGAAATGGTGTTCAGTGTTTACAATAAATATGAAAAACTATCACTGAGTGCCTACAATGAACAAGTTATGTGGACAATTTTATATACTTTATCTCATTTAATCTTAATGGTGGTCATATGATGCAAGCATTATCTTCATTTTTAAAGAAATAAGGCTCACCTGTCAGAAGTTAAGCAATTTATCCAAATGTAAGAAAGGTACTTAGCAAATATTTTATGAATCAATTGATGAAGTACTCCTTAGTGCTCTTCTTTGACATTCATCATATTTAATTATTAACATAAAGTAGAACCTTGCCAATATGAAATAGTGTGTGTATGTGGGGGGAAGCAATGCCAAATAGAAAAAGTCCAAATTATGACATATTTGTTGAATAGAAATTCATCCAAAGTCTCTTCCAACTTTTGAGTTCAACTTATTTGATTAACTTCATGGTGCACAGAGTTACAAGGAGTGTATCAAATTGAGTTTTATTATTGTTTTAGTTATCATATAAGAATGCTTGACATAGATTCATTCCTTTAGCCAATCTGCAAATATTTAAGGGGCACTATGCTAGGAGGTAGGGATTCAATGGTGAAAAAAACTAAACTAGGTAGGTTCTACCTTTGGCAGGTTTCTAGAACAGTGGAAAAGATGGCTATTACTTAAATCCTTACAAAATCTTATGAACTTGTCACTATGATAGCATGACCCTGCTGAGAGAGCCTATAAAAAAAGAGTTTTCTAAGATAAGAGAGAGAAGGAAAAACTTGAACTATGATATGAGAAGTGATATGGGAAAGGAAGTGTGTTGAGGGCAGAAGGAATAGGATGGAAAAAGATGTCTAGCGGAAGAGAGGAAGCTGGAGTGGTGAGAATAAAGAAATCCCTGCTGTAGGGTTAGGTGGTCAACATAGAAAGCATGCGTCAAACGAACGCAGAACAAATCGATAGGCAGAGGCAGTGGATAGATGAAGTTTCATTGCTCATATTCATCATTACTGGATGATCAGCCAAGATCTGGGACTAATGGGATTTCTAATGTACCACCACCTCCCGCTCCTCCCATCTAAATCTCAGAGTAATCCACCTGAGTGTAAATTGGATTTGCAGGTAAGCACATCTACTCAAGATTGAGGGGGGAAAAAGAGATGGAAGAAAAAGAGCAAATCCCCAGTGCTAGACTGTTATTACATGAACTCCACCCAGGTAGCAGTGGGAATCAATGGTGGGCATCCATTGACTTGCAGAATGAATGGGGGTGGCACAGAGACTAGGAATTTTAGGATCTTTGCAGAGAAACAGGTGCAGTATGGGATAAGTCATCTTCCCTCTCAAAAGCTAGAAGAGGCATGGTTCTAGGTAAAGGATAATGATGAGGACAGGGCTAGACCACATAAGGTTGGTCTTGTAGTGGATTTAAAGAAGTCTGTCTTTATCTTAGGAGAAATAAGAAGTTAGTAAAAGATTTAAGAAGTATAGGAAGGAGTGACCTTTTGACAAGCTATTTCTAGCTGTTATGAGGGAAAAGGATTGAAAAAGGAAATTAGGAAATTATTGTATAGGCAAAGGGATGACAGTTCAGACTAGGGTGGTGATGATGGTAGTGGTGATGGAGAAACATAGGCAGGCATGAGAGCTATTTAGTACATAAAATGGACAGACTTTGCTACAGAGTTTGAAATGGGGTTTAATGGGAATATCAACAATAACTTGTGAAGAACGATGGATGCTGATTCAGTTCAGTGAGATCAAGACAACTGAAAGAGAACCAAGTTTGGGAAAGAAAGATTACAAGTGTTTGAACCTGCTGAGTACTGAATGCCTTTAACGTTGGCCAAACATTTGCCTCCATGTTAATATTTCAGAATTAATTTGTACAGTTGATTTATCCCAGCAATCTTGTTTATACTACCTAATTACATGGAAAACTTTTTTCCAGATCTAACTGTCAAGTTGTCATTACAAATTTCACAATACTGTACTGGAATATACATCAATATGGCTTTAGTGAGTTTATAGCTTTCTAAACCACTTTAAATTTCTTCAGAGATTTTTTTTTAGACTTTTAAAAGGTGATATCTAGTAGTGACAAATTCCCTTGGTGTTAGATTATCTGGAAAAGTCTTTGTTTCTCCATAATTTTTGAAAGTTAGTCTTGGAGGTTACAAAATTCTTGGCTGGCAGTTCTGTTTGAGAAGACTAAAAATGGGACCCCAATCCCTTCTGGCTTATCAAATCTCTGCTAAGAGGTCTGCTGTCAGCTTGATGGGTTTTTATTTTTGCCTATTTTATTTATGTGTTGTGTTTCTGTGATGTAATTGCCATGCCTGTTGAACAGCTTTTATGGACACCCCTGTGTGAAATAGCAAAGTGGAACCTGAAGACAATCTTTCTTGAGTCCAGATAGAAATGATATTTTTACACTACCACGAACGTGAGGACTCATCATTAACATCGTGAAGATTTCGCAAATGCAGGGAACCAAGTATAGATACATTTTAGAGAAAATAGGGCTTGAAATTATTTGCATAGACCCACTAAGTTTGGAATGAGCTGCAATTTAATCAAGCTCACCTTGCCTTCCAGTAAGGCCACAAGAAAAATATTTCAGGCAGGTATGGTGATTCATGCCTATAATCCTATAATCTTAGCACCTGGGGAGGCCTAGGTGAGAGGATTGCCTGAGGTTAGGAGTGTGAGACAAGCGTGAGCAAGAGTGAGACCCCGTCACTACTAAAAAACAAAACAAAACAAAACCCAGAAAAATTAGCTGGGCACAGTGGCACCACCTGTAGTCCCAGCTACTCGGGAGGCTGAGGCAGGAGGATCACTTGAGCCCAAGAGTTTGAGGTTGTAGTGAGCTATAATCACACCACTGTGCTCTAGCCATGCAACAGAGCAGGACTCTGTCTAAAAAAAAAAAATCACCAGAGGAATGTGCCCTGTGTTTAAATAAGGCTTAAAAGAAAGATAAATACTTTACTTCTTTCCCTGTGTTTTCCCAAAATTTATCTACTCTTTGCTACCCCAGAAGTTTTTCTTTACTTCAAACATAAGATCTACCTGCTGGTGGTAAAATTTGCTTCTTTTTTTCTTTCTCTAAAAGACAGGTTTTACAAAGCTCATTTTATAGGTTCAAATCTATCAGTTGTTTAAGGCAATACACCCGGCTAGAGAATATCGCATTTTAAGTGGAATCTAAAGAGAATATTCCACTCACTGCTGATAACTTGAAATATTTTCAGGACTCTTTTCTTTGACTATTCAAGTGCCAAAAATTTAAAACAATTTTTTTTTAAAGTTTCAAGAACAAAGAAGCACCCTAATTTCTAAAGTGGTTTATGGAACTCATACACAGATAACTTCCAATTATACCTACTAATGGAGGAAAGTCTGCATGGCGATATGAAATATACAACCAGTAATTTCAAATGTCTTCACTAAAATTTTATGAGAGTAATATTTGAACTGATTTTCACAACTGCTCTTTTCTATAGCCCATGCCCTTCTGTTAAGGAGCTTCTAACAATCACATTAACACGGTTAAAAGAGGGAATGTGAAAGAAGACTGAGGAGGACTGTAGAGTGTGTACAACCCACAAATTGAATTATACACAAAAATCAATCTTAAGATCTACAGCATTACAAAATTACTTCTCTATCACACAGAGTGTGATGTAACAAGGGACATTATCGGACCCAGTAATTTCCATCTAATGCTCTGAAACTTAAAAACCACTCAGCTCTGTTGTAAAAATAATATCTCATTGGACTCATATGACACTTCCTGTGAAAATCTTCCCCAGCTAGAAAAACTATGGTAGCTTCATTATTCTACTGGGATAAACAGATTTTAAAATAGTTTTTTTTTGTTTTGGAAAACAACAATAAGAACAACCACAGACAAAAATAGAAAGTGTAAGTACCACATTACCCTGGAGCTAATGAATCTGATTGCTATTTCAAGAGCTAAAATAAAGGATCTGTAGTTGTATGGAGATTATCTGGCTGGATGGGCCAGGAAGTTTGGGATGTCTTACAGGCACACTTTAAATTCATAGTGAAAGCCATTGCCATGAAAATTTTAATGCAACACTAGTGTTTTATTCTACTGGTACTGATTAATGTGCATTATATATCACCTTCAAGTCCTATCAAGATTTGAAATCCATGAAATCTAAGATTTCAAGCTTTCACAGCACAGAACCATGATATCTTAGAAACAGAGAGAACCAATATCCCTCCAAAGCAGCAATTCTTTGTGTAACACCCAAGACAAAACATGGCTGAAGTTTCTGTTTGATACTCCCACTGATGGAGAACTAAATAACTCCCCAAGCTATTTTTTCCTCTGTAGTAGGGCTTTGCTTCAAAACTCCTTTGCATATGCATCCAAGTTTATTCTGTTTGCTGATTTTACTCCACTGAGGCCTCATGGAATATGTCCTTATTTCCATATTCCAATTTTTTAAATATCAGAGGTTACCTGTTGTGGTTCCTCTGATCTTCTCTTTTCCTAGAAAAATAAACCCAGTGCCTTTCAGTATTTTACATAAAATATGATTTTCAGATTCTTCTTTATTCAGATTTCCCTGATCTGGACATGCTTTATGTCAATGTCCCTTTTAATATGGCCAAAATAACATTCTAGAAGTGATTCTAATTCCATGCAGCACTCTGGGACTGTCACCCGCCTTATGTAAGATACTAAAATGTCATTAATGTAAAGAAAAATCCTCAAGTGGTTTTAAAATTAATTCTATTCAAAATGAGACATTTTTTATCTTGCTCTTTTTTATAGTATTTTTTAAAAAGAGGTTAAATTTACATGGGCTAAAATGCATAAATATTAGCTGTACCATTTTGACAAAGTAATACATCTGTTTAACTAACACTCTTTTCACAATATAAAACATTTCCATATCTCCAGAATGTATCCTCATGTCTCTCTTGAAATAATTCCTCCTAGCTCTAACACAGAAACAACTCCTGTTCTTATGTAATTTTCTTTCATGTTCTTGAACTTCAGATAAATTAAGTTTGTTGTGTCTGGTTTCTTTTGCTCAGAGATTAAGTCTGTGAGTTTCATCCACGGTATTGTGGATATAAGTAGTTTGTTTCTTTTTACCGCTGAGCAGCATTTCGTTTTATGATTATATCACAATTTGCTTATCTTTTTTTCTGGTTGATAGAATTTGAGTTGTTTCTAGCTTTCCACTGTTGTGAATAAGGCTGCTATGATTTTTTATACACAGTTTGAGTGTGTGTGCGTGTGTGTGTGTGTGTGTGTGTGCAGATACATGTTTTAATTTCTCTTGGGTAAAAACCTGGAAGCAGAGCTGCATAATCTGCAGAGGGTATGTTTAACATGTAAGAAATGTCCAAACTATTCTCCAAAGAATCCATACCATTTTTTCCTCCACCAGCTGGTATTAATATGAGAGTTCCAGTTGCTCCACATCCCCACCAGCATTTAGAATTGTAAATCTTTTTATTTTAGTCATCCTAGTCAGTGGCTAGTCATAATTACATTGTGGTTCAGAGCATCAAC
The DNA here is from genome assembly GCA_008086735.1 of Cheirogaleus medius. NCBI lineage: Eukaryota > Metazoa > Chordata > Mammalia > Primates > Cheirogaleidae > Cheirogaleus > Cheirogaleus medius. The sequence goes on along the minus strand of VBSM01002608.1, from coordinate 81,221,834 downwards.
ATCTGTTATGGGAAAAAGCTTACTCTTACCTTGATTTTTTCAATTTAAAGACATATTAAGTGGTGCCAAATATACTCCAGTCATTTTGGAATTTGAGGATCCCTGACTCGTAATAAATAGTCCTTCCAGGAGCTTGTTATTAGTGTAGCTGTAGTGGATCTATGCCTCATCATCTGATGCATTTTAGGAATAGCCCAAAGTGTGGTATTTATTTTAAGTTCTCAGTTTAAAACAAATCTAAAGACTTTGAGTTAATTTGTTTAAAGAGCTCTTATTAATGAAACTGACCGAAGGTTGTTAAACATAGATTGACCACACATACTGTTTTCTCTGGAACCATCTGGGTTTATGCTAGATAGTTTTAATTCTTGTTAGTGTTCTTTTCACTCTTAAGAGTGCTCCAATTTGGACAATGAATTATATGGTCACCCTGATTAAGCAGGGACTCTGGTATGACCTATTTCCTAATGGTGATGCTGAAAGAGTCATTGTTGCAAGTATCAAGAGCTATTTGAAGGCAGAAGAAACATGAGTTTGGGGGTGGGGGTGAGGAAAGATACAATTCAGAGATGCTACCAAGGGAAATTGTTCTGGAAGTCAACTCCACCGAGAGCCATGTGTGTTAGCAACAACTGTGCAAATCGCTATCTCATTTATTATTTATTAATTGGCATTAAGAATCATCACTGTTAGAAATGTGGCCAAAAACATAAAATAGCATCAGGCACTATATTCCTTAATAACTAAAGGTCTTTGAAAGTTTCCAGCATGGAAGAACATGTTATCCATGCTGTATAACAAATTACCAAAAATGTAGTGGCTTAAAACAACACAAAATCATTATCTCACAGATTTTGTAGGTAAGGATATTGGGCATGACTTAGGTAGGTTCTCTGCTCCAGGGTCTCACTAGGCTAAAGTCAAAGTGTCAGCAGATTCCCTTCTCATTTGGAGGCTCGAGTGGAGAAGGAGCTACTAGCAAATTTATTCATGTTAGTAGAGAATTCATTCTCTTGCAGCTGTAGGACTTGAGCTTAATTTTTTTTCCTGGCTGTTGGCTGGAGGCAATTCTCAGCTCCAAGAGGCTGGCCACAGTTCTTTGTCATTTGATCCTCTTCATAGGCATTTTACACCATGACAGCTAGATTCTTCAAGGACAGCAGGAGAGTGAGAACTAATCGGGCTAGGGTGAGGGAATCTTATATAACATAACATAATTATGAGAGCGATGGGTCAATACCTGTGCCATATTCTACTAGTTAGAAGCAAGCCATAGGCCTCACCCATACTCAAGGGGTGGCAATTACACAAATAAATGAATCACAGAAGGTGGAGATGATGGTGGCCACCTTAGAGTCAGTTCTCTTCCACATTCCACAAGATTGTCTTAACATGGGCATTAGAATTATGAATTTTTTGATCTACGCTTTTTTTTTTTTTAGAAAAGAGTAACACTTTTTCAAAAATAAAACTGGCTTGGGTAAGAGCTTGTTTATTACACATTTAATTTTACCTAGTAGCTTAGTTTCCCAGGAAATTATTTCTATCTACTCACCCACGTATTATATGTCTTTCTGTCTATCTATCTATCTATTTATCATTTTCTATATTTAACCCCATGGTTATTCTTCTGGAATAACTGCTAATCTATCTTCTACTAAGCCATGGTCAAATTGTATGAAGATTTTCTTAATTATCTTAGTTCACAGGAATATCTCTCTCTCTTCTTCAAGTCAGGTAAATACGGGTTTGAATTCTGACTCATATCACTAACTGGATTTTCTGACTGAGGGCAGGAGTTCTAAACTTTCTGAAATGTAGCCTCTTTTTTGGCAAAGTAAGAATATTACTATTCGTACCACATGTTTCTTGAAAAATTTAAAAGTAATTATACACAAAAAAATAAGCTGGCCTATAGAACATCCTATCCAAATGTTATTTTTGTTTTTCCTTTTCTTTTCTTGTCTTTCCCTATGTGCTACATCATTCTTTTGACACTCGATATATATTAATCTGCATAGTCCACTTTGTTATGTGTATGTGTACATATATCCGAGAGAGATATGTGAGTCATGACTACACATTGCATTCTGTTGGGTAAGAACTTAGTTTTCCAGCTGTGGTGATGGATTTGTAGTGATCCAACCACATTCTCTTTCTAAATGTCCAGGATAAATTGCAGCACATCTGTGAGATTACTACCCAGGTTACACTTATCCAATCTTTGATCGTTTTGTTATAGAATTCTTTTTGTGGTGCCTATCCTTATTATTCTAAGCCCTCGTCTTCTCCAGTCCTTGGGCTGCTTCTCCTTCCATCTTCTTATAGCATTTTGGAGCTCTCTAGGGAGGAAAATATTCAGGGTCCTGGTTCATAGTTTTAGGTAGCAGATGGCTTTTTATTATACCTGCCAGAGAAGTTTTAATTATGTGAGCTACTCATTATACAATTCCAATGGGAAAAAATCATATTCTTTTAGGAACAGCCTTTCTCTTAGTTTTTAAATTTCAAATCCCTAAAATTAATATAAAGTGTCATCACACATTTTCCCCCAAAAGAGTGACTTTTATGAATTTTCCCTAAAAGTAGCTTTTTTTTTTTTTTTTTTACTTTTTTATCATTGCATAAGAACATAATGTCCATTCCAAAATTTTGTACCTATAGAGTAAATAAGTTATGGTGGCCTGGTGTGGTGGCTCACACCTGTAATCCTAGCACTTTGGGAGGTTGAAGCAGGAGGATTTCTTGAGGCCAGGAGTTCGAGACCAGCCTGAGCAAGAGTCAAAGCCAGTCTCTACAAAAACTAGAAAAATTAGCCAGGCATGCTTATAGTCCCAGTTACTCGGAGGCTGAGGCAGAAGGATCTCTTGAGACCAGGAGTTTGAGGTTGCAGTGAGATATGATGATGCCACGGCACTCTAGCCTGGGTGACAGAACAACATAGTAGGACGCTGTCTTGATCAATCAGTCAATCAATCAATAATGGAGACCTGAACTTTGAATTCTGGTTTTACCACTAAGTAGCTGGCTGACTATGAGCAGGTCATTTTATCATCTTGAGCCCTGTGTTCCTTGTTTCTTAACTGACGGATTTGGATAAGGTAATTCTTAAGTTCCTGTTATCTACAAAATTCTATAGTTTTGAAAAACTAGTTGCTTTTCCAATTATTTATTAAGTTGTGTTTATTCATGCCTTTCTGTAACTTTCATTTTTCTCTTCTTCATTTCTAAGTTTGTGTGTGTGCTGGTTTGGGAATAGGATCTGTTAAATTCTCATCAGAATTTTTTTCCATATAAATTTGTTCTGGTCAGGGGATATACAAGGACAGAGATTTCCAGCTAAGCGTAGATAATTAGGGGCCCCTCTCAAACAGACTTATGTTAAAAAGAATAGAGCACGACTTAGTTATCCATGCCAAGGATACAAACCAGGATACCAAAATGAGTCAGCAAGAATTTCAGAACCGAGTCTGAGAAAGAAGTTTTAAGTTGCTTGCTCATAAGTGGTGGGCACAGAGGAGGACGAGAGTTATGTTTTAACATTCAAGTAGTTGAAGTTTGCATTTGAAGAACAAAATTGCTTGGCAAAATCTGAGCACATTCAGCAACTGACTTCTAAATCCTCCAGCTACAGACATTCCTCCTTGATGTCTAGAATATTAAAGGACAAGAAAGATGGCCAGCATATGCTGATCACTGTTCTCGGTACCGAACGTGGATGCATCTGACAAAGCTGCTCTCCAGTCATTCAAGTGTGGCTAAACGAGCTCATTTCTGACCTGCAGTCTGTTCCATGCTGACTGCAAATATAGTTTGTCTTCTCAGGGCCAGCAGGGCCACCCGTGGAGCCTGTCACTCAGCAATGGGCAGAGGCACGGTTACTTTGCCTTCAATGTTACATCATGTTTTAATTAAATTTATCTTTCCCACTTCTGGGAAACTAACTCATGGTCCTCCTGTTCATTTCTAAATTTCAGAATGAGATTGCTGTCTTCTTTCGTTTTCCTATTGTGAGGACCAGTAGAATCCTTGAGCCCAAGAACATAGACACATGGGCAACCATCTTCTCTAGAAATCCCTCATTTCACAGAGCAAGGGAAGAAAGGCTCAGACAGGGAAGTGACTTGCTCGAGGCCAAACAGGAAAAGGCAAAACTAGAATGATGACTCAAGTTTCTTTATTTCCAGTTCCAAGATCTTTCTCTAACTCCATGCTGTGTCAATGTGTTCCCTTGTGTGAGTTTCGTTCTGATCTTTTTTTTTTTTTTAATGTGCATCCTGCTATGATTGGTCAGGTATAAATTTCACAGATCATTATTATCATTTATCCTTATATGATGAACTTGATAAATGAGCATCAGGTAAGGTAAACAATTATGGTTAGACATGTTGTACTTTTACACTGATTTTGTTCAAAGTACTAATTTCATATGGAAAGAATACTTTAAAGTTTTAAAAGTCACCTTCATATATTTGACCACTTTGATCTATTTTTTTCTCCATTAAGACAACCCTTTGAAATTAAAAAAATGATTGTACCCAAAGGCTAACAGTGATTATGGTAGCAGGTTCACCTTGTCATACAGAAATATCAATTTATTTACATGTAGCCATGAAATGGTTACTTTAAGCATTCTCGTAAATAATTGAGTGATGCCTTAGATACATTAGTAATTGAAAGGGCATTTAGGGTATTACTAACTCTCAGGAAGTTTGTATTGAATATTTCTTATAAAGCTACAATACAGAAGATGAAGAATTTGTGTGCCCAATATACTGAAAGACTGAAATAGATTATCTCTAGTGTCTCTTTTTAGCTCAAACTTTACTTGGCTCTGATTTATACAGAAACTGTGAGTGGGCAACATTTATGAATTTCCAATTTAAATCTTCTTGTTCCAGAACCGCAGACAGTGCCAAACACACTATAACAGGTATTCAATAAACATACTATGTTGATGGTTTTAGTAACTTCCCTGGATAGCTCTTGTCTTACAATGTTATCTTTCATGAAATCAGGGTCCTCTCATTTGGAATCCCTCTATTTCAGGCAATTCCTGAAGCCCTTTGTCCCAGGAATGATTTTTTTCATTGCACCAGGAGGTAAGCTACTGAACAAGTGCTTCCCAGAGGGAGGAGGAAGCTATTTGGAAGAGGCTGGACTCTGTCAGATAAGTGAAAAGTTTTATAAATACCTGACTTGGAACTGAGAGAGAAGAAGGTTTTCAAATCAAAGTGCTAAATTAAGAAGCTTAATTTTGGCACTTCAGCTGACTGAGTTGTTTATGGGAGGGTTTATGCTAACAATTCTCCTGCATCCACAGGGGATCAGGAGCGGAAACTGATAAGATAGCTTCAGGGGGAGGAAAGGACTGTCTCACTCCACTGGCTCTGTCTTCGGAAAGCATGTGAGGAGTGCTGAGTCTGGGTCTGTTTCAGTCCCATGCTGGTACACAGATAGCTACAGCATACTGACTTCCTCCCCACTGCATTCTCCTTAGAGGGACAGAACCAATGTTTATGTTTCTTGTAGACTTCCTCAATTTATCAATATTTTTATTATAATAAATACATTTTTATAATAATAAAAAAATTTGTGAGAGGGAAAAAGAAAGACATTAGGATACTGAATTGAGATTTACACTGTGTCTCTAATCCCAAATTCTAACAATACTTGCTAGAAAAATTATTTACTCTCTCTGAAGCAGTTTCTTCCTGTTTGGAAATGGGAGCTCCATCTGTTTGATGGTCTCCATAATGGTCTGCACTTCTAGAAGTCCTTTTTTCTATTGCTCTAATATTAAATATATTCCAAGAATATTCCCATATATTTATGTGTCAAAGTCCTAAAAAATCAATTTTGGTATTGAACCTAGTAACTTAAATTTTGAAAATCTACATAAAAAATATAAGGAGACATTTGCCAAAGTATTTTTCTATCACAGTGTTTATTCCAGTATTACTTGTAGTGGTAAAAATTGGGAACAAACTAACTTCACAATAAAAGGAGATTGAATATACAAATTATACTTTGTCCATATGAAGGCAATAAGCTACACCTATTGGAATTCACATTGCTGAAAAAGATTTAGTGGTGTAGAGAATATTCAAAGTGACTTCCAAATGATAAAACCAGACTGAAAACAGGAAGTAGACATCTCAACTTTGTTAAAGAAAAAAACAAGGATATGTATATGTATTTGGGATAGAATAGAAAAAAAAAAACTAAGAGCAGTCTATAATTTTTAATTCTTTTACAACAAAGATTGATTTAATTTGTAATCAGAAATAAATATGATTAATCTCATTTAAATATTTCATAAATTTTGGAAAAGAAACATGCACACACCTTTACCTCACTAAACCCTCCTATCTTCAATAGCTCAGCAGCTTAAAGAAGAATCTTTGAGACTTGTGACAAGTGTTATGCCATCTCAGTGAGTTTCAAAAAGTTGAAATCACTCCATTATTTTTTTTACATGAACCGTTTGTGTCAAAACTACTGGAGACTCATTCTGGTTTTCTCAACTCATGTTATGAAGGCTCAGGAAAGCTAATTAAATTGTCATATAACAAAATTAGAAAAAATAAGACCATAAGGGATCCTTACTCTTATATTCTCCACTGTACCTCAGAGAGCTAAAAGAGTCTCAGGAATTATTCCACTGTCATTTTTCAATCTTCTCTATCTGGTTGCAAAATTAAGAATCAAAAAATCGGCTGGGCGCGGTGGCTCACGACTGTAATCCTAGCACTCTGGGAGGCCAAGACAGGAGGATCACTTGAGCTCAGGAGTTCAAGACCAGCCTCAGCAAGAGTGAGACCCCATCTTTACTAAAAATAGAAAAAAAAAATAGCTGGGTGTGGTGCCACCTGCCTGTAGTCCCAGCTTCTTGGGAAGCTGAGGCAGGAGGATCACTTGAGCACAGAAGTTTGAGGTTGCAGTGAGCTAGGCTGATGCCATGGCACTCTAGCCTGAGCAACAGAGTGAGACTCTGTCACCGAAAAAAAAAAAAAATAGAATAAAAAATCTCTAGACCTGACTCACAATGAGTTATATAGCACAAAGACATCTGAAAGGGTTGTAGTAGTAATTTAAAAGGAATAAAACTATTAAATGATCTAAGACACTAAGATTCTTAAAAGTCTGGCATTATCCCCACCAAAGTCAGGTAAGAGGGCTCAAATACCTTTCCAAATACAATGGTTTCTTAAGCCTTGGTGAATAAGAATTTCCCCATTCTTCTAGATTCTGTAGCAGTGTAGCTAGACATCATGGTACCTGAATAGATTCCATTAAATCTTTTAACAATCTAACTAAAAATGTAGCTACTAAAAAGGTAGTTTTCAATATGGAATTTCAACAATTACATGCATTTATCCACATCCCTCCACTCAAAAAGCATTTTCCGGTCATGTGGTGTTGCGACTCAGTGACCATGCTCTGACCGTTTGCGGCTGGTGTTTGTCCCCGGGACCCCAGTCACACCGCTCACAACATGACTGACATCCGGAAAGATCACGAGAACTGCACCACTGCTTTGGCACCCCTTCAAGAGCTGCTTAGCAAGGAGCTTGTGACTGCTGACCATCTGGTTGGAAACCCTGGCAATGATTTGTTTAATATCAGAGTTAATATGATGTCTGTCAGTAGGAAGCATGTTGTGGGATTGTAACCACCATGGTAGCCGGTGTTAGGCTGACTCTTAGTATTATCTTTGTTTTCACCTGCTCATTAGTTTCTGGGAAGATAATTCTGTGGGGTCTCTTTCATGATCAAATATTTGATTATTAGAAATTGTAATTTAACATACTCTGTGTTTTATGATCTTAAATGTTAGAAGAATAGTTCTCAGGATTACATAGAATTGACAGATTTTGATGCTTGTGAGGACTTTAGAACTATAGGAACCGTTAGTCCTGATGTTGTCAGCATGGTTCCATATGGGCACCTTAATTAGATATTATTTAAGCTAATATATCACACCAAAGATGAAGAAACTGAAGCTTAGGGAGATTAAAAAAAAAAAAACTACCTAAGGCCATTGTGGCAGAATGAGGCTTAGAACCTCATTTTTTAACCCAATTCCATATGTTTTTTATACACTGCCCATACTTGTTCACATTTCTTGAAAGTTTTAATATGACTCTTGGGGATTTAGAGAAATAGAAAAAAATTAAATATTAATTGTATACGATTAAAGTTATAATTAATTCTAAGTTGAGCTGGTTATATTCCTGAATTTTGTAGGCTTATCCTATTAGTACTTTCATCTGTTGTCACAGAAGCCCAAAAGTCTGATTTTCCCCTTATTTCTGCCACAGACCTAAGAGCTTTCCTCTTGCAAAATTCCTGACCCGAGTTTGTCTTTTTCTCATCTCAAAATTAGGATAGAGATTGCAGTGTTGGAAATAGTACATACTCTCTTTTATTCCCATGGATTCTCTCACCATGGGTAGAGGTAGCCTGACCGGGCTCTGACAGAGATATAGCACAATGGAAATGTCTTTGGGTATGGAGGGAGAGGTAGGTTGTGGAGAACAGATATGGTCTGTTGTCCATAGTTCTGAAATGTCATTTTAGCCTAACTCAGGAATAGTAAGTGACTTTGGTGCAGCAGCTTCTCTCCAGAAATCTGAATAAGATGAGGGAAGAATTTTATGTGGAACAGAATGGGGGAAGCACAAAGTGAAAAGAATGTAGAGAGGACATCAGATAGGAATGGTCTCTCACTGATTAGGGAGAAAAAACAAAAGACTATTCTTTTGATATAGTAGTCAATTTTTTTGCAATTTTAAGAAGAGTTTTTTTTTGTTTTTTTGTTTTTTTTCCTGCTAGGAAATGGGTAGGCATGTGGCCTTCCCAGTCCTACAAATCTGTGTCTACCTGTTCTCAATGATTGGCTCAGGTCTTAAACAGCCAGGCATATTTTCTCTGGACAAAACCATTAAGTAAACACTCATGCATATTTCTCTGGATGTTAATTTTAAAATAAGCTTAGTTTTTCTGGTCAGCTCTTCTCGATTTGGGATATAAAGGAATAGAAGGATGTGACAAGGATGATCAAAATGCTGCATACTGCAGACAGGAACCATGGAAAGGCGATGGAGACACAAAACTGAATAATGAAAAATTTTATTGCAGTTTAGTAAGAGAATTATCCATATAGTTAGTTTTCATTGACTTCTAGGTATTGAGATAAACAATTCTCAGGCATTAGTCCACTTGATTGTCAGACTAGTCTTAGGAGATTGACAACATTTTCACTGTTTTTTGTTTGTTTTAGATGAGAAAACTAAGACTAACAGAAATTTAAAAAAAAAATGTTTAGACAAATATCGCATGTGGCAGAGTTCAAATTCAAATCTTTTGATTCCACAGTTCATGTCTTTAACAATTTGGCAATATACAGTGATATGTATGACAATGGAAGTATGCAAAAAGTGCCACCTGGGTTTCAGGAAATAACAAAATTGTCCATTCTCTCTCAAGTCTGAACTAGATGATATGTGGTGGCAAATTGAAGTGAAAGAGAAGGAAGGAGCAGACAGTGATATCAAAACTGAGCTTTGAAGGTCAAAAAGAAGAAGGTCATCATGCATTGCAAATAGGGTCAAGAGTATACACAAAGTTCTCAGATGGTTTTATGTTTAGGGAGTGATAAGTTGTCAATAGGCATTTCCTATGATGGAAACCACTAAAGCATTTAAATTATATCCCATGGGCAATGGTAAATAAACCACTGTGCGATTTTATATAGGATAGTGACATTTATGTTGCAAGATACCCCCAGTGACAGTGTGGAGTTTACAGAATCATTCTTCTCATTAGAAATTGATGTAAGCCCACACTCCAGCAGTTTTAGTGAGATGTGGCACAGTGAAAAGAAGAGTGGAGAGAAGATCTGGGGTCTTCAAGCCATGAATTTTTCTTACACTGTGACTTTGGACAAATCATTAACCTCCGGGAAACGTAATACTTTATTGGCTAGATTTCATGGGGCTAATCCTTTAACATCCTTTTGAGATAGTATTTATACATCACTTTCCTACTCCTCTTCTGCTAAACAAGACAATATTGTCAACAACCCACTCAGTTATTCTGGATCTTGTTATTTCATTTATGGATGGCTTTGGTCCTCTATATTTTCACTATCTCTCTTCTATTACCAGTCAGGTAACCATTATATTGCTCATTTGCACCTCTACTAGAGAGAAAAGATGTGATAGCCAAACCAATCAACATTTTATTTGCTTGCAACTCTTGTAAAAAGTTTACTGAGGAGAAAAGTATAAAAAAGTAATGAATACAATAAGATGTAGGGCTGTTCTGTTCATTTCATTTCTCTGAACTGTGTTTCTTTCCACTAAGTTTGTATAATCAAGAATCTGATTTCAATTTTTCTTGCACCTTAAACATTATATACTGTTTTCCTTCCCTCCCCATGTTTTTTCCAGAAAATGGAACTGAAGTAAATTAAGTTTTAAGTGGATTTCAAAACATACTACATCAAATAAATAACAAGATTTCAATTAGAATCTGAATCTCCTGATTTCTTGATCTGTCCGTAGTCCTGAGTTCAGTCTACTCTATGTCCTCTAAATATTCTCATGGGTTAGACACAAAAATCTCAGCGGAAATGATTGCTGCTTCAGGATGACCATTTAATTCATCATCCAAGCAAGAACATCTGTGACAGTGAAAAGGGACACAATAAGAATTACTCCAGGTCAATGGGCATCATCTAGATTTATTCCAGGCTTGCATGTCTATTCTCTATTTAAGTATAAGCAAAGGCCATCCTAATACATGGCCTAAAAATACTGACTAGTGAGTCTCCAGAGGACAATACCTGGGTCACTCTACAAGTTGGAGCTGCTCTAGTCAGCTTAAAACAGGAAATAATGACAGGTGACATGTAAAGCCAATTCCTAAAGGAGCCCATGGACCATTGGTAATGTTAGTGAATTTGAAGGCTAGAGAAATTGAGCTCTGATTTCATTATGCCTCACCAAACCTTCATTAATTTGTTTGTTAATTGGTTGATTCATTCATTTTCACAAAATGAGCACCTCCTAAGCTTCAGCAACTATTCCTTAAGTACAGTATTGAACCAGGTATAGTTCCTGTCCTAGAGTAATTTGCAATCTAATAAAGAAGACAGATTAATGAACAAACATTTACTGTCCAGAAGAATAAATGCTAGTAAAGTAATAAACTAGTTTCTGGAACACAAAGGGAAAAAAGTACTATTTCTCAGGAAATTGACTACCATAATGAATCCTCTAGATGGAGCAGGAAAAGTAAATAAAAAACACAAAGATATTAAATAATTCTGTTAGGTCAGTGCCAATCATAATCCCAAAAGACACAATCCTGAACACCATAATTCTGAATGTTGAAATCCTGAAAGATCAAAATCCTTAAAATCTAAATCCCTAAAGCCTAAAATCCCTAACATCTAAAATCCCAAAAATCACAATCCTGAAAGAATAAAATTCTCAATGTTGAAATCTTGAAAGTCAAATTCTGGGGAAGGGATTTAGTGCATTTTTGGTTTGTATGCAAGATAGTTGCATCATGTCAGTTGCAGCATGTTAAGTGGAACTACTACCTTGTTATTGTCTTTACTTGGGAACTAATTATAGTTTAAGGAGATGGTATGGGTACCAAGTTGACAATGGGTGGACTTAATTTTAGGTGTCAGTTTGACTGGATTAAGAAATACCTAGAAACCAGGTAAAGCATTATTCTGGGTGTGCCTATGAGGATGCTTCCAGAGGAGATTAGCATGTGAATATGAGTGGACCAGGAAGGGAAGATCTACCCTGAGTTAGTACTGGTGGGTACCATCCAATCATCAAGGGGTCAAAGAGGACAAATGGAGAAGGTGAATTGGGTCTCACTCTAAGAGCTAAGACAGGATTTTCTTCTGCTGCTGTGGACATCACAAATTTGACACCATGAGAGTGCATTAACACAATGTTGACTTTGTGTGTAAGCAGTGTGCATGTACATAAAAATGTTGAAACTTCCTCAATAAAGGAAAATATGTTCTTTTTATGCATCTGCATTTGTGAAAGATATAATTTCTTGAGATTGCAGTTATTTGGGTGACTGCATATGTGGTGATGACCCATAATGGATTTTGATCAATTTTGCCAAAAGATTTAGGTAATCCCTCTGGTATTTCAGATGACCACAGTTATAAAACTGGGTGCACTTGGTTATTAACCATAGTTATATACACTTTTACATTTTACATTTTGCATATTTGTTTATGGGTACAGTTCCTCCGCTCACAACTGTTATACTCATGCAACTGTCATTAGTATACCTAATTATCTGTGGTTGTAAAAATATATATACTATTGTTGCCTATTTTATTGTATAAAGTGGACTATGATGTACTCTGTTGTGCTTTTATGTTTCTCGGATAAATTCTCTTTTAAAAATGTAAATAAATGTGTTTTAAAGAATTTTTAAATTATTTTTCAAGAACTATGCTTTTGGGATTTTGGGATTTCAACATTCAGGACTATGGCATTTAAGGTCATGTCTTTCAGGATTGTGGTCCACATTCATGTTAGATATACTAGGTACAGTTGTGCCAGTTACTTTTGTATTCATTAGGCTATGACCAGATTGCCTGAAAGGCTGGGGAACTTGGGCTTCATCTTACGGATAATGAAACACAATCCATGTTTTTGTTTTTGATTTAAAGCAGATAAATGATATAAACAGAATTGTATTTAAAAACATAATTCTGCTGGTAGTATTAAGAGAAATTGATTCTAGATAATGTCCATGCTTACGAAGTTCTTTGGAAACCTATATATATTCATGAGGTATATATTTAAATGTCTTAAAGACATACAGGTTAGGTATTTTTTTTGTTACAAAGATACCGCCCACCTTCTTTTCTCTCACTTTGGCTCCACTCTCTTTTATGCTCATATTTCCTTAAGTATTTATTATTATTATTATTATTTCAGAATCTCATGACACAGTGATTCCTTTTTAGGTTAAATCAGAAATTCCCTTTGTTCTTCTGCTTTCTTAGAAGCTACTTTTTCTAAGAGATTTTCCTTTCTTTGTTTTCTCTCTATTAACAAAATGAAGCCAAATAATAAATATTTTTTTTTCCTCTGTTCCCCCTTTTTTTTTTAAGCTGGTTTCCATTTTTTCTGATTTTCTTATTGCCTTTGATCAGAAAGAGAGAGCTGCCTTCACTGACTTCATTACCATCAAATTTGCTGAGTCATTTGTAATTTTCTTTGAATGCTAAGGCCTTCAATGTCGTTAGAGATGAGGTCCAAGTCTGGTTGGTTTTTGAATATAATTGAGTCAAATTACATATTCTAATTGTACATCCTAATTTTTAATGAAGCCAAAATGAGAAGGGGTCACAAGGGTGCATGTACTTACAAAATCTTTCATGAGGTAATAGAGAAATAGTGATTCATATCTTTCACTGTTGCATTTTCAAGGAGAAAAGTTGCTTTACAAAGAAGCCAGAAAAAAGATAGAAACTGAAAGAAATACAGGAAAATCTGAGCTTCAAAAGGCATGTTTTAATTATCAAAGATGAGCTAAAAGAGTTTTGTCAGATAAATTATAGAATTATTACTTGCTTTATAGAAGTTGAGTATATGTATGTTCCGTGAAATAAGAATATGGCCCTTGATTCATGTTAGTATATTGCTTTACTCAGTGGTTTTCTTCAAGTCTTTTTAACTGACTTTAGATTTTTAAAAAGTGGCTATAATATTTTTCAGCTCTTACAAATAGTAATATATGTTTCCACTTGAATCTTGACTTGGATATGTAACTTACTTTGATCAAAATGACATTTAAAAAGTAATAAAAGACAATGATTGAAATGTGCTTTCCATTTCTTCTGCTTCTTTTGGGACCCAGCTACTTTGTGAAGAAGCTTACGAGAGTCCTACAGATTCTGAAGAAAGGTGACCTAGTTGCCCTTGCTGCTCCAGCCGACAATCAGAAATGTGAGTGAGACGACCATCTAAGACCAAGAAGCCCCAAGGAAACCCAGCAGCTTGTTGTAGTTGTGTAAGTAAATCCAGAGGAGATGATCAGAAGAACTGCTCAGCTAAGTTCAGCACAAATTGCCCTCCATATAGCAATAAATTACTATTGTTTTAAGCCACTACATTTGAAAGTGGATTATAAGCATCAAAAGCTAACATAATGTGTTAATGTGTCTCGAGCTGTGATAGGCCAAGTTCTAATGTGATCCCAAGATTCTTGACCACTGTGTGCCCTGTATGATCTGTGAATACAACACGCTACCACTCCTGTGATTAGGCATAGGTGAAGGGATCTTGCAGATATAATTACAGTCTCTAATCGGATGACTTTGTCTTAATCGAAGGAGAAGTTATCTTGAGTGGGCCTGCCCTAATGAGGTATGTCTTTAAAAAAGGTAAGAAGGACTTGAAACAGAAGTAAACAATCTTTTTTTGTGGCCTTAAAAAGTATTCTGCCATGTTGCGGAGATGATCACATGGCAGAGAATGGTGAGAAGACTTTTAGATAGATAAGAATATCACCTAAGTGATAGCCAGAAAGAAATTGGGCACTTAAAATAGTTAAGATGATAAAATTATGTTTTATATATACTTTACAATTAAAAATAAAAGTAAATAGATCTGTTAAAAAGAAATTGGGTATCTCAGCTCTTCAGTGAAAACTTTTAATGACCAGTATCTTGGAAGAGGACCTAGAGTCTCAGATGATGTCATAGCTCTAGCTGAAATCTAGATTTCAAATTGGCGAGACTTCTAGCAGAGGCTCCAGCCAACCTATACCTGGACTCTTGACTCATGGAAACTGTGAGATAAATTTGTGTTATTTTGTTATGCAGCAAGAAAAAGCAAATACACCAACCTAGGCCTTCCACTATCAGATATAGCCAAAACTGTGGCTTACAGAGATTATCAGTTTACAGATTTCTTTGCCAGGTTGTAAATTTTGGTAGAAGGGAGAAATAAGATTCTTTTGTTTGAAAAGAGCCATTTTCTCTTTCCTCTAGGCTCATAGAAAATGTAGGCCCTTTCAATGTCATATTAAAATAAAACAAAGAAAAAGATTTTATCTATAAGTGATGGTGTCTTCAAAAGCTGATATTCAACTGGAGTCAGAGGATTGGATTATATGACCTCTTAAGGAAATTTCTTGCTCCTATAATGCAGTGGCTCAGAATAATGCCATCTTTTTTTGATCTTAAAAGTGCTGAAAAGGATTTAAAATTATAAGTCAAAGTGCATGACTGATGGGATTGTTAATGTTGAAAAAGAAATGACTTGTTCTCTATTATAACACAAACAAAAGGAACATAACTTCCACCAAGGAAAACAAAGACTAGCGGAAAACTGTCTATTGATAATATAAATGGCATAATGAAGCCGGTAAAAGTCCCAGCTGGTTACAAACACAGATACAGACTAGCCAAATCTCCATGTGGCGGAATGGTTGCAGAGCTTTCTCTGACAGAACAATGACAAGAGATTTCAGTGAATATGCATTGATTTAGCAAGGCCTCGGACAAATCCATCTTTACTGAGTGGCATATACAAGTTCCCTGTCATTAAGTACAAATCAAAGCATTTAAAATACATGCAAGAAAAAATTTTCAATCCTGCAAGGCTTAGCACCATGCAGAGAGCACCATAGGACATCAATTTTTTTATGGCGTAATTCCTGTACCACTTTCCTGGATCTATCTCATTTTGCACTTCTTCGTTTGCCCTGATTCTCCTAAGTTCTGACCTTTTGATATGTTCACTCTGGTACTTTTCTAGCTATAGCCTCTGCTTACTTTCTGGAATATGATTTACATTTTCCCCTGTATATGCTGTCTTTATCCCATGTTGCAAAATGCTGAGACCTTCAACTTTAGGTAGCCACTTTCTCTATGAGAAATGCTTTCATCAGGTTCATCTCAGCTCTTCCCACAAGACTAAGACAAAACTTAGGCATTATCACATCCTGTGCAAACACCATTTTCATTCTCATATAATCATTCTAATGCTTTGAAAATTCTCTGGCTGTTTTTATGGAGAATGAGGACTTTGAACCAGATCTTAAAGATTGGAGGGAATGGCTGGTGCCTCAAAGGAAGAGGAAAATATTTTGGGACCTAAGAGACTATAATAATAATGACACTTTGCACTTTGACATACCCAAGTATATTCATGACTACAAATGTGAGTACATGGGACCAAGACCCAAAATGGCTCAAATACACTAAAGGGTTATTTCTTTCACAAATAAAAGTACAAAGTGGTATGGTATGGCATCTATGCTCTAGAAAGTCATCAGATATCTAGAGTTCTTCTCTCTTGCAATTTATCCACACACAAAAATAATTTTCTTCCTCTGCATGTGCTAAGACAGCCCTCACCAATTTCATTTTTTCAGCTATTTTCTTAGGCTGAGGTATAAGGCATGCTCGGGGTGTTTCGCACATCATTTTCATTCACATTGCAATGTTTAAAACTTAGTTACTTGGCTTCATGTAGCTAAAAGAGAGTTTCATGGTTTGAGTGTGTCCCCTTCAAAATTCTCCTATTGAAAATTAATGACCGATGTGATGGTATTAAGAGGTGGGGCTTCTAAGAGGTAATTAGATCATGAGAGCTCCTCCCCTCATGCATGGAATTAAAATTCTTAGAAAAGAGACATTATATAATGTTGGGGTCTCTTGCCCTTCTGCCTTCCTGCAAGTGAGGACATACTATTCCTTTTCTACAGAGGATGTAGTCCTCAATTGACATTTGAACATGATGGTGCCTTGATGTTGGACTTTCCAACTTTCAGAATTGTGAAAAAATAAATTCTTCTTCATAAACTATCTAGTCTCAGATATTTTGTTATAGCAACACAAATTAACTAAGACAGAGAGGCTTCTACTACTTTAGAAGAATTAGAGAAATTATACTGGGAGACATCTAGCAGTAAGAAGATGATCATAATTTCAACTATAAATATTTTGATTGAAATTATAATGAGTGATTTATTCAACATATTTTAATTAAGCACCTACTGTGTTCATGGCACAGTTTTAGGGTCTTTGATTATATCAGTGAACAAAACAAAGATCCCTATTATGTGAAATTATTGATATATTTGTAAGTATAAGATGACTCTAAAATGGATAAGAAATGTGAGATTGGAATTTATGTGAGAATTTAGCAACAGAATTAAGTTCTTATCAAGTGTAATTCATTGGACTAGGAACTTGAACTGCATTATATTTTTAGTCATTCCAACAACCACAAGAAATATTTATTATTGTTTCCAAGACTACATACACATTAAATGGTGAAATTTAAATTTGAACCCATAAATAAGCTCTTGATTATAGTTTGGCGTTTACCTGAAACCGTGAATAAACAGTGTGATAGAAGTTAAAAAGCATGAAATTTTGAGGCAAAAAGACCTGAACTTAACACTTTGCTCTGCCAATTATTGACAGTGTGAGTTTTGTGGTCTCTCAGTTCCCTGGTAATCATGATCTTCCATGGCCCAAACAACACAGATTTGAGAAAGTTATGTTGGTCTCTCCCATGTGTTTGCATTTCTAGTTTGTGTAAACCTCCATGAGCCAATCCATATGGCAGCAATCTCTAGAGATAATCCTGACTCACAGAAAAAATTTACTTCTCCCCTCTGACATAGGAAGCATACCCTCTTTCTATCCTCAGCTTCCACCATATTATTTCATACCTTCTATAACAATGGGCCCCAAACTTTTAGTATAAGAATCACCTAAGGACTCTATTACAATGTGGATGATTAAAACTTTATATTAAAACTCACAGATGATTTGATTCAGTCAGTCTGGGGTGGGGAATGGAAATTGCATTTCTAACAAATTCTCAGATAATCCCAAAGTTTTTAGTCTAATGATCACAAAGCATTAGAACCACTGTCTTACACATGTACTTTCTCCTCTTACTTCATTGTCTACTGTACAATTCTTGTATTTTCTTTTTCTTGGAAAGGAGGAAAAAAGCACAAGTAGGAGGAGCTATGGAGGGAGACTATTTATATGGGCCCTTGGGCCCTCTTTTAGGAGATAATATTTAAACCTAAAGACAAGGAAAACTGCCATGATCTATGCAGGGAAGAACATTCTAGGTGAAAGACACAAGCTTAGCAAATTCAGGCAGAAAGATCCATAAGTAAGAAGGTAGAGGCACTGTGAAGAAGATGTCCCAGGTATGAGATAAAATAGAATCTACTGTATAATTCATAACCTCTCAATCATAATTAGTGGAAGTCTCAAACTATTTCACAACATTGAACGTGCAAAAATTAAACAAACTTTTGGAAGGTAATTCACTCTTAGAGACATGTATAGTATTTTTTCCAGGCATAGAAAATGTGTTTGCTATTTAAATTGTATGACAAGATGAAGAAAGAAAGTACTGTTCAAACTAATCTTGATACAAAGAAATAAAATACTTTCTTCATCTTTCCAATGTTCTAAATTACATTGTACAAATAAGTACTAGTTTTACTGTGTTTTTAATTTTTCTATACATCTACAATGATAAAAAACTTTTTAATGTTTTGACAAAAGTTTTCAAATGTTAAAATATGGTCATAGTTATTTGATTATAAATGTTGCTTTGCAGTTTCAGATTGCATGGTCAGTTTTACAGCTCTGCAATACAGTACAAAGTGAGTATTACCTATACTTATATGTTCCTAAGTATAGAAAGTCCCCTTTATGGTTCTACTGAACCAACAAGTAGCTATATTAGCAAATTACCCAAAGTCTCCAGTCTTTACCTCTTAATCATCCACCCCAGGAATAGTACGATCCTTGAAAAACACAGGAATTAGGGGTGCTGACCTCCCTGGGCAGTCAAAAACTGTGTATACCTTTTGACTCCTGAAAATCTTAACTACTATTAATAATAGCCTACTACTCACTATTAGAAGCCTTAGCAATAACATAAACAGTTGATTAACACACATTTTGTATGTTATGTGTATTATTATATACAGTATTCTCACAATAAAGTAATCTAGGGAAAAGAAAATATTATTAAGAAAATCATAAGGAAAAGAAAATATATTTACTATTCATTAAGTGGAAGTGGATAATCATAAAGGTCTTCATCCTCATTGTCTTCACGTTGAGTAGGCTGAGGAGGAGGAGGAAGAACAGGGATTGGTCTTGCTGTCTCAGGGATAGCAGAGGGGGTAGAAACTCCACCTATAAATGGATTTGCACAGTTCTAACCCATGTTACTTAAGGGTCAATTGTATATGGTTGGAATTTACTGCTGTGATTTAACCAGTGACCTGATGATATTGGTGACCTACAATAATACATTTCTTAGCTTCACACCATTGTACCCCCACTGAATGAAGTGAATGGTCTAGAGGGCACACTCTCCAATATGCCACCCTTATGCACTTGCCACTGGCTGTATTATTAATTTCCTAGAGTTGCTATAACAAAGTACTACAGACTGGATGGCTTGAAACAACAAACAAGAGAAATTTATTATCTTGCAGTTCTATAGGATAGAAGTCAAAATTTAAGGTGCCAGCAGGGCTATACTTCTTATGAAACCTATAGGAGAATCCTTCCTTACCTCTTCCTACTTTTGGGTGGTTTGTGGACAATATTTAGCCTTTCTTGGCATGAACCTGCATAATTCTAATCTCTGGCTTAATTATCTCATGAAGATCTCCCTATATGTCACTGTCTTTAAATGGTTGTCTACTTATAAAGAAACCTGTCAAATTGGAGTAGGAGCCCCTCCTACTCCAGAAGAACTCAAATAATTATATTTGCACTGACCCTATTTCCAAATAAGGTCCAATAACACTCACTTTTCCTGTCAATGTACTATGTAAACTAGCCATAGTTCATACACTTAGGCTATGAGACCTAGCCTCTCTTAGCCTCCATTGCTTTAATAGTATATTTGGGATATTAATTCTTAGTTGTAGGGTACTTATAAAGATTAAATAGACATATTTGTAATGTGCGTGTCAAAAGTTCATGTCTCCTTAAACAGTGTTTTCTGAGCACCATCCCACCCAAGCATTTATAAATTAAATCACTCATTAAACACTTGACATTTACTGCCTTATATTACTGATAAATGCCACGGTCTATGTTGGGTCACCTAACTACATTGCGAAACACACCAAAATAATTGTGCGCTAAGTATGATTTTGTAATTCCTAAGAATCTAGGACATGTCTGAATATAGCATAGATGTTTAAAAAGCTTTATTGGCTATTCCATCACTGAATAAAATTAACTATATATAAATGACCCTGGTTCTTGAATAATCAGATCAAAATAAAAATCTGATTTTCAGCATTGAAATTTGACAGGAAAAATAAAAAACAGCAGAATGATGTACACAACTGTTTTCTTTTTACTTTCAGGATAACATGGGAATATGAGTACTAAACAAAACAAGTAACATTTTTCTCTGCAGAAGTGTTTTTGTTCAGGTGAAGGCAAACAGATTATCTCAGCTTGGAAGGTAGAGAAGTATTTTACAAAAAAATGATTTGGGGTGGAAATGTGAGAAATTCTGATTTTAGATTTTTCTGGTCATGAGCTTTTTAAGACAGTAAATTTCCTTATAAAAAGGAGTTGTAGAATTATTCACTGTGAAATCTTAAAAATCTAATGATAGAAGATCTAGGAAAAAATAGCATATATCAGTGAAACTAGATAAAAGAACTCAAAATAGCTTGAGCAATATGAGCAATCAATGTGTTAAAAGACACATTGAGAAAAGAGTGGTTGGTGTATAAATAGTACAGATTAAATTGCCTATCCATTTGAAAGAAAACAAAGCCAGACCACACCCTTACACAGTATGGAGAAATAATCAGATAAAGATTTCAGTGAGAACATGAAAGAGTAAGAATATAAGAAAATTTTCAGAAGATATTTATTTGACTGAATTTTAAATATAAATGACCAAGTTCAAAGTAAAAATACAAAGATGTATCATACAAACACTAACTGAAAATAAATAGCTGCATTGATATCATATCAAGCAGACTTCAGAACAAGAGGAACATTATGTAAATATAACACAGTTGATTGCCCAAGAATATATGACAATTCTAAATATATATGCACTTAGCAGTGTGTTAAAGTACATGATGAAAATCTCATAGAACTAAAAGAAAATCCAGAATTATAGCTGGAGGTGTCATTCCTGTATCTATCAGTAATTGATATTATTAATCACTGATAGAACAAGTAGAGAAAAAATAAGAATATAGAAGAATTGAATTACCTGATAACCAAAAAACCTATTTGATATTTATAGGAGATTCTACCCAACAAAATGAGAATACACTTAATTTTCAATATAAATAGAGCATTCATCAAGACGAGACCATGTTCTGGGCTATAAAACAAATCTCAATAAACTGAAGATTGGAAATCATGCGAAGTATGCTTAATTGCCAAAATGGAATGAAACTAGAAGTAAACAACAGAAAGATAGCTGGAAAAATCTCCAAATATTTGGAAATTAGGTAGCATATGTCTAAATTACCTATGTATCAAATAAGGATTCTCAAGATAAATTGAAAACTATTTCAGATTGAATAAAAATGAAAATATGACATATCCAAATTTGTGGTATGCAGCTATAGAAATGCATAAAACTGTGAAAGCATTAATATTTTTTAATCAGGCTGAAGTGCAGTGGTGTGATAATAGGTCACTAAAGCCTCAATCTCCTGAGCTACGGTGATCCTCCTGCCTCAGCCTCCCCAGTAGCTGGGACTATAGGCAGGCATGTGCCACCATGCTTGGCTAATTTTTAAAAAACATTTTTGCTTAGACAAGAGTGTTGCTATGTTGCCAAGTTGGTCTTGAACTCCTGACCTCAAGTGATTCTCCTGCCTCAGCTTTTAAGAAAATAATCTAAGCTTCCACCTTAAGAAGCTAGAAAAAGAACAATCTAAAGCACAAACTAAACTCCAAGCAAGTAGAAAAGGAAAACAATAAATATAAATAAATGAAATTAAAAATAGAAAAACATTAGATAAAATCAATTAACAATTGATAAAATTAATAAACCTCTAGCCAGACTGACTAAGATAATAAGTGAGAAGGTACACTATACCATATCAAGATTGAAAGAGAGAATATCACTATAGATGTAATGGACATTAATAGGATTAAAGAAATAAAATGAATAACTCACAATACAGACCCCACAGATGTTAACAGGATTAAGGGAATAAAATAAAAAATCATTATAAGATTGAAACTTAGAATAAAAGCATTAATTCCTTGAAAGACAGAAACTACCAAAATATACTAAAAAAAAACCAGAATAATCACATATCAATCAAATACATTGAATTCACAGAGAAAACTTTTCTAACAAGGAGACAACATTCCCAGATCTTTGTTCTTATAAATTCTACTGAGTATCTAAGAAAAAACATAAAACTAATTCTACAGAATGTGCTCTAGCAAATAAGAGAGAGAACTTCTCAACCCATTTTATGAGGCCAGCATTATTCTATTGCCAAAACCAGACACAGGCATTATAAAAAAAAGTACAACAGCGTTTCTTATAAAAATAGATAAAAAAATCCTCAAGAAAAATATTAGCCTACTGAATCCAGTATTATATATAAAAAGATAATATGTCATGAAAAGTGGGATTATTCCCAGGAATGCTGGATCAGGACTCAAAAATTAATTGACCTAATTCATCATATTAACTGATGAATGAAGAAAACACATACCATCATTTCAACTGATGGAGAAAAATTATTTGACAAAACCCAACATCCATTTCTGATTTTTAAAACTCCTAGAAAACTTGGAGGATAAGGGGGCTATTTTTATAAACAGGTTTATTGAGGTATAATTGATATATGAAAAAAAGCCCTCTGCACATGTTTAATGTATATAATTTGATGAAATCGGACATATGCATACATCCACGATTCTAGTGTCACAATCAAAGCAATAAACATATTCATCACTTCCAAATGGTTTCTATGTCCTTTTTATGTTTTTTTTTCTTGGTAACAAAATCTTTATTATGAGAATTACTTTCTTAACAAATTTAGTGTGTATAATACTGCGTGGTTAACTATAAGCATTATATTATACAGCAAATCTCTATAACTTATTCATCTTGCACAATTAAAAGTTTATACCAATTAAGCAACAGTTCGCCATAATCCCCTCCCTCCAGCCTGTGGCAACCACCATTCTGTTCTCTGCTTCTATGAGTTGACTATATTAGATACCTCATGTAAGTCAAATCTATAAGTCAAATTATGCAGTATTTGTCCTTCTATAAGTGGCTTATAACTCTTAGCATGATGTCCTTCAGGTTCATCCATGTTGTCACAAATGGTAGAATCTGCTTCTTTTTTAAGGTTCAATAATATCCACTGACGTATGTAACATATTTTTCTGCATCCATTTATTCTGTTGATGGACATTTGGGTTGTATTCCTATCTTGGCTATTGTGAATAATGCCACAATGTTGAGACCAATATTGATGACTTTTTCCTCTAAGTTTTCTTCTAGTAGTTTTACAGTCCCAGATCCTGTGTTTAGTACATTAATCCATTTTGAGTTGATTTTGGGGTATTGTATGAGATAAGGGTCCAATTTTATTTTTACATATGGATATCTAGTTTTACCAACAACATTTGTTGAAGAGACTATCCTTTCCTCATCATGAATTCTAGGCACCCTTGTCAAAGATCACTTGGCCATATATGTGTGGGTTTGCAGTAGTCCCCCCTATTGGTGGGTGGGTAATGCATACAGTGTTGATGGATGGACAAAGGGATGATTCATATCCAGGGTAGGACAGGGTAGAATGTCATGAGATCTCATCATGCTACTAAAAATGGTGCACAGTTCATAACTGATGAATGATTTATTTCTGGAATTTTTCATTTAATATTTTCAGACTGTGTTTGATCACAAGTAACTGAAACCATGGAAAGTGAAACTGAAAATAATGGAGGAACTACTGTATTTTTGTAATCTCTATTCTGTTCAACTGGTCTATATGGCTGTCTTTATGCCAGCATCATACTGTTTTAAATACTGAAGCTTTGTAATATAGCTGGAAATCAGGAAGACTGATCCTTCCAGCTTTCTTCTTTATCAAGATTGCTTAGACTATTCTGGGTCTTTTGTGGTGCTATTTACATTTTAGGATTTTTTTCCATTACTATAAAAAATGCTATTGGGATTTTGACAGGAATACTCTTAGATCTATAGATCACTTTGGATAGTATGAACATTTTTAATAAGTCTTCCAATACATCAACAGATATGTCTTTTAATTTATTTGTGTCTTCTTTTAATTTTTTTATCAATGTTTTTTAGTTTCAGCGTGTAAGTCTTTCATCTTCTTAGTTAAGTTTATAGAACTATGCAATGATGAGTAAGGAGATCGAATTAGTAATCTAACATCTTCCAACAAGAAAAGTTCAGGACCATATGGCTTCATTGGTGAATTCACCAAACACTTAGTGAAGAAACAATGCTAATCCCTCTCAAACCCCTCGAAAAATTTGATAGGAAGGAATGCTTCCAAGCCCATATTGCAAAGTCAGCCTTATACTGATACTAAAGCCAGATAGGAACACTATAAGTAAAGAAAAGTAGAGATTAATATCCCTGATGAATATAGATGCAAAAATCTTCAACAAATGCTAGCAAACTCAGGTTAGCAGCACATTAAAAATATTATGCACCAGGATTACTTTCCATCTCCCCATACCTTTCCACCACATTAATGGGGCTCATGTGTAATAAAAGAGGATTATGACAGAAAAAACTGAACGTTGCAGACCTTTTTAGTTTAACAGCTCTAGGGAAACACAAAGACAACAGAGGAGGGAAAAATAAAGACACCAGAGGAAATTTTAACCTCTTACCCCTACAGCTACAACAAACTAAACACTGCCCAACTTCTACTCATATAAGTATAAACCTCACTCTAAAGGCCAATGTAATTTTAATTCCTTCTACCCAGTACATCATGTTCAATTTTCAATGAAAAATTACGAAGATATGAGAAGACAAAAATTATAGCTTAAATAGAAAGAACAAGTGTCAGAAACAGACCAAACATGGCACAGATTTTGGAATTATCAGTTTAATAATTTAAAATAACTATGGTTAGTATTCGAAGATCCGCAATGGAAAAAGTGGACAACATGCAAAAACAGATGGGTAAAGTAAGCAAAGAGATGTGAGTTCTATAAAAGAATTAAAACGAAAGGCTAGAAACCAATAATACTGTAAAAAATTAAGACAGATTTGATAGGTTTACCAATACAGACACAATGAGGAAAGAGTAAATGAGCTTGAAAACATATCAATAGAAACTTCTAAAACTAAAATGCAAAGAGGAAAAAAGAATGGAAAGGATGAAACAGTATACAAGTAATGTAAAAAAATTTCAAATGTTACAACATATATATGCATATATATAGTATGTGTGTATGTGTGTATATATATTATGTGTATTATGTGTGTGTATATATATAATGGGAATACCAGAAGAAGAAAGAGAAAAAGGAACACAAAAAATATCTGAAGTAATAATAATTGAAGATTTTTCAAAATTAATGACAGACACCAAATTCCATATCCAGAAAGTGCAGGGAATACCAAACAAGATAACTACCAAAAAATCTACACCTAAGCATGTTTTCAAACTTCAGAAAATCAAAGAAAAATCTTGGAAAAAGCTAGAGGAAAAAATCACCGTATATATGGAGAAGGAAAGATAAGAATTACATTAGGCATCTCTTAAGAAATCATGCAAGTGAAAAGAGAGTAAAGTAAAATGAAGAATTAAAAGAAAAAAGAAACACCAGTCTAGAATTCAGTATCCAGTGAAATTATTTTTCAGAACAAAAAAGAAATAAAGACATTCTTTGACAAAAAAAAAAAGAAAAAAATTGTGAGACTTGCCTCCAGTAGACCTGCCTCACAAGAAATGTTAAAATAAGTTCTTCAGAAAAAGAAAAATGATATAGGCCAGAAACCCGTATCTACATGAAGAAAGGAAGAGTGTTTGAGAAGAATAAATAAAGGTAAACTAAACCTCTTATTTCTCTTATTCTTAGGTTAATGGAACAGGTAACAGTTTGTTTGACATAGTAAATGTATTCATTGATTATAGCTTGTGGAAAAGTTGAATGAACAGTATTGCTATGAGGGACAGGAAGGAAGAATTGAGAATACTCTTTTATAAGGTACATGTACTATTGGTGAAGTAGTTTAGTTTTATTTGAAAGTGGACTTGGAATAGTTGTAAAGTGTATTACAAACTCTAGGACAACCACGAAAAAATGTAAAAATAAAGTTATGATTGATATGCAAAGAGAAGATAGAAAATGGAATGATAAATTATTTACTTAATACCCAGAGTAGAATGAAAAAGAGTGGAAGGCAAAAGAAAGGAAAAAGAAGAAAGAAGAAAGAAAAAATAAAGAAAAGAAAGAAAGAAGGCAAAGAATAGAGAACAGTAAAAATATGATATGTATTAGTTCAACTATATGAATAGTCACTTTAAACATCAATGGTCTAAATATGCCAATTAAAAGTCAGAGACTATCAGAGTAGTAAAAAAATAAGACCTACATATGTGTTGTCTATAAGAAACCCACTTTCAATATACAGATACAGATAGTTTAAAGTAAAGGAATTGAGAAAGATATAGCATGCCAACATTAGGCAGAATAAAGCTGGAGTAGCTATATTGATTTCAGATAAAATAGACTTCAGAATAAGGAAAATTACCAGGAATAAACAGTAATATTACATAATGATAAAGGTTTTAATTATCCAAAAGATATAACAATCTTTAATGCATGTGCATCTTAAAACAAATCATCAAAATATGCAAGGCAAAGACTGATAGAAATGCAAGGAGAAATAGACAAATTCACTATTGTAGTTGGAGACTTCAACACCCTATTTCTAGTAAGTGATAGATACTGCAGGCAGAAAATCAGTAAGCACACAGTTAAACTGAATAAGACCATCAATCAGCTGGCTCTAATTGACATTTATAGAAAACTTTATCCAACAACAGTAGAATACACATTCTTCTCAATCACACCTGGGACACTCACCAAGATACATTACATTCTGGACCATAAAACACACCTTAACAAATTTAAAAGAATGGAAATCATGAAAAGTGTTGTCTCAGAACACAATGGAATTAAACTAGAGATCATAACAGAAAGATAGCTGTAAAACACTCAAAATACTTGAAAATTAAACAACACACTTCTAAATAACATATAGATCAAAGAAGAAGTCTCAAGAGAAATTTAAAAATATTTTTACTAAATGAAAATGAAAATACCACTTATTAAGATTTGTGTGATCCAGGAAAAACCGTGTTTAGAAGGAAATTTATGGCTGTATAATGCATGGATTAGAAAAGAAAATAAAAAATCTTTTCTACCAAACATAGCTTTATTGAAATACAATTCATCTAGCATACAATTCATTCATTTATAACATACAATTCAGTAGTTTTTAGTATATTCACAGATATGTGGACCCATCACCACAGTTAATTTTTTAATATTTTAATCACTTACAAAGAAAACATCATATCCTTTAGCTATCACTTTTGTATCACCCCATCCCATACATACCCCATGCTCAACCCTAAGCAATCACTAAGTTACTTTCTGTATCTATATATTTACCTGTTCTGGAATTCATATAAGTGGAATCATATACTACATGGACTCTGTGTCTGGCTTCTTCTACTTATCATAATATTTTCAACCCTTATCCAAGGTGTAGCATGTATCAGTGCTTTTTATTTAAGGTTCAAATAGTTTTCATTGTATAGATTTTCTTTATCCATTGTCTGTTGATGGCCATTTGAGTTGTTTCCTTCTTTTACTGTCATGAATAATACTACTATAAATACTTATGAAGAAGTTTTTATGTGGGCATATATTTTTATTTATCTTGGGTATATACCTATTAGAGGAATTGCTATTATAATTAATGTGACAACTCTATGCTTAATTGTTTGAGGAACTGCAAGACTATTTTCCACAGTGGCTACACTAGCAATTTTACATTTCTACCAGCAGTGTATGAAGATTCCTATTTCTCCATATCCTCAACAATACTTGTTATTATCTATCTTTTTGATACTAGCCATCCTAGTAGATGTGAAGTCATAGCTCATTGTGATTTTAATTTGCATTTCCTGATGACTTATCATGTTGGACATATTTTTTTAAATTTCAAAATATTAAGGAGTACAAATGTTTTTATTACATAGATAGCTTTTATAATGCTTACGTCAGGAATATAAGTGTGCCCATCACCCAAATAGTGTTCATTGTACATGTTAAATAGGTTTTTTACCCCTCTCCCATCTCCTTCTTTATTTCTAATAATTTTTACTTCTCTCTGTACCTGTGTGTGCCCATAAATTAGTTCTAAATTGTTAGTACATGTGGTGTACCCTTTTCCATTCTTGGTGTCTTTTTCCATTCTTGAAATACTTCACTAGTTAGGATAATGGTCTTCAGCTCTATCAAAATTGCTGCAAAGGACATTAATTTGTTTTTCTTTTTATGGCTATGTAGGACTCCATGGTGTGTATGTATACATGTGCATATACACACTATATTTTGTTAATCCACTCATGGATTGATTGGTACTTGGGCTGATTCCACACCTTTGCAATTGTGAATTGTGTTGCAATAAACATTTTAGTTTAGGTGTCTTTTTGATAAATTTATATCTTTTCCTTTGAGTTGATACCCAGTAGTGGGATTGCTGGATCAAATAGTAGGTCTACATGTAGTTCTTTGAGGAATTTTCACACTGTTTTCCAGAGAGCTTGCACTAATTTGCAGTCCTACCAACAGTGTATAAACATTCCTTACTCTCTGCATGCATGCCAACATCTATTGTTTTGCTTTTTTGTTTTTTGGGTTCTTTTTTACTTTTTAATAGTAGCCATTATGACAGGTATAAGGTGGTATCTCATTGTGGTTTTAATTTGTATTTACACAATGATTAGTGATGTTGAACATTTTTTTATATGTTTGTTGGCCATTTGTCCATCTTCTTTTGAAAAGCTTCTTTCACATCTTTTGCTCACTTTTTAATGGGGTTGTTTGTTTGTTTTTTCTTGCTAATTTTTGAGTTCTTTGTAGATTTTGGAGATTAGCCCTTTATCAGATGTATAGTTTACAAATATTTGACTTTGGGGGTCTTAGTCATAAATTCTTTGCCTAGGCTGATGTCTAAAAGAGTTTTTCCTCCATTTTCTTCTGGAATTTTTATGGTTTCATGCCTTACATTTAAGTCTTTTATCCATCTTGAATTTCAAGTTTTGTAAGTGGTGAGAGATAGGAGTCTTGTTTCATTCTTCTGCATTTCACATCTTTTCATGTATTATTACTTATTGCCCATTTAGAGAAAAGTCTATTTAGATCCTTTGTCCATTTGTTAAATTGAGTTTCTATGCTTCTATTATTAAGTGATATATTTGTTTTAGATACAAGTCCCTTATCAGATACATGATTTGCAAATGTTTTCTTCTAATCTATAAGTTGTCTTTTCACATTCTTGATGGCATTCTTTGCAGCACAAAAGTTTAATTTTGATGAGGGTTCAATTTATCTACTTTTTAATTTTTTACTTGTGGTTTTGATTTATATCTAAGAATTCTTTGCCTAATCTTGGGTCATAAAGATATACCCTTATGTTTTTCTCTAAGGGTTTTATAGTTTTAGCTCCTACATTTAGGAACTAAAATAATTTAAAGTTCCACCTTAGGAAACTAGAAAAAGATGAACAAGTTAACCAAAATAAGCAGAAAAAAGATAAATAATAAAAATTAGAGCAGAAATCAATGCGATTAAAAATAGAAAACAAGTAGAGAAAATCAATTAAGTCAAAAGATGGTTTTCTTGAAAAGATAATAACATTTATAAACATCTGGCCAGGTTAATTAATATAAAAAAGATGAAGCATGTATTACTAATATCAGAAATGAAAATGGGATTACAGCTACTGATGCAATGATCATTAAAAGAATAAATGAATATTATAAATAACTCTATGCTCACAAATTTGATGACTTAGGTAAAATTGACCAATTTCTTAAAAAACAGAAGTTGCCAAAATTCACTCAAAAAGATATAGATAATCTCACTAGGCCTATAACTATTAAAGCTTTTGAATCAATAATTAAAAGCCTAATACAGAAAGCACCAGACCTAAATGGGTGAACTAGTAAATTCTACCAAACATTTAAGGAAGAAACTATACCAGGT
Organism: Cheirogaleus medius; assembly: GCA_008086735.1. NCBI lineage: Eukaryota > Metazoa > Chordata > Mammalia > Primates > Cheirogaleidae > Cheirogaleus > Cheirogaleus medius. Next base: position 81,191,467 of record VBSM01002608.1, on the reverse strand, counting down.
CTCCATAAGATCTTCCAGAAGACAGAAGCAAAGGGAATACTTCCTAACTCATTCTATAATGCTAGGGCTACTCGAATAATAAGACAAGACAAAGACATAACAAGAAAGGAAGTTTGTAGACCAAAATCTCTTATGTACATAGGCACCAAATCCTCACACTATATTATCAAATTGACTCCAACAATGTATAAAAATAATTATACATCACAACCAAGTCCGATTTATTCAGATATGCAAGTCTGATTCAATTTGAAAACCAATTAATACAATCCATCACAAGTAAGTATTTGACAAGATACAAACCCACTGATAATAAAAATGTTAAGCAAACTAAGAATAGAGGGTAATTTCCTCAACTTGATAAAGAACATCTCCAAAAAACCTACACTTAAAATCATACTTAATGGTGAGAAAATAAATACATCCCCTCTAAAATCAGAAACTAGGCAAGGATATTCCCTTCCACCATTCCTATTCAGAAATGTGATACAAGTCTTAGCTAATACTATAAGACATTAAAAAGGAAATACAATGTATACAGATTGAGAAGGGAGAAATAAAACTGTCCTTGTTTGCAAATGACATTATTATCTATGTAGAAAATCCTAAACAATCACTAACAACAAACAACTCATGGAACTAGTAAGCAATTATAATAACATTGTATAATGCAAGATTAAAATGTAAAAGTCAACTTCTTTCTTATATACCAGCATTGAAAAATTGGAATTTTAAATTAAAATTAAAACCCAATACCATTTACAATACCAATACCATTTAATGGTATTAAAACCCAATACCATTTACATTAACACAAATAAAATGAAATATCTAGATTAAAATCCAACACAATATTTGCAATATCTTCTATTTTTAGTTGCCCAGCTAATTTTATTTTCTATTTTTAGTAAATACAGGTCTTACCCTTGCTCAGGCTGGTCTTGAACTCCTGACCTCAAGCCATCCTCCAGCCTCAGCCTCCCAGACTGCTAGGATTATAGGCATGAGCCACCACACCCAGCCAATATTTGCAATATCTTTGTGAAGAAAACTAAAAATCTGTGATGAAAGAAACCAAATAAGCTCTAAATAAATGGAGAGATATTCCATGTACATGGACAGGAAGACTTTGAGAGATGTCAGCTTTGTAGGTATAGAGTTGTGCATATCATCCTTTTATTTTCCTTTTAGTATCAATGGTATCAGTAGTGATGGGACATCATTCATTTCTGATATTAGTGATTGATGTCTTCTGTCTTTTTTCCTTAGTTTACTTGGCAAGAGATTTATCAATTTTGTTGATATTTTGGGAGATGAAACAATAATTTTTGGCCAGTTAAGCCACTAAAAATAATAGGTAAAACCCCAAAATATGAGTTACTCTACTATCTGTAGTGAGAGATTTTAATTACCAAGGAGAAAGGAGAACTTTGAAACTCAGTATTCTCTGATGTACCTCTTAATATTTCCATGCCCAATAATATAAAAGTTAATGGAAAAGTACAACCACCACAAAAAGGATGATTAAGCCCTTAGATCTTTCAGGAATGAAAATTTTTGTAACTTCATCAGGTAAAGTATCCTCAGAGACTGTGGTTCTGGCTGAGGGAAATGGAAATGTAAAATTAATAGTGGAAGAAGGATGTTATAGGTATCCACAAGGACCTTGTGAACAATTATTTTTTAAAAAAAACTATAGTAACTATGCATATTTTCTTTTTGCTTGCCATATAGATGAGGGGTTTTTTTTGGTATACAATAAGTAGTTTCTTCTTTCCTCTCATTTTAATTTTGTATACAAGTTGTTGGAAGTTACATTCACAATTTAGCCTTTTATTAACAGACTATCGAGTGGGTCTGTGAATCCATTTGAGAAATAATTAATATAGTTAGCAACGTATATGACAATTGTAAATATATGTTTCATATTGTGAAAAGGCTAAGAAGTTCTTCACTTGTAAATTTTGGCTTCCAATAGGTAAAGGGTTGGTACAAGAGTTGACTAGAAAGGGTAAGCATGAGGAAATTCAGGGGGTAATGCAACTGTACTTTATGAAGGCTTGATAATGGATATATGCTTTATACATTTTCAAAACCCACAAAACTGTACCAAGAATGAATTTTACTCTATATCAATTTTATGAACTCAATCAGAATGTAGGGAAGATGGAGTGCAGACTGAAACAAACAAATATAACTGTATTACATATGAATCACTTCAACACACTGAAGAGGTTGAGGGGGAAGCTGACTTAAGAATATTGATAATAGGAAATATGTACAAGAAAGATGGCTGACTAGAAGCCCCTAGTGTTTATCTCTCTCACAAAGACAGCCAGAACAACAAAGAAACAATTAAATATTAAGAAACATAGCTGAAATAGAGTGCAAGAGGGCATCAGAGGAATAACAGAAACCTTGATGAACAGAGAAACTCAGGATGACCACACAAAAACAAAAGAAAATGCTAGTCTTCCACCACCCCATCTACCAGCCTGGATCAACCAGGAATCAGGAGGAACTTTTCCCTATATCAAGGAGGTAAGCAAGAGGATCCCAACAATCCCCATTAACACCCTGGATACCTACAACATACCTCACTACTGGGGTCCCATGCAGTCCTCACAGGCACTAAACCCACCTCAAAAAGCTTACTAGAGTCCACATAGCTGTACTCCCCCTAGAGAAGCGGCTGACCCTGTGCTCCTGACTCTGTGGCCCATTTGGCTGTAGCATTATGCCATCCTGGAATTGGAATTACAAGTGTAGTGTGTCTTGCTCTGGGCACAAGTAGCCATAATTCCCCATCATCTCTCAGGCTAAGCTTCTGCCAAACTACCCCAGCTCAGTGGCCCAATACTGCCAAGCTAAGCAGTAAGAAGCTGTTACACCCCACCCTGTGGTAAAAAGCAGAGGTGGAGCCACTCTGCCTACCCCTGCCACTGCCCACTTGGGCCAGAGGTGAACCAGCATCCTGCCTCTTGGGAAAACAACACCTAGGCCAATATTCCTGATGAATATAGGTGCAGAAATTCTCAGCAAAATGTTAGTAGATCAAATTCAGCAGTACAATAAAAGCATCATTCATCATGATCAAGTGGGATTTATCCCAGGGATGCAAGGGTGGTTCAGCATATGCAAATCAATAAATATGACTTGTATATGTTCATCACATCAATAGAATGAAGAACGAAAACCACGTGATTGCCTAATAGACTCAGAAAACAAAATTGATAAAATTTAGCAATTTTTCATGATAAAAACCCTCAACAAGTATAGAAGGAATATACCTCAACACAATAAAGGGTATATCTAACAATTCCATAGTCAACATTATACTGAATATGGAAAAATTTAACACTTTTGTCTAAGATATCAGCAAAAATATGATGTCCACTTTCATCATTTTTATTCAGCATGGTAATGAAAGTCGTAGCCAGAACTATTAGGCAAGAAAAAGAAAAGACAACCAAATTGCAAAAGAGGAAGTCAAATTGTCACTGTTTGCAGATGGCATGATCTTGTACATAGAAAACTATAAAAGCACCACAAAAATCTTCTAGAATAAATGAACTCAGTAAAATTGCAGGATGCAAACTCAACATACAAAAATCAGTAGCATTTCTATATATCAACAAAAACTAGTGGGAAACAAAAGAAATTTAAAAAAATTATAATAGCTGGAAAAAATAAAATACTTAGAAATACATTTAACCAATTGAGGTGAAAGATCTCTACAAGGAAAACTATAAAAAATAAAGAAAAAACTGATGAAAGAAATTGAAGTGGACACAAACAAATGGAAAGTTATCCCATGTTCATGGATTGGAAGATTTATGATTGTGAAAATTACCATATTGCCAAAATATATCTACAGATTTAATGCAATCCTTATCAAAATATCAATGGCATTCTTCACCAAAATAGAAAAACAATCCTAACATTTATATGAAACCATAAAAGACATCAAATAGCTAAAGCAATCCTGAGCAAAAAGACCAAAGCTGGAGGTGACATATTATCTGACTTCAAAATATACTGCAAAGCTTAGAGTAACCAAACAGCATGATACTGTCATAAAAACAGGCAAATAGGACAATGGAACATAATAGAGAACCCAGAAATAAACCCACACATTGACAGCCAACTTATTTTTGACTAATGCACCAAGAACATTCATTAAGGAAAGCACAGTCTCTTTAATAATTGGTTCTGGGAAAACTAGTTATCCATATACAGAAAAATGAAACCCTAAGACCCCTATCTCTCAACATATTCAAAAATCAACTCAAAATGGATTACAGACTTAAATAGAAGTCCTGAAATTATGAAAATACTAGAAGAAAACATAAAGGAAATAATTCAAAACATGGATCTAAGAAAATATTTTGTGGAGAAGCACTCCAAAGCACAGGTAACAATAGCAAAAATAGACAAATGGGATTATATCAAACTAAGAAGCATCTGTACAGAAAAAAAACTATCAGCAAAGTGAAAAGAAAACCTGCAGAATAGGAGAAAATATTTGCAAACTATTCATCTAACAAGGCATTTATATCCAGAATATGCAAGGCACTCAAACAACTCAACAGCAAAGAAAATAAATAATCCAATTTAAAAATGGGCAAATGAACTAAATAGACATCTCTCAAAGAGGCACATAAATGACCAACAAATATATGAAAAAATGCTCAATATCACCAAACATAAAAGAAATTGCAAATCAAAACCACAGTGAGATACCAGCTCATCCCAGTTAGAAAGGCTATTATAAAAAAACAAAATATAACAAATTCTGGAGAGGATGTGAAGCAAGAGGAACTCTGATTCACTGTTGGTGGGAATGTAAATTAGTATAGCCATTATGGAAAACAGTATGGAAATTCCTCTAAAAACCAAAATAGAACTACCATATGTTCCACAAATCCCATTATTGAGTATATATCCAAATGAAAAGAAATCAGTATGTAAAAGAGATATTAATAGCTGCACTCCTATGTTTATTGCAGCACTATTCACAATAGTCAAGGTATGGAATCAACCTAAGTGTCCATCAACAGATTAATAGATAAAAATTGTGGTATGTATTCATAGCAGAATATTATTTAGCTATAAAAAGAACAAAATTGTATTATTCAAGGCAATATCAATAAGCTTAGAGGAATTAAATTAAGTGAAATAAGCCAGATACAGAAAGAAAAACAATGAATGGTCTCACTCATATGTGGAAACTAAAAATATTAATGTCATAGAAGTAGAGAGTAGAACAGCAGTTACTAGAGATGGGGAAAGGTAGTGGGGAGAAGGGTATAGCCAAAGGTTAGTTGACAAATAAAAAAATCACAGCTAGATAGGAGAAATAAGTTCTAGCATTCTATAGCACTATAGGGTGACTGTAATTAAGAATTTATTGTATATTTTCAAATAGCTAGAAAAACAGATTTTTCAATGTTTTCAACAGAGAAATGATAAATGTTTAAGGCAATAGGTGTGCTAATCATGCTACCTTCATCATTACACATGGTATACATGAATTAAACTACCATATGTATCCCATAAATATGTACAATTATTATGGGTCAATAAAATTAATAATAAAAGCAAAAAAAAAAGAAAATTGGTAATAGTGTTTTAACTTTAGGATACTACAGGGCTAAAGACAAAAATAGTTGTGCACAACTATTTTAGTATGCAAATTTGTTTCTCATAAAGATGTAAATTTGAAAGTCTGAAACTATTTGTATGATAGCTTCAACAAATAAATATATTGTAGATAATGAGAAATGAGTTTCTCACAATTGTAGAAAAGAAATACAATTAAGGAAATGAGGAATGTTAGAATGAGCCCTTTGGTGGTGATTTGGAATCAATAGAATCAATAGGGACATACTTTTTTCTCTTAAAAATAGATACAGATAGAAATGAATGTTGATTTGTGTGTGTGTATACATGAGTTAGTATATACACATATACCTCTTAACTCTATCAACTAAAAGGGAATAAAAGTGATGACATGCCCAGTAGCACTGAGCACACCTAGTGTGCATATAGTTTCTAGGTATCATACTTCAATTATAAAAAAAGGGTCCTTAGGACCTTAGGAACCTGACGGATTATAAGGATGAGGCAAGAAAAATGCAAGATGATTCTAGTGTGTCTTGGCATGCTACAACAAACATGGCTATGACAAAGGGCAGCCACAGGAGACAACCTGAAGGAATTTTCAATGTCACAGTTGAAATAATTTGAACAACAAAATACATAATGATAGCATTGGACTAAAATCAAAGCGATTTTCTACACACACACACACACACACACACACAGACACACACACACACACCACGTTTTGTTAATCCACTCACAAATTGATGGGCACTTAGGTTGATTCCATATCTTTGTGATTGAGAATTGTGCTACAGTAAACATTCGAGTGCAGGTGTCTTTTTCATGGAATGATTTCCTTTCCTTTGGGTAGATACCCAGTAGTGGGATTACTGGATGGAATGGTAGGTCTAGTTTTAGTTGTTTGAGGAATCTCCGTGTTGTTTTCCATAGAGATTGTATGAGCGTGCAGTTCCACCAACAGTGTATGAGTGTTCCTTCCTCTGCATCCACTTCAGCATCATTTTTTTTTTTTTTTACTTTCTAATTATGGACATTCTGACAGGGGTAAGGGCATTTCTCATTGTGGTTTTAATTTACATTTCCTTGATGATTAGTGATGTTGAGTATTTTTTCATATGTTTGTTGGCCATTTGTCTATCTTTGGAAAATTTCTATTCACATCTTTTGCTCACTTTTTAATGGGGTTGCTTGCTCTTTTTTAAAATTCTATTTCAGAATTTTATGGCGGCATAAACACTTTGGTTACATAAATTGCTTTTGTACTGTTTGAGTCAAAATTATAAGCGTTTGTTCTTTTTTACTGATTTGTTTGAGTTCTTTGTAGATTCTAGATATTAGTCCTTTGTCAGATGTATAGCTTACTAATGTTTTCTCCCATTCTGTAGGTTGTCTATTTGCTCTGTTGATTATTTCCTTTGCTCTGACATAAAAGAAATGAATTAATGTCTTCTGAAGCTATTTGGATGGGATTGGAGACCATTATCCTAAGTGAAGTATCTCAAGAATGGAAAAACAAACACCACATGTAGTCTTTAATAACTTGGACCTAATCGATGGACACACATGGGCACAGAGAGAAGTAAAAGTCATTGGAAATCAGGAAGGGGAGAGGGAGCAAGAGAGGAGGGGTAAAAACCTACCTAACAGGTACAATGGACATTATTTGGGTGATGGGAACACTTATTTGGCTAATGAGCACACTAATAGCCTTTACTTAAGCATTATAAAAACTATCCATGCAACAAAAACATTTGTGTCTCCTTCATATTTTGAAATAAAATAATAAAAAACAAAGTAATAATTATCCAAGATTTCATACTGATATAAATAAATAAACAATAAATAAATGAGTGGAGGAGAAGGTAAAACTCTTCCTTACAGAATGTTCCCATAAGTAAATGTTGAAGAAATAAGTCAAATAGAAAATCACTGTTAGAACACAACAGTAGTAATTGATATAGTCATTATTACCCAATGGTTACTAAAATTAGTAGCAGAAACAGGATATTTTCATTGTCTCAAGTTATCTCCCTCAAAATATTTGGTTGAAACAAGGTATAAAATATTTAATAGTAACTGTACATTAAAAATCCTGGCAGATGTTACCTTGACCAAGAAAACAATATTAACATTATGAGTAAATTAATATATATTGGCACTATATATGCTCTGACATGATGGCACAAACCAACAACACATTACTTTTTTGATATTCTTCACCAAAAGGCAAAATATCAATTTAATTATGAGAAAATATTAGATAAAAACAAATTGAGTGATATTTTACAAAATAAATGACTATATTATTTAATGTGCCAAGGTTATGGAGAGACTTAGAACTATCACAGATTGGAGGAGTCTAATAATGCAACAACTAAATTCAATGTGAAATCCTGGATTAAACCCTTGTATAGAAAAAAGATATTAGTGGAAAAAATGATGAAATCCAAATAAAGTATGCAGTTTAGTTAATAGTATTGTACTAAGGTTAATTTCTAACCAAGGCTCCAAGTTAGTGGAAGCTGAGTGAAAGGTATAAAGCAATTCACTGTACTATTTTTGCAACTCTTCTGTAAGTCTATAATTATATCTAAAAATATCTCTAAAATATTGAGAGGATACAATTAAGAACATTTTAAAAAGAGGGTATATATGTAGTTAATGAAATTGATGAAAATGTTGAAAGTTCCTAGAAATCAGTACAATGTTAATTGAATTAATAATGTGATGTTACATTTTACCCATTGGGTTGACCATAATTAACAAAAACAATAGTATCCAGTACTGATGAAAATATGGAGAAACACACTCTCATATACATTTTGCATACATTTCTGGCTAGAGTATTATTTGTTTTAGATATGTGGGGAAAGTAATCTTCCATTACCTTTTATAATTAAACATGCATACTCTTAGATGCTGCATTATTTTTTGAGGAATCTGTGCCATAGGAACAAAATTACTAGTATATAAGGGTGTGCATAAATTTTCATTGCCATAGTACACTGGTAAAACTAATAAACAAAGTGAAACAACAATATAAAAACTTGTAAGCAAACAAGATGTTCATCAATAGAGAAATGCTTGAATCAATTGTGGTAAACCTATCCTATGAGAAATATTATGCAATTATTATGAGTTAGATCCATATTTGCTGACCTGAGCAGATGTTAAAAACAGTAAAGAAAGTTTCAATGTTATATGTGTGGGTGTGTATTTCTCCTGTTTGTAATTACAAACAATGGGAACAAGCATTCCTAAAGATAAATGTAGGTACATACTTTTATATGAATATATAATAGAAGAACATACGCCAGGCTGATAACAATGCCCATGATATTAGGGGAATAGGAAGTATATGACATGTATGTGGATGATGATGGTCATAGTTAATGCTTAATTTATACAAATTTGCTCTGGTTTGCAAGTTGTAATGGGCACATATTACTTGCATTATAAACATTAATGCATTTGATAAGAGCAAGACATCTCCTCTCCCATTCCCTTCCCTCTTTTCTTCCTTTTGCTCTTTTCAACTTTTCCTTACCTTTATCCTCTGAGAATATAGAAAAAAAGTACCTGAATTATTTTTAAAAATAGAGTTTTGAAGTCTCATCAGGAGCCAGATTTATTGCTTAGGGACATTTTGAGACCTTTGTTTTTTAAACGACTCTTCTTTGGAATATATACCATCGATCATGAGCTGCTCCCTCAGAAGCTGTGAGCCCTTCTTTTAAATTTGATTTAATAAAAACCATAAAAAGTGGCTCACATGAAGTAGGGAGACTCAGTCTGATCATTCAATTCATGTGACCCTCTGCCCTGTGAAATCCCTGAACTTCATAGCATATTCTTAACACCACAAACATTCTAAGGGTGAGAATACTTTGTGCTTTTGCCTCATGTGACCATCAAGAATAATAATATTTCAATAATAATAATATAGACAGCTAGTATCTTTAACACATCCTACTGTATTTTTATAGATGGAGTAAATTAGGTCTGAGGAAGTCAAATAACTTGCCTAAAGTCACAAGTGAAAGGCCTAAGATTTGAACCAAGAAAGTCTCAAGAGCCCTTGTTCTGTTACAATGTTAATGCACTGCCTGCAAAAATACCTTACATTTCTGAAAATGAAAGTAGAGTACCAGACTTAATTTGGCTTTCCTAACTTACCATACACCATAATTTGCTTCTTTTGATTTCCCTGTAAATTCATAGAGACATAAACTCAATGGATTGTAGGGATGGAACAAAAAAAATGCAAATTGATGCTGGTGTGTCTTGGCATGCTTAAATATATTTTGGGCTATCATTAAAGTATCCTGAATTTTCTACCAACATACATTAACTAATCACGGTTTATCCCTGTGTCTTCTACAAATTCAAAAAAGTAAATTATTTGTTGATAGATTTAGTTTCTCCAGGCATCAGGGTCATGTTGTTACTACACATCATAGGTGCAGTGTCTTTAGGTCTTACTCATAGAACTAAACTTTTTAAGGCTGAAAAATTAGGGATGAAAATTAACAATCAATGCTGGTAAAAACACTTTTGCACTTGTGTAGTACTAGAGCATTTGCACGTATTTTCCTGGACATTTCCCTAAAATATGTTATGTAAGTGGTGGGACTTGGATTTATTTGGTTGATGCCTGATTTATTTCATGGATAGTGGGATGGTGCCTGAAATTCCAGTAGTTGACAAAAGTTTGTTGAATTGATCTTCTGAAATACTTTTTATTATTCCTATTTTAAAAATGAGGCAAAACAGAGGCACAGAGAAGTTAAATGACTTGCCCAGGATTTGAAAGTCAAAGAGCCAGACCTTGGCAATAGATGCTGAATCACTGCATTTTTTTCTTGCCCATCCCACCAGGACAAACCACACAAAAACACATTCTTACCTCAATCAATATTTTAAATTACCTACCAACTGCTATCAGAAAGTAGTAACAAAAAATAACTACATTCTTTCTGATAATTGGCAATGGAGAGACAATATGTTTTCTTCCCCTATTCACTGTGATGATACTGAAGGAGTTGAGATATTGGCAATAACTTCATATTTTGAAATATGTCATATTAATGAACACATTATAAAAATGTATTTTTCATTGAACGAGGCAGAAATTTCTCTTTTACTATTGCATGGTGTCTGCAGTAAAATTACTATTTCCATGGAAAGCAAAGACCCACAGGTCACTGAGATATTCCAAAGCATTTCTGAATAAAAGAAACTTTCAGAAAAAAGGGGCAGAGCAAGATGGCGGATGAGAAATACCGCCAGAGTGTCTCTGCAGAAAAGACAGCTTCTAGAAGATATTAGAAGAAAGAAGCAAGCAGACGACCATACATCAGACGGGGGTCGGAAGGAGGGGTGCCGGAGACTACGGGAGACTCCATGGGAGGAGGTTGTGGAGGAGAATTGGGAGAAGAGACCTCCCAAGCCAGCAACTGTAAGTGGAGTGGTTAACTTTTCCCTCCCTTGCATCTTGGAGTGCTGACGGGTTCCCCAGCAGTTGGAGAGACCTGCGGACACCAGTCCAGAGACGGCCGCCACCAGAGAGTGGTAAACCTGTAGCAGATGGAGCACCAGGCTCCCAACCCCCTCGGGGCCCTTCCCTGTGCACAGACCCGACTGTGCGGCAGGCGCCATATTGCTGCACTCTCCCCTCCCCCGTCCCTACCGCGGCTGCCAAGAGAGACAATATAGCCACCAGCCAGAGGCATCTCCAGGGGATGGGACTTTCCCTTTTGAGACCCTACAACTGACTGAGTAGTACTCAGACGGGGAGCTCCCTACCCGCCAGCCCTCCCAGGTGCTGCTGGCCTGGTGATTCCGGGAGAACAGGGCAGACCCTGAGGCTGAGAGACATCGACCCAGCTTGGGCTCCTTGTGGAGGAATTAGGACTGGCACTCCTCTCCCTGGTGGGGTCAGGGATTGAACTCCGGGGCTCAGAGGTCAGACCTGCGGACCAGATCCTGCACACCCGGGTCTCGCATTGCCTGGGGCACAGAAGGGATATTTGGAAGGAGCCTACTAAGGTGTGGGTGCCTTCAGGGACAGATCAGCATGCTTGAGGGCAACCCTGCTCTCAAACGGGGGCCGTGTGCCCAGCCCAGGTGGCGACCCAGCGCAGGGAACCTCCTGGTCTGCATCACAGCCAGGGGAGACCGGGTGGCGTGATGTCTGGCCTGCTGGCAGAGCCCCAAGAAAAGCCATGGAGTTGCGGAGGGTGGAAAGGAGCAAGGCCTGCTCCAGACTGCAGGTCTCAGACAGCCCCACCCCCACCCAGACTTTCTGACTGAGTGGGGGCATCCCAGCCCCTCCCTGACAGCTTTTCCTGGAAGCAGAAAACAGGACTTTGACCCCTGCTAACAGCATTTGTGGTACTTGAGGACAGGCTTACCCAACCCAGCTCCGCCCAGACTCACTCCCAGACCAGCCCTCACTGAAGTGGAGAATAAGGACACACCTGGAAATCCCAGGGTCCCACCCACCACCTGAGGCACTAGAGTGCCTCCCCAGAGGAACAAGAGCTGGTTACAGGACCCAAAAACAGCAGTGTAGCCTGCTCCTCTGAGCAAGCACCACCTACTGACAGGGAGGACATGCTGCACACAGTTTTACAGCATCTACTGACTCATCATACAGGGTGTGGTCGAATCTCACCCACAAACACCACTTACTCTCTCAGAGACTAAACAGGGCGTGTCATTATCTGAACAAAAACCTAAAAGTAAGAAGCAACAACGGATCCAGATGGGAAGAAATCATCGAAGGAACTCTGGAAATATGAAGACCCAAACGGAAGCACACCACCAAAGAGGAACCCGAGCCCCTTAGAAATGGACAGCAACCAAAATCAGACCACTAAAACGATGGAAGAAGAATTTCGAGCATGGATCGTAAGAAAATTCAATGACTTGCAAGAACAACTGGACAACCAACACAAAGAAAATGCAAAAAGATTTCAGGACATGGAAAAAAAATTCACTAAATAAATTGAAACAATGAAGAAAACTCTAACTGAACTCCTGGAAATGAAGAATCAATTCAGGGAACTACAAAACACTGTGGAAAGCCTCAAGAACAGGGTAGATCAAACAGAAGAAAGAATCTCAGAGATTGAAGATAACACATTCCAATTAAATAAATCAGTCACAGAGATAGAGAAAGAGAAAAGAGCAAAGCTTAAAAGAGATGTGGGATTATGTGAAGAAACCTAATGTGAGGGTTATAGGGTTACCCTAAGGGGAAGAAGACAACACTCAAGGGTTGGATAAGCTATTTGAAGATATAATAGAGGAAAATTTCCCAGGCCTTGGTAAAAATCTCGATATACGAGTTCAAGAAGCTCAAAGGACCCCTGGGAGGTTCAACACAAACAGGAAGACGTCACAACATGCAGTCATCAGGCTGACCAAAATATCAACTAAAGAGGCTCTTCTACAAGCTGTAAGATGAAAGAAGCAAGTAATATACAACGGAAAGCCAATCCGAATAACGCCAGACTTCTCTACTGAAACTTTACAAGCAAGAAGAGAATGGGGCCCCATTCTCACTCTTCTGAAACAGAATAATGCTCAACCTAGAATCTTATTCCCTGAAAAGCTACATTTTGTATACATTCTCAGATAAGCAAAGACTGAGGGAATTCACCAAGACAAGACCAGCTCTCCAAGAAGTACTCAAAACAGTGTTATCCATGGATCAGCACAATAAACACTCACAAATGTAAATCTACTCAAAAGCTAAAGATCAAAGGCCAGATACCACAATGGCTCAAGAGAGAAAACAAAGCAACAAAGTTCAACCCAACATAATGAACAGAAATCTGCCCCACTTATCAGTTATCTCAATAAATGTGAATGGCTTGAACTCCCCACTCAAGAGACATAGGCTGGCCAAATGGTTAAAAGAAATACAAGTCAAGTATCTGCTGCCTTCAGGAAACACATCTAACCTGCAAGGATGCGGTTAGACTAAAGGTAAAGAGGTGGAGAACAATATTTCAAGCAAAAGGAAGCCAAAAGAAAGCTGGCATGGCAGTGCTGATTATAGATAACTTAGTTTTTAAATCAACAAAAGTAATAAAAGACAAAGAAGGTCATATATAATGGTGAAGGGTACAGTTCAACAAGAAGACATAACAATTCTAAATATATATGCACCCAACCTAGGTGCACCCAGATTCATAAAGCAAACTCTACTTGATCTAAACAAATGGATAAACAACAACACCATAATAGTCGGAGTTTTTAACACCCTTCTGACAGCACAGGACAGATCCTCCAAACAGAAAATCAACAAAGAAATAATGGACTTAAACAGGTCTCTAGAACAAATAGGCTTGACTGACATTTACAGGACATTCTACCCCAAAAGCACTGACTATACGTTCTTCTCATCAGCTCAAGGGTAATTCTCTAAGATTGACCATATGACACAAAGCATCTCTCAAACAATTTTAAAAAATAGAAATTATACCATGTATCTTTTAAGATCACAATGGAATAAAGGTAGAAATCAACCCTAACAGGAACTCTCATTTCTACACAAAGTCATGGAAACTAAACAACCTTCTGCTGAATGATCACTTCATAAATGAGGAAATCAAGATGGAAATCAAAAGATTCTTTGAACTAAATGACAAAGGAGACACAAGTTATCAAAATCTGTGGGACACAGCTAAGGCAGTCCTGAGAGGAAAGTTTATTTCCATAAATGCCTATATCCAAAAGTCGCAAAGATCACAAATAGACAACCTAATGAATCATCTCAAAGAGCTGGAAAAAGAAGAACAGACGGACCCCACACCCAGCAGAAGAAGTGAAATCATTAAGATCAATTCAGAACTAAATGAAATTGACAACAG
>VBSM01002608.1:81054063-81176857 GCA_008086735.1 Cheirogaleus medius | reverse complement strand
CTGCAATGAGATATCACTTATCTCTGGTAAGAATGGCCTTTATCAAAAAGTCCCTAAACCATAAATGTTGGCATGGATGAGGAGAGATAGGAACACTCCTACACTGCTGGTGGGACTGCAAACTACTTCAGCCTCTGTGGAAAGCAATATGGAGATACCTTAAAGAGATACAAGTAGATCTACCATTTGATCCAGCAATCCCATTACTGGGCATCTACCCAAAAGAACAAAAGTCACTCTATGAAAAAGACACCTGCACTCGAATGTTTATAGCAGCACAGTTCACAATTGCAAAGTTGTGGAAACAACCCAGGTGCCCATCAACACATGAGTTGATTAACAAAATGTGGTGTATGTATACCATGGACTATTATTCAGTGCTAAGAAACAACGGTGATATAGCACCTCTTGTATATTCCTGGATACAGCTGGAACCCATTCTACTAAATGAAGTATCTCAAGAATGGAAAAACAAGCACCACAAGTACTCACCAGCAAATTGGTATTAACGGATCAACACCTAAGTGGACATATAGGAATAACATTTGTCGGGTGTAGGGCAGGTGGGAGGGGGGAGGAGGGGATGGGTATATACAAACATAATGAGATGTGCAACGTTTGGGGGATGGTCATGCTTGAGGCTCTGCCTCGAGGGGGGAGGGGGGCATGGGCAATATACATAACTGTAATATTTGTACCCCATAATATGCTGAAATAAAATAAAAAGAAAAAACCCCAAACCATACATTTCCACTGGACAGTCACACTTCCTCCTTTCTATACCAGATCCTTTGTAGTCTCACCCAACTATATTGTAGACCAGGAGTTGGTAAACTTTTCCTGCAATGGGCCAGATAGTAAATATTTTCGACCTTGCAAGCCACACAGACTTGATTGCAACTACTCAACTCCGTCACTGTAGCAATAAAAGGAGTCATAGAAAATACATAACGAATGGGCATGGCTGTGTTCCAATACAATTTTATTAATAAACACTGACATATAAATTTCAAAAAAAAAAAAACTTTAAAATGTATTTGCTATATTTATAATGTTAAATGTTTTTTGTTAATTAATAATCCTGTTGAAATTTGAGAATAGAATATGCAATTATCTATTAATTTATTATTTCAACAAATATTTACTATGTGAACATTAAGTACCAGGTTCCATGCCATTTGCTAGGGATGTAACCCTGCCTGCATGGAGCTCATGGTCTATCAGAGAAGACAGAACCTAAACCAAAATTCATATGAATCAAAAATTAAGATATTTGATGCACAGGTGTTCAGTGTGAACTGTAGGTGGTAACCTGAAGGGTAGGCAGGTAATGTCCAGGAAATAGGTGGCAGAAGAGGAGGTTCCAGACAAAAACAATATATAAGAAGGCCCAGAAATAAGAGAACTTGGCTTCTCCAAGGAACTAACCGGAGGGCACTCGAAATGCCTGAGTGCAGCTGGCAATAGGGAAAAGGAAGATGGGGAGGCCAAAGAAAAGAGCCAGTGTGCAGACCACACTGGGGATGTTGAAGAATCCAGAGGTCACTGAATGTTTCTAAACCGGTTAATGGACTAATTAAACATGTATTTTAGAAGACTCTTTCTGGCTGCTTTTTTTGAAGTCTCTAATAGGTATGCTATGAAGTTGAACTTTGCCTTTTGCATTTTGTAGATTATCAATAAATTTTTGTTGAATCAAATATTTTATGCATAACTACTACTAATATCCTTTGGCTTATTTATATTTGTATCCTGCATACTTCCAAAAATGATTTGGGGCACAGTTCAGAGAATGTGTTTATGGGAATGTTTCTTATCAAAATCTTGTTAGTAAAAAAAGAGGAAAAAAAAATCTTTTTGGTTTATAAAACCAGAAAATAAAATACTGGAAAGTTTCACTTATCTCTAAATAATGATTATGGGTTCCTACTTATTGTGAGCATTCTGAGCCTGTGAGTGATGCCTGTTAGATGCTCAATTAGTGTTTGGTAACAAATGCATAATGAATGAATGAATGTTTTATTGAAGACGTAGGTATAGATGACTTGCATGCAATGATAAATATTAGACAAAGTACTGAGCAGAACATAGACTGGTGCCTGACATAGTCTATTACTAGAGCCCCTTGCAATCAAATAGAGGATAGCACATATCCACAAACACACAAAAAGAGGTACACCATTACACATGTGCCTTAAACTGAAGGCTGAACATGATAATCCCTGTATGAGAGGCATAGTGTATACATGACCTGATATAGAACATAATATTTTTACTTTTCTTCAAATCAACTCAATTTGCAAGAGTTCAGATTCTTATCAAAACCAAATTCAAACTCAGGCCTTGGGAGTTTTCTTGTCATTGCTTATATATTTCAGTTTTGAAAAATAACTGCAAGATGACTTAATTAATTGTCCCTTCTTTCAGTTTTCCATCTAAAGTAGATGAATATGTATGCATCCCACAAATCAATGAGCCCCGGAAGTCCTACAAATAGATTAGCACATCTGTACTTTAAAGCAAGTTTGCATTAGAAGGGAAAAAATATATTCCCATGGGGAATGTTTAAGGGATCAATTCAAAACCAAAGAAAACATGCTATTTTAAGCAAGGAAACAATACATTTTGCATCTGTTGCTGTGATTAATCATGCACCACAACTCAGAGAATGTTTTTAAAGCGCTATAGTCAATCTTTTAAGACCCACAAGTTGACCGCATTAAAAACTGAGGAGGAATTGCACACTTACTCTGAGCAGATTTGGGTAACAGGCCTGCTGTGTGAGAAATTATGGATAATAATAAAAATGCACAGTCTTTGGATAACACTTAAAGTAGTCAGTGTTGCCCCACCTCTTGTGACTGATTCCACTAATGAATCACGGTTAAAATCATTAAACCTCTTTCCTGAGAGTCTCACCAAATATACTGCAGTGAAAATGAGGATGAAATGGCTTCAGTAAAATTTCAGTGAGGCTCCTACTCTTCCAGATTTCTCCTTCTAACCAACACATTCCCCAAATACATTTCTTAGGGAAATTTCTAAGAAAATATATTTATTTGGATATTTATAATATTTTTCCAATTTAGTGTTTAAAGTCTTGTTCAATCTATATTCTGTCTTCAATAACAATCAAACAAATAAAGAAATAAACAGATAAGTATAGTCTTTTAAAGTCAGGACAGTTTGCAATTTATCTGTCCTTTCTTCCTATCTGAGCCTTCTATCTTCCCTCCTTGCTGATCTTTCTACTCTCAAATAATGGGACAGAGCTTCCTACAAGCACCAAATCTTGTGGTGAAACAACTTAACAATCCATTGCCCTAAGTCTACTGTCTTCTCATTTTGCAAAATCAAGCCTCCCAGCCACACCTTTTCAGCAAAGTGTTCTACTTATGGTGACCTCCTACCTACTCTATGTCATCTCCTTTATTTGTTCTCTATTACACTGTAATTGCAAGACTAGGATGTGGACTCACCGTGTGAAGATTTTCCACCCTTCGTCTCTGAGCAACTTCCTCCCACCACACAAAGCGACATACTCCTACCTGGGACTATATAAATAATAGTCAATTTGGTTTCAATTCCAGGGAGATGAACCCTGCCTTTACACAGTGACCCCTGGCAATCAGAAGAAATGAAGCATGTGCTTTGCCCACCCATATGTGGAGAAAGGTTGGAGACACCTATTTCATCAGTTTTTTTCCCCCATCTTTCAAGCTCCATTGCCATAGGTACATTCCCAGCAATGACCTGGAATGGGACCTTGAAAAATTATAGAATCAATTCCAGTTTGTCTCCCTCACAGATATCTGGATAAAAGAAAATTGTTTGAAAACCCATGAGTATGAAGACCTACTAACTTACTACCATAAAAATGTAAGACTTCATTTCTGATGCCTCAAATCTACCACATTGTGACAGTCAGGAGGCTGATAAGAATGATAACTAGTTGCCCAAAGCACCTATCTATGCTATGGAAGGTTTTGATATTTTAAATTTCTGTGGTCCTGAGATGTCAGTAGGAGGCATTCCACAGCTTGTTGGTGCCTGCTTTGTAGATTCTTGTTCTGGAACTGAAGTAATGGGTATGCATGGTGCTTGATTTTTAAGACTTAAAATCAAAAGAAAAAAGCCTAGAAGCATGCAAATGCATAAAATAGATTATTTGTCGAATTTTCACTTGAGCCAGTGAGAGAGAGACAGGGCTAAATCTCAAAGAATAAATAGGCATGGGCCAAGTTTCAGTGAATAATCTCATTCTCTCTTCCTTCACTGGCATAGCATGTGCTATCTCCTGGATCTATCATGTCCTTTCCTTCCCCTCTACCCATCCACCAGGAAGCATATTGGCTTGCTCTTTCTCTTAGGATTCTTTCTAGTCAACTTTCTGTTTGTGAGTTTGGTTCAGATGCATCATTTTCCCCATAGCTCCCATATTTATGTCTACTCGCACTTCTCACATCGTGTTATGAATGGCTAATTCTATGTTGGTTTCAAATTGTAGACCTGAGATCCTTGAAGGGAGAAACTATCTCATTCTTTTTTTATTTTTCCTTTACTGAGCAGCTATGTCAAAACTGTTGCATTAATGGATATTAGTTGAAAGTGTATCATAAAGATTTGTAACACAAATATGATCTAGTAAATATATGAGGAGAGAACATTCAAGGTCAGTGTGGGGGGCAATTGAGGAATAAATGGAAATGGAGATGTGAGAAGAATGTTGCTTTGCTAGGGATGGAACAGAGGCTCATCCTTCACAGGATTGCCTTTTTATTTTATTTTGTTTCTTCTTTATAGAGTGTAATTCCTTCATGCAAAGCTGAAAACAAGAGAGTATATCAAACTTACTTTCCCAATTATAGTATCTCAGAAAATAGGGAAAAAAATATTTTAAAGTGAAGGAAAGCTGAAGAGAATGTGAAGAAATAAACTGTAAGCCAGAGACCTGGAAGTGCAGAGAAAAAGACCATTTGCCATATATTTGTCAGCGTTTTCTACAAGTATTGGTAAGGCAATTAGTTAGGCTGATGGGTTAAATATTCACCTTGGTAACAGTAGCATGGATGGGGCATTATATGGGAAAATTATACAACATATTTACCAAATGTAATGGGCTATTTCTATCACCATATTTTAGAATATAAAATGTGTACTTGACTAACAGGTATTTTACCTTAAAGTGCTTTTCTTAGTGTATTACAGACCTATTTTCTGACACTGGTTATTACTTATTTCTACAGCCTTTATTATAGGAGCAGTTAAAGAGTAACTTCCACTCTTAAAAAGGTTGATTTGTTTTGCTCCAGGAAGTAGGCTGGTGTGAAATGTTGAGACAAGCTGTACTTAAAGGGCAGCTGTCAGGTGACAATAGAAATCATTCATCTCCTTTGCATGCTATCTTACCTTTTATTTCCTCATCTTTCTACTGGTGCAAATAATTGGTTACAAAGTCAGTATCCTTACTTGCTTATTTGCAGTGTTCTTTATTTTATCATTGTTTTTTAATCCCCTTAATTCAAGTGATAGCCAATGGTAGACACAAGCATGTGTTATCTCTAAAAGGAAGAAAGAAATTGCATAATGGCCTCAAACACTGTAGGTTGCATATCTTCCTCTTATGCATTGGAAAGTTGGGTTGAGTTATTTAATTGTTTGCTGATTGTTAAGACATTTACCTTGTAAGGGCATTCATTATCCGTTCAGAGAAATTCTTGCCCTCACAGATGGAGAGACTTTCATTCTAGGTACTTTGAATATTTTAAAATATTTTAGTTATTGAGATTTCCTGTACTTAATCCAGTTTTTTACTTATTCCTTCATGAAAAAAAAAAAGGCAGGTTTAAATGCAAATTAACATTACTGTTTAAATATATCAGACCATTTTCTCTGAGCCCAGTTACAATAACTAGTAATTATAAAAATTGCTTGCCTTCGGCTTCCGGCTAAGCCAGTGCTAAACTTGTCCTTTTATTAGATCTGTCAGACTGAGTTAATTATCTTTATGATAATAGATGTGCCTTACCTCCAACAAAACAAATACACTTATAATTAGCTTTTTAGTTAGAAGTTTAATTTATTTATAAAGACTGTTTGTTTTCCTTCTTTTTTGCTGTTTTAAAAACCAGAGCATGGGGAAGGAGGACTTCCAGTTTATCAGGTTACCACTCTGCTTACTAGTTTATAAAGACAGAGAGAGGAAAAGGACTCATTATGTTTAACCACTAAGTCCTAAGTTCAGTGTTTAATAGCGTATCACTCCTCTACAGTGTTATATCAGTTCCACTCCAAGGTATTTTCTTTTTCTCTACATACACAAAAAAGTCCTTTTTATCTGCCTTCTGCCTTTTCAACAGAGCGGTGTTATGGAAGCTATTATATAGAAATACTAACAAGTATGAATTGGGAAGCTTTCTCTACCACAGCATAGCTGCATCAGGAGTCAAATCATCTTATACTGGTGTTGTGTATAAGATGGCACAATTTTGTGGCATGTGCTTCTCTTTCATCTATAACCAGTATATTTTTAGGATATTACAAAAATGCCTGCAATGAATTTTCCATAACTATCTATGCTGAAACAGCAGAGCGTGAAGAAAAAACATGCCTTCGTGTCATGACAAACAATGCTGGGTTTCAGCATTGGTTCTTCAGCTCATTACTGTGTGTCTTGGGAAAGTTATTTTACCTCTCTGAGCCTTGATTTCCTCCTCAGTATAGTGGAAATAATGCCTAAGTAAGGAAGGGCTGTTGAGAGATAAAAAGAGAATGAACAGAGAAGGTTGAGCACAGTGCCTGGCTTGGTACAAAGTAGTTTCTATTATCACTATTAGAATCATAAAGGACTGTAGATGAATAGAGAATCTGAAATTAATATTACAACCTAATAATCATTTTATAGTTTTTATTTTATACGTAGATATGTATTCTATTAATTTGTGAAAACAGAATTTCCTGATCATGTAGAAATTCACTCTAATTCAAGCTAAATAATGAAAGCACATGCAAAGAAATGATTTTCCAAAGCTGCTCTGCGTAAATTCCACCAGTGCCATGCTAGAAATGAGCTGCTTTATCTCTCAGAGTTATTTACCGAAAGCACAACTCTTTTTTGTCTTTCTTTCAATAAACTAACTGACTCATTTTGCTTTAAAAAATTCTATTGGTTTAAAGTTCCCTTCCAGCTACTTTTGATTTGCCAAATATAGAGATCTTGGTTATGATAGCAAAGATCTTATTCATTCAATTTTGGTCCCAAAGATTTTATTATGTGAAGTCAGATTTGCCCAGGATAATGTTCAAGCCTCAGGCAAATCAGTGGAAACGGGTGCTTTTAAAGCCAATTCTTAGCAAGAAGAGGGATCCCAGTGCTGCAAGAGATGATTCAGCACCTTGCCCATGCGGCCAAGTGCTCACACACCTGAGTAGGGGGGTGCAAGGGGCAGGGGCTGAGGGCAGTCTGGAGGCTCGCAATGCCAGCCTGAGTTGAACATCCTGGCACCTAATACTTACTTGATTTGTTTCTAGAGGTTCCTTGGGAGTTTGGGCATCAAGCGGACAGAACGGCGGCTGGTGTTGCTAATATGAGATTGAGGGGCATATTTCTGTAACCTGTACTTTAGCTCTGCGTTCTTAGAACAGTAAATTTATTCGTTAATTCAATAGATATTTTTTGCCAACGCGGTGTGCTGGATGTGGAGTATATGGTGGTAAAATGACAGACACATTCCCTGTTCTTCCTTTACCTCTACTCCCATATGTTTCATAAAAGACGGACTGTGCTCTAAAGACCAGCCCAGAACCATAACAACAACAGCATGGAGAATGACACATTTGACAATAACTTCTGAGAAAAAGAATATTCATGTTTACAAGAATAGCATTTAAATGAAAATTTTATCAATTACATGTTTGGAATATTGTCAGTATCTCCAGCATTTTTCATTTTTTCATGTATATCATCTATTCATTCAAGTAATACTAATTAGGATTCTACTATATGTCAGGTACATCTAGGCACTGGGTATTACTAGTGAACAGGCATTCTAATTGCTGCTGTGTCATGAAATACTCTTTTATCGAATCTGTATATAAGGCTGGATACATCATACAGAAGAAGCTCTCTGAAACCTGTCTCAGCCTGAACAATTTTCTCAATTAAATGACCCCTCCATTCTGCCCGTTAAACATGCTGACTAATGTGCTCAGCACTCTGAATTCTTACAACTGCTCCCATCCAGTCGAAGTGTAGTTTATGAAGAACCAATATTTTTGTTCCTACATTTTTGTATACCAGTTTTGCTTTTTGGTGTACTTATATCAGTTAATTAAATAGGCAAACTGATTAAATGTGAATGTAAAAAGAGAATTGTAGATTCTATAAAACTAAATGGAATGCTTTAGAGAGACTCAATGAGGATGAGTCACTAAGATACATTTGCTTTTGAAATAAACACATGTGCAACAAATGCTCATCTATCCTCACATGTACCTGGTGACAAAGGATGCCCTCTGGACATTTGTGATGGCTGTGTCTACGGACTGCTGAAGATTGGAAGGTAGAATGGAGATCATAGAGCGTTTGAAATATGTAATCCTTCTGCAAAGTAATTTTGATGAATATCCTAAAGAATGAAAAGTAATAGTTCACATTCTCAGTTTCAGAAGAAATTAAAAATGTCTTCATTTATCCTTCATGAATGAATTCATGATTTAAATATTTTGGTGAAAAGAATTTTCTTAATAGCTGCTAGTGAGACTAAGTGAAGGAAATGTGGCTGAGTGTAAAAAAAAAAGGCCATCTTCCTTTTCTTTCTTCTGTGTAAGTCTTTGGGGGCTTTTCTCTGCAGCTGTTGTGCTCCAGTGAGCCAATCTGATCTCTAAGTCATTATTACCTTTTTTGCCTGACTGGCAGGCTACATACAAATAGAACTTGTAGTATAATTCTACACTTGTATTAGCACTTATTCCTCTCCATTTTATTTAAGAGTAATGGTGCAGAGAGGCCCCAAAATAATATTAGACTCTAGTAGCTTGTCTGCAAATTATCATTCATTTCTTTGTATCCTGCATTTCCTTAGCTGTCACTCCCATGGGTGTATACAGAAACTCTAGCCCGTGCATCTAGTTCCACCATGGATGCATTTCAGAGATATATTAGGTAGAGATGGGGAGGGAGTGGTTTTATATGCACTTATAAACAGTTCCCATCTCCTCACTCATAGTTTCTACAGGCTCTTTCTCTAAGCTAGGTCAGACATCTTCTCCTAAGTACATTCACATTCCCTAGCACTGATTCTTCCTATTATTATCTCTTGCCCTTCAGATCAGGAGAAATTGGGGTAGGGGTGGGGTGAAAATCTCCCCTTCACAAAACATTCAGAGATCCAGTCTGATGGAGGCTCTGTCATCTTTAATATATGACTTCCCAGATGACATGGGCATTATTTCCCCATTAGAAGAGTGGAAATCAGTTCGGAGGGTTATGCATGGAGAATTTATGTGGGCCAAGCCTGGGAGTTGCACACATTATTTGCATGCCTATTAGCCCTTGGGCATATGACTACTTATAACTACAAGGAGCATTATGAAATGTAGGCTATATGTGGACCCAAGAAGAAGAAATGGCTTTGGTTTCAGATGCAAATGACTACCACAGTGCCATCATCAATGTTTACCTGGAACCCAGATGCTGGATCAAACTTACCGTCAATTACAAGCGGAATTTCAGTGTGATATGATTGAGAGAATAAAAGGCTTGGAAATGAGCATTCTTATACAAAAACTATCTTAGAAATCCCAATTTTTGCTTTAAAGTCCAAGGTACTTGTCACTAGTGATCACCAGTCTGGGAATGTTAGCTGACTGGGTTTTCAAATTTTCTATGTCTCCTAGGAGACACAGTCAGGTTCAGAGTGATGATATTCTGACTGTTGAAGAAATAATTTTGTCATGATAGGAAAAGCCCCAATGGAAGCCTTGCTAAAACCTCTCATATTCACGACCACATCTGAAATAGTGGCCTAGATTGGTAAAGTCCATTTTGGTCATGCTTTTTGGCATCCTAGATTGTTCAGATGTCACTAGCCAAGGATGAGGAGTCCATTCTAGCAGTGAGCTCTCCATATGTTTGCAAAGCTGTGCCTATTGCATGACCAAAATTGAATAATTCCCCTGGTACAGTAATATTGCAGGTTTGGCAAATGATCTCAACTTATCCTATGCAAGACAATTGTGTCATGACTACAGTTAACACCTAAGCTGGTTATAGAGTATCAGTGCCCAGCCAGGTATTATAGCAGCCACAAATATTGAGACTTTAACCAAACACATTGTATTCTTACACTATTTTCAGGGATGGCAAATGAGGTCTGTCTATAGACCCACAAGTTAATTGGTGACAGAGAAAGTGCAAACCCTTAGATTGTTTCTTTTATTAGGTAAAAAGGACAAGATAGCATCATAAGTCTCTCCAGAGCAGTTCTCCAATGAGAGATTGGAGATATCTGGCAAGCTGTACTCACCGAATACCTTCTGTTTGATGCTCATGTGTAGTAATATTTACCCAAAATAATTTTTTGTATTTATTACAATAAACTATGACTTTGTAATATTTAGGTGTCAGAGCATTTTCATCAAACTCCCAATTTAATTCTCTGCAGGAGTATTTCAGTGGTCACATTAATTTTGCATGAGTAACCTACTAGTTCTTAAAACAAAATTATACATATTTTGGTCAACTTAGAGAATATTTTAATATCTGTATTTGCTTCCACACAGTGATATTACAATATGTAGTCATAAGGTCATTTATATTACTAGATTTTCTAAAATGAATAATAATGCTAGCATTCAGTTTGGTGAGTTCTGGCTTCAACAGGTTAGCTAAGGTGTTAGAAATTTTGACTTCAGTTATTGTGACTGTTTTTATTCTCTTGATGAAAAAGACATTTCCAACCATTGTTCTGCTAATTTTCTATAGTCTCATCATGTATAAATAGCCCACAGGAATGGATCATAGGAGATAAACAGGATGATGAAGGGAAGTTTTTCCCAACAAATTACTGTTATTCCTTTTGTTCTAAGGTCTTCCTCTTAGTCCCAGGGCTGTTTACATTTTCAGGTAAACTTTGGCCATCACAGGCCTCACCTTGCTCTTCCACAAAGATACCAAGTCACTTCTTTTCTACCAGAAAAATATCATCAATATGTATCTTTGCCTCTCTACAGCATCTAAATAAGAAAAGATAGAACATGACATAGGAAGAATCCCTTAAAATTTATTTTTGGAGATTACAGGACTAAGAGTCATCATTTCTACTTCCCTCCACGTCAGAAAAATAGAAAATAGACACAAGGATCACTGGCTAAATGTGACAAAATATTAACTTAGCTAATGGCTAATCAGCTGCCCAATTGTCCTCCTAATATAGACCTCCTGATAAAATATGTTACAGAATATAGCATAGAACTAAAGCCTAATGAAAACTTTTTTATTTTCATATTTTCATTTCAAAATAAGGCATGCAGGGAGAGGTGGGTCAGCAAAATAGACTCCAAATTATGCAAAACCAGCCTGCTGGAAGAACTGTAGGCCTGCCTCACACATGGTTACCAGAGAGTGAGAGAGAAAGGGAGGAGAAATGGCAGGTCTCTTCCAGGGCACTTATCTCATGGGAACAGAAAACAGAGAAGGAAAGCTCCATCACCAGATGGGTAAGCAGTTCCAAGACAGCAAGAGACCATGCGCAACCTGAGCAGTGATCTGTTGCGACAGGCTCGCACCCACTGCTAAAAGTATGGTCTTACCTATGCTGGGTGCTCACTAATTGAAGTCAGCTATTCCCCCTCTTTGGAGAAGGAGGGACTAAGACAATGAGAAAATATTGAAGTGCAATGTGAAGAGTTATAGGATTAAATGCATACAGGTGTATCTCATTTTATTATGCTTCAATTGTTCTGCATTTCATAGACCTTGCACCTTTTTTTTTATAAATTGAAGGTTTGAGGCAACCCTGAGTTGAGCAAGTCTATCAGTGCTGTTGTTCCAACAATTTTTGCTCACTTCACTTCTCTGTGTCACATTTTGGTAATTCTTGCAATATTTCAAACTTTTTCATCATCATTATTATTATTATGGTAATCTCTGATCAGTGATCTTTGATGTTAGTGTTGTAATTGTTTTGGGGCACCACAAACTACAGCATTATGCAATGATAAACAATTGATAAATGCTGTACATATTTCGACTGCTCTACTCACTGGCCATTCCCCCATCTCTCTCCCTCTCCTTGGGCCTCCCTTTTCTCTGAAACAAAACAATATTGAAGTTAGGCCAATTAATCACGCTACAGTGGCCTCTAAGTGTTCAAGTGAAAGGATGAGTTGCATGTCTCTCACCTTAAATCACAAGGTAGAATGATTAAGCTTAGTTAAGAAGTCATACCAAAAGCTGAGATAAGTGAAAAGCTGGAACTTTTGCATCAGTTAGCCAAGTTGGGGGTGCAAATAAAAAGTTCTTTACAGGATAATACAAGAGGGGCTACATCACCATTGTTTATTTGTGGCTTAGTAGAACTCCATGATATACAAATACCACATTTTATTAATTCACTCATGTATTGATGGGCACTTGGGTTGTTTCCACATCTTTGCAATTGTGAATTGTGCTGCTACAAACATTTTAGTACAGATGTCTTTTTTATAGAATGTCTTTTTTTCCTTTGGGTAGATGCCCAGTAATGGAATTGCTGAATCAAATGGTAGTTCTACTTGTAGCTCTTTGAGGTATATCCATATTACTTTCCATAGTGGTTGTACTATTTTGCAGTCCCACCAATCAACACTTATGTGCAAATATAGTAATAACATTCATCGGGTGTTGGGCAAGTGGGAAGGGGGAGGAAGGGATGGGTATATTCACACCTAATGGGTGCAGTGTGCACTGTCTGGGGGATGGACATGCTTGAAGCTCTCACTTGGGTGGGGCAAAGGCAATATATGTAACCTAAATATTTGTACCCCTGTAATATGCTGAAATAAAAAATAAAATAAAATTATGTAAATAAAAAAAAGTTATTGAAGGAAATTAAAAGTGCTACTCCAATGAACACACAACTTATATAAAAGCAAAACAGCCTTATTGCTGATATGGAGAAAGTTTTAGTGGTCTGGATACAAGATCAGACTAGTCACAATATTCCCTTAAGCCAACGTCTAAGCCAGAGCAAGACCCTAACTCACTTCAATTCTCTGAAGGCTGAGAGTAATGATGAAGCTACAGAAGGGAAGTTTGAAGCTAGTGGAGGTTCATGATGTTTAAGGAAGAAGCCCTCTCCATAACATAAAAGTGCAAGGTGAAGCAGCAAGTGCTAATGTAGAAGCTACAATAAGTTATATAGATCTAGCTAAGATAAGTGATGGAAGTGGCTACAACAAACAACATATTTTCAATGTAAACTAAACAGTCTTCTATTGGAAGGAGATGCCATCTAGAACTTTCATAGCTAGAGAGGAGAAGTCAATGCCTGGCTTTAAAGCTTCAAAGGACAGGCTGACTTTCTTGTTACAGGCTAATGTAGCTGGTGACTTTAAGTTGAAGCCAATGCTACTTGGCCATTTTGAAAATTCTAGGGCCCTTAAGAATAATGCTAAGTCTATTCTTCTTATGCTTTCAAAATGGAACAACAAAGCCTGGTTGACAGTGCATCTGTTTATAGAATGGCTTCCTGAATATTTTAAGCCCACTTTTGAGACCTATTTCTTGAGACAAAAGATTCCTTTCCAAATATTGCTATACATTGACAATGCACCTGGTCACCCAAGAGGTTTGATGAAGATGTACAAAGAGATTAATGTTGTTTTCATGGGTGTGAACACATTCATTCTGCAGTACATGAATCAAGGAGTCCTGTCAACTTTCAAGTCTTATTTAAGAAATACATTCTGTAAGGCTAAAGCTGCCATAGATGGTAATTCTTCTGATGTATCTTGGCAAAGTAAATTGAAAATCTTCTAGAAAAAAGTCACCATTCTAGATGACAGTAAGAACATTCATGATGTATAGAAGGAGCTCAAAGCACCAACATTAACAAGAGTTCGTAAGAAGTTTATTCCAACCCTCACAGATGACTTTGAGGGGCTCAAGACTTTAGTGGAGGAAGTAATGACAGATGTGGTGAAAATAGCAAGAAAGCTAGATTTAAAGGTGGAAGCTGAAGATGTGAATGAATTGCTGTATTTCCATGAAAATATAGAACAGATGAAGAGTTACTTCTTATGGATGAGCAAAGAAAGTGGTTTCTAGAGATGGAACCTACTCCTAGTGAAGATTATGTGAACAGTGTTGAAATGACAACAAAGAATTTAGAATATTCCATAAACTTAATTGGTAAAACAGTGGCAGTGTTTGAGAGGATTGACTTTAACTTTGAAGGAATTTCTACTGTGGGTAAAATGCCATCAAACAGCATCACAACATCACATGCTACAGAGAAATCTTTTGTGAAATAAAGAGTCAATTGATATGGCAAACTTCACTGCTATCTTATTTTTAAAAATTGCCACAGCAACCCCAACCTTCAACAACCATTATCACCCTAATCAGTCAGCAACCATCAACACTTACTCCAGATTCTTCACCAACAAAATGATTATAACTGCTGAAAGCTCAAATGATTGTTAGCAATTTTTTAGCAATGACATTTTAAAAATTAATTATATACATTGTTTTTTAGACAATGTTATTTCACACTTAATAGACTATAGTATAGTGTACACGTAACTTTTTTATGCACTGGGAAAACAAAAAATTCATCTGACTTACTTTATCACAATATTTCTTTCTTGTAGTGGTTGAAACTGAACTCACAATCCCTCTCAAGTATGTGTATACTTCTGCACGTACTTTTATGTAGTAGGATTATTTCTTGGAAAGACTAAGAATTCCTTTGTTTCATCAGGGATAATGAAAGCAGAAAGAAATATTCTGGGTTGGTTGGAAGCAAAATATGGTGCAAGAGAATGGGGCAGCTTTGTAACTTTGATAGAATTACTAGTAGGGTGGCAGGGCTGGCACAGTGTTCCTAAAGATTACATTGACTAAAGGCGGTGAAACTCAGGTTCCCACAGGACCTTACCTACCTGGTTTAATTAGTGATGTCTTCATCTCCATCTGGCATTCAGCCTCACCAGTCCTTCCCCATCTTCACCCCAGCCGCTGGCTTCTCAAGGCCATGAAACTTGGAATTTGAAATGAAATTGAGGACTCTCTATTGTGACTGACCAATGAGTAAGAAGGGATTAGGGGAAAGTCCCAAATCTGCCACCAGGTAGACCTATTCTCTTAAGAGAACTCTATCGTTTTGCTTATTCAACAAATATTTATTGAGTAGAATGTAGTGATCATCAGGGGTCTACAGAGGCCAATCTGTGAAACACTGAAGTAAAAGTTAAAGACTGTCACTTTGGTTGTTTCCTTGGTACTAAAGTTGTTGAAAACAAGCTCTAATGTGAGCCTTCAAAACACTATATCAGCACTGAGTTATAGGATGATCATCTAGAATATGTTCATATTTATTTTTAATATTATCATTGAAACTCCAACAGAAATATTCACAGAGATCATGTGAACCTAGAACAATTTATCTTGAGAATTCCAGAGACTTTATTCCACAGTTTGAGAAATGCTACTATGGAGGGAAAATGGATAGCTCCAGGCTTCAAACAGACTGAAATTCTCATTCTGGTTCTGGAACTTACTAAGTGTTTCATCCTAGGTAGGTCATATTACTAACTTCATATTTAAAAATGAGAACAATACTGCTTATATAATAGAGCTCTTAGGAGGAAGACATAGCATGATGTATGTAATATATGTCATATATTATTTTACACAGAATAGACTATGAATCAATGAGTTCCTTTTATGCCTTTTGACATACTCTCCCTGCATTCCCACTATGTACAAGGAATTATACTAGGGATACAATAATGAATTAAATATTATCTGCAAGAAGATCTCAATCTGGTGAGACAATAGAAATATAAATACATTGTGATCAGTACCATAATAAAAAATGATATGCGATACAAAAGAAGATATTTTTCTGATTCCCCTTAACAGAAACTTTCAAAATTATTGCTCAAAGAAGCATATTCCCGACAAATATTCAGTTAATAATAATAGTGATTATGATGATGATAATGAGGATGAAAATAAAGTTTCTGATGATGACGACAATAATGGTGAAGGTAGTTTACATTTATTTCGTATTTGCTATGTCGTAGGAACTCAATTTACATGTGTTACTTGATCCTCACAACACTCTAGTTAGGTAGAAATATAATTTCCATGTTGTAAAAAACCACAAGGTTACACAGATAGCATAGGGAAAAGCTGGGACTTCACCCAGTTCTGTCAGATTAAAAAACCTCTGTAACATATGGTCTTTCCAGGCTGTGCACGGTGGCTCAGCCCTGTAATACTAGCACTCTGAGAGGCTCAGGCAGGAGTATTGCTTGAGCTCAGGAGTCCCAGCTTTAGCAAAAGCGAGACCTCATTTCTACTAAAAATAGAAAAATTGGCCAGGAACAGTGGTACACACCTGTAGTCCCAGCTACTGGGAGACTGGGACAGTAGAATCGCTTGAGCCCAGGAGTTTGAGGTTGCAGTGAGTTATCATGACCCCACTGCACTCTAGCCAGGGCAACAAAGGGAGAATCTGTCTCAAAAAAAAAAAAAAAAAAAAAAAAAAAAGCTCTTTCCAGCAAACTAATTACTGAATGGTAATCAGGTTCTATTTGAACAATAGCTCATTTGACCTTAAACAGGTGGTTTTGGTGGGTATTTGACTACATTCGCCTACCCCTACCTATTTACTAATTTCCTTCCTTTTTAGCACTCCAAATGGGATTTGGGGAAACAATACTCTGAAATTCAGTGCCTGCTTTTCGTGAGGTGAGCCCTTACTAATGCCTCCAGATATAGAACACATGGAACACACCTAATAAGCTAGAACATCAGCTGTTCTGGTTCTAGAGAGAGATTCAGGGGTAGATGGGCAGATGATTCAACCCAAGAGAGTTAAATCCAGTCAGAACCAATCCTAGAGATTGCATTTGTGGGATCATAAAAAGAGGTTAATCCTTCTATCCTGGACTTGGACCTGGACCTGAGGGATTATAAAATCAGAGCTCCTGCAGGAATTTTTCCACCACAAAGAGACTGCAAATGAAGCCAGTAAAAGGAAAGAATAACCAGCAAAGAGAGCAAGTCTTAAGAATATCATTTAATCATCATTTCCAGCCTGTCAGTTCAATTACCTGAGCCAATGTAATCACTTTCTGCTCAGGTCAATTTGGGTTATGTTATATTTTACTTATAATCAGAGGACTCCTGAATGATGAAACAATATTTCAAAAAATTATTATATACTTGATATGTATATATTTATTGTGTGTATATAACATTATAACAAACTCTCCCATGATTCTGGTTAAATAAGCAGCACATCACCAGGGTCATTGTGGCACTCCGTGGGGCTCTTTCCATCTTCATCTATACATTCCAGATATAAGAACTAACCTAAACTGTATGTTTATGATAACTTTGCCCATTTTTGACTATTGTTACATTACTACATTATTGGAAGTGCTATATTATTCTTTAAAAATGTATCTTTTCTAAAGATCATGTGTGTAGTCTACATAACATATTTTCACAATTGTATGAACAAACCACGGTTTATTTAAATATTATCCTGTTGTTGACTTATGGGATATGTTTGAATGGACTATTAAAATTGGGCTCTATGAACATTCTGAACATGTTCTCTGGTGTGGATGAGTAAAGTTCCTTCATATATACCTAGAGGAAGAATTGTAGGGCTATAAGACTTTCATATCTTCAACATTACTAAATAATATCAATTTCTCCCCCAATATTGTTTGCAGTGGTGTTATTAATAGTGTCTGAGATTCTCCATTACTTTAAATCCTTGACTACCTGGGATATTGTCAAAATGGTTAATTTTTACTCAATCTGTAAATGATATATCATTGTGATTTTTATTTTTATTTCCCTAACTATTGCTTTACTATATTTATCACATATATTTCTTGTTTTGTTAATGTCTGTTCATGCATTTTGTTCATTTTTCTATTGT
Organism: Cheirogaleus medius; assembly: GCA_008086735.1. Taxonomy (NCBI): domain Eukaryota; kingdom Metazoa; phylum Chordata; class Mammalia; order Primates; family Cheirogaleidae; genus Cheirogaleus; species Cheirogaleus medius. Next base: position 81,158,690 of record VBSM01002608.1, on the reverse strand, counting down.
ATTGTCTTTTAATTATTGATTCATAATATTTTCATTACATATTCCAGATTCTAGTCCTTTACTGATCTATATTTTAGAGACATTTTCTCTCAGTTTGTGGCTTATCTTTTCACTCTTTTTGTGATACCATTTGATGATTAGAAGCTAAAAAATTTTTGAACATATTTGTATTTATTAATTTTTTCTTTTATAGAGTATGTGCATTAAGAAATCCTTCTCTGTACCAAGTTCATGAAGGTAATGTTCTATATTTTATTCTTTTCTTAAAAAATTGAACATATTTTTATTTATTTCAATAGATTTAGGGGCTAAAATTTTTGTTACATAGATAAACTGTAAAGTGGTGAAGTCTGAGTTTTAGTGTACTCATTACACAAATAGTGTACATTGTGCTCAACAGGTAACTTTTCATCCCTGACCTCCCTCCCACCGTCTCCCATCTGAGTCTCAGTGTCCATTATGTCACTCTGTGTGACCACACATACCCATAACTTTGCTCCCACTTATAAGTGAGAACATGTGGTATTTGGTTTTCTATTCCTGAGTTACTTCACTTAGGATAATGGTCTCTAGTTCCATCCAGGTTGCTGCAAAACATATTATTTCATTCTTTTTATAGCTGAGTAATACTCCACGGTGTATATGTGTGTGTATAAGATATAAATATACACATATATATGTAGTATACACATATATATGTATATATGTGTATATATATATCACATTTTCTTTATCCACTCGACACTCAATCAATTCCATATCTTTGCAATTGTGAGTTGTGCTGCAATAAACATATGAGTAAAGGTGTCTTTTTGATATAATGCCCAATTTTCCTTTGGGTAGATACACAGTAGTTGGATTGCTACTTCTATTGAACATAGGACTGGAAATTCTAGCCAGAGAAATCAGGCAAGAGAAAGAAATAAAGAGCATCCAAATTAGAAAAGAAGTCAACTATTTAATTTGCTGATGATCTGATCTTATACCTAGAAAACCCTAAAGACTCCTCCAGAAGACTCCTAGAATTTATAAATGAATTCAGTAAAGACTCAGGCTACAAAATCAATGTACAAAAATCAGTGGCATTTCTATACATTAATAACAACCAAGATGAGAATCAAATCAAGAGCTCAATTTCCTCTATAATAGTTACCAAAAAATGTCTAGGAATATATATATAACCAAGGAGGTGAAAGATCTCTACAAGGAGAACTATTAAACACTAATGAAAAAAAGTCATAGATGACATAAATGGAAAAATGTCTCATGCTCATGGAATGGAAAAAACAATAATTTTTAAAGGTCCATACTACCCAAAGTAATCTATAGATTCAAGGAAATTCCTGTCAAAATACCAATGTCATTTTTTCACAGAATTAGAATAAACAATTCCAAATTTCATAAGGAATTTAAAAAGAGCCTGAATAACCAAAGCAATCCTAAATGACAACAACAACAGACAAACAGATTTGGAGGCATCATATTACCTGACTTAAAATTATATTACAAGGTTATAGTAACCAAAACAACATAGCAATGACATAAAATAAGACACATAGATCAATGGAACGGAATAGAGAACCCAGAAATAAAACCATATATCTACAACCAACTGAACCCCACAAGCACAACCTGCTCTTGCAGAGATTAAACTGGGCATTCAAATATAATTCATGTTAGGAAGACCACAGGGCTAGGGAAAGAGAAAGGATTTTGAAGACCTCCATCCTCCCTCATCAACAAAAGAGGGAAATCTGCCCACACACATAGCTCACACACATAGCCTGCAAACAACTAGAAACTGAGTAAACCACCACACTAAGGATATCTATAACCAAAACATCCATCTGGAGCCAAGACCCCATCAAAATACCCACAAGCAAAGCCAAAGGTCTTACCCAACATATGCTACAGATGGATCCTTAAGAAAAAATCCAAAAATAACAAGTGACAGCTGCTCCAGGTGAGAAGGAATGAGCACAAGAACTCTGGAAGCATGAAAAATCAGAGCAAAAAGACACTCGCAAACAGCACACCAAATGGCATTCCAACCAAAATCAAAATATTGAAATGACATATAAAGAATTTCAAATATAGATTGTAAGGAAGCTCAATGAAATCCAAGAGAAAATGGAAAACCAACTTAAAGAAACCAGAAAAACAATTCAGGAAATGAATGAAACATTTACTAAAGGGATAGCATATTAAAAAAAAAACCAAAATAGAACTACAACCAACTGATCTTCAACAAAATGGACAAAAATATACACTGGAGAAAGGACTCACTATTCAGTAAATGGTGCTGGGAAAATTGGATAGCCATGTGAAGGAGAATGAAAGTAGATCCCTATCTTTCACTATATACAAAAAATAACTCAAGATGGATTAAAGACTTAAGGGTAAGACCTAAGAATCTAAAAATTACTGAAGAAAACGTAGGAAAAACTATTCTTGACCTTGGCCTAAGCAAAGAATTTATGACTAAAACCCCAAAAGCAAAAACAGAAAAACAAAACTAAATAAATGGGACTTAATTAAACTGAAAAGCTTCTGTACAGCAAAATAAATAAATAAATAATCAACAAAAGAAAAAAAAGCAACCTACAGAATAGGAGAAAATATTTGCTAACTATGCATCCGACAAAGGACTAATAACAAAAATCTACAAGGAATTCACACAAATCAGCAAGAAAAAAAAACAACTTCATTAAAAAGTAGGCAAAAGACATGAACAGGCATTTTTCAAAAGAAGAGAAACAAGTGACCAAGAAATGTATGACAAAATTCTCAATATCAGTAATCATCAGGAAAATTCAAATTAAAACCTCAATGAGCTACCACCACCTTACCCCTGTCAGAATCATCATTATTAAAAAGTCAAAAAACAATAAATGTTGGCTTGGATGTAGTGAAAAAGGAACACTTATATACTGTTGGTGGGAATGTAAATTAGTACAACCTCTATGGAAAACAGTTTGGAGATTTCTCAAAGAATTAATAGTATATCTCTATTTTATTCTAAGAATGTAAAAGTTTGCCTTTTAAAAGTATCAGAGAGAAAATTTTATATTTTTCAAGATAGATAACCAATTATGCCAGCAGCATTTATTGAAAAGTCCATTCTTTACAGTGCTCTGAAATGTCACTTTTATCATAAATCAAGTTTGCACAAAATGTTTGATTTTAGATTACTCTCTTGTATTTCATGGTCTCCTTTTCTCAGTTTGTGTCAACAATGTTGTCTTATTGTACTTTTATAAAAAGTCTTAATATATATTACATGTTCCTTATCTGATTCTTTTTAAGACATGTCTTCTAACTTTGGTCCACTTCTCATCTATATTCATTTTATAATCAACTTTTCTAAATCCGTGGAAAACTCTTTTGAAATTATTATTGGAAATAGATTGAGTTTATACATTAATTTGGAGAGACCTGACATTTTAAGATGTTTAGACCTTTTATTTGTAAACATGGCATATCTTTCCATTTGTTTAGGTCTTCGTTTATGCCTAATAATGAAGTTTTACATTCATTAACCACTTTGGTACCGCGCTCACAGCCGGCACTCATAGTCCACAGGATAGTTTGTGCTGTGCATTGACGACGAATCCGTTTTGCTCTTGTGTGATGAGGAAAACTTTAAAGCACTGAAAGCTTGTTTTACTTTACAGGAAGCTTTGGGAAAATAACTATAATAACTCCTGCTAAGGACTTGTTAAAAGGTCACAGATTCGTAGTAACTTATTAGCTGAACGTACACATTGCAACTGCAGAGATAAAAGTAAAAGCTTTTGGGTGTCGACTAAAGTCAATGCTCGGCTGTGCGCGTTCATCTGTGGCTGTCGACTATAGTCGATGCTCGTACCGAAGTGGTTAAAGGTCATGTACCTTTTTCATTAATTTTATTCTCATGTAGCATATATTTCTATTTTTTTTAAAATTATATTTTCTATTTGTGCATTATACAAATACAGGCTATTTTTATATATTAGTCTTATATCTAGTAAATATAATAAAGTATCTTAATAATTTTAAGACATTCTTAATATATTCACTTAAGTTTCCTATGTGGGCAATCTTATTAATTGTCAGTAACAGCACTATCATTTATTAATTTGAACTTTTATGCCATGTTTGTCAATAACTTACCATTAGGGCCTTCAAGAAATGATGCAGAGCAATGATGTAAAGAAGAAGTAACAATGAAAATTCTCAACCCATTTCTGATTTTAAAGGGAATAAATGTATTGTCTTATCATTATGTATGATTTCACTGTAGTTTTGTTAGATATCCTTCATCATTTTAAGACATTTCTTCCTTTATTCAATTTGTGAAGAGTTTTTGTCATCATGAATGGGTATTGAATTTTACCTAATACAATTTATGCCTCTGTTGCCATGTTCATATAGTTTTTCTTATTAAAAGGTTAATATGCTGAGTTATATTAATAGATTCTCTAAAATTGAATGAGACTTGTATTCCTGAGATAAACACTGCTGGATCACAGTATATTATTTGTTTTGTCAATGCATATTTTGGGAATTTTTAAATTAGTGTGTAATAATCTTCCCCTATGCTACCCTTTGTCTGTCTGATTTTAGCAACAAGGTAAGGTTGGCTTGAAAAAGGAAATAGATAATTTCCCTGTCCTCTTTTTTTTTTTAAACTTACAATTATTTTTCATTTTTTTAATTTCAAGTAGTTTCTATTTTTCCTTTGTTTTTAATTCACAAGCAAAAATTACATAAAACTCACATTTTAGAAAGGAAAATAACTTGTTTATGTATACTCATATTTATGAAATGCATTGTCCTGAATCAGAGTTTTGGTTTGTTTTTTTTTTTCCAGCATATTATGGGGGTACAAATGTTAAGGTTACGTACATTGCCCTTGCCTCCCCTCCCCCTTCGAGTCAGAGCTTCAAGCGTGTCCATCCCCCAGATGGTGCGTACTCACTATGTGTGTAAATATCCATCCCCTCCTCCTCCCTCCTACCTGCCTGACACCGGATAATTGGTTTTTGGGTTTTTTTTAACATTTTGGTTACATTTTATGTCTTTGCCTCTCCCTAGCAAGGGTCAGAGGTATGCCCATCCCCTCCACAATGCTCACCACATCCCTGTCCTCTTTTTGTTCATATTTTCTTCAAGATGCTAATGATATTATAATCATCTACTTCTAGAATGTTTGGTAAAACTTGCTTATACAATTTTCAAGACTTGGTTGATACTCCATCATAAGATTTTAAACTAGTGATACTTTTTTTTACAGTGCTAGTAAATCAATCAGTTATTTCTATCTTCCTAAGTTTTGGTAAGTTCAATTTTGCAAGGAAATTATAATTTAATCTAAATTTTACAATTTATTTATATAAGAGTGTTCATAATATGCTCCTTTTGTCTCTTAAATTCTAAATGCATTTTAAAGCTACATTCTCTTCTAAATTCCAGCAATATATTATTGACTTTTTTCTCTCTCTTGTTTTTCCAATCAATCCTTATGCAAATTTATCTACTTTATCAGCCTTTTCAAAGAATGTAAATTGACTTTGTGAATCCTCATAATTGTATCTCATATTTAATCAATTCATTTATTTTTATTTTTGCTAGGATTATTCTGTTGCTCTTTACCTAATTTCTGATAAACATTTAGCCTCTCTCTTTTCTAATGTGAACAGTGAAGTTAACAAATTTCTCATGAGTTAACTCTTTAATTGTAAGCTTCAATTACTGACGTATTTTAATTGTCATTCAGATCTCAGAATTACTACATTTCCATTTTGATAATTTTCTTTGATCTTTGAATTATTTGGAAATGTATGGTCTTCAATTACCAATTTTTGGCATTTTAAAGTTAAATTTTATTATTTATTTCTCAATTGCATTGTTGTCTTAGAATATACTCTGAATAATAATGACTTTTTAAGGTTTGTTGAGGTCATGGTTTATGGCCCCATGAGTAGTCAAATTATTGATAAAAATGTTTATTCTCAAACTGTTGGATACAGGATATATATTCAATGTATCAAATTGTACAAATCCTCTATATATTTCCTCATTTGGTACTTGATTCAGTAACTACTGAATAATATATCTTAAATGCTCTTAACATGATTCTGCTTTATTAATTGGCCCTTTAAATACTATAAAATTTTATTTATGTTGTAACAATATAAGATTTTTATAAGTCTGGAATTATCATGTAATTTTCTTAAACTGAAACTTTTATTTTTATGAGATACTCTTTATTTCTAACATGCCCTCCAGCTTAATATTTTTTGCTTTTATTAAGTAAATGTGTAGAAACTTTTCAATAATTTTTTGCTTAACCTTTCTGTTTTACTTTGATTTAAGCATGCCTTTTATAAGAAGCTTATAATTGAATACTGTTTTATTTATCTGACATGACAACTTTTATCATTTACTATCAAAATTAGTCTATATTTAGAGGCATTGTTACTATATTAGAGTTTTTATAGCATCTTATTTTATGTGTTTTTGTCCTATTTTTATTCTTTTCTGACTTCTTCAGGGTTTATTATTTTTTTTATACTTATTCTTCGGCATATTTGGGAGTTATATCATCTATTTCAAATCTTAGTGACTGTTCTAGATATCTTAACAAGTATAAGTAACTTAATCCTGAATAACATAAGGATCTTAGAGAATTTTTAAACAAATCACTCCATAGTTATAATACATCTGACTAGAACTTAGTTCTACCTTCCATATCCACATATTATACATTCTTCTTATTTTTTTATGTCATTGAAGTTTAAGTTTCTTTGTGCCTTATGATTTTCTTTGCTTATCATTTCTTCTTGATTTTAAGACTCCCTGGAATTATTTTCCTTCTTGATATAGGCCTTCAGAAATGCCTTTAGTTATATCATTTTTTTATTTGGAAATGTTGTAATTTTGTTTGTATTTTTGACAAGTTAGTTGGGTTTACTATTCTAAGTTAGCAACTGTTTTCTTCCACAACTTTAATGTTATTATTGTTACCTTATTGTAATATCTTCAAAATACCATTTCTGCTCTTGAAAGTCAATATAATGTTAATTTTTTTGAGGCAATCTTCTTTCTTCTGGCTATGTTTAAGACCTTATTTTATATTCTAAAACAGAATAACTGAGTAGGTGTGGATCTTCAAAAATTCATCCTGATTTTGATTCACTGTATTTCTTGACTGTGATTTCATGTCATCTTTTCAGGAAAGTTCTAAAGCACCATGACTTCAAGTATTTTGACTTTATTATTTCCTTCTAGAAATCTTATTAGATCTATAGTCTTTATCAGTCTGCTCTCTGTACTTCACTTCATATCTCTGTGCTGCATTCTAGGTAATTTTATTAGATCTACTTTTGGTTCACTAATTCTCTCTTTAGCTAAATCAAATATGTTTATGCATCCATTGAAATTTAAATTTCAAATATATATTTATTCATGAAAAGCATATTTGGTTTTTAAAAAAATGTCTGGTGAGTTTTGATAGTATCTTTTGTTATTCTTATACAGTTGACCCATAAACAACATAGAGGTTAGAGGCACTGACTTCCTGTGCAGTCGAAAATGCATGTACATATTCTGACTCCCCCCAAAATTTAACTACTAATAGCCTACTACTGACTGGAACACTTACCAATAATATAAACAGTCAATTATTAAATATTTTGTGTATTATGTGTATCATATACTATAATCTTACAATAAAGTAAGCTAGAGATAAGAAAATATTATTCAGCAAATCACAAGAAAGAGAAGATACATTTATTCAGTAAGTGGAAGCAGATCACCATAAAAGTGTTCATCCTCATCATCTTCACGTTAGGTAGGCTGAGGAAAAGAAGGAAGAAGACAGGTTGGACTTGTCACCTCAGGGGTGACAGAGGCAAAAGAGGTAGAGGAGGAGAAATGGGTGGCAGGAGAGGCAGGCACACTTGGTATAACTTTAAGAAAATATATCATAATTCTGGTCTGACTTTTAGCTTTGTTATTTTCCCAAAAATGTTTTTTATATGGTACCAATCCTTCTTCTACCACTTGCTTTAGTTTTTAGTGCTCATATTGTAGAAGGGCCCATGTCATAAAAGAAGTCAAAAGCTGTCTTGAATAATCAGAATCCTTCTGCCAGATGCTCTGTCAGTCTGTTTTCTGGCCCTGCTACTTCTGCATTTTCTTCCCCATTATCTGGCCCTGGTTCAGAAGCACACAACTCCATCAGCCGTCTTCTATTAATTCCTCCAGTGTGGTGTCTGTTAGCTCTTGAATTTATCTAATATCCATAGCATGAAACCATTTGCCCCTCATGTTTTTAGCCATATCTACAATCTCCGTCATCATTTCCTTGATTGGCTCTGTTGTAGATCCTGTGAAGTCATTCACAACACCTGGACACAGAGTCCTCCAGCAAGAATTTATTGTTTTGGGCTTGATAGCTTTCATGGCTTTTTCTATAACAAAACTGTTATCTTAAATGATGCAATTCTTTCAGAATTTTATGATGTTCTCTCTGCTGGGGTTCCTTTTCATAGCATTGACAATCCTTTCCTTGGAGTACTGTGTGTAATGTAATGAGACTTAGAGGTCCTTATGATTCCAGGCTATTGGCTGAATTAGAGACGCTGTGTTTGGGGGCAAGTAGACACTTTGACACCTCCGGTGTTAAACTCATGGTGTTCTGGATGGCCAGGGGTGTTTTCCAACATCAAAAGAACTTTAAAAAGCAGGCCCGTATTGGCAAGGTACTCCTGACTTCAGGACAAAGCATCAATGGGACCAATACAGAACAGGATTGTTCTCATTGTCCAGGCCTTCTTCCGAGATCAGACGAGATCGGGCGCGTTCAGGCTGGTATGGCCGTAGACTGTCCAGGCCTTCTTGTAGCACAACCAAAAGAGTGGCAGCTGGTGTTTATCTTTCCTTTCAAGGTTCAGGGGTTAGCAGTATTATAAATAAGGGCAGGCTTGATCATAAACTGATTGCATTTGTATAAAACAGTAAAGTTAGCTTATCCCTTCCTGCCTTATATCCTTGTGTTCATTTCTCTTCCTTACTAATAGTTTCCCTTTGTGGAATATTTTTTTCCAAAATAGAGCACTTTCATCTGCATTAAAAACCTGCTCAATCGTATCTCCTTTCCTCTTAATGATTTTCTTAATGGTTTCTGCTTCTTGGTTGGCAGAAACTGCTTCTATTGACATTTTTTAAAGCCAAACTTCTTTCTAAAATTATCAAACCATCCTTTGCTGGCTTTAAATTTTCCAGCTTCAGATCTTTCACTTTCTTTTGGCTTTAAGTTGTCATATACTGTAATGGCTTGGCTTTTTCTCAAATCACATTAGATTCTATAAGTATGCCTTTTTTTATAGTAATCCTGCACCCACATAAAGGCTGAATTTTCAATATGAGATAAAAGTATATTTTGCAAAAATTGCAAGGTTATTTTTGCTTGCTGCATAGTGCAGCATTCGCTTCATGAATTTTTTTTCCCCCCAGTGGTTCTTACACTGGATTTATTTATCTCAAAATTTCTGGCAACTGGAGCTGTAGACCTCAATCTACAGTATATACCTAGCAATTCAACTTTTCCCTGCAATATCATGACTTTCATTCCAGCATCATCAGTGGCCCTCTGCATGGATCCCTCCCATGGTGTTATTCAAGGTTTACAATATTGTACTAAACCCAATGAAAAATACATGAGAACCATAAGAGATCACTTTTTACTTTTTACAAACAATTTACTGGAGGGACAAACTGCTCACATGGGGATAATTTGTGTCATACCATGATTTAAGTAGATACAACACTTGAGCTCACTGCAGTAGCAACTGGGGGGGACTATGAAATTATTACAGTTCTATAGTATGTACTATGGTTAATTTTATGCAGTTATGATTTAATACTGCATCTTTACATGTATTTACATTTCTCGTGACTGTGAATGACACCATGTATGATCTGTAAGTGTGTGCACAAGTTCTGATAAATATCAACTTTTTTGTAATAGATTTGTGTATATTTTATGGTAGTAAATGACAAAATAGACTAGCATCTGCATATATCTTATGCATTCATAACATATGATTTCTTAATTTTTTGATATTTCTAGGCTACTCTGTTCATCTATGAGTTTTTTTTAATTGTCACAAATCTCAAAAATTTTTTCCAGTGCATTTGTTAAAAACATTCTGTGGATAAGTGGACCCATGAAGTTCAAACTTATGTTGTTCAGGGTCAACTGTATATGTCTTATTAAAGTTCTGAGAGATAAATAAGCAAACTAACCAAAAGACAAACAAACAAAACCAAAAATATTTTAAAAAGACTTTCAACCTTGAATTTAATAATTAGCAAAATACACTTAAAAAAGAAAATAAAATGAAAACATTATTTACTTTAAAAAATTATCTACTCATATTTCTTAGGTCTTTACTTTGGGGAATTCTATGATGTCTAGGTTTAATAAATATTTCTATAGAAATTAAACGAATTTAGTTTTGCAACGCTTTTGGAGGAATTATCAAACCAAGACCACTATAAATCATCTTCTCAGTTTGGAGGTTTTCAGCAAATTAGAAAATAAGCATTTAGCCTGTTTTATGTATACACATATTCACTGAAGAATTGCATTTCTTTTCCATTATAACAGTGGAAAAAGATAATATTATTTGCCATTTCCTTTTACAGGCAGGCATTTTTCCTAGTCTACCCTTTCCCTGATCATGAAGACTTTTGCGGGTCATGACTTTATGCAGAAATCTCTATTCCAGGTCCCGTTTTGAGCAAGCTCAAGTACCATTTTTTTTAACCTGTGTGATCATTAAAGGTTAAAGTTCTAGATTACTGTTCTTGCCTAATGCATCAGAGCAGCCTTTAGCTTCTTTGCCCACTTACCATTCTAGGTTTATTTCTGTTTGGGGTCTTAATTTGAGAGATTTCTCCTATTTTCTTGTGATGTTAACTGTGTACTAACAAGAGGTTTTAAAACAGGATTTTATGACACGTTTACTTACATATTTTGTAGCTGTACCATTTGAGAACACCTAGAATTTCATATTGATGAATAAGGAAGCCAGTACAATAATTTTTCATTTTTGGCTGTGAAATTCTAGCTGAATGTGTACATCAATAGAACACATGAGATGATTTTTATATTGGTGGTCATCGGGTTAGCAGGCTTCAACCTCCAGTTGCTCACCACCATTATTCCATGTAGCATTAGAAGAAGCTAACAGAGGTTGCCAAAGTAGAACAATAGATCCATGGGAAAATGTTCCAAGTTCCTAAAAATCATAGTGTAAAGAAGCCTTGGGAAAATACCCCATCTTCATTGACAAGTATCATGAGTTTACTGTGTTTCTGTACCATCTAACTGTGGACTTGAATAAATGAACAGGGGATTTTAGAAACTCTTGTCTTCAAGTTTTAAGGAGGAAGTCAAGTCCATTTAGAGGAAGCATAACTTACAAAATATACTGGAAAAAAAAGTGCTGTGCACAGGATTGAGGCACTTTTTCTTTTCCTAAAAAGCATATAGATACCCGATTCCTACAATGTCAATAACTTTCCAACCCAATGAAAACAACAAGGATATCAAGATTTACCTGCATTTTATGCTCATCAAATCAATATAAAAAGATGAGGGTAAAAATTCTGCTCCTTTTGTAGAATGAGAATGAACCATGTTTTACAGTAATGCCAATAAGATGAGCAAAAGAGAAAATGCTGAGAGTTTTTATTTAGGAGCTCTATCCTAAATGGGGTGTGCGTGAGATATCCAGTATTACAATGTGCTGAAGTTATAAGAAAGTCTTGTTTGTGTGAGAGACAAAAAGGGTCTTTTACTCCAAAGAAGACTGGCTATTTCATACATGCTGTGAAGTCGAGAGTAGTCCAATCTATATAGCACACTGTTTTCCATTTTAAATAGCAAAAATAAATCTAGTATCATTTAGGAGACCAGTGAAACCTCTAGGCTCATTTGAAAAACGACTTAATGAGCATTAAAGTATAAGAGATGGATGACTAAAATGTAATAAAATAGGGTGGCCCTCCCCAGAAGAATAGCTTGGCAATTCTAGGGAAAATGTCCAAGAGAGTAAACATAGTTACATTTTTCTCAGTCAGAGCCCTCATCTTCACTCTTGGGCACTGACACTGGCTAATGTGACCCCTTGGCTGCTGAAATTGATTCTGCATCCCAGTGTGCCCCACCTTCCCTCACTCTTACTTGTTTCTTTCTTTAACTTCTGTTTCTCAATTTAAGCAATGACTTGGGAGCTTGACTAAAGCAATAGCTGATTCAGAAAGCTTAGCTCTAAATGAATCTTCACAAGGGAAATTACATAATGTAGGAAATAAATTACAGGAATTTTTAAAATCATAGCATTTTTTTAATGAACTACATGAATAGGAAGAATAAACAGGTTACAAAAACATCATATGCATATAATCTTTGTTTACTTATTTATTTGTTTTACTGATGGTATAGTCATTGATTATAGATGATTGAGCTAGGAATGGGCTCAGCTAAAAACCACTAACTCTGTTTTTCATGTTCTCCATTTCTGGAGCTCAAGTCTAAAAGTTCTTTGTCATAGTCAGCTGCATTCTAGATGTTACCTTTGTTTGAGTCCTCCTGGTGTGGCCACACAGACCTCGTGCTGAATCATTCTGACCATGCTCTTGCTGAGCAGTTTGAGTCACTGGCCACAATCAATGCTTGTGGACACCTCAATTTTGACTCAACAAGGACCTTTCCCTGCCTCTTTTTATCAGAGCCCTCCCTTGATGTTGACTGGTATGTTTATGTCTTGGGTTGACTTAAAAGTAAAATAGAAAAACAAACAAAAACACAAAACATCAATTCAAAAACACAGACATTCCCAGGGTATCGTCAAATCCTATCAGAACAGCAGAGTTCCACACTGTTTCTCTCACAGTGTTCTTTTCTTTGCCCCACTTGTCATTATCTCAACTTGCATTTTCATTTGCTTGCTTGGTTATGGTCTGTGAAATCCTGCAAGAATGAAAACTTCACATGAGCTGGAGCCTTATCTGTTTTCTTCATTATCTGGAATTTCTATATTATTAACAGGGTCTATCAGAGGCACGGGATCAAAGTTTCTTGAGTAAATGAATGGCTGAAGGAATATGAATGGGAACAAGGAAATAAAACTAATTCATTTTAAATAATTCCATAAAATAGGAGATACTTTTCAGTGTTGCCAAATTGCATTACCAATGGAAGATCCCAACCACTCTTCTGGGCAGTTTAAGCAATTTTATTTGGAAATTAATAAATGCACATTTTAAAACGTGTTCATTTCTGTCATTTTTCTCCAAAAATGTGTAAATAATTGATCAGAAAATGAAAGGTGACTGCATTTTCTCTAATGCTCTTAGGCTTTGTAGATATGTTGTATGGAAATCAAAAGCATGCAGACAGAAAGATTTCTCACCTCTTTTATTTCAGGTTTGAGTAACTGGCATTTAGACTAAGTTTTTAAGTAGAGGGAGAGATAAGTAGAAAAAGGACTGAAAAGTAAAAAGCAAAAAGTAATCACCCACACAAATGATACCTTTTAATCTTCGTTTTTCACCTGTTCTTGCAATGTGAAGATTTGGAACTATATGTCATGCTGCCTTAAATATGATGATAATGATAGCATCAGTGATAATAATAATCAGAGAACATTTAAGTATATAAATTACATTTCATATCTATAAGCTTATACTAGATATTCTATACTCATATTATGGGAAAGTTAATACATTAAAGAAGATACACCACCATCACACCTTGAAAACTCAATTATTAGGGCTCCACCTGCCACATGCTTCTATTTTATAGCTTCCTAATAGGTAAAGATGTTGGATGCAAGGAACATTAAGAAATAAGATATCTGTAAAGTTTATCACTGTCTAATTTTTAAAAAATTATTAAATAATTATTTATAAAAATATGGAGACAAAATGCACAAGTATAACAAAATAAATGTAAAAGTCTGGATGATTTCAATATACATGTGAGGGCATTAGACACAGGACAGAGAAATAATTACAAGGTAAGAATTTTGTCTAGGTTTGAAGGAGGAATTGAAAGACTTCAAACATTGTGAATATGTGTATTAGTTTCCTAGGACTTCCATAATAAATTACCATGAACTGATTGCCTTAAAACAACAGAAATTTATACTTTCACAGTTTAGGAGTCCAAAATCAAGGTATTGGCAGTGTTGATTACTTTTGAAAGTTCTGAGGGAGAAATCCATTTGACACCTCTCTAATAGTTTTCTGTGGTAGCCATATGGCAGTTTCTTGGTGTTCCTTGGGTAGTATATGTATCATTTCAACTCTGTCTCCATGTTTATATGGCCTCCATTCTTGTGTGTCCATCTCTGTCCCTTATAAAGCCACCTGTCATTGAATTTAGAGCCCCCTTTAATCCAGAATATCATCTTGAGATTTTTATGTAAATTACATCTGCAAATACCTTTTTTTTCCAAATAAAGTCATATGCACAGGTTCTGAGTGGAACTATCTTTTTGGGTGGTCATAATTTAAACACTACAGTGTGTTAATATTTATTTTAAAAATGCAAACTCTTTATTTTACTTACAATATATCAAGTATTAGGCATGTTATATGTATTAACTGATGTAATCTTCCCCTATGAACTATGTGCTATTTTCCCATTTACTGATAAAGAATTTTGCCCAAGATAACACATAGGTAGCAAGCAGTACAAAGAGGGTTAAAATCTCTAAGTCTGGTTCTAAAGTTTATGCCTTTAACCAATTTGTTTGTTAAATTTAAATGCTACAAATTAGTTGCTTACAAGTTGGAAAGTAAAATATATGCTATTCAAACAACCAGAAGTTATACTGCAATAAAGAGTACTTTGTCGATTCTGAAAAAGGTGAAAAAATTTAGAAATCCAAACAAAAGCATAGAGTAGAAACCAAAATAAGGTGGCTGATGTAAACTAAAGGAAAACATGGAAATGCAAAAGAAATAAAAAAAATTAAACAATATGCTTTTCAAGGGAAGGTTAAAATAACTGACATGGAAATGTGAGAAGTGATGAAAAGATATATTACAGTCACATTTTAACAAAAATAAAGAGTTACAATACTCTTTAGACATTGGCCAGATAATAGTTTTTAAATGTATATCTGACCATGTCATTCCTAGGTTCAGAACCATCTAATGGCTTCTTGCTGCATTTTGAATTAAATATCAATTCCTTCAATGACCTACAAAGTCACAAATCATCTTGTTGGTCCTTGCCTAATTTTATTCCTGTGTCCTCCTCTCCAGATTTCCCTCACTCACTCTGTTCTGAGTCTACTGAGATTTTTGCTCCCCACACTTATCTCTATACCAGCTTTTCTCTATGGCTAAAGTGCTCTTTCTCTGGCACTCCCCTTGACTCGGTTTCCTGTTCATCATTCCAATCTAAGGTCAGAGGTCACTTTTTCAGAAATATCCTGCCCACCTTATTTGAAGTGATCCACTGTTATGCTCTATCACTTTTCTTTAATGATTTCATTCCCAATATTTCAACCACTTAACATTATTTGTTTGTAAAAGTCATATATAGTTGCTCACAAAGTCATCAATATTATACACCCCAATGACCTACTAAATGAATAACCCCACTTCCTATCTTTAGTGGCCCCATACTAACCCACACCTCCAAGAATCCAGGAGGCCTTCTACAGGATGGCACCTAAGGTCAGTCTTAGAAGTTTTGGACTTTAAATTGTGTAGTGGTAATTGGTGAGTGCATTTCTAGAGAATTAAATATATATATATATTTATATATATAATTAAATATATATGCATACATAAACACACACACATACAGAGAGAGAGAAAGAGAGAGGTGGAGAGAGAAAGAAGATGAATATGTGGTCAGATATTGTTGATTCTCTTTCAATCATATCATTAAAAATTACTGATGGTACTATTTTAAGTATTATCTGTTTCTACCTTTAGGTCTATTCTGCATACTTCTTCCAACTGTTTGATGCTCAGAAGGATGACTGCATCAAAGTGTTCTCTTGTTTTCTGGCTTCCATTCAACAGAAAATGAGACATTCTAACCTGGGGATAAAACATTCTGCAATGTGGGCTCCCTACACCCTGCCCTCACCTTTGTAAGTAGTCCTTCTATTAAACTCTGTTCAATTTAGTGCAAATGTGCAATTTGTTTCTTGCTGGGACACCAACTTATACATCTGCATTTCCTTTGAGCATTTCTAAATCCCAAGGGTACATACTTCATTTTATTTTCCCTATAATTATTAATTGAGTGCCTACCATGTACCAGACACTGCACTGAACAAAGTCGATGAAAACCATTGCCCTTATGAAGCTTACATCCTAGTTGAAAATGACAATAAGCAAAACAATATGCAAAATCGTATGAGATATAGCAATAAGTATCGGGAAGAAAAATAAATCAAGGAAGGGAGATAGTGGGAGGTTGGAATTTAAAGCGGGGTCATTAGAGAAGTCTCCACTGAGTACATTTAAAGAAATACATGAAAGATGTAGGGAGCCAGCCATGAAGCTTTTTGGAAAAGAGCATAGCAGATAGAGAAAATAGCAAAGGAAGATGGTCCAAGGCAAAAGGGAGTCTGGAGTTTTCAAGGAGCCCTGAGGAGGCTGAAGTGATGGAGTGGAGTGAGTCACGCAGGAGAAGGGGGTGGGGTGGCGGGAGCCTGTGGGACCCGATGGCTGCTGCAAGGACTGTGCATTCTATTCAGAGTGAAAGGAGGGGCACAGGGGCAGGTTTGGAGCTGTGACCCTGTCTGACTTACATCTTCCATTTGTGGTTGTGTTTGTTTGTTTTGTGATGTGTGTGCATTGTGTGTGTATGTCTTTTAAAAGAGACTAAAGGGGGGCAAGCAAAGGTGTAAATAAAACATATTTAAGAAGTTAACAGCATTGAATACGTGTAGTTTTTGTTTTTCCATTTTTACGATACTTCACGTAGAAGAATGGTCTCAGTTCTATCCAGGTTGTTACAAAAGATACTAGATCACCATTGTTTTATGGCTGAGTTATACCCCACGGTATACATATACATATTTTACTAATCCACTCATGTATTGATGAACACTTGGGTTGTTTCCACATCTTTGTGATTGTGAATTGTGCTGCTGTAAACATTCGAGTGCAAGTGTCTTTTTTTCCTTTGGGTGAATACCTATTCATGGGACTGCTGGATAAAACGGTAAGTCTACTTTTAGTTTTTTGAGGTATTTCCATAGTTGGAACTAATCGATTAACACTTAGTTGCACATATGGAAGTAAAACTCAATGGAAATCAAATAGGTGGGAGGGGGGTTGGGGGGATGGGTAAATTCACACCTAATGGGTACAGTGCACATTATCTGGGTGAAGGGCACACTCATAACTTTCACTGAAACTATACAAAGCAAATTATGTAACCAAAATGTGTGTCCCCCTGTAATACTCTGAAATTTTAAAAAAAGAAGTTAATAGCAATAATCCAGGTGAATTACCATGATGGTTGAGACCAAGTTAGTGACAAAGGATTTGGTGACAATATGGTACAAAATAGTCAGGTTCAAGTTATATTTCGAAGGTAGAATCAACATGATTTTCTTTTTCTTCAAAAAATTTAGGAAGTACAAGTGTTTTTTGCTACATGGATGGATTGTATCATGCTGAAGTATCCAGAATAGTGTACATTAAGTATCCATCAACTGATGAGTCGATAAAATGTGGTATGTATGTGTATATACCATGGAGTACTCAGCCAACGTGATTTTCTGATAGATTCATACATTCAAAATTACTGAGTACCTACTATGGGCTAGGCATTATCCCAGGTACTTGAGATAGAATAGCAAACAAAACAAAGATGCCTACCGTTAGATAATTTAAAATATAATGATGATATGCAGGCAATAGATATTGAAAAAAAATAGATAAAATTTAGAATATGTTACAAATTGTTACATGCTATGGAAAAAAAGAAATGAAAAGGGGCTGGGATAAAGAAGAGCAACAGGGATAAAGTAACAATTGGTCAGAATGTGCCTCATTGAGTAGATGACATTTAAACAAACACTTAAGGGAAGAGAGGAAATCAGCCAAGAAGATATTTGGGGAACATGTCTCTAGGCAGAGAGCACAGTTAGTGCAAAGGCCATGGGGTAGGCATACCCCTGGGGGTTTAAGGAGCCACAAAAGGGCTAGAGAGTCCAGAACAGAATAGGTAAGACACAGGTATTAGAAGAGGACATGGGGAGGTAATGGGTTGTAGACTACACGGTGTCTTATAACCATTGTAAGGACTAGGGCTTATACTCTGAGTGCAGTGAGAGCCACTGCAGGGTTTTGTGCAGGAGTGGTAAAATCTGACCACCACTGTCACAGGATTGCCAAAGTTGCAGTATTGAGAATAAGTTATGTGGGGTAAGATTTGAACCAGTAGACTTGTTGTGAAGTGGATGTGTGGGAAAAAAATAGGTGTCAAGGAGGAAGCTGCTATTTAAAGATATGGAAAGATAGGGAGGGAGGTTAGAGGAAGGGTGGTAGGAAGATTCACGTCGCAGCATTGAACATATTAAGATCTAAATGACTACTAGAGATTCATGATTCACTTTTCTTTTTTCTTTTTTCTTGTCGAGGGACTTCTGGTCTCTATCATCCTATAACAGTATGTTACTTGACAGATGAGTCTGGAAAAGGCAACTGGACATGCTCCGATTAGCCAGCCTTCTTATTCTCTTCTTTTAGGAACCACTTTACTTGGTTCCACTTTGCAGGGAAAACATGCATTATTTAATTCTTTATAATGTAAGTTTTAAAGAGTCAAATTCCCAATGGGTTGACTATATCTGTTCAGAAATTGTTTCTGACTAGATGAGTAGACTTAAATCTTTGGTGAAGTGTTAGCAAGTCTAGTTTGCTGCAGTTCCACAGAGACTTTCTCTAAAGAGTTTTATATAGAGTGAATAGTGACGATTTAAATCTCCATATGAGAGTCTCCGCGTCAATCTGTCAATCCTTTAGAAATTTGGAGGGTATTGGAAGAATGGCGTTATTCCTTTTCTTCAACCTAAAGTTTTTAAAAAATGAATACAGAGTGAATTTTACACTGAAGATTATTATTAAGAGGCAACCTTCACATCCAAGTCTCCTCAATTTTGAAGGTAAAATTGAATTTGACCTTTAACTAAAGATCAATTCCACTGGGTAACCAATTTGGACCGATTCCACTAGAGATCACCTAAGAGTATTCTGGCATTGTAAATGGCCATTAAAAGCCATCAGCGCTATAATTCTTTGAGAAACAGATAGTTATGTGAGAGTCATATGATGGTTATTGCTTTATGATTTAGATATTATTTAATGAATAGTTGGAAATATTTATCAAGTCTAACTTGACAAAAGAGGACAGAGAGGACCTCCATCTCAGCCAAGACTACATGGGAAAAATGCTGTAATTTCTAAAACCATACCCTTCAAACTGACAATAATAGCACATTATCCATTTGCTTAACATCTTTCATTTAAAATTATCAAAACACTACATTGCTTTACTTCCGTCTGTTTCTTAACCAGAGGCACAGCTATAAATCCTTAGGGCTGCCCATGACCACCATCAAGGTCACTCTAGGGCAGAGGTTTTAGCCTGTTTTGTGCCATGGATCATTTTAAAAGTCTTTTGAAACCTTTTCAGAAAAGTAATTTTGCATACATGGGAATCCAAGGTAAGAATCACTGAAACGAATTGCATTCTTTCAAGTCCACCCACTTTCCTTATTTTGCTTAAACGTGGACCCTATTCACAAGTTTATAGGCATTATTTTCCAGGGAGAATAGCATAATTGTATTAATTATTAACCACTGGACTATGAAATTCTCAGTTCATCTATGTTGTCCATAAGGTGTTATAAAAATTATTTTAGTTGTGAATAACTCATGGCTCATGTAAACAAACAATTCTTTGCTAGATTGTTTGAATTTTTCCATGGTTTCATTGATCTGAGATCACACAAAGTAATGTTTATGGAGTTTGTAGTTTAATGACACATAGCTTTTTATGTCTCCCCTCAAATATGTGCACATTTACATTTATTTATTTATTCATTCATTTAACCAGTGTTTCTTGAGTGCATTATCATTGGCCTAGGTACTCTTCAAAATGCTGAGGATTCAGTCATTAACAAAGCAAAAGTAAGAAAATAAGAGAAAGTAAAGAAAGCAAGTAAAGAAGGAAGGAAGAAAGGAAGGAGAGAAAAAGGAACGGGAAAGAGAGAAATATAATATTAAGCCATAATGAGGAGACAGAAAGTAATAGGAGCTGAGAATCAGATAGATGGTCAGGAAAGAACTCTTTGGGGAAATGATATTTGAATAAAGAAATTAATATATGACCCTAAAAATAATATGTTGTTGACAAAAGACAAGTTTGCTGGAACAAAGCATCATCATGTTCCCATGCTTGGTTAAGTGTTTTGCCTTATACCAAAAGTAAGGGCTCCCTATGTTTGCCATTCCCAGTGAGGGTAACAGTGAAGAAGACGCCTGCTGCAGAGTCATGTTTGGCATAATTGAAGCAGTGGCTGCCCCACTCTCAGTCTAGGTGTAAAGAAGAACCTGGAGAGGACGTGGGCAGGCTCCCAGGAGCATCTGATTTGAGCATGTCTCTCCAGGGTTTTAGTGATGATTCTCAAAGAGCCTGTACTACTATTACTTAGTCTTCCCTTTGCTCCAAAATTTCAGCTCCTATATCAAAGAGTAGGGGTCATGCTCCAAATGAAACCTGTCTGGAAGGATCCTTCCTTACGCCTTCTAGCCTCTGGAGATTTGCTGGCAATCTTTGGCATTCCTTGGCATGTGGCTGCAACATTTCAACTTTTGCCTCTGTCATTATATGGTGCTCTCCCCTCATGTGTCTATATTTTTATAGTGTCTCCTCAGAAGGACAATAATCGTATTGGAATAAGGACTCATCCTACTCATCATCTTAACTAATTATATCTGCAATGACCCCATTTCCAAACAAGGTCACATTCTGAGGTACTAGTGGTTAGTATCTCAACAAATATTTTGGTGGAGGGACACAATTCAACCCACACAATCATTTCTAAAGTTCACACAAAATTTCAAAGCGCTTAGTAACCAAACAGAGAAGAAAGAATATAGCCTAGGGATTTAGGTAGCTAATTATTTAATTATCTGAATTGCCATTTGTTGCATTGTTGATCTTAGAAAATTTGCTAAAATGTTTCTATTCAATTTTTTCAGCCATAAAATGGTAGCATCACCTACTTTGCAGAATTTTAGAAATAATATAAATAAAATGGAAGTATGTAGAAACTCAAATTCCCTTTCAGTTGTTGTTATAATTATTTTTGGTACCTAAAAACTAACTGCAAGCCTAAATAGATATTTCAAGTTATCCATCTTTCAGAAAAAATAGGGATTCTGACTCAAAAATTTTACTTAAGGTAAAATAAAAAAAAATAGATGTGCTTTTCTATATCGAGTTCAGAACTTCAAATTAAGATGTTTCCTGATATACGTCAGGAAAGCAAGTCAAGTTGATTTGAAGCCATGAATGATATGAAAAGTTGAAAAATCACCACAAAAGAAAAAAAAATGTAGCCTAGTGGTTGACCTGAAAGATAATAGTCAGGATAGTTGCCAAATAGAGATAAGTATTTCCCAAAAAATTATTTATCTTAAAGTTAAAGCCACGGCCTGTAATTAAGAATATACTTTTCAGCAAGGCCTGTACTGAATACCCAATACAAATTACGTCTATCCCAGTAGTCTATCATAGTACTAGCTCTTTCCCTTGTAGCATCTATCACAATTTATAATTATATATTTAAGTATCTGTTTACTTGTCTACTGCCTATTTTCCACACTAGATCTTAAGTGTCTAGAAAATAGGGACTCTGTCTGTAGCCGCTAGCACAGTGACTGTCACAGAGAAAGGGCTCAATAAATATCAGTTTAATGAATGAATTGACTGGTGAGTTTATGGATGAATAGAAACATTATTACTCTCCAGACATTCTCATTTGATATATTTCTCTTCAGCAAAGATAACACAATAAATTGTGCATTTATTTACATGCCATTACATGGAAGTATTGAATAAATCCATGGACCACTGTTGGCAAAATCCATTAAAATTTCCAGGAACAATATATTCTGAACATCAAGGATATCTGTGACTTGTTCTTTCTTTTGTGTCTGAGGAAAGATGGACACCAGAGCCGCAGAAATGGAATACAGAGAAAACAGAAAAGCAAAACAAATAAACCACAAAAACAGGACATAGCAGATTAAGTGAAAATGAATAAGAAAAAATCAAATAAGACATAGGTGAAAGTGAGAGACAAATTAAGCTAAAGTCCAAAAAATAAAATATGAGAGCATAAACATAAGTATATGAATAAATCAGGTTAAAAAGCTTATGTGATATTTTACATTTCCACAATTTGGCACAAAGTAACATGTTCCACATTATTTTTCATTACTGAACAGATTGGTCAATATTCTCAGTGAATTTCTGCCTTGTAGCACTTGTTTCTTCCCCCTTCTCTTCCTAGAACACCTCCACATGCCTGCCACTAGTTTTCTCATTGTATTCTGTCTGCAGACCCCACTGAGATTTCAATTTCTTCATTACAACCTTCCTATTTTATCTGTTGAAGACATTGAGACTCAGGGATAAAAAGAGAAAATACAAGTTCACACAATTAGTGACAATACTAGGACTAGAATACAAAAGAAGAGTTCTTTCCACGGCATTACAAAGTCTATGATTTGTAGCATTCTTTACTGTAAGGCTTGAAATAGTTTATACTATCCATCGGCCGAGCCAGACCATGTCTGTTCATGTTAACAGAAGGAACAGGGAATGTTAGCAGTGAGAATGAATCCAATGGGTGATAGTTACTGTCAAACCAGAGGGACACATTATAAAGCTCTCTAGTATATTTACATTTTTCTAAATATGAAGAATGAGGTAGACAGAAGAAAACCCCTAAGCTGTCAGTTAATATAAAAACGGTCCAACAGTGTATATATATATATATGGAAACTCTTTATAGCAAGGGATACATTTACAGAACACACAGAAAAATTAGATTAAAAAATTCCTATTCAATCATATGATTGCCCTGTGGGGGAAAATATATAACTTTAAGGAAAAATTTATTTTTTGCTTTTAATCCTGAACTTAATTTTCATTCTTGCTAATATCAAGGGAACACATATCCATTGATATGGGTATTGCAAGACTAAACAATAGTTTTAATTTAGAAGAGTAGTATAGTTGTACAACATAAAATCAATATTTATTGGTTATTAAAACATTTCATTCAGTTTTGATGTTTACAGAATTTTGTTGGCTTGTTTCTTCACTTACTTTATTTGGAGATCTGAGTAGATGCCTATAAATTATAGGAATTTGTCTTAGGAAATATATCTAGTGCCATACCCAAACTCCACATAAGACTTAGGGGAATGAGTTAAATTAAACAAGTTGACAATAAGAATTTTTTTTTATTCTAAGTAATAGAAGTTCCCTGGTTTCATAAATGGCTTAGAAAACAATACAGTAGACTGTTCACGGCTTGATATTGAAAAAAGAAATGTTTATCTGAGAAATAAGAATAAAAGAGGGAAATATTATAAGAAACAAAAGATTTCCTGATAATTTTGTTCTCTTAAGACATAAAAGAAACTTTTTGTTACACAAATATTTATTCTTTCATATAGAGTTTCCTGGATTGAAAAATACTTTAGAGGAGTAGATACATAAATAAAAAGATGGCCATATAGGCAGGTAAACAGATGGAGGAATACACACAGACACACACAGTATATATACATATATAGATAGAAGAGTATATATGTGTGTATAGTATAAAAATATTAATATATGCATTGTATGTATCATATATATGGCATAAAATAGAATCTATATACTCTAGTCGCTGTAGGAATACCTCCAGGGAAGAAACTTCATCACTTCTGGATGTTGCCTACAGATACTTCCATCCACTCATTTATTCATTTGTTTATTTCGTAAGCATTTATTGGCATCTGTTATTGGGTTTTTCAGGTAAAAAAAAAATACAAATAAAGACCTGATCCCTATCTTCAAGGAATCAGAGCTACTGTGAGAAGGCGTATGTAAAATATGAGTGATATCATAAAGTTGCTTTGAGAAAAATGTGACTGAAGCACAGAGAACACAGTTGAGAGTGGGAGGAGACAGTATTAATCTTGCGAGGTAAAGTCACAGTGTGGGAAACTTCTCCAGATGACATCAGGCTGAAGGGGGAAAAGAGCACAGGCTCAGAGACTCGACTGCACAGGCCCTGGCAGAATTGCAAGGCTTGCCGTAAGACTTAAATTCAAAATTAAAACACTTAAACCTGAGTGAAACTAAATGATTAAAAACAAAGCAGGAGCAAATATATTTTCTGGTAAGCATAAATGTCAGGTAAGCAGAGGTCACAATATTAATATCTGTCAAATAAAATTCAAGGCAAAAGTATTTTACAAGACAAAAAAAGCTATTTCATAGCAATAATAAGTATAATTCACAATAATATAAATGTCAGATAGCAAATAAAATTGGCTCAAAATATATAGAGGAGAAGTTAAAAAGTAATGTTAATGGAAGTCAGCACTCTCATCTACATCTTCGACAAATCTAGTTAGCAAATGTTAATCAGGTTATGGAAGTTATGAATTTATACTATATATTATAAATTATTATTTCTGTGATAATTAATTGTATGTTATTATTTATTATATATTACAATGTTATAAAATTTTATTATATGCTATTTTATTATTTATAATATATACTTATATGAAACATTTTATCCTACAAAGAGAAAATACATCTTGCTAAGCATCAAAGTTCTTTTATAAGCACTGAACATATAGTAGGCCATCAAAAAATAATCAGCACATTTAAAAAGAAGTGTATGTTCCATATTAAATGATGATAATGAAACATAACTAGATATTAATAAGAAAAGGATATGTTTAAAATACTTGAAAAATAAATAAAATTTTCATAAATAATTCCAAGGTCAATACATAAATTAAGTTTGCCATGACAATGATATAGCATATGATGTAAATGAGAGTATCATGTATTACATTAATGAAATGCAGCCAAATCCCCATCTAGAGGGAAATTTATAAGCCTAAATGCACATACTTTAAGCAAGAAATACTAGAAATGAAAGAAGTGAACGTTCAGCTCAAGAATTCATGATGAAGGAAAACAAAAATTAAATTAATAAAGCAGGATAAAGGGATTAAGAAAGGAGAAATATGAGAAGAAGAGAATGAGCGATAAAAACAAAAAGTAGCAGGATAGGAAAATAAGTATCAAAGATGACTTAAAAAATAGCATAGTCAAGCCCAACAATGTTAATTGAGAGAGAAAGGAAGTATGTGAGGAAAGTCACAATTATGGAGCATTAGAAATAAGAAGGATTAGATTAAAATCACGATGTTATTTTAATGGGAAATCACTACAATCTAAAACTTGGAAAATACAAATGGCAAAAATATTAAAAATTATATTAATATCAAAATTAACTTAAGACATTAAAATCACATAACTAACAATTATAAAACTTTTTTTAAAAATCTCCCAAAATAGTGCCAGGGAAAGATAATTTAGATGATTTTATGGAAAAGTTATGTTAAAATCATTCTTTTGTTAATTGTTAATTTTGTTAACTGTTTTAGAACACACGCAATACTTTAGGAAGCTTACAAAAGATTGATCCAAAGTCTTCAAAAATATCATACAAAAGTACATCATGTAGCAACTGTGCTTAGGATTATAGATTTAAAGATTCTCAAGAAAACACTACCACTTTTTGTCCAGTATTATACAATGGAAGCAATATAAGATGATGAAATGGACTGGGTCCAAGAAATTTAAGGGTGATTGTTTATTATGTTAGATTAATAGGTATATTGATATATGACATGCATTTTATATGTATAAATCAATTGTTCAAAGGAAAAGATCCATATGAATATCTTGAATGTTGGCCAAAGGCATTTGATGAAATTAAGTATAAAGTTCTTATAAATATTTTTTATTTTAATAAATGAAAACAAAATTTATTTCAGATTTAATGAGCACTCTCTTTTCTTACTGTCATACCTACTAATAAAATACATTTTTTCTATTATGATATAGTAAAACATCAATTAACTAAAATGAATTCATCAGAATCTTCAATTTATTAAATTGATTTTAAATTATTTTTAGAAACAAATAAGAAAACCACAGGATATTGATTTTTTGAAAAAAAAAACATCCATTTGCTTTTAGGTTATTTTCTGACATAAGTGCATACTTATTCCCTACCTTTCATATCTGCTATGAGGTTTTGAAAGATGGCTTATGGCCTGAGAAACAGTCAATGATAAAAATTCAATTCCACCTTAAAATTCAATTAAGCTCATTCTATTTTACCAAGTTGTTAATGTAGATCTTTACTTTTCTTATAAATATTTTGAATAGAGACTACTTCTTTATACATTAAAGAAAGTCTTTACTAAAAACATTATATTTAATAGTAAAACAACAAGGAGAAATGGCACAAAGATTGGCAAGAAAAACAAAATAATCATTATGTATACATATGATTATTTCTCTGGACAATGCAATAAATGAAATAAAATGCAACTGTAAGAAATTGAAATGCTTTTAAAAGTATTAGAATAATTATGTGGTAAGGTGAATTTCTCCCTTATCTGTGATTTCAGTGTGATTGCTACACATTCAATATTTAAATGTCCAATTATCTACTTTTCCAAAATATTCCCATCCCTTTAATTTCTTGTTAATGATCAGTCTCCATTTCCTTCCTTTCCCCATTAATTCTCCATATTTGTTAAAAGCTACATTGGAACCCCCACCTTTTTGCCTGATATTATTCCTTCCCCACGATCTTAACTACAATCTGGCCCATCCTAGGGGATTCAACTTTCTTTCTTAAATAGCAGCTGCTTTTCCTGTATCTTTGCAAAACATCTCAAGGTAGAAATTGAGAGTCCTACTACCTTTATCATGCATCTTCTGATCCTTATGTTCTCACCTCCACAAAGACAAAAAAAACCCAAAAAAAACAAGCAAAACAAAATACCCTTCTTCGAAGCACATACTATCTGGCTAAATCATTTTGATACTCCCTCCTTGGGGTATCCACAAACATCTGAGTTAATCATCTCATTCAACCAAAGCCACACTCTTCCTTTCCAACTGAAATCCTATTATCCAGGATGACTTCTGTGCCACAATCCTGGCCATTGCCACCAATTTGAACCACAACCTGGCTGCCACTTAAATTTTGTCCTCATCAGGATATGTCCTGTCTCTGAAATAATTAACTCAGTGACTTTACTGTCTCTCTCAATCTCCCATTCCTACAGCTCCCAAACTCAACTCTTTCACATCATGCCTTCCACCTAATTGGAATACCCAAGGTGGCGACTGACACACATTCAAGTCACTTAGGAGCTTTAAGAAAATGTGGATACTTTTTGTCCCATCAAAGACCAATTGTTTCAGAATCTCTAGGCTTTGAATTTAGACTCTGGCATTTTATAAAAGCTCCACAAATACTGTGTAGGCAGGTTAAGAACAACATCCCTGGGGTACTGGCATCTCCACTCACATTTTTCTCTTCGCTGCCTTTCCTATCCAGCTTGGACTCTGAGTCTCATCGCTTCAAATTGCCCTTTTGCCAATTGCCTTGATTCTATTCCTCTGTGATCCCTTCCATTTTTTCTACCTGGCAAAGCTTAAGCCCTCATTGAAAACTACTGCCCCATGCTTCTAAGCACTGATAGAGGAAAAACACATAACCCTGCACGCTGATACTGTCACTAATTCATAGTCATTAATATAAAATGATTCTCGTGGCTGCCTTGCAGTCCTACTGTGTCCACAATAAACTCAATTTTCCATTTCTCTATGACACTATGTCAAACCATCTCCACTTGCTTCAAATCTCTAACCTCATCTTCTCTCCTAGATGTCTTTAAATGACAACTTAACCGTAAGAACAAAATCCTTTTAATGAAAATTCCCTGAATTTTTAGCTGCCACAGAATCAAACATACTTGCTTCTTCACAATAGTGCAATGTAAGAAATGACTCTCCTCCTATCCAAGGCTCACCTCTCAACTTGTTTGCTGAATCCCTTTGGCTGTTTCTCTTCAAAGGCTTTGCTTTGTTACTCATCCATAGTTAATTGGTCGAAAGAAACCAGTGACTGCCTGCATATGAACCATGGATCCTCACTTATTGAGTGACTTACTCTATTCAGGCTCATATTTTAACTGTAAAATGGGGATATGAAATGTACCTATTTCATAGCATTGCAGTGAGAATTGAAAAAAATAATATTTACAAAGACCTCACAAAAGTAAGCGTAATAAAAGTGCTTGACAAATTATCTCTTCACTCCTATATATTTCAAATCTACTACTACATTCACTTATAATCAGCATTTACACACACTCTTTGAGAAAAAATATCACCCCTGCGTTCTTCCTCCAGTAACCAACATATTTTTTTCTTCCTATTCACAGCCAAACACATCAGGAAAGTCTGAATGTGGTCTCTGCTTCTGTTTCTCCTTTTCACTCTACAACCTTCTAAAATCTGGATTCTGCTTCCCCCACTCTGCTGATCCTGCTCTTGTCAATGTCAACGATGATGGCCTTGCAGTTAAATCCAATAAATAATTTCCAGGCCTTATCTACCTGAACACTTGGCAGAGTTTGACACTATTGACTGCTTCCTCTTTCTTGAAATGCCCTCTCACTATGACTTATCTCTTACAGCACTCTTCTTACTTACCATATACTTCTCTGACCCTTTCATTTTTGTCTCTTTTGTGAGCATCTCTTTATCCTTGCCCTATCCTTTAATTATTGGCAATCCTCAGGACTCTGCTCTAAACCCTTTTACCTTCTTATTTTAAATATTTTCCTTCCCTAACAGTTTCTGCTTCCAGAGCATCAATTTCCAACTATAGCCTGATAGTTCCGATCTATAAACCTCCAGCTCTGATGAAGAGTGTGGGACAGTGTTTAAGAACATGAATTCTGGAGACAGGAGACCTATACTCAAGGCTTGAATTCTTACTCTGCCACTCACTTGGTATCTCACAGAAAAGTTACTTAACGTGTCTAAGCTTCAAATCAGTTATTCATAAATTGTTGAAACTTGTTTGTTTCATATGGCAATTGAGCATGCTTAAGAGAATTAATGACATGTAGAAAATACTTAATACATTGTTTTCTATTTTTGATTGCCTCTACCTATAAATCTTTCTCTTGAATTTGAAGCTTGCATGCCAAATGACTATTTGATACCATCATTTTATTATCCCATAAAGCCCAGAAAGTCAGTGTCTGAATACGTTTTTCCAAGTCTCTTTTTCTTCATGTGTCTTTTAACTAATTGAGTGGCATAGTTATCCCATAAGAACTTCATTCCCAACACTTTCCTGTCATTTAGTATTATTTTGATTTTTGTGCACTCATTACCTCACTCTTCCCTTTGTATTATTTATGCTTATTTCTTTTTCTTTGATCAATCCTCCAGAGATTTAACCATTTCAAAGAAATTTATCCATTCTTTTAAAGAACCAAATTCGTTTGTTTTAAAAATAATTTCATAATTATTTCTCATTTTATCATGCTGTTAGATTTATCATTTCCTTTCTTTTTTTATGCTGAGGTTTTTGTCTTACCTTCTTTAGTTTCATGCTTAGCCCATTATTACTCAGCTTTTCCTTTTTTATGTAAAAGCACTAAGCAAATTTCCTTCTAAATAAAAGTTTTTACATGCAGTAGTTTTGTTACCATTCAGTTACAACAATTTTAGATAATACATGGGTTATGCAGAAGTATGTGTGTGTGTGATAACTTTTTTGCCACTAATGGCCTTGTGATCAGAGAATGTGGTTTTAAGATTGACCGTATTTTGAAATTTGTCAACACCTACATTATGACCCAGTACATAGTTTTTATAAATTCTTCAGGTGCTTGAGAAGAATCCATATTATCTTATTCTTGGGTGTGGGACTCCATATAAGTCTATTAACTCTAAATTCTCAATGTTCTTCAAATTTTCTGTATTTTTACTGGTTATCTTTTCTGGTTTACCTATGAAGAACTGAGAAATTTAAAATGTTAAATTTGCCACAAAGATGAAGGGGTTGTTAACTTTTCTCAGTAGTTTTATCAACATTTTATTTATTTATTTTGAGATAGTTTTATTAGAAACATAGAAATATGATAAATTTCACCTTTTACCATTACCTGATAACAAATTATATCCCTAAACATGCTTTTGATCTTAAGATGTATTTTTTCTCCTATTAAAAAACTTATGTCAGCTTTCTTTTAAGTTATATTTGTTTCATAAATCTTTGTCCATCACTTTACTTTAAGGCTTTCCATGTCTTCATTTTTAGCCATGTCTCTATAGATAGCATATAATGGCATTTTAAACATTCATTCTGATAATCTCAGTCTCTTATTTCATGAGCATAGTGCATTTATTAACATTTGTGATTATAATGCATTGGGTCCATTTTTACCATATTACTTTTCAATTTATATTTGTCTCCCTTTTACCATGCTTCTTACTATTTTATAATTTTAGTTAATGTTTTGTCCTCATTCCATTATTTTCTGAATTTATATAACATTGAAATTTTAGTATGCAAATTTAGTTTTAGTAGGTCCCAAATTTAACAATACCTTAATCCTCCTTCATAGTAATTCAAGAATCACAGAACTCTAAATTTGATCCCTCTGTCCCTGGCTTGTACAATATATGTGTGCCCTGTTTTAGTTTGATTTTCCTTCTTCCTTACATATATTCTTTAGAATTTTCTTTAGTTTAGTTTTCTTTTTGATAACTTCTCACCAGTGCCTATCTTTACCTGGCTTTATTTCACACTTTTACCCAAGATTGATTTTACTGGTGACACCATTGTAAATTAGCAGTCATTTCCCTCAGCACGTTCTTGCTACTACTTCTTGGATTCCAATGATGTTCTGTTTATTAATTTGTTCTTCATTTGTTGGTTATCTGTTCTTTCTCTATGGCTACTTTTTAATTATTTAAATTATTTTTATTTTAATATTTAAAAAATAGTTATATTCCATTTTCTAAGTTGAAGACATTCTAATGTAAGACTCACTATAATAAGAACTAGAAAGCAAGCTACCACAAGGAACAGTGCTCAGAGGAAAATGGATATAGAATTAGAAGTCCAGATTTGTGTCTCTACTATGTCACTTGCTAGTTGTGTGACCTCAGTCAAATCACAAAACCTCCATAAGTTCCAACATCTCGCTTTTTCAAGTGAGCATAACAATATCAACCTCACAGGGTTTCCAAGAGGACAGAATGAGGTAGCATAGAAACAAGCTACTAGCATTGCCTGGGTCCCGGGAAGCAATCTGATAAGTTAAATACATTAGTAACCAAAATATCTTAAAATGTCAAACATTTACTATGTCTCTTAGACTGCTTTTAAAGTTTTATATTTATTCTTCTGAAGTTTCATTACAATATGTTATAGTTTTGATTCCTTTATATTTATCCTTCTTAAGGAAGATGCCAGTTCCTGGATTTGTAGATATATATTTACATCGATATTGGAAAATTTATTATCTTCTTAGGTATTGCCTCTCTAGTCTCTCTCTCTATCTAGTCTCTCAATCTTGAACTGGATTACATGTGTATTAAATCTACTTATATTGCCTTTTATGTCTTGCAACCTCTAATTCATATTTTCTCTCTTTTTTTCTCTTTGCTTTCTATTGACTACTTTTGGATATATTAATATATTCTAGTTCACTAATTTTCTCTTTAGCTGTATCCATTCTACTGTTTAATCTAGTCAATCAAAGTTTTAATTTCAGACATTATATGCTTAATTTTAGAAGTGACATAGTCTGCAATGTATCTTTTAATTTCTATTATAATAAACTCTTAACTAAGTACTTCTAAGACAGTGGTTCTTATTTCACTATATCTTACATACAGTGCTCTTCTATATTGTATGCCTGACATTTTCATCAACTGCATGAATTCTTGGTTTAATTACTTGTTTGTTTGTGTTTTGTTGTTTTTTTTCTTTATGCCAACCCTCAGTTATAAGGGCTTGCTTTCCTCTGTTAGGTATGTGTTTGTTTGCTTAAACATTGAAGAGTCCTATGAGCAAAAATTAAACGTTTTCCTTTCTTTCTTTCTTTTCTTTCTTTCTTTCTTTCTTTTTCTCTTTAATAAGCAATGGGAAACTTAGGAACCATTTGTTGCAAAATTGGTGATGCCTACGTTTATTGTAGGCTTTAGATGTTTTGCTGGAGTTATATTGTCTCTTTCTCAATCCCTAGACCCAAAAAACTACATACTCATACCAATTCTTCTTTTAAATAAATGAACAAATAAAAAAATTAAAAATGGTTAATAGGCTACTACTTCTCTCAATCCCCACTGGCAGTATTCCTGTTAGGATTGCCACAGTCTCCTGCCTGGATTACGTGAACAGTGCCCTGTTGTTTAGTTCTCAATCTTATTCACAGCCAATCAATTTTTCCCATGTAGTTAGAGTTATCTTAGTAAAGTGCAAGTCTAAATACAATATTTAATAGCACAACATAGTGACTATAGTCAACAATAAGTTAGGGTATACTTTAAAGTAACTAAAAGAGTAGAATTGGAATGTTTCTAACACAAAGAAATCATAAATGCCTGAAGTGATGGATACTCCAATTACCCTGATTTGATTAATTCACATTGCATGCCTGTATCAAAACATCACATGAACCCTATAAAGATATGCAACTATCACATAGCCATAATAATTAAAAATAAAAATTAAGAAAAAAAATACATATATGTTGCTGCTTAAAACCATCCAATGACCTCTCTTTCCTTCAGATAAAATCTAAGCTCCTTGTCATTGTTTTCTCCTATGGTCCCAGCATAGAGTGATCATTGCTCACACTCTGATATTATTCCCCTTTACTACCCTTAACCCACCTCTTACATTCTACTTTCTATGTAGTATAAAAGCTTCATCTTGTTTCTCTGTATCATGCTCTCTCTCCCCTCCTGACCTATGAGCATGTCATTTCCTCTTTCTGATATACTACATACTCACAGACCCCTACCCTCCTCTTAATCCCCCATTTCTGACTAACCACTACTGTATAGAGTCTATTTATTCCTTTATGGCTCAATTTATATATAACTTCTTTCAGTAAATATCTGAATGTCCTACTAGTTTAGGCATTCCTTCTAGATACTCCTGTGGAACTGTATGTTTTGTTTACTATAAAACTTACCACACTTTATGGTAATTACTCTTTACTTGTTTGCATTCTCAACTAGACTTTATACTCCATGAGAACAAGCACTTTCTACGTTATTCATTATTGTGTCCCAGATATGTAACTGAGTCCCTTGCATTTGGATGCTCAATAAATATTTGTTGAGTGAATGAATGAAAGTAAGGATAGTTTTATAAATAGTAAAAGAAGAATTCTGAACAGCAATAGAAATGAAATTGCCAGCTACCACATAATCTCTAATTCTTACTTCTATTAAAACCAAATCTGAAGTTCAATAAAGATTTCTTAACTCCCTTGCATATAATAAAAGCTCAACATTTTTTAAAGAGATAAATAAAATATTTACTGGTAATAACTAGTGATATCCTTGCACTTTTCTAAATAAAATTTACAGTAAAAATGAAATGATGAAAATATCTGTTTACTTGATGTATTGCGATATTTCTTCTTACCATTTAAATACAGCAGAGTCACCATTTTATCTTAGGTCCGTTTTCACACAAATGATCCTAATTGGTATTTGAATCATACCATTTTCAGTTTATCACAGAGTCCAGCTCAACTACAGTATCCCACATGCTACACCACCCACTGTCTTTATCCATTTTGTTCTGTCAGAGGCAGATCAAGCAGCCTCTGAGTGTAATCACATCAAAATCGATTTTCATGGCTGAGAGAAAAATAATGGAAATTTCTCTAATGTAGTAAATGTATGTGTTCCTTTTGGTTAACCAAAATAGACTATACATCAGACCTGTCAAAATTAAGTTTTCTTGATTCAGTGCTCCTCCACAGACTTGTATACAAATTACAAAAGCATACTGTGGAGCACCATGATGCAATCTTCCTGCTCCTCTGTACTGCTCCTGCATCTCTCGCCAATGAACAGTCTCACCAAGTTTTCAAGCTACAAGTCTATCCATAATCTGAATCCCTAAATAACCTGCTCCATGTCAGGATCATACTTTAAACCTATCACTATTTAGTTCAATAAATTCTCCCATTATGAGACGTTTCCAAATAGTAACAATGGTAACATTTGGATGAGCTCAGAACCAAATTCATAATACCATCCTTTGGACCCTTTCCAGTTCCTAATTTTCCTTTCTATAATCATTTGGACCAAAGAATCACTATATTAATTTCTTAAATATCAGTGTTCATTTATTTGAAGACATTCAAGGTGATCAACCATGTTCAAATGACAAGATCCCAATGAGGTAGTTATTTCTACCTACACTATTTATATGATATTCTCTCAAATCTGATACATCTTGAAAATACTTTCAGAATGTTTTTTATGGTTTTTTGATAAATACAGTCACAGTTGCATGATGTTACTGGGAGTGGATTTTATCTTACCTGAATGATTCAGATTAACTATCTACTTTCTTTTAAGAATAGCAGTTCACTACTAAATTTTGACTACCAAGGTAAATAATTGGTAATGTTTTTATTGCTAAGGACAGAATGAGGTTCAATATGTTCAAAAACTAACTCAAAATACAATTGTGTGAGTTGCTGACTAACAAATGGACCATGTTTTCTTAAATTATATCACAGCAGCCATTTAGATCCAGCAAGAAGTAACCCAAAAACTACTTCAAGCTGGGCATGGTGACTCATGCCTATAGTCCCAGCTACTTAGGAGGCTGATGCAGAGGGATTGCTTGAGCTTAGGAGTTCAAGACCAGCCTGGGCAATGTAGCACAACCGTGAATCTATTTTAAAAGGAAAAGAAAATAACTACTTAAATTTCAGTATAGCTAATGTATTATAGTAAAATTACAGATTTAATTTTTTTACCTAAAAGAAGTAAGAATGGATATATGCTAAAATGTACATCTTATAAAAAAATGCCAAGATGAGTTCTGAAGAAACTCCAAACAGTGTGGATGCTCCTCTACAA
The DNA here is from genome assembly GCA_008086735.1 of Cheirogaleus medius. Classification (NCBI taxonomy): domain Eukaryota; kingdom Metazoa; phylum Chordata; class Mammalia; order Primates; family Cheirogaleidae; genus Cheirogaleus; species Cheirogaleus medius. The sequence goes on along the minus strand of VBSM01002608.1, from coordinate 81,123,328 downwards.
AAAAATAAAGTAAGCTTTCCTAATATCCATCCTCTTTTAAAATCAAACTTAATTTCTTAGTTCTATTTTCTTCATTCAAAACTAAGTCTTCTAAGTCTCAAATGAAAACAAAATCAATTTTTAGAATTTGGTAGTCCTGAACAGCAATGAGAAATTGGTTTGCACCTCTGGTAATGGAAAACTTGTTAAAAGTCTGATTGCTATTTTAAACTTCTGGGATTTCTGAACAAGGTATCATGATGACATATATGAGCAACCAGTGATAGTATTCTTTATTTAATATTCAAATTCAGTAATCTTTAATCATTTGATTCTACAATTCATCATATTCAATGAGATTATTTTTTAATAGAAGACAATGTGGCATTGTTGAAAAATATTGAATAAAATTAAGAAATCTGTAGAGATCTTTCACCTCCTTGGTTAAATATATTCCTAGGCATTTTATTTTCCTTGTAGCTATTGTGAAAAGTATTGAGTCTTTGATATGATTCTCAGCTTGACCATTGTTGGTGTATAGGAATACTACTGATTTGTATACATTAATTTTGTACCCTGAGAGTTTACTGAATTTATTTATCAATTCCAGCAGTCTCTTGGTGGAATCTTTGGGGATTTCCAGATATGAGATCATATCACTGGCAAAGAGTGATAGTTTGACTTCCTATTTCCCCATTTGGATACCCTTAATTTCCTTCTCTTGCCTGATTGCTCTGGCTAGGACTTCCAGCACTAAGTGGTGACAATAAGCACACTTGTCTTGTTCCAGTTCTGAGTAGGAATGCTTTCAATTTTTCCTCATTCAGTGTGATGTTGGCTGTGGGTTTGTCACATATGCCTTTTATAATTTTTAATTATGTTCCATCTATGTCTGTTTTTTAAGAGATTTTATCATAATAGGGTGCTGAATTTTGTTGAATGCTTTTTCTGTATCTATTGGGATGATCATATGATCTTTGTTTTTGCTTCTGTTTATGTGGCAAATCACATTTATGGATTTACTTATGTTGAACCATCCTTGGATCCCTGGGACAAAGCCCACTTGCTCCTGGTGGATTATTTTTTTGATGTGCTGCTGAATTTAGTTTGCTAGAATTTTATTGAAGATTTTTGCATTTATATTCTTAATTGATATTGGTTTGTAGTTTTCTTTTTGTGTGTGTGTCCTTTCCTGGCTTTAATATTTTGGTGATACTGACTTCATAGTATGAATTAGGGAGGATGTCTTCCTTCTATATGTCATGAAATAATTTCTGCAGTATGGGTACCAATTCTTTATAGGTATGATAAAATTCTGCTGTAAAACTATCTGGTCTGGGACTTTCCTTTGCTGGAAGATTTTTTTTCTTGTTGCTTCAATTTTTTTGCTCATAATCATTCTGTTCAGGACTTCTATTTCTTTCTGATTGAGCCTTGGGAGGTTGTGTTGCCAGGAATTTTTCCATTTCCCCAATATCTTTGAGTTTATGTGCATAGAGATTTTTATAGTATTTACAGATTGTATTTTGTATTTCTGTGGTATCAGTTCTAATATCTCTTTTTTCATTTCTGATTGAGTTTATTTGGGTTCTTTCTATTTATGGTTAAGAGAACTATGAATCATTAAGAAAGGAAATTGCAGATGTTGCAAACAAAAGACCAGCAGAATCAACATTGTTAAAATGTCCACACTAGCCTAAGTGTTTTACAAATTCAATGCAATCTCTATCAAAATACCAACATCATTTTTTTCAGATCTAGAAAAAATAATTCTACACTTTGTTTGGAGCCAGAAAAGAGCCTGAATAGCCAAAGCAATCTTAAGGAAAAAGAACAAATCTGGAGGCATCACTTTACTAGACTTTAAGCTATACTATAAGGCTATAGTAATGAAAACAGCATGGTAATGGCATAAAAACAGAGACATAGATCTGTAAATCAAAGCAGAGACCCCAGATATGAATCCATTCTCATATTGCCACCTGATCTTTGACAAAGTAGACAACAATATACACTGGGGGAAATAATCCCTATTCAATAAATGGTGCTGGGAAAATTTGATAGCCACATGTTGAATATTGAAATAGAAGCCGTATCACTCACTAGTCACAAAAATTAATTTCAAATGGACAACAGACTTAAATCTAAGACATGAACCTATAAGAAGTATAGAAGAAAATATTAGAAAACTCTTCTAGATATCTGCCTAGGCAAAGAATTTATGAAGAAGAATGCAAGTGCAATCATGGCAACAACAAAAATAAATAAATGGGACTTGGTTAAATTAAAAAACTCCTGTGTAGCCAAGGAAACAATTAACAGAGCAAATAGACAACCTACAGAATGAAGGAAAATATTTGCATGCTATATATTCAATAAAGGGCTAATAACAAGAATCTACAAAGAACTCAAGCAAAGCAGCAAGAAAAAAATCAAAGCACCCCATTAAAGGGTTGGCAAAAGAATGAGAGAAGCTTTTCAAAAGAATATAGACTAATGGCCAATAAACATATGAAAAAAATGTTCAACATCACTAATCATCAAAGAAATGAAAATCAAAACCATAAGACATCACCTCACCTCACTGTAATAGGTTATATGACACTGAGATATCACCTAAACTCAATGATAATAGCTCTCATCAAAAAGTCCCAAAACAGTAGATGCTGGCATGGATGCAGAGAGAAAGAAATACTTATACACTGTTGGTAGGACTGGAAACTATTGCAACCTCTATGGAAAATAGTATGGAGATTCCTCAAAGAACTAAAAGTATACCTACCATTTGATCCAGCAATCCTACTACTTGGTATTTACTTATATAAAAAAAGTCATTTTATCAAAAAGACACTTGCAATAGAATGTTTAGAGCAGCACAAGTCACAATCGCAAAGATGTGGAATCAACCCAAGTGCCCATCAATTCATGAGTGGATTAATAAAATGTGGTATATGTACATTATGGAGAGCTACTCATTCATTAAAAAATGAATTAATACCTTTTGCAATAATCTGGATGGAACTAGAGACCATCCTCCTAAGGAAAGTATCACAAGACTAGAAAAACAAACACCACAGGTGCCCACTATTAATTTGGAACAAACTGATCAGCACTCATGTGCACAGATGAAAATAAAACTCAATGGAAATCATGCAGATGGGAGAGGGGAGAAGGGGCTGGATGAAATCATACCTAATGGGTACAATGTACACTATCTGGGTGATAGGTACACTTATAACTTTGACTCAAGCAGTACAAAAGCAATCTCTGTAACCAAAACATTTGTAACCGCATAACATCTGAAATTTAAAAAAGAAAAATTTGGAAATCTGTGTTTTAGTTTAAACTTCTTGAATCATGTCCACCAAATAAATCTGATTTGGCAGGGAAAAAAACCCTTTTCAGTATTCCTTTTTAAATCTTAAAAAAGCCAACTTTCTTAAGCTATATGTGGCTACAAAAATATTCCTTATAGTATTTTCATCTTTAAAATATTTGAAGAAATTATTTTTGCCATTTTTGAGGCATGTTGAGATCTCTTTGAGGCATTTAGGATTTGAAACACTTAATGACAGGTTTTTTTTTATGGATATTTGATAATTAACTGTTGACTGAAATGAGATCTGGACTTGTTTTGGTAACATTCTCCCTCAAAGGGTGATGAAAATATTGTAAAGGAGCCAACCTAACCAGGGTGATAAGAAATCCATTCAAAGCCTTTAACAGACTTTCAATTCTAGACAATCCAGCTTCTGGGTGGCATGTCTGATGTGAAGCACATTAACATAATCAATAGAGAAATTGATCCAGTACAAAGATGAGAAGGAAGAACTGACAGAGGAGAGTTTGTTTCATGAAGCCAGATTAGAAAAACATAATTTCTAGCTATTAGGTAACAGTAGAAATTTCTTTACCTGCCCATACTTTGGTAATGAATAATTTCCTTCACAGTCTGTAAACTTTTTCTAACTAGGCAGCAGAATAAATCAATATAGTAAATTTCATTATCGTATGATTCATTAAATTGTAGATACCTTGGTAGTTGTGTGTCTGTATATTTCAATATGTACCCAAATCATACACTGAAGTCCTGGTAATACCTGGTTAACAACTGTGTTAATTCAATACATATACATTATTACATGTGCATTATACGTGAAGTTGTTGAATGGACATTCACTCATTTATTTACAAATATTTATTGAGCATTTACTCTTTGCTAAGTACACTGCTAGAAGTTAGCATTTAAATTCCATATTAATTTTGCAATGGCAAGAGCTGGGTATATTTCTGTTATTTTCTACCTGAGTTCAAATTCCATTTTCATCACTTACCTGCGACATGAACTTGGACAAATTGCTGAACCTTTCTGTGACACATTTTTCTTATCTGTAAAATGAGGATAATATTAACATAAAAGTTATAGAATCTTTATGATGATTAGATGAAATAATGTATTTAAGTGTTTAGTGTGGTGAATTATAAATACTATACATGGTAATTGCTATTATTTTCTTCATTTTACATAAACAAAGCTGGAACTATAGCAGAGAAGTACCTTGCCTGTGAGCACATAGGTAATAAGTAGAGGAATGGAGATTTAGACCCTATTTTATTGTAATGGAAAGCCTTTATTTTTTCTTATATTTTTACAAATTATTCTTATCAACATAATGCCTATCCAACATTTAAAAAAGGTAAATAGTACTACAAGACAAAACAAATGTAAACAACAGCAACCTTCTTCTTTTTCCTCTTCATTCTTAATTCCCATAACATGTTAATATTTCTGTTTCTTGATTTATTAATTTTAGGTACTTTTCATTATCTTTTTATAATAAAATATGGAGACTTAACACTCAAACATCCTCACTATCCACTTTGCATTCTTTCATTCACCCAACATAGTTATATCAAAATTATTCTGATAAAGCAAGTTTCAGAGCTTGCAATATAGCTGCCAAGTAATTATTTTCACTCCTGAGCCAAGTCAAGCACTATATTTCAATTATCTTTCGTATGCAATATTTTGTTTTGTTCCAGGCTTAAATAAATGGTTTCCTTGAATTATATTTTGCATAACCTTCTGTGTCCCTATCTTTTATTTTTCTTAAACCCTACAAAAAATATGAAACCACTTTTTGATCCTCTTTTTTATGTGCTCAAACATATTAATTAGGTCATCTATCTGTTTCTCCATTCCCACTGGAGACATTGTTCCTGAAGATCTCCATCCTCCTACTCCACTCTCAATTCATTGGGTCTCAGGCCTCGAATGCTGCTCTCATACTGAGGTTGCCCTTCTACCCTCTTCATGGTGAATCCACCCTTTCTGGATTCCTGGTCTTCTTTCTTGATTACTTTTCTGTTTTGATGAAACACATTCTGAGATGCTGGAATAGTTGCCTAAGAAAAGGTGCCTCAGTGATAAGTACAGTTGATCCTTGAACAACACAGGTTTAAACTGCAAGGGTCCACTTACACATGGATTTTCTTCTGTCTCTACCACATCTACAATAGCAAGACCAACCCCTTCTCTTCCTCTTTCTCCTCAGCCCACTCAATGTGAAGATGATGTGGATGAAGACCTTTATGATGATCCATTTCCATTTAATGGATAGTAAATATATATTCTCTTCATTATGATTTCTATATAATATTTCTTTTCTCTAGCTTAATTTTTTTGGAAGAATACAATATATAATACATGTAACATGCAAAATACGTGTTAATCGATTATCTATGTTATCAGTTGACTTCCAGTCAACAGTAGGCTACTAGTAGTTAAGTTTTTAGGGAGTCGAAAGTTAAATATGGATTTTTAACTGTGCTGGGGGGCATCAGTGACTGTAACCCTAATGTTATTCAATGGTCAACTATAATTTTAAAGCTTATCTATACAAAAATGTCTTTCTTCTACCCTTATATTTGATTGATAGTTTAACTGGATATAAAATCCTATGTTGATTTTTTTTCAGAATTTTGAGAGCATTATTCCATTGTTATTTAGTTTCTAGTTTTGCTTAAGATGTAAATTGCCATTCTACTTCCCCTTCCTTTCCATATGACCTGTTATTGTCTCCAGGGGAGTATTTGGATTTTAGTTTCTTCTAGTTTTATGCATTTTATGATGAAATGTCTTAGTGTGCATCTTTTTTCTTCTTTCTTTCATTTTTTTCCTTATTGTTCTGCACACAGGTGGGTCTTCAATTCTGAAAATTTTCCTTGCACTATTTCTTTGGTAATTTTCTCTTTTTAGTTTTTCCTTGTCTTCTTTTCTGGAATTTTTATTAGTCAGACGATGAACCTCCTAGATTGTCATTCATTATAAAAGAAATCTCTCTTTATATCTAATTTTTCAAAATCTTGGTCTTTTGCTTCTACTTTCTTAAATATTTCTGTTGAATTTTAGTTAAAGCTGTCTTTTCAAGAGCTATTTATTATTCTATAATGATTCCCATTTAGAATCACTCTGTTCTTATTTCGGGAATGCAATATCTTCTTTTATCTCTCCAATGTTACAAATTCAGGATGATTTGCTCATTTGTTTTAAGATATTTTTTGCTTGCTGTTTGACTCTGCTTATCACAAGTTCCCTCTAACTATTGTTTGTTTAATCTCCTTTCATGCTGAAGCTTGCCATACATGCCTGGTGATACTACCCACTCATATTTCAAGTTAAAGCATTAAAGGTATTATTGGAAGTTCTGGGCGAAAAAGGCTTCACTGTAGAGTGATTAAGACAGGATCTTAGTAGTCTTTGCCTTTATGCATCCAAATGTTCATTTCTGTATATTTTTCCATGCATTTTCTAGGCCCATTACCTGCTTAGTTGTCATCTTTATATTTCCCAAAAAGAAGCTTCCAATTCATTCTGTCTATAAAAGACAATGGATGAAGAAGACAAAGTTCTGGGAACTAGCAAGGAGAAGGATGAGGGTCTTATTGTTTAATATGGAGACTTAATATTTTTATTTTCAATACTGTGCTTCTTATCTACAAGACCTAGAAAATCTTGATTTTAATTTCTCCACATAGCAAGCTTTCTCCTGTTACAAGTAAGCAGGATAGTTACCCAGATACACAGGATGAAGAGAGTCTCATGAATCTAATTGCTCCTTCCTCAAACATTCAACGAATTCTAGGCCTTACAGAAAACTTCTAAGGTAGCTGATGCCTCAAATTCCTGAGCTTTTTAAGATTCTGAAACATGGACTTGCTGCTTCTCACTTGATATCTCCTCAACTATAGGCAATTAGGCAATTACCATTCTCATTAATTCTCAGATATTTTTTTCATATTTGAGTATTTTTGAATGTGGTCAATCATATTACATTCAATAGCATTATGGCAGATTATATTTTCCAAAGATGACTATAAAAGCATCTTCCATCCAGATGTTCTTTTTATATTATGACCATGCTATTCTTCCATCAAGACATGGAATGTATGTCTTCTTCCACTGAACCTGATTGAACCTTTGTGACTGCCTCAACCGGTAGTGTACAGTACAAATGAGGCTATGTGACTTGAACATAGGTCATAAGGAGCTATATTGCTCTTCCCAGCTTTCTCTCTTGTTATATTTGCTCTTATAACTCAGCTACAATGCTGCGAGGAAGCACAGGCAATATATATAGGCCACATGTACATGTCCTGGCCAATAAGTCCAGGTGAAGTCCCACATGGCAGCTAATATTAATCATCATCATCCATGTGAGTGAAGACTTTGAGATAACCCAAGCTAATCACAACTGTCTGAAAAACCCTGACCCAGTCAACCCCCAGAAGTGAGAATGATGACAATGAAAATACTATTGTTGATTACAGTGACTACAATTGGGGTGGCTTTTTATACAGCAATAGATAACTGTATATTTATGATCATAAATTAAACAGTTATAATTAGCAGTGATTTTTATTCTTTAATGAAACAAACTAATGGTGTATCTTATAGTAAATGACATAATAGATTCAGAAAATGTACTGGTATTCTATTTCCTATATTGTTAACTTCTCTTCTGCTTTCTATGCTCCAAATATTTATTTTCCTCTCTGGTTTACCAGTGATTCCCTTGGTGGTTTTATTTCCTTTCTTTATTCTCATTTTAGTGGGATTTTTGGGAGGAGATATGGTAAGTATGTGTTCCATCTGCTATGTATAGCTGAGCTCATCATGTTGCATGTGAGTTTACATGTTTTTTAGCTATAGCATCAACATTGATGGCTACCTAAGAATTAGTGTTGTGTCTTTTTTTTTTTTTTTGCATCATTCCCCAGGTCTTATTTCTTTATTTATTGATACAAGATTTGTACTTTGTCATCATAGGCTCAATGCAGTCACTCTGCACAAATAATAGAAATATAACCAAAAAATGAACTAAACATTAATTTGACAGAGCCATTTTCTAAGGCCTAACACACATTTGAGTGACAATAAGCTAATCAACATGACTTTCTTATCTTCAGTTTCCACAGGGACAAAATAGATATATAAATTCTAACAGGAATTTTAGGTGATAATTTAATGGGATAATATATGTGAAACTTTTAATTACAGTACTTAACACATAACTTATCCATAATAAATAGTGGCTCACTATGAATCCCCTTAACATAACTTTCTTTATTATTTTAATGGGCAGTTATAAATTAAATTTTAAAAATTATAAAATATCCAATATTTATCATGTTGAGTTTTTTCATAGTATTTTGTACACTAATCTCTCATCATGAATGTACTTAATTATAGAATTGCTTTCTGTATTTCCAGCATCTATTCTCTTTTTTCTGGTAACAGCAGTTCAATTTTCCTCATTGGCCAGTTTTGGCAAATTGACCAATCATGTATCCCAACTCTCCCTCTGGTAAGGGTAGATAAATGGTGCAAGCTAGGACACAACTAAGTTCTCTAACAAAAATTTTAATATTGAACTGAGCAACACAGAGTTTGAAAATGTTCGCATTCCATCCATCTGCAAGATAGCACTTGGAAGAAGCTGCCCATTAATTCTTGTTGTCTAGCTTCCTGGAATTGCCTTATCTTCCCTTGCTGATATATGTTTGTTAAGCGCTTCCTTTGAATCTCTGAGTAATTCTACCTTACTAATTACATTTCTGTTTTTGCTCAAAATTAACCAGAATTTGTTCCTGTTACATGCAACCAACAAATACTAATTGATGTGTTGGTATTCTGAGAATTCATTGTAAAGAAAGGGGCAAGCCATATTTGAAGGTAAGTCTGACAATGTAAAGAACTTAGTTTAAAAACAGCTTATTGTTTTCCATATCCTCTCCATAAAATACTTCCTCATTTTCAGGATAAGCTGTTCTTATGTACATTAAAGCTAGCTTATTCGTTTTCCATTTCTTTGAGATTTCACCATAACCAAGGACACATAAAGATGTGTTGGGAATATATGAAAGCAACCCCTAAAATGGAACAAGATGAAATGGCCATAACTTGAAAGCAAAATTTGTTTCAAATAAGCTAACTAAATTTGCCTTCCCTGGACAGGTAAACATGTTAAATACACTTATCTGGGAATCTGGTTGGACCATCTTCTGTAATTCACTTAACTCATAATCTTAAATCCATGCATCACTTGGAGGTTTTCTCCCTCTACAAGCATTTAGTTGGCATGGTAGTAAACAGAAGCACGTCCTTTGTAAGCTGTTGCTTAAATAAAACACAAGGGAGACATTCATATGATGGGCCTCTGAACACATTGCCAAATTATAATTATCCATAAACAAAGACCAGAAACCCAGAAAAGAATCTATTAGTGTTGCCATGCCTTCTTAAAGCTTTTCCTTTGATTATTTCTATTGCTACTCAGAGTCACATTATTACCAGCTGATGGGTGGCACAGATGGCTCGGAGCAGAGAGGTTTGTTTCTGTCATGGTTTGCACTATTTCTTCTTGACTTTTTTTTTTTATGGAGTTTTGGCAGATTTCAATTTCCTTTATTTCTTGGATAATTGTTCTACTACATTTTTTTTTGTTTTTACTTAATTAGTCAGAATGTGGTTATGTGTCTGGGGTGCTTGCCTGGCTCTCTTTGAACTCATGGTAACAGGAGACTGCTCTATTTATTTCCCTTCTGCTGTTTGTTTGAAAAATACTCTGGACCATTTGGCTTCTACCATGTGGCAAGAAGCTGACCCTGAGTATTCCAGCCTTGGTATCTGAGCATGGGTACATATGGCATCTTTGGCTTTCTAATACTGTCTCAACCTTCAGTCTTTCCCTTCTTGTTCTTCCTCTTCTTTTCTCTCTCTCTCTCCTCCCTTTATCTCCCTACACACACATGTGCATGTACACACACAGAGAAACACACATTTATTTGCATGGCCATTTTGATCATTACTATGTATGAGAGAAGTTCAATAATGCATAGTAAAACTATTAGCCCCAAACTCTCCTGCTTCAGATTACTTTCCAATTTCCACTTGTGCTATTTCTGTTTGTTTTCTTTTTCTCCCTTCCATTATCCTTATGAATTCCTCTGCATTGCTACAATCCATAGATTGCCTAGGACTTTGCAGAAAATCATAACAGAAGCTTCTGGCTTCTCCTACATTCATGAATCCACAGAAAGTGTTAGGGAGAGTTCAATGACTCCACCTTTGCTCCTGTTCCCATGATCTTTGATAGAAATTGTCCGATGCCAGCAAACGATTCATACTGATTTCTCTCTGCCCGAATTTTTGTCTCTTTCACACTTTAAGAATCAATTGCTGGTCCTAGAATTATTCTATTTCACCTTCCTGAAAGTTTCATTTAATATACTCTGATTTTTACAATTTACATATATTGAAAAGTTCATAGGCGATTAATCTGTAGAACACGTGAATATACAGTATTTCCATGTAGCTCCCACTATATCCTTTATATGTGAGTCTCAGAATTATATTTCAGAGTAAGGACCAAAGGGGCTTTTAGGAGAATAGTACGTCATTAACTCACCTTCTGGCATTTTAACTGTTATCAGCTGTACAGTTTAGTTTTATTACAACAGACATTATTGTGATAACTTTTCCTACTTTATCTTTGCAATTTATTGGAGCAGTTAATTTCTCAAAAAGTAAGAGCGTTTTTTCTCATTAGAAATTCCTTCATGGCCTCTTTAATACATGTTCTTTGCTATTTAGAAGAACTGCTGATAAGTGATTTTGACTTGTATCCTCAATAATGTGAGATGTTTAACAGAAACTTGGCAAACCACTTAGGGGCTGAAGCCATTTCTTAAAACCAGCCCCAGTTGATTAATTTCTGTCCCATTACTGCCGTCAACATTCAAAAAGTTCCCAGATAACAATGGCCAGTCAAATATACTTATGAACTTCCTAAGTACAAAGTTTTACCTTTGTTTAACGAATTATATTTTCCTAAGAATAATATTCTTCTTCTTGATTATTTTATTTCGGTATTTGACAGCATTGAGTTTTAAGAACTGGATCTATTAGCTCATGGTAAGTGAGAGATATTTCAATTATCCCATAAATATATGCTCTGTATAACTCCAAACCATGTAACTCAATTATCTTTTTTGATACAATCAACCTACCAAAATTGGTCTCCCTTACTTTTATTCACATTGAAACCAGTCCATCTGTGCAAATTGTGTCCATATCTTCTCTTTTTTAAATCTACTTCTATATTTATGTATATATATTTTTTGATTTTGATTTTCCATGTTTGTTTGCCCAGTTGTTATCTCCTGATGGAATTCTAGCATAAAAATGAAGAAAATTTACATCTGAGAACATGCCAACAGTGGCAGCCTTCAGAGTCTAGTAAGAAGCAGAAGGATGGACGAGAACTCAGTGATATATGTAGGGCAGGTACAAAAAAGGAAAAGGAAAGAAAAGGTTGATACTGATTGTGATGAGGAGGTGAGGAATTAGCTACACCAGCCTAATATGAAACCTGTTTGTAAACATTACTTTTAGATTTTTGTTATGTTTGTCTTTCCATAGGGAACAGTTTTCTTATAAACCCACACAGTGGTCCACACTGAGCCCAGAGATTCTGTTCTCTACCTTCTAGGTTTATAACTAACATTTTTGACTAGTGAATTTTTGTAAGTCCAGTTGGGTGAGTCAATGCTAAATAACGATATGGTCTTAACGACAAGCCCAACATTGATCGATGTTTACCATATGCCTACAGAACTAAAGATATTTCACACACGTTGTTTTATTCACTCCTTTCTGGTGTACTTTATGGTAATTATTCTCGTCATTATCTTATAGTTGAGAAAACTAAAACTTGGAGAAATGAAGTACTTTTTCCAGTTCACACAGACAGCAAGTCACCGACACGTCTTTGCATTTAGGTCTCATCCACTCTGTACCTAAATGCTTGAAGACACCTGCTCTGACACATCTGCTCTCCTAGCCATATGTCCACCGGGTTTGTACTTAGTGCTTTCCAATTTGAACAAAAATCATAATAAAGTATGGGTGCACTACTTAATTAAAGTTCTAGCATACCTTTATTTCTTTGGAAAACCCACTTTAGGGTGTCACTCATATTAATAATACAAAGTCCATTGATTATTAACATTATATATTTTTGAATCTCTAAGTATCCCTGAAGGCTTGGTAAGTGGGTAATTTTAACATTTATCATAGCGCTGTGCTCAAGACCCACAGAGTCCTGCTTCAATTAACTTACACTAAGAATCCAAATGCAGACACACAGCAGAGGCTAAAGTAAGTCCTCCATTGAGCGTGGGTAAGTTTTGTGGACTTCTCCTGAAAGAGATAAGCTTCAACAATGCTTCTTGAATAATAAGTAGAAAAACCAGCCCTGGCCTTTGGAAAGGCATGAAACAACACCCAAAACTGAGTTTCTACAACACAAAAAAAAATTTCATAGAGAAACTGAAAGAAAAATGTAGAAAATTAGAAAAACTAGAAAAGAGGAAATCAAAGAATCACCCCATTTTGCAAGGTAATGCAAAGGAAGTGCAAGAGTTTTAAAAAGGATGTATGATTGATTGTCAGAATGGAAGACAAAAGCAACTTTGATATCATTATTCCAAATGCCTGATGAAAGAGCTATAGTCACTGACATCTAAAGCCAGAGCATCCCTAAATGGCTCCCTGTACTGATGCCGCCTGAGTATCAGGAAAAAGGCTAAGGCATGGTTCAGTCTCTAATTCTACACATCAAACCACAGGACATTTGGACAAATCTTTACACCTTCATAAATTTCTGAAGATCAGAGGTAGTATAATTATATTAATATGTATTTGTCAAGTCCAACTCCATCATTTAGCAGATAAAGAAACTAAGTTTCATGAGATGAACTGAAGTGACTTGGCTCAAATCACAATGGGCATGGGTTCTAAGACTGAGTACTTTGCTATTTAGGATTCTGGGCAAAAAATTACTAAAATATACTGAGTCAATTAACTCTCTAGGTGATTACAATGTTCTCCAGAGACCCTGCCACTCTGCACATGTGGTTTCCAAAGTTTGCCTCATCTTCATCATGTCTAGCCAGTGGGAAGTGACAATATTCATCATTACCTGAACCCTGTGATCTTGGAAATGAGTGAAGGTTAAGAAATCACCCCATCCTTTTGTGCTCTGGGACACAAAAAATGACCCTCTTCCATATGAGTTAGATAAGACACATGGATTCTCCTTTGTTTGCCTATGATAAGGCTAGATACAAATGCTAAATTCCAATTCTTTGCCTTATAAATTATTAGCTGAATTGCTTATCCTCATGATTAATCAGAACAAATTGTTTGATAAACTTTAGTTGAGTTTCTCACCTTCCCTTAGGCCCCTGAATTTTGACTAATCCTCAGCCTGAGTCAGCACAAACCACTTCTAAATTTCCCCCAGCCCTGAAAAGAGGCGTGTGTCAGAGTAAAATGTCCTGTGATCTGTTATGGAATTATATAACTCTTACGTCTCACAGCCAGTTCTTTGTAGCCTCTTTCCCTTGTCTCAGTAAAAAAAGAACCCTATTTTCCTAACCTTTGAGATATTGCTGATCTTATGGTCAGAGCTTTATCTCTGTTGCAATAGTACATTTCCCCCTCCATCTCTTCCCTCTTCAAGTAAAGTCTCTCCTTACTAAGTCCAGATTTTTTTTTATTTGATAGAAAAATACAGCTCAGAAATTTCAATATTATCTTATAACTATATCCCATCAAGAAGTAGGTTTGAATTCTGGTCTGCCATGTATCAGTTCTATGATCTATGTCAAATGTTCCCTTCCTTATGTGCCAGTTTCTTCATTTAAAATAATGATAAAATAAAATCTGTATCATAGAGTTTGGGGAAATACTAAATGAGAAAATGCAGGTAGAGTGCTTACTTAGTATTCTGTCTCCACACAATAAGTGATCACTTAATAAATTATAGTCTATCATATACAAAAATAATGCCTGGTATTTTTGACACCTATTATCTTTAGAAATTCCTACAATGACATTATAATATCATTTCAAAGTTATTGTTATTTTATAGAATAGGAATTTGAAGCTCATTAAGATTGAGGAACAAGTTTGTCTGACTATAATTATCATCCTTTCTATGTTACATCATGGCATTTCTTAACTTCCAGAGTATATTACATAATTAACTGAGTTCAAGGGGAAACCACCTTTCATATTATTTAATCATTACACTCCCATAAAATGTAAAGATATGCTTCTCCACTAATACATACAAAAGAAATAAAAACCTTACTTGTTTTTCTCTAAATAAGTCATTGAGAAACAAAAGTCTGCATAGACAATTCTGTTGAAATTTTTGGATCTTTTTTGCCATGTTGACCAAACCAAAGTCTACAGCATGGAGCAATCACTAAAGATGTGCTGAACTACTAAATGGGAAGAAGAAAATAAGGCAGCACTTCTGGGAAAATGACAATCAAATGGAATTACTAAATAGAAGAGTTGGAAACAGCATTAATTCTATTATATGCAAAGGTAAAGTCATATTTTCTCTTTGTTCTTGAATTAATGATGACTGCAGACATTCTTTAGAATTCCTATTCTGTTCTTATCCACCTCAATTGCATCTAACTTTAAGCAAAATAACAGCATATTAAAATGTGGAATTTGGGGCTGCTTTTTTCTGAGTTTAAAGATAAAACTCAGCAACCAGTATTTCTGGAGACTTAAAAATCAAACTTTAACTAACATAAAGAACCATTTCAAACTCTAAATCTCCTATGAGGCTACTTAGTGGAATCTTTAGAATCATGATAAGATTATGGCACTACAGCAGTAAACATACACTGAAAAGAGAAAACACTATGGTCTGACTAGTGGAAAATATTTCTAATTATCTATTCATTTTGGAGCAGCACTATTAAAAAATAAAGTTATTGAGGGAAGAAAAAATAATTTCTTATTCAGGTCTGTCTCCAGCCATTCATCCATCCATCCATCCATCCCTCCCTCCATCCACCCATCCATCCATCCATCATTTACAAAACCCCTATGTATCCTTGCCATTGGATGAATGGAGCACAGAGATGAGGATGCAATTTATCCTTTCAAAATGCTGCAGTCTACTTGAGGACACAGTTATATATACAACTTGCAGTGACAGAATAAAACTATAAAAAGTGTTATAAGGAAAAATGATTAATTATGAATAAAGGATTAGAAAACGGAGGTGCCTAGGATAGTGAGTTCTATGGTGTTGGCAAACAACAAATACTGAATAATTGAATGAATAAATGAACAATGAAAGCCACACTCAATCAAGGTGTTTATTTCAGGCTTGACTGAATCATTCATATTTGGCATTAAAAAAAATCTCAGACCAGATGATTTCTGGGTCTATGAAGAGAGCCAATTTAATTCAACAGAATTTGTTTTCATAAGGTCCTTGTGCACAATGCTTGATTGGTTCTCCTGGAAATTGACGGATGGTGAGCCCTGTCTGCAGAATGAAGCAACCAGGAACCCTGTGCACATAACTGAGGCTGTTAAGAATCTATGTGGTTGGAAAGCAAATAGCCCTGCACAATTTCCTGAAACACATTTTTCCCTCTGAGCCTTTTCACAGATTGACGCTCTTACCCAATAAGCCCCCCATACACACACACACACACACACACACGCCATACACACAATTTGAAATCAATTTTTACAGAAAGCTTGTTTCTATTATCCCAATTCCGGAGAAAGTCCTCTTCTCAGGTGCTAACCTGTACTTTCTCTATTATGGTATGGATGACACCGTTCTATGTTTAACTTTGTTGATTATGATTTCTAGGCAAGTGGAGATGAGTCATATTCATGATTAATCCCCATTGCCTGGGGTAAGTCCTGGCATATGATAACAGGACATTATTATTCAGTAAAAATTTGGATAAACGAGTTAATGTATTGCCAGACTAATCTTCTCAAAGCAGAGTTCTGACCATATTATACCTCCACTCCACAACTCTCCAGTGAATTCCAAATAAAGTTTAAACTCCTTAGAGTGAAGGTAAAGGTCTTCTATAATCTAATCTTTGCCCACATTATTGCTCATTCAGATGTCAAAAATTCCAGCAAAATTGGCATTCTGAATATACCCTAGGTTCAAAGGTATTACACATCAAAATTTCCCCTGGGCCTCACGTCGCTATCTGTTTCACTCTACCCATCTTTCAAACCCAGCTGAACTGTTTCATACTCCAAGGAGATATTACTGTTTCTTCTGTCCTCTAACTCTACCTACAGCTCTGGGAATTGTTTTCTGGTCTACATTAAACAGTAAATAAATATTATTTATATTTATTACTATCTTCATTCCTATTGTTATTATAGCATCCTCATTATTTATATTTTGATCTATCTGGGTTGAGATTTCAAAGAGAATTTGAGCATGCTCACACTGAATATTCAAATTTTTATTTTGCATGAATGTTTTCAAAGCCTCCTATGTTGTACGAAGTTATTAGACTACCAAAGCCAGGGCACCATGTCTTACTAGCGGAACTATATGATTCTCGACTCCATAATACTTGGGAGATGCATGCTTCACTGAAGTGCCATTGATTTTCAACTAAAGTGAAATGCTTTCATTTAATGCTTTCTTAAGAGAATTACAGCAGAGGTTGAAGAAGGTTAGGCTTTAGAGAAATCCATTATTAATTTTACATGGCAAAATTGGGATTTATATATTGAAATTTAAATTCAGAGGTCCCTTACATCTTCTAAATCAAAATGTTGTTCTAAGGTTATTTATCTTTTCTTTTCTATGAAATGGAAAGCCTATTTTGTCCTAGGCTACTAAATCCCATGCTTTGCTCAAACAAATCTTAGTATTTGCTCTCAGGGAGCACTACCTCTTTGTCCAGCATAATGGGGATAGCCTCAGATTTCTCATCTATGTAATTGTTTTTTCTGAAGGATCTAAAGAGCTTTGATCAGCTTTAAACATCTCTATCTCTTGCCCTCCCTCCTTGCTTACAAAAAAACAAAACCTTAGGCTAAGCCAGATATATAAATACATTCACACTCTATCCTGAGTGGCCCCATTAATTCAGTTTGTCTTAAATGATGTTAGCCTTAACCTCTATGGCTTTCTCTGCTCACTTTGGAGGTTACTAATATGAATCAGTGTATCCTCAGTATTCTGAAGAGGCTTCAGTCCGATGCAATCCGTTTAGACAAAGAAGAAATGATTTAGAAAGAGTCCTTTCTCCTCCCACTCAAACCTTTATAACTTTGGAAAAAATTTACCTTGTGCTCATTTGTTGGCTTGCACAATAAAGCCTATTATACCATGAAGCTGTATTTTTCATTGTTAAGCTCTTTCTAAGTAATAGAATTAAAAAAAAAAACAATTTCAGTAAAATGTAATATATTTTGTCCATGTGTGCATAGCTTAAAGGCAGCAGAAGGAATTCAGCTCTTCTCTTCCCCACTCACCAAAAATTTTCCCTTGGGCTAAATCAAGCATAGAAAATTTTTGCCTAAACACATTTTTTAAAGAAAAAGTCATAATCAATTGAAAAAAAAAAGCAACTGATAATGAAAATGGTTTTTTCAAGCATAGTGATAACATTTGCTGCTGTGCCTTCTATAAAAAGCTTTTAGATTCCTATAACAGGGACAGTGGTATTGCTTTGCTTCCTGCTGCTGATTATAATTCTAAAGATGGAAAATCTAGATGTTTCTATTTTGCTCTATGAAGCAAACCCTGACTCTGTGGTCAGCCTGGTTTCATTTTTTTTTCTATTTGGGACCAAAAATTTCCCTAGGCTGCAACAAGAGAATTTACATTGTTCATTTCTTCAAATATTAGTATGAACCTTCTATTCTTGCTTCTAGGGTATAGTAATTGAAAAATTCTGGCTAGTTGGAAGCTGAATATGTAAATAAACAGTTAACGTACCATGTGGTTGGAATTACAATTAATGTTATACCCAGTGCTATGAAGATGTGAGGGAAAAAAGATCCACAGCCATTTTGAAAACGAATCTCAATTTTGTGGAATCTTCTAAAAGACAGAACTCTTGGCTGTGGATATTCATTGTCTTTCTGCCTGAGATGCAGGATGATCAGACACAGACTCAGTGATGCTCTTTGGTGTCAAAAGGAAGAGTTGTCTATAGAGCCATTAGGCTTCTTGCTTTGTGTGCCTTGATGAATTTGTATCTGAAGGCAATTTTAAATGAAAGCTACAAAAATTTTTACACCAAAGTGACATCACTGAGCATTACGCTCTTATAATTAAAGGATAGTAGCACAGCACTGATGCTGAAGGCATGTTTTTGGAATTAGACATTTTGATTCCAATCCTGTCCACAACCCAAGCTAGTGCTTACTTAGGTCAGTTACTTAACTTCTATATAAAACTCAGTATTCTCATCTTTAAAATGGAGATGACATTACCTACCTTCAATAGTTGCAAGAATTAAACAAGATAATACATGTGAAGGATTAAATAGTATCTGGTACATAGTAAGTACTTAATATATGGTAGTAAATGCTATTTTGACCTCAGTATAAAGTCATGGTACTTTATAGTTTACAAAGCACGTTCAAATAGTCATTTCCATTTATTTCATTTTAACCACAATCTGTTTTTTCAAGCTTTATTATTCCCATATTATAGATGAGGAAACTGGGATTCAAGGATTAGTCACCAGAAGTAGACCACACAACAAGAAGGCAGCAAAAAGGGAAGTGAGTTCAGTTGTTTTGATGGCTGTATCAGACCATTTTTCTCCCAGTATATCAAACCTGAACCTCTGCGGCTGATGATTAAAGAGAGAAAAACAGCCTCATCTTAGAAATTATCCTTGTCTTTCATAGCCATTATATTTTTCATTAAAAGTTGAAGCCTGACTCATGGCAAAAGGCAGGAACGAGCATCTTTAAGTAATTCATAAGTATTAATGCAACGGCTTTTAGTAAATTACTGTTATTTAAAATTCTTCCTATGTCCCTCTAGGATGTGTAATAGCTTGCCTCATTTATGTTTTTTTTTTTTTTCTTATTCATTCATTCTCAATGGACAACATTTCTAATTCATTCAGTCTCTCCTGACACATAGTACTTGGCAGGTAATTCGTAATAAGCTTTAATTTTGAAAATGAACATTTGTCATTTGAGACCATCTCTTAGATAGCTTAAAAACACCAAACCCGCTGTGCAAACATCTGGAAAACTTGATGATAGGGGATTGTTTGCTGCAGTCAACATGTCTACCAAGTGAATGACAAAATCAGACTTGGAAAGGTCTGTTGTCAGAGATCACCAATAATGATGATTTTTCTAATAAGAGGTGTTGGTGGACACAGAGATGAAAAAAGTCCTTTTCCAATCCATTTGACAAGCGCATTTGCCATCATATGCTAGTTGCTAGCTGATGCTTTAAACCCTTGATCCTATGTGCTGTTAAATATTAAATCTGTACACACAGACACACAGACTTTTACCCATGTGAAGATAGATGCCTGAGGTGAATTTAGAGATGAGAAAATTAATGCAAAATGCCATACTTTGGAAGTAACTCCCTTGGGAATTGTCAAATGCCAGTCAGGTGCTTGTATAAGTCAGATTTCTTATGAGAACTAGATGATCAGGAACAAAACTCTAAGAATTTAGATTACAGGTTCTTTAGTAACATATGCAGATAATCATGGAAGTAACATGAAAGAAAATTATGATTTTAGTTTTTAAATATGATAAATCTATTATTCTTTAAAAAATAATTAACAACGTAGGGTCTAAAGTCTTCTTGTACACCCTCTTCTCAAATAAGCTTCATTTTTAAAAAGGTTGAAAACTTTAGTGAGATTCTCTAGGGAAATTCTGGACTTGAAATGCATAAGTATCAGAGTTAAGTTTGTATGGTAATAGAGGGAGGTCAAGAATGCCCCTGAATAGCATTCTGGGACTTACCTTGAAATGGGAGATTAAGTGAACTCCAGAATCTTAGAGGAGCAGATCTAGCACATCCCCTGAAGATAAACTACATGTACCTAAGTTATGACTGCTTTTAAGTGGGGGGGGGGGAGACAAACATAGAGACAGATATTTTTAAATTACAATATATAACTTCCACAGAGTCACCAGTAAAGTACTAAGAAAGCACTGCAGACGGAGTACCCAGCACTGACAAGTAGAATTACAAAGGAATCAATTGTGAGCTGGCATTTTGGCTCAGTCCTATAAGAGGACACAAGAATTTTCCTGGTGAAAGGTTTTCAAAGTTAATAGCACATGCAAAAATGGTAGGGACTATTGAGAAATAAAGAGATTTTCCCTGGACATGAGTCTAGTGGGATTACCAGGTCCCCAATAGCTCCTTTTGGCAGGGAATAAAACTGAGTAAAATTTGAAGACAGTAACTCAAGGGAATTTCTCCATTGATCTAATGTGTGTGTGTGTATGTGTGTGTGTTTGATCAGTTGTGTATGAGATGAGATGATTTTACCATTTCTCAGAGCCACACTCTACCTGAATATTGGACTCTTTAAATAAATTAAGGGAATAAAAGTGGGAGATACAGAAAACCAAAATGGAAAGACAAAGAATAAATTTACCTTTGACAATAGATATTTACTGAAGTTTATTTCTTTTAAAGAGCCTGAACACCCATCTATGCATGTGCCTCAGAACAATAAATGCATTTTCTATTTTTTTTTAAGAATCCTTAGAAAATATTTAGTTCATCACTCTATTTTCAGATGAGAAAACTGAGGCCCAGAAAAGTTGAAACACATGTCCAAAGCCACAGTTATTTGCAGTTATAAAGGAGAATAGAACTCAAATGTTTGGCTTCTTAGTACAAAATTCTTTCTTTTACATCAACACAGTTTGTAGACAAATCTTCTCCCTATCAATTGATTGCTTAACAATTTTTACTGATTACAATACAATAAGCCTCACATTGTGCTACAAAGAATGTGATGTAAAAGGAATGTATGATTGAGATAACTCATTAAAATACTACAAAAATTAAATACCAGCAGTTTAAAACGAGCCTCTGTATTAATAATTTCTATTGCAGAACCTGGTGTTGCCAAATGTTCATTTGGATAAGTGAAAATCACAACCTTGAAGTTTAAGTTGTTTAAAATACACTGTGAATAAAAAGTAGGCTTTATTGCACATGATCATTTTAGTTGATTTATTGTGTCTTATTTAAGCATTTTGCTGCAAAGTATTCTGAGGTATCATTTGATGTCAACAGAAAGAAATGCCATAATCAATGTATTATGACTGTCATGGCATAGTAGTGACAATTAGGCCAGATTTTTCACCTGTAATTTCAATACTCCAGACTATCTCCAAATAGTGTTAGAAAAGCATCAAAGACATAGTCAATATGATAACAAACATTTTAGATTATTGCTTTCTTCAAAGAGCAAAGGTGTTCACAAACTTGAATCATGAAACTAAAACAAAAAGCCATACTTCTTACTCCAGAGAATGACTTGATCCCAAAAGATTAAGTAAGCATCACTAATGTGCTTACATGGGAAGATATTATGGCCAATTATAATATATTTCTATTCTGCCTATATTACTCAGATCTTAAGGTGATGTCATTGTGTGTATGTGCCAGTGCATGTGTGTTCGTGTGTATAACATGATACCTGGACAGAAAAAGAAATGATCAATGCTGCTTTCAATAAAAGCTTTGGCATCCATATGCCACTCACCTGAATTATTCTTAAATCAGACTGTCCTTCAATCTTATGATTCAAATAGCTAAATGTATTTTGTCAATGCCATGGATACTCTCAAAGTTCTATAAAAGATTTTCTGGGTTCACGAAGGCTGAATTAAAAGCATTCACTTGTGGTGGCTTCAAACCACATAGGATGACTCATCACATCAGTTTTATCCACTTGTGTTGAAGTTTGTCTTGCGTAACTATTGTGTTAAGTGCTTTCCATAAAAAGCATTCATGCAAATCTATTTTTTTCCTGATCATTAAGGCACTTTAACGCAAAGGGGTAGAACTCTACCTTGTGACCACATCCTGGGTTTGTTTCTTTATAGGAAGATTGCTTTGTGCTTGAAAGCTATACAGGATATTTAAAGACTTGAACAAATGATTACATTTACCCGCATTTTATTTTGTTCCTGGCAGCCTAAGCCCTAAGCTTTACCTGTCATTCAACTCCTCTAAATGCCAAAGAAAATGGCTGAGACAGAGTAGAAATCTTGTCACATGACCTCACCCCCTTTCCCCATCACCTTTCTAAGGGCTCTTGCAATTGTCATTTACATTAAAGTTCTGTGCTTAGGTCTGCAGGTGGAGAATTGCTCTTTTGTTGAGAGTTTAATTTCTTTTACAGGTCAGAAAACAAAGATTCTGTCAGACATTGGGCTGCTCTCTAAAGTATCTCATTGCCAGGATTTTCCAAACAAGGAAAACAAGCCAGAAAGCAAAGCAATCCTTGAAATGTTAGTACAATATAAAGGTGCCCATAGGGAAATGAGCAACTTGGCTCTCAGGTTCTCTTGGAATCCAGAATTTCAGAATCTAGCAGCACTGACACTTCTGACATGTGGAAGGAATGTGGGAGAAAATAGCGGCTACCTAATAAATTCTTCAAACAATTATATGCTACAGATAGGCCGGGCAATGTTCTAGGTACCAGGGACATGAGACTGAGTTACAACATGTCTCAATCTTCAAGGAGCCCAGAGTCTGGTGATAACAATTTATGCATTAGCAACTATAACAGAAGTACAGGCTCAGTATAGTTGGAAGAAATTAAAGAGTAATACAGAGTAAGATGAAAGAGAGCGAATGAAATGTTCTTCTCACGTCTCATCATATTCAAGTCTCTCTTGAAAACATAAATATAGACACAGTGTAGTGTAAAGAAATAAGCATGGACACTGGAACAAATGTGCAGTCAAATTATTTCCTGTAGGGACCATCTTGGGTTAAGAAATGGTTAGACAACAACCAGAGGATATCTTCTATATCTTTTCAAAAGAAAATCTACTGTCCTAAGCTCATAGAGGATATCAGGATTTAACGGAAATCATGGGCCATATTTAGACTAGAAATATATCCCATTAAATTATATAATCTGTTGTAATTTTCTTCTAATTATTTTTGTAGTGATTGTGAATCTCTTTTTTTAAAATCTCATTTGTAACTAGCTTATTTTATTGGATTATAAATATAATCCATGCTTTTTTGAGATGTTTAGAAAACATATATCAAAAAGGGATGCTATGTTTTGAATGTTTGTCCCCTCCAAAACTCCTGTGTTGGAAACTTAATCACCAATGCAACAGTGCTGGGAAATGGGTTCTAATGAGAGGTGGTTAGGTCTTGAGGGTCTGTGCACATGAATGGATAAATGCCACAATAGAGTTGGCTTGGAGGAGTGTATTTGACCCCTTCCACTCTTCTGTCATCTGAGGAATAGCACTTTCCCCTCAAGAGAGGAAGCAGTTTTCCCGGTGCCATCTTGAAAGCAGAGATAAGCCTCTTACCAGATACCAAACCTGCAAGTGCCTTGATCTTGAACTTCACTACTTCCAGAACTGTGAGAAATAAATTTGTATTCTTTATAAATTACCCGGTCTCAGTATTCTGTTAGGGTAGCACAAAATGGACTGAGACTAGGGAAATTAAAGTAATCTATAATAGTATCATCCCACTACTCAGCCTTAATCACTGTTGATATTTTAAAGCATTTTCTTCCAGAATTTTTGTAATCTGCTTTATTTTCATAAAATATACTTTTGGGATATTTCTCCCTATCATTATGATATGTTATACAGCCTGATATTTATTGGTAGGAATATTCATGCTCATAATTTATTTAATGAATACTATATGGTTGACTCTTCAGATTATTTCTTCACCAACAGTATCACTCTTCATGAAACAAGGAAGAGTGAAATAGACTGAAACGAACACTGCCAGTCAAGAAAAAAGAGCCAGTTAGATACATTCTAAAATAGGGCTACACACAAACATCATAAAAATTTTCAATTAATAGCAATATATCTGAAATCAAGGTCCACATTTTATATTTCTTTTGTATTCTCTCCAGTGGAAACTATAGACCAAGTAGCTATGGAATACGTGGAATAGCTGATCTCTAAGTATGTAGGGATCATTTAATTGACTAAAATTCACTTAGAAAATTTCAGAAAGAAAATGATACGGTATAAAATGAATTACTTAGCAGGCATAATGCTAAACATCTTTAGTGATCTGAGTGTCCCCATGCTGAAAGCATGCCAATGATTTGCCTAGAAATGAAAATAAAATCCAAGTGACTTAATAGTGGCAATAATGAAGTAGTAACAGTTATTGAGTGTTTTCACGTGTTAGGCATTGTACTTTATATGCGTTAACTTATTTACCTATTAGAACTTATTATTATCCTCAGATAACAATAGAAGACACTGAGACTTGGACAGAATAAATAATTTGCATAAGGTTACACAGGTAGTAAGTATGTGAGATTCTTGGAATTCTCTCCAACCATATTTTTCTTTGGCTGCCTCTCTCTTGTTTTTATGCTTCACATCAAATGTTGCCACTCTGTATTGTAGACACTTTTTATTATAGGACCCTGGTTTATTTTTCTCAAAGTACTTATCGTTAATGATGTTATCTTCCCTTTAATTTGCATGTTTACATTTCCTATTTGCATTACTAAAATGTAACCTCCATGAAGGCATTTTATCTATTGTGCTTATTCCCACACCATTAATACCTAGAACAATATCTAGTAACTATCTGGCAATCAATAAACATCTTGTTGAAAAAAAAAGAATATATGGAGTAAAGGGCAAAGAGTATTCCCTCTAAGAACTGACAGCTTAGTCAATTCTAAGATATGCACAGGAATTCCTGTTTATATTCCAGCATTTAAGAATCCTAGAAGTTTCCATTTTATCCTAACAACATGTAAGAAGCTGAAAAAACCGAAAAATCAACAACTCTTCTTAGATCCACAAAGGAAATAATTCATATGATCCTTAGATCCATAACTTACCCAGGGTAAACCACTGCCCGCAAAATTGGAGAGTCTCAAAAGCCAACACAGAGAACCACAACTTACCAGAGTAGAAATCCATGAGCAGCAACCCAGCAACCTTCACAGGGATCAGCGCCAGGGTAGGAAAACCTCAACTGTGATTAACAAATCCCTGAAGGATCAGTGTGGACAGATCTGACAGATAAAAACTCTAAGGGGACCAAATCATAGTGGGCCCCCCACACTTTTGTTAGTTTTATCTTCTGGAGCTCTACTAGGTTCTCACAGCGAGTATCAGAGAAAAATTCCTTCATGCTTCCAGCAGGGGGAGGAAAAATGAAACCATTTTGAAATAAACTTGAGCATTCTGTTTTTCCTAACAAGGTCCTCCCTCAAGTGAAACTATTTAACTAGAGCCTACCCTGCTGAGGTTTCATTAGAGCCTAACTGACCTGGGGGAAAGGAAACACCCAACTCCAGCCCACTCTGGCCAATCCTGTCCCACCTAAGTCAAGGACCAAGAAACGCATGTGCAGATTCAGGAAAATACTGAGACCTACTCATAGGACTGGAGACTGCTTCCCTCCCCTACACCTTGCCATCACATTACTAAAGTCTTATTTATAGCAGTTCCTTTTACGCAGTACATCATTGCCCACTATCAAGAAAATAGTACAAGGGATACTAAAAGGTAAATAATACAGTTTGATAAAACAGAGCAAGAACCAAAGCCAGAGTTATATTTGAAAGAGATGTTGGAATTATCAGGCTTGGGATTAATGAACAACTAAAATTAATATGCTAATGGCTCTAATGGAAAACACACATGGCATACAATTGCAGATGGGCAATGTAAGCAGAGTGATAAAAATTCTATGAAGAGACCAAAAATAAATGCTACAGATCAAAAAACTAACAGAAATGAAAAATGCCTTTGATGGACTTATTAGTAGACTGGACATGGCTGAGGAAGAAATCTCTGAGCCTAAAGATATATTAATGAAAATCCCCAAGACTGAAAAGGAAGAGAAAAAAAAGACTGAAAAAACAACAAGAATACAATATTCAAGAACTGTGGGACAACTATGAAAGGGGTAGCATACGCCTAATGAAAATACCACAAGGAGAAGAAAGAGAGAAAGGAAGAGAAGAAACATGCAAAATAATAATGACTGAGAATTTCCCCAAATTAGTGTCAGCCACCAAGCTATTTAGCCAGGAAGCTCAGATAACACCAAGCAGAATAAATGCCAGAAAGCTATAATACCAATAATCTAAGTTTCTACCTTAGAAAACTAGAAAAAGAAGAGCTAATTAAATCCAAAGTAAGTAGAAGAAAGGAGATAATAAAATTACAGTAGAAATCAATGAAATTTAAGATAGGAAATTAATAGAGGATATCAGTGAAACAAAAATTCGGTTCTTTGAAAATAGATAAAAGTGATACATCTCTAGTTAGGCTAATAAGAAAAGTGAGAGGATACAAATTCCCAATATCAGAAATGAAATTGAGGACATCACTACAGATCTTATGGACATTAAAAGAATGATACATAAATGTTATGAACAACTCTCTAAGCTCACAAATTTGATAATGTATATAAAATGTGCCAATTCTTTGAAAGACACAAACTTTCAAAACTTACACAAGAATATAGACAATCCACCTAGGCCTATATCTTTCAAAGAAATTGAATAAATAATAACTTTCCACGAAAAGATAACACCAGATCCAAATATGTTCACTAGTGAATTTTACCAATCATTTAAGGAATAAATCACAGCAATTCTCTATAATCTCTATCAGAAGACATAAGCAGAGGGATTCTATGAGGCCTCATTTTATGAGGTCAGCATTACCCTTATACTAAAACCATCCAAAGATATTACAAGAAAAGAAAACTACAGATCAAACCTCTCATGAACACAGAAGCAAAAATACTCAGCAAAATATTATCAGATTGGCCGGGTGCGGTGGCTCACGCCTGTAATCCTAGCACTCTAGGAGGCCAAGGCGGAAGGATTGCTCAAGGTCAGGAGTTCAAAACCAGCCTGAGCAAGAGCAAGACCCCGTTTCTACTGTAAATAGAAAGAAATTAATTGGCCAACTAAAAATATATAGAAAAAAAATTAGCTGGGCCTGGTGGTGCATGCCTGTACTCCCAGCTACTTGGGGGCTGAGGCAGGAGGACCCCTTGAGCCCAGGAGTCTGAGGTTGCTGTGAGCTAGGCTGACACTACGGCACTCTAGCCTGGGCAGTAGAGTGAGACTCTGTCTCAAAACAAAAAAAAAATATTATCAGATTGAATTCAATGATGTATAAAAATAATTATAAACCATTACCAAATGGGACTTATCCCAGGTATGTAAGACTGGTTCAAAATTTGAAAATCACTTCATGTAATGCCTCGTATCAACATTCTAAAGAAGAAAATATCACATGATAATATTAATAGGTGCAGAAACAGCATTTTAAAAAATACAACACCCATTTATGATAAAAACTCTCAGTAAATTATAATTAAAGGGAAGCTTCCTCAACTTTGATAAAGAGTATCTATTAAAAACCCTACGGCTAACCTTATACTTAATGTTGGGAAACTAGGAGAGTTTCCATTAAAATCAGGAACAAGTCAATTATGTCCCCTCTCACCACAGATTTTCAACATTGTACTAGAAATCCTAGCTAATGCAACAAGACAAAAAGAAAAAGAAAATGCATACAGAATGGGAAGAAAGAAATAAAAGGGTCTATGCACACAGTTAGTATGATTGTCTATATAGAAAATCCAAAAATATTAAAAAAGAAACTCCTGGAACTAATAAGAAATTTTAGCAAGATTTCAGGCTATAAGGATAATATACAAACATCAATTACTTTCCTATATATCAGCGATGAACAAGTGGAATTTGAAATTAAAAAAGAAAATTTACATTAGCACCTAAAAATTCAAATACTTCAGTATAAATATAACAAACATATGTAATATCTTTATGAGGAAAACTACAATGCTCTTGTGGAAAAAAAATCAATCAAGGGCTAAATTTAAGGAGAGCTATTTCATCTTCACAGATAGGAAGACTCGACATTGCCCAAATGTCAGTTCTTCCTGACTTGATTTATAAATGAGTACAATCCCTATCAAAATCTCAGAAAACTATTTTGTGAATATTGACAAATAATCCTAAGTTTATGTGAAGAGGCAAAAGACTCGAGAAGCCAAATTAACATTGAAGATAGAGAACTGACATTTTACTTTTCAAGACTTACTGTAAAGCTACAGTAATCAATTCTGCGTCATATTAGCAAAAGAAGAGACAAATAGATTATTTGAACAGTATAGAGAGAGCAGAAATAAACCCATGCAAATATAGTTAATTGATCTTTAACAAAGGAGCAAAGGCTATACAATGGAGAAAAGACAGTCTTTTCAACAAATAATGCTAAAATAACTATACATGCATATGCAAAAAAATTAATCTAGATACAAACCCTACACTCAAAAAATAATAATTCAAAATGTATTGCAGACATAAATGTAAAACACAAAACTATAAAACTCCTAGAAGATAACATAGGGTTAAATCTATGTGACTGATGGTTTGGTGATGACATTTTAGATACAACACAAAAGGCACAATCTATGAAAGAAATAATTGATAAGCTGGACTTAAAAATTTCTGCTCTACAAAAGACACTGTCAAAAGAATAAAAAGACAAGCCACGGATTGGGAGAAAATATATGCAAAAGACAGATCTGGTAAAGGACTATTATCTAAAGTACACAAAGAAATCTTAAAAGTCAACAAAAAGAAAACAAACAATCTAATTTAAAAATGAGCCAAATAACTTGATGGACATCTTACCAAAGATAGACAGATGACAAATAAACAAGAAAAGATGCCCTACATCATAGGTCATCAAGGAAATACAAATTAAAATGAGATACTACTACATACCTATCAGAATGGCCAAAATCCAGAACACCCACAATACCAAATGATAGGAAGCACATGGTACAATAGGAAGTCTTATTTATTGATGGTGGGAATGCAAAATGATAAGCCTCTTTGGAAGACATTTTGCCAGTTTTTATTAAATTAAACTTACTTTTGCCATACAATCCAGCAATTGCACTCCTTGGTATCTACACATAGGAGTTGAAAACTATTATCCACATAGAAATCTGCACATCAATGTTTATAGCAGCTTTATTCAAAATTGCCAAAATTTGGAAGCAACCCATATATCCTTTGGTGGATAAAGGGATAACTTTGGTACATCTAGACAATGGAATATAATTCACTGTTAAAAAGAAATGAGCTATCAAGCCATGAAAAGTTGTGGAGGAAACTTAAATGCACATTATTAAGTAAAAGAAGCCAATCTGGAAAGGTTACATACTATACGATTCCACCTGTATGTCATTCTGGAAAGGGCGAAACTAGGAGACAGTAAAAAGATCAGTGGATACCAGATTAAGGGAAGGGAGGGATTAATGGGTAGAACACAGAGGAGTTTTAGAACAGTAAAACTACTCTTAATGATGCTATAATGGTGGATATATGTCATTATACATTTGTCCAAACATTTAGAATGTACATACCAAGAGGGAACTCTAATGTAAACTGTGGTCTTTGGGTGATAACAATGTGTCAATGGATGTCCATTAATTATAACAAATGTGCCACTCTGGTGGAGGATATATTTAAAATCTCTATACCTTTACTCAATTTTGCTGTGAACCTAAAACTGCTCTAAAAAATAAAGTCTATTTTAAAAAGATATGCACAAAGGTTGTGTTCAATAAACAGTATTTTTTAGTTTCTAAGAATTGTAGTTCTATGGAAACAAAGGGGTGACAAGAGTTCATACCCACCTGTGGGTGCCTAAAAATGACCTCAGGCAGAGGCCAAGATTGAGCTGGGTCTTGGACATATAAATTGCTTGAAAAAAATATCTTTAACTTTGTCCCCGTCGTTTAAGCCCAACCCTGGTGATTCGAGAAATGAAAGCAAGACCCTTCAAAGGAAGAGCTAGGAAACCCCATAGCCTCGATAAAAACACATCAAATGAGATGCTAACGCCCCACATTGATCACATTCAGAAAGCCTGACTGAAGATGTTTATCCTAATCCTCCAATCCAGACACTTCCTGAGATATGGTCAGGAGGGCTAATTACTCCAATACATAAAAACAGAAACACTCTCAACCCAAACTGCCAGAGATCTACATTAGCAGCAACAGCAGTAAACCCTGACACTGCATCCTTGGTGAAAGAATAAAGCAATGTCGGACCAGTGACAGCAACATCCATAAAATCCAAATTGGATTCCTCCCTTGAAAATGAGCCACAGACTTCATCTCTCCCCCGATTGCTGCATATTAACAAACATGTAAAAAAAAATCCAACAGGGAGAAGAGATTTTCCTTGCTTTATTAGACTTTAAAATCGCCCTGGACTCAATCTGGCACCAGAAGTGAATCCCAAACTGCTACAAAGGGAACGGCTAGAAAAACAAATGACGTATTTAAGTTCCTATACCAATCCATCAACTGAAGGATGGAAATAAGCATAAACGGATGTCTTCAAGCGGGAAAGTGAGAGGAGGACACACATCTCACAGCTTAATAGATACTAGGGTGAGCTACTCCTGGGGTTGGAGTCCGGCCCACGCTCAGGGACTCTGATAAACCAGAGAGAATCTGCCTACTGAGACACCACACTGGGCTGGATTTCTTTGTGGCACTTAGATCATTCATGTGGGGGCCACAAGAAAGAGGTTACACATTAGTAACCAAACTCTCTTTATCCAATCTTAGTGAAATTCTTAGACTATTTTATTGATGGATATGATAGAGTATTGATTAATAATAACATGCAATATGGAAAACAACATGTCTGGTTGATCATTAGAATGTGAGTAACAAGGAATAAAGAATTGTAATGCACTTAAATCAGCTGGGTGTGGTGGCTCACACCTGTAATCCTAGCACTCTGGGAGGCTGAGGGAGGATTGTTTGAGCTTAGGAGTTCGAGACCAGCCTGAGCAAGTGTGAGAACCCATCTCTACTAAAAAAATGGAAAGAAATTAGATCAACAACTAAATATATATATATATATATATATATATATATGAAATTAGCCGGGCATGGCGGCACATGCCTGTAGGCCCAGCTACTCAGGAGGACGTTCGTTTGAGCCCAGGAGTTTGAGGTTGCTGTGAGCTAGGTTGGCACTCTAGCCCAGGAAACAGAGTAAGACTCTGTCTCAAAAAAAATTTAAAGAAAAGAATTGTAATGTACCTAAATCAATTAATTTTTTTTTTCTGGTACCAGAAATATATGGCATGTCTCTAGGCCTTAAAAGAACATACAATATTTTAGAAAACAAAAATATAAATATAAATTAGAAAATCTTAAAAAACTTCTTAATCTTAACAAGCAGACCTTTGATATTCCTGAGGGAAGTCTTCAAGGTCCTTCTCTGAACCAAGAATAGTACTAGAGCATGTAAAGCCACCCAATTCCTTCGGACCTAACGGAATAACTCTGACATGCAGTATTTTAAATTCAAAGTTGCACAAGTTTTGCCTGGAACCACCATAAAACACACCATGTTGTCACTGATGTGCCAAAATTTGGACCACACCTTCTTATTCATGTCCCTTAATGCCCTGTAGTTTAAAGAAGAGTTTAAAAAAAAAAAAAAAGCTAGATTTAATTATAAAGACACATGGTCACAAAGTAAAATAACTGATATATCCTTAGCTTCTTATATTATCCTTCCTAGATAATGTTTTCACTAAGACAATTTATTTCAATATGGGTCTGATTTTTTAAATTAATTAATTTATTTTTTATTTCAGCATATTATGGGAGTACAAATGTTTGGATTGTCTTTGTCCCACCCGAGTCAGAGCTTCAAGCATGTCCATCCGCAAGATGGTGTGCACCGTACCCATTAGGTGTGAATATACCCATCCCCACCTCCCACCTCCCACCTGCCTGACACCCAATGAATGTTACTACTAAATGTGCACATAAGTGTTGATCAAGTAATACCAATTTGATGGTGAGTACAAGCGGTGCTTGTTTTTCCATTATTGTGATACTTCACTTAGTAGAATGGGTTCCAGCTCTACCCAGGGTAATACAAGAGGTGCTAGATCACCATTGTTTTTTGTGGCTGAGTAGAATTCCATAGTATACATATACCACATTTTATTAATCCACTCATGTATTGATGGGCACTTGGGTTGTTTCCACATCTTTGCAGTTGTGAATTGTGCTGCTATAAACATTTGAGTGCAGATGTCTTTTTTTATAGAATGTCTTTTGTTCTTTTGGGTAGATGCCCAGTAATGGGATTGCTGGATCAAATGGCAATTCTACTTTTAGCTCTTTTGGAGGTATTTCCATATTGCTTTCCACAGAGGCTGTACTAGTTTACAGTCCCACTAGCAGTGTATGAGTGTTCCTATATCTCTGCATCCACATTAATGTATTTTGCGTTGGGTCTTTTTGATAAATACTATTCTCCCTGAAGTTCAGTGATATCTCACTGTGGTTTTGATTTGCATTTCCCTGATGATTAGAGATGTTGAGCATTTTTCCTATGTTTGTTGGCCATTAGTCTGTCTTCTTCTGAGAAGTTTCTGTTTATGTTCTTTGCCCATTTTTTAATGGGGTTGTTTGATTTTTTCTTGCTGATTTTCCTGAGTTCTATATAGATTTTAGTTATCAGCCCTTTATCAGATGGGTAGCATGCGAATATTTTCTCTAATTCTGTGGGTTGTCTGTTTGCTCTCTTGATAGTTTCCTTGGCTGTGCAGAAGCTTTTTAATTTGATCATGTCCCATTTATTTATTTTTGTTGTTGCTGTGATTGCCTTTGGGGTCTTCTTCATAAATTCTTTACCTAGGCCAATGTCTATAAGTGTTTTCCAACATTTTCTTCTAGAATTCTTATAGTTTCATGCCTTAGGTTTAAGTCTGTTATCTGCTGTGAGTTGATTTTTGTGAGAGGTAAGATGTGCGCAACCTGTTTCAGTCTTCTACATGTGGCTATCCAATTTTCCCAGCACCATTTATTGAATAAGGATTCTTTTCCCCAGTGTATGTTTTTCCTGCTTGTCAAAGATTAGATGGCTATATCAGTATGGTTTTATATCTGGGTTCTAAGCCAACATCATAGTGAATGGGGAAATATTGAAAGCATTCCCACTTAGAACTGAAACCAGACAAGGATGCCCTCTATCACCACTTCTATTCAACATAATGCTGGAAGTCCTAGCCAGAGTAATCAGACAAGAGAAGGAAATCAAGGGCATCCAAATGGGAGGCAGAAGAGGTCAAACTATCCCTCTTTGCTGATGATATGAACTTATATCTAGAAAACTCCAAGGATTCTGCCATGAGACTACTGGAATTGGTAAACAAATTCAGCAAAGTCTCAGGTTACAAAATCAATGTACAGAAATCAGTAGCATTCCTATATGCCAACAACAGTCAAACTGAGAGCCAAATCAAAGACTCAATACTCTTCACAATAGCGACAAAGAAAATAAAATACTTAGGAATATATTTAACTAAGGAGGTAAAAGACCTCTACAGGGAGAACTATGAAACACAGAGGAAGAAAATAGCAGAGGACATAAACAGGTGGAAAACCATACCATGCTCATGGGTTGGCAGAATCAACATTGTTAAATGTCTATAATACCAAAAGTGATCTACAGATTTTATGCAATCCCTATTAAAATACCAACATCATTTTTCGCAGATCTAGAAAAAATAATTCTATGCTTTGTATGGAACCAGAGAAGACCTCGTATAGCGAAAGTAATCTTAAGCAAAAAGAACAAATTAGGAGGCATCAATTTATCAGACTTCAAGCTATCCTATAAGGCTATAGTAACTAAAACAGCATGTTATTGGCAGAAGAACAGAGACTTAGACAAATGGAACATAACTGATTTGTTTTTAATGAGCACTTACATTCTAACCTTCACTCCTTCACCTCAGTGAGCCTCTTGATACTGAGAGGAAACATTTCAGAAGCAACATGAATTCAATTAAAAAATGTTGAGCCCCTACTGTCTCTTAGGCACTATAAGGAGTAAGTCAGCAATGTCCCCACTCTTGTGGACATGGTACTCTAGTGGTGAAGAGGGAGGCATTAAAGAAACAAATAAACAAGAAGAACTTTACATGGTGATAAGTATTCAAGTAAGACCTAGAATACATGACATGTCAGAGAATGAGCAGATGTCTGATTTTATGAATGGTCAATGAATGCCCCTCTAGATGTTGATATTGAGATCTGAATCACCAGGTGCATGAGCCATTTTCAAAGAAGGGATAAATCATTTAAGGCTGAGGGAAGAGCCTTTTCAAAGACCAAAAGGAGGGCTAGGTTTGGGTTTCCTAAAGAAATGAAAGAAGTCCAATGGGTCCAGAAGTCCAGAAGGCAGAGAATGGTGTGCAATAAACTTAAGGATTTAGACAGGAGCTGGAAAATTCAGGGCTTTGTAAATCAGAGTAAGGAGACAGGATTATGTACTGAGTGAAAGAAGAAGCCATTGGAGGATTTTACACAGAGAAATGACATAATCTGACTCAGAATTTTAAAAGTTCTCTTGTGCCTCCATGTTGAGAATAGACTGCATCAGGGCAAATAAGAGATCAATTGCAAGGGTCCAGGAAGGATATAATGGAGGATTGGACTAGAGTAGAATGGTGGAGTTGGTGAAAGTCATATGCAGACTATGTCCTAAAAGAAGAATACAGGGAATTCACATGGGCTGAAACAATTTAAAAATCTTAAACATTAAGTCAAATTTTACATGTGATACATAGAGGTTCAACTTTTTAAAATGTATCTAAATTAGGCTAATGTAGAAAGATGTGTACACATACAAAAGTATTCATCATTTTTGAGGTAAAAATAAAATTGAGACACTAAATGGGGAATTTTTAGATGCTCATCAATAGGAGGCTACTTGGATAAGTGATGAGTAAAATATTATAATGTTATTACAAGTGGTGTGAATTTATATCATTGACAAAAAAACATGTCCATGACATGTTTTTAGATCAAAAAGTAGGTTCAATAACATTATATATAGTTAAAAAGAAAAAGGAAAATTGAATGTATACAGATATGTAGTATGTGCATAGTAAAACATGTAAGGAAATGCGCAAAACTATTCTCATTGACTTTTATGCAATGCTTTATGTGTATTACTTTAAAATATCAACAACAAATGTATTTGAATAGGGGATAAATGGATATTCAGTACCTACATTAATACCTTCCTCACAGCTATATTTGAAATATTTGTGCAGAAATATCAAGGTGTCAAATCTTTGTCAATTTAAGTTTCTTAACTGCCTGTCTTTGCTAAATAATTAATTTGTCAACTTACGCCAATGCCCTGAAAATCATACTTTAAAAACAGAGGTACTAACAAAAGAACCTCTGACGAGATTTTAATTACTTTTAATGATAGCAAGTGAACGCTAAATTTTTATTCTGCAGTACAATGTCATATATTTTCACCAATGGATTTTTCACAAAATGGGGATACCAAAAATTGTAATCTGTGGACATTTGGATTTTTGTTCAGCAGACTATGCCATAGCTAACTCTGCTTCTCTGACATTGCCAGATCACACTAAAAGCCTCCTGGCTGCAAGCGTTTCTATAGTTTAATGCTTTACTGCTTATCAACATAAAGAAATAGAGAATTACAAATTTTAATTATTTAAATTTTAAGATTAAAATATTCCTGATACTTAACAGTTCTTGTGATAATTATTCACTATGTTATAACAAATCATTTCCTAGATGCATTTAGTTATTCATTTTTCTTCCTTTCCTCCATCTTTTTACCTCTTCATTCTTTCACTGCTTTCTTCCATATTTCCTTTATTAATTTTGTTCCATTATTCATTTATTTATTCACTTGATAAATAGCTTCTGAGACCTACAATATACCAGACATTGCTAAATGTCAAAAATATAAAATGAATATGGTAGAAAACGTTTCCTCAAGGAACCTGGAACTTGTCTAATGGGAAAGACAGAAACATAAAGATATAAAAACAATGACGATGGCAGTGTGATTTTTAATGTTGACAATATTGATTTTTAAAAAGATGAAACCAGAAATCTGTAATTTAATAATAATAATAATAATAATAATTGCCCCTTATGGGACTGTATCCTAGGTCTTTAGAGCTATGGTGAACATTCTCTGAGTTAAGAGAATTGGTACAAAAATTTGAGAAGCCCTTTTGGGATACAGCCTACATGATGCATGAAAAGCTGATTGGACAACACGAGGCAGAGGTGTGACATAGACCAGGGCAGGAGAGGAAGGTAGAACAGCAGCTCCAGCAAAGGCAGAGTGCTGAAGAACAACCTGGCATCTGTGAGGACTTCAGGCACCCAAGGACAGCTGAAGCAAAGTGAAGACCAAAAGATTGTTGGGATAAAGCTGGAAAGACTATTAGACATTGTTCCCAAGACTAGACATAGCTCCTTTGAAACATTTAGGGATTTTAGTTTCTGCTCATAGGTCCTGCTGTCCCAAACCATGGAGTTCTAGGCTACATATTATTACTGCCACCTTTATAACTGGAGAGTGACTCGGAAAGTCTTGTAACTGGGTGATCAGTTGCTCGGGTTTATTAATAATTATTGCAGAGACCATTTACTCCTGGAGATTTATGAAAAAATAGCTGAAATTTATTGCTCTCAGGGCTTTAGTCTCAGTCTCAGACCCAGGCAAGAGGGATCCTGTCCTGAACTCCAACCTTCAGGGACCTCTTTCTTCTCTGGCTGTGTTTTGGCCATATGTGGAGCATCCACTGGGCCTAGTGGACATGACCACATAAGGCCAATGTACCACTATCCTCACCTAAAAAAAAATGCATAGGTACCACAAATCCTAGAGCTTCCTGCCCAGTGGTCCCAAACCCTTGTTTCATTTTCTCTGTGTACCTCTCAAGAGGTGTCCAAGGGTTAGCTGTTTGCAAGAGAGTGGGCTGGATAGGGGCAGTGTGAATAAAGCATAGAGGTATTCTGGGTTGTCAACACATAAACATGCTGAACTATATAATAAGATGGATCCAGTGGCAAGAAAGGAAGGGACAGATTATGTCTGGGGCTGGAAGGTGATACCAGAGGCCAGTGGTGGAAGCGAACTGGTTGTGGTGTAAAATTTTCCAGAGTCCAATATCTATGAATTTGAATCTGGCCTTACAGGTCATTAAGGAAAGAAGATCAATTCAGTGGTGTGCTGGAGCCAGTTCATACAGTCTTGGGAGAGCTGATTGTTAGCATCTCTTCTCAACCCCATGTTCAGTGGCATCATGTTGGTAGCTTGAAATTGGCCATGGTGGGAATATTTGTACTGCAGAAATCAGCAAATGCTACAAATCAATGTCCTCCCATTTCCCCTGCAAAAACCCAATTATTAAACTTTTATCATCATGCCACTGGATAAAATGCACTTTATTTAATGGTATGGAGTTTAATTTATAACTTTCATACATTTAGGTGTGTGGTATATAGGCCTCCGTTTATATTCTACAAATGATCATAGTAAGATTACTTAGGGTAAGGCTGGGCTGTTGCGTAGCTGCTTAAACTCAGGGAATATACATGGATATCTCTCACTAGACAGGAAAAGGATGAAATTTTCATCCTAGTACTACATGGTGGTCACAAATGTCCATTATAAGACTCACCCTCCATTTCTTTTATTCCTATAATTTAACAACATAAGATTGTTGAAAGGTTGTCAGAGTATGTAATCTTTACAGGATGAATAATCAGGTTTTATTTCATAGGCTTCAGGTTACTTCTTTAAGACATAAAAAGAAGGTGTCTTTTTGAGCTCTCTAGGACTCAGATGTAGCTGGGACCAGATTATAAAATCAGGGATATGGTACACCATGGTAGAAAGCTTTTTCTAGCAGACGCATTCTGAATGACTCCTTAATGTAAATCTAGACATCTCCTAGGCCACACACAGCCTTTGCCTCATGCTTCTATTTTAGGTCTTAGGAAAGGGTTTTTTAATTAACATCATGAAACTCAAGTCTACCTTAATCTAGAATAAACTGCCTATCGTCAGTTTTCCACATTTTAGAATACATAAAAATTTCCTGGGGAAGTAATTTAGAAGATGATTGTCTTTACTCAGTCCTAGAGACTCTGATTCA
The DNA here is from genome assembly GCA_008086735.1 of Cheirogaleus medius. NCBI lineage: Eukaryota > Metazoa > Chordata > Mammalia > Primates > Cheirogaleidae > Cheirogaleus > Cheirogaleus medius. Next base: position 81,084,654 of record VBSM01002608.1, on the reverse strand, counting down.
GCAGATCTTGGCTGGGTCCAGTTTTTAACAAACTTCCCAGTTGTTTCTGATGAACATAGTCCATGGATAGTACTTTCAGAATATTAGCTCATAATTGAAACCATCTATCTAAAATTAAGTTCTTGGAAGTCCTCTCAGTTACTTGGTTTCATAGAAATTAATTGATCTTAATGGGTATATTTTCACCAAATCACACAGATACTGAAGGTGTTATGGAGTAAATTGTGTCTCCTAAAATTCACACTTTGAAGCCCTAACTCCCAATGAGACTATATTTAGAGACAGGGCCTTTAAGGAGATAATTAAGGTTAAATAAACTGTCTTTATAAGAAGAGGAAGAGACAGCAAGAGTGTGGCCACACAGAGAAAAGGCCATGTATGGAGACTGTGTTCCAAAAAGATAAGCCTCACCAGAAACCAGCGCCACCAGCACGCGATCTTGGACTTTCAGCCTCCAGAACTGAGAGAAAATACATTTCAGTTGTTTAAGCCCCATTTTGTGGTATAACAGCCCTTGCAGACTAATATGACAGGCTAAACATTTTTAAAGGAAACAGTAAGTGGTAGACGAAGTCAGCATAATAGTCCTTAGCATGATGGAAATATTTCAGGTGGAAGCTGGATTCCACCATTATAAGACCTTCTTTAGTGCTTCGATTTTTTGCTTCTTGAATAGGCATTACCAAAGATGACTCTCTCACTCCCTTTTCTTTGTTTCATTTTGGCCAATCCTTCCTCCAGTGAACTCATTCTTTCTTTAGCTTTCTTCTTTTTCCCCCTAAGGCAATATGTTTACAGTTTGATCTTACTTGCCAGTGATCCTCTGCATTTTTCTAAGATGACTTGGCAAGTCTCTATTCAAATACATTCCATTTTATTTGCATAGTTTAATTTGCAGAGAAAGATCTGGTTTCTGTGGGTGCATAGGGCGGGCAGGAGCTTAAGGTGAAGAGAGGAGCTGCCTTGTACCCTTCAAAGTGGATTTTCCTCCAGTGCCCATTCTCCCTTGGAGGGCTTCCATAGTGGATCATACAAATGGGAATGAATGATGCAGCAAACTCTCTTTCTCAGGAAAATTGGTGGCAAGTAAAAAAAAAATAGTATTTTCTCTCAGTAGGCAGAATAATTTATTAAAAGGGAAATTTCACCTCCTGACCACAATGGATAATCGAGTATCCGCCTTTATTAAAATAGACATGATGACCTCTACAAGATGTAGTTCAAAGTCCTCTTCTTCTGAATTCACATTGTTTTTCCCAGTCACTGTTCAATTGTATCTATTATAAATAAGTTAGTTTTAAGTAAGATATTTCTAAAAGCCCAAGGAAGTATATTTTTCACACTTCTTTTTATTTGCTGTGGTAAAAAAGGAAACCTCTGTTTTAGAGTCCATGATTATTAAGTCATTTCTCCCCAGGTTTCCAGGGACCCTCTGCTAACTAATTTCCATTTTCAGTTGCTGATGACTATGTTCATTCAACAAGAGTGATGGAGTTTCTTTTCATTGGTTTTAAAATAGTGTCTTTTCTGGGAGATTTCTGCATATCGCTCTTGAAGATGCAGTATGCCATTTGTTTTTGTTAAAAGTTTCATTCAGGTCATACATGACTGATGAAGCCTAGATGGTGAGTTCTGCCCTGAATTCCCTGAGTTTATTATTGAAGAAATTTAATCTTCAAGTATCATATAGAGTAGAGTTAAAAAATATATTATTAATAAGTATTGTTTCTCTTTGTCAAATATTTTACACAGAGTACCTTGTAATATTATTCCCATTTTCCAGATGAATAAACTGAGGATCAAAAAGTGAAGCATATTAACTTGCTACAAAGAAACATGAAGAGAACTACCCTATTTCCTAATTTAAGAAATGTAGATACCAGGCTTTATCCCAGATCTATCTTAAATAAATCTGAGGTGATTATTTAGTCACAGTTTTCCCAGGACTTTCAAGTTTAGCACTAAAATTCTTTCTTTCGGTTGGTTCTGGGAATACTGGGAGAGTTGGGTCCCCCTACCAAATCCTAAACTCTTTTCATAGTACCATGTTATTAGGTCATGCTCTGGCTATATCAGCAGATTTGTTAAATCAAATATTTTAGAAGACAATATTAGTATGAAGTGAATGATATTTTAAAATATTATCCAACATTTTTATTTCCTATGTTTGCTTATGCATCGTGGCCTTTATTACAATTAGTGAGGCCGTTCTATGTTCATTATTTCCCACATTGGGCGTACAATAGGAAATAAGGAGTTGTTTCCTTGCCTATTTCAAAAGTTTAATTCCTCTAAGGATTGGGAAGGTCTTTAATAAGGACGATAAATTTACTAGCATATATGATGATGAATAAATGAAAATTTCCATCACTGAGAGTGATGCTGATAACGATGATGATTGCTAAAATATGTTGGACACTTACTATGTCTTGGATACTTTTCAAAATATCTGTGTGAATTGTTTTACTCTGTACCTTACAGACAGGAAAACTAAGGCACAGAAAGACTGAGTTCATTTTGCAAGATCACACATAGGTAGATGCCATATTCAATCTTGGGCAATCTGGTGCCAGATCCTATGCTCCTTAGCATTGTGTCCTGCTGAATAGAAAATAATAACATTGTTTGTAGAGAAGAGGACCAATTGGAGGGGAAGGAATACGGAGCTGGATGCTGGCAGTTTCTTGAGAGAGGGCTCAGTAACCACTCAATCGTTCAGAACAAAGCCCTAAAGAGAATAGATAAGGAAATCAAGATATGTTTAGAGGGGATCTGAAAGAAGAGTGGATTTGTGCCCCATTCCCAAGGCTACTCAAGATGAGACAAGATCCCAGGGTAAAAGTCACTTTACAGTTAGTCTAAGAGCTCATGCCTGAGATAAAAAGAATCAGCATTTAATTTAGCTGTATACTACAAAACCTCAAAATAATGAAGGCTCGCACTCCCCATCCCCTTTTCCTTGGCTTGCTCTAGAGATGTTTATTGATGCTGCAATCTCCCATTAGAAGGATGCAGGAACCTCTCCATAGAGTGCCAATTCTCCCTTGGAGGGCCTTCTTCTCTTGTGCCTTCTTCCCTGTCTTGTTTTGAGGACAACAGCAGACCAGAAGTCTCCCCAAGCTAGGAGGGTGGAAGACTTCTGCTTGTTCAAACAGGAAAGTGGGCACTCCCACACCTTCTTCCCTGACTTGTTCCAGTAGTAAATCCAGATCCATAGATTCTTCCTGAAAGTAGTTTCTGCATGTGTCGAGTGCCCCAACTCTTAAAACCTTCACCTGAGGGACAGCCTTCTCAATCACCTGGCTCCCAGATTTGGCAAAGGTTACTTTTAAACATGCAAATGTTCAGCAGGTATCTCCTCAGGTTCAAAGTGGGTAGTCTGATCAAGAGTACAGGTATCTGCTTCAGACCTTCTCCTTGGCATAGAGCAGAACAGGTGGGAGATAAACTCTGGCTCTCAGCTTCTCTGCAAGAAAATGATGAACTGGAACATTCATCTGACTCTCCAGATGCATCCCGAGGACTGGCTTCTCTCCCACCTCTCTCAAGGCAATAGTACAACTTGAAACAAATAAGAAATTCAGTTATATTAACTCTATGATCCTTGAGTGACAAGGTTATCACCATATTTCTCATGCTCTAAAACGGCTGCATAAGCCATTCCATTCTTATTCAGCTGCAAGAAAGAGGTGAAAGAAGCACACACACACACAAAAATGCTCCCTTGCAACATAGCACCAAACAACTTCCACTTATAGCTTGCTGGCCAGGATCAGTCACATTGCCACATTTGGCTGCAAGGACACAAAGAGTCTTTTATTGAGCACATTGCTACCCCTCAACAAAATAAAAGCATTTTTTTAAAAACTAGATTAGGAGAGAATGGGTATTGTGTACAACCTGGCAGTCTCAACAAGTAGTCTCATATAGTAGAAGTGGACAAAACCAGTAATTGAAGGAATATTGTGGCCCAAAAGTGACAGAAGAAGCAAAGGAACTCACAATTCTTAAGAAACAGCATGACCCAGTAATATCGGAGGGATTCCTGAATGCCAGATGGCCCCAAATTAGACAAAATATATTCAGACCCAGAAGACCCTGAGGCCAAGAGGGAAGTAAGCATAGCAGCAGTCTCCATGGCAGATGAAAATAAGCACATTGAGAAATAATCTTTCCTAACGCGTGATACTATGTAAGCTTTCCCATCATCAAATACCTCTTAAGTCTCTGAGAACTAGACACACTCCTGGGAAGGGTACAGGAGCTCCAGCTGGGCTAAAATTCAATTTATTTCACCACAACGGGATGGGGTGGTAAGATTTCAATTTAAGAATAAAGTTACATTTCTTCCACGTCTAAAATTGTGGACTGGAATCCATAACAATTACATGTGTAAGTGAAAAGAAGGATACATCATTGAATTTCAAGATTGTGCTTGCGGTTCAGTGAATATTTTTATGGTACCCTTTGATATCATTTGATTATATCCCAGCCTAGATGGACACTGGTGAATCTCAGACCCTGCGAATGTCACTGTAACTCTAGCACATTAACAAACAACTTTATTGTGAATTAGAATGCATTATTTTGAATTCAACTATACTAGTGTCCTAAGGCTGCCATAACAAATTACCACAGCCTGGGTGGTTAAAACAACAGAAATTTATTTCCTTGCAATTCTGGTGGCTAGAAGTCTGAGATTAAGATGTCTACAGGGTTTATTTCTTCTGAAGCATCTCTCCTTGGCTTGTAGATGGGCTTCTTCCCCCTGTGTCTTCCTTCTCTGTGTCACGGTCCTAATCACCTTTCTTATAAGAACACTAGTCATACTGGATTAGGGCCCACTCTAATGACATCATTTTAACTTAGTTACTTCTTGAAAGACCCTATCTCGTAATATAGCTACTTTCTAAGGTACTGAGGATTAGGACTTAAACACATGGATTTTAGGGGGACAGAACTCAGTCCATAACATCAACTTTGCACAGAAATGGCCCTATGCCAATTACACTATGGGGTAGCACATCAGGACATTGGGAGCCCCAGGGTTATCGTCGAGGACTATTGATTAAGCACCCTCTATGGGCTGCCCCTCTGTTAGGAGAGGTAGGATTAGAAGACCCAACACTGTGCAGAGCTTCTCATTGTATAACCAAGGTTTCAGATATAAAAATGTTGTCCAAGGTAATTTCCTCTACTTGCTTTCTTATTGAATTTTATCCTTCTATAGAATGGGAGAAAGGTCCCAATACTTAAATTATAAATGAGCCCAGTGCTTTAAACATAGCATGTATGTAATAAATACACATGGTGTGAATAAAAATTTACTGTTGTGAACAAAATAATCCCTTGTGGTTAAGTCTAGTTTATGATATTTATCCATTGTGGAACCCTTGGTTGCTAATATCTTCTCTTTAAAGTGGGACTAATAATTATTTATAAATCTTTGTTGAATAATATGCCATACGACAAGAGCAATTTTGAAACTCTAACCATACTATATATTACTATATATATTTATATTTAGAATTTATATTAACACTAATTGTATACATCCTCCATTGTCTGCATGTATGTTTATTTCATTCATGAACAGGTCTCCCAGTATATCAGAGACTGTGCACAATTCTGTCTGATATCATTATCATTCTTCTTGGTAGGGTTGAGGGCCCAAGAACGATATTCCCTTAGAGTCTGCAATGCTCAAAGACTTCCATGCGCAGGATTCAGTCTTTGTCCAATTTGTTTACAGGAAACTTGGGGAGGGTTTTTCTGTTTCTGTTTATACATAAAGAACTATTAAAAAGTGATTTTATATCAGTTAACTTTAGGTCAGGTTTTGGTGCCAGGACAAAATAATCCAAAATCTCAATGTCTAAAGAAGGTTTATTTCTTTTCCACACTGTATGCCCTACGTAGTGAGACAGAAAAGGTTTTTCCTGTAGTCATTCATGGATCAAGGACAACAACACATCTTGACATACACATCTATTAGTAGAGTGAAGTGGATTGCATAAACTGCACACTGAATCTTAAGACTTCTGCCATCAAGTTACATACGCCACTTTTGCTCGTATTTCCTGGGTTAGTGCAAGTCACATGACCAAGCTTAACTCTTGCCACATGCCTGGAAGGGAGATAGAAATATTTGGTGAATAGTGATAATATCTAATACTTATTAATTCATTCAATCCCTTATGCATGATAAAAGCCTACCAGGTATCAATAAATGTTCCAAGGACTGAAGATGTAGGAGTGAATAGATATATATCTATTTTTATACACCTTATGTTCTAATGCTTATATAGAATGTCATGATATGCATGTGATAGAAAATATCAAAGCCAGAAAGGTGGGTAGAAATGGTCTGGGAGGAGTGATTGCAACTGTATATAGGCTGTTCAGAGAAAGCTTAACTGAATATGCAAAATTTTAATTAACATCTGAAGCAGTTAAGAGGACAAATCATATGGGCAACTTTTGGTTAAACATGCTAAACAGCAGGAACAGAATGTGCAAAGGCTCTGAGGCAGGAGCATACCTAGTATTCTTGCAGAACCCTAAGGTGGGTGTGAAGAGTGTGATTGAAACAGAATTAGAAAGAGAGAGAGGAGTAGGGAATGAGGTTAGAGAGATAATTGGGAGGGAGAAGATCATATCATATAGGGCTTGGTACATTATCAGAAAGACTATTAATATAAGTGAGATAGGAACTCACTACATGTTTTGAGGAAAAGGTAGCATGATTAAACTTGTATTTTAAAGGCTAGAGACTAGGGAAGATGGCAAGGAAGAAGCAGAGAGATCAGTTAGAATCCCATTATTCAAGTGTAAAATGATGGAGGAATGGATCAAAGTCGGACCAAGATGGGGGCATTAAAAGTGGTAAGAAGAGGTCAGATTCTGGACACATTTTGAAGATAGGCCCAATAAGATTTATTAATGACTCAGCTTTCAAATAAGGATTTGAATTGAGTCTTGGATGAAAAAGTAAATGATTATACAGACCACTGATATTGAGCTATAGGTCCTTTAATTTCTTTTTTTTTAGATCAGCTGCCATTATCCACCTTTTTTCCACAACTCATGGATAAACCCTGAAAAGATGCAAAACAAAGAGCCTAAGAAAACTCATACAATTCTATTTATCCTAAAAATGTTTTGGTTCTGAGTGTGAATAAGTGAAAACAGACCCATTATGTATTCCTGGCATCTCAGGGCTTCCTTTTAACCTTGAGTGACATACCCCACATTTCAGCTTATATACCAGTACATATACCAGGTAACCCATTTTTCAATAAATATTTGTGGTGTATCTACTATGTACCAGAGACTGTGGTAGACACTAACATTACAGATGCAATCAATCTAGGCATTAAACAAGTAAATACAAGTGTGATTTTTGTTACCAAAGTGAATGTCAAGTCCTATGGGAATCCATCACGTGGTTCAGGCAGCAAAAAGTGCTTAGACCAACAAATGGAAACAAGGTCTATATCAGGTGATTGCGAACTACAGCTTGCGGGCCAGCTGCATTTTTTTGGTAAATAAATTTTTATTGGAACATAGCTTTGTCCATTCTTTTAAGTATCATCCATGGGCATTTTCTCACTACAGTGGCAGAGTTGACTAGTTAAGATAGAAACTTATGACCTCCAAGCCTATGATATTTACTATCTAGCCCTTTAAGACAACATTGGCCAACCTCTGGCCTACACCATGGAAAATATCCAACAACAAAAGTATTCATAACTTTTAAATGTGGAGTGCATGAAAAACTATTCTTCCTAGTTCTAATACATAAAGTTGGCAACAAAATCCTTAGCTAATTGGCCCGTGAAAGCAAGCCTAACAAATAAGTGCATTTTTCTACGCTGGCCTGAAGGAGAACATCAGTCTTGTTGGATTATTGTTACACAAGGCAAGAAGAGCCTTTCTCAACATGTGGCAGTTGGTCTATCCCTCATAGAAACAGTGAGAAAAATAGCACAGAAACTATCTCCAGACCCAAGTATTATTGATTTATGGACTTTGGCAACTCCTGAGCTCATGTTTACCTTGTCATGATGATAAAGGTATTGAAATTGAAGTTGAATCAAATTGATAGACACCAAAAACTATTGCTAAACTGGCCCAAGTACATTTTTTATTTATAGGATTCAGCATGGTGTATTATATTGACATTTAATGAAGGCCAAAAACAACCCCCAAACTGAGAAACAACCTAGAACAGAAAAACAAATTGACTGGCAGTTGTCTACTCAGCAGAGTTTTACACAGAATGCAACATGAATGCTGCCTCTTGAAGGGGGCAGTGCAGTGGCACACTCACTATTACTGTTGGGAAAAAAACTATCCCCTTCTTAATAAAATAGGACTTGGGAACCTCCTGCCGAAATGTAGAGACTTTAAGGAACTGTCAATGGCCACACATGCATTTCAATTATTTTCAGATTTCTAAGGATGAAATCGTGTTATTCTTTCCCCACAAGTGTTACATTCTTGTTTTTATTATTCAGTTATTTAAATTTGCAACAAATTTGAATTCCTTTGTTCCCTTTCCATATTCAACCACATTTATTGAATGCTTGTCAGCATAATGGATTGATTATATGAACAATTCCAATAGAAATGAGAGGACAGGCTATTTGCCTTTTAAGAGGATACCAACTAAAGAGGGAAAAAGGATAATCCTAAAATATTTTGTAAAGCACATAATAAACCACACAATACACACACACACACAGACACACACAATGTTCATTAACAATGTGAGTCTGTGGGGTTTCCTGGCATATTGGGCTGATTATTGATTGAGTTTGCTCAGAGGAAATTTGAAGTGAGCTTTGAATGAAATGAAAAAATTCATGACATTTGCAAGATTCTTTAGATCAAGAGTTGGTAAGCTATAGCCTAAATCTGGCTTGCTGGCTGTTTTTATAAAAGAAAATTTATTGGGTCATAGCTATGCCCATTTGCTCATGTATTATCTATGGCTGCTTTCCTGCAACAATAGCAGAAATGAGCAGTTATGATAGAGATATTATACCCTGCAAACCTAAAATAATTTAATAAGAAAAGTTTTGCTGAGCCTGCCTTCGAGGGGTAAAAAACTAGAGGCAGAGGCACTAACTAGTAAGAAAGTTCTTATATTTAAATTGTAAAGTGACTGGGACATGGTTATGCATATGTTCTTTGTCTTCTTTAAATTATTTCTGGAACAAGGATGGCTATAGATGAAAATTAATGTGTAGGATAATACCATATAACTGCTTGAGCCTTTATTTCATTGTTTCAAAAGTAAAAATGATATTACCTACCAATAGATCTTGCAGAAGATTGTATGGGGAAAGCCCTTTCCCATAGAATGTTGCAGGATTGCTGTCCTGGAGCCAGTGGGCCAGCCTCCCCACCGTCACTGAGCTGTGAATCTCATGCTGCCATTGCTGAATCGGGGTTTACTTACATAAATATTTCTAATTTTTCCAAATGTTTTAGCACGTTCTTCTGGATGAGGAACTAGATTATCTTCTTGCCTCATTCCTCAAGGTTTTACTTCTCAGTTATTCAATTTAGCCTAGTGTGAATTGGAGGTTTAATCTGTGAAGGGCTCATTGTAAATGTGAACAGGAATATAGGAAATCTGGTATCTCTTGAAATATGCCCTAAACCAACTTACGTTTTGTTAGAAATAGAAAATCCTACTTTGAACATCTTTTTTTTTTTTCTTTTTTCAAAATTTAGGGAGGGAAACCTTTAAGAGGGAGGGCTACATTATCCTCAGAAATGCTCAAAGTACTCCCATGCTGTAAAGTCTAGCTGTGAAACTAGTCCTACCTCATGTATAATGCACTAAGTACCAACTGCAGAATTTAAAATAATTTTCAGAATTATGAGTGGAGATGAACATATTTCCCTTTAAAGGTACCACTAAATAGAAGCTTATGCAAATATCCTGTAGGCATTTACCTTCTTACATTCTAAACCTCCAACCCCTGTCTAGGATCTGAAATGTGTTTCATGTTTCCAAGTACTTCCATTTTATTGATTTTATCCTATAAGCTGGTTTGGAAGACAGAATGAAAGTAGTTATTTCCTTTTTTTTTAAATGATAGAAAGACACAGGCTTAGTGGGGTAAAGGTTCTATTGTAGACCTACATCAGAATTGATGTTAATTCCCAGGTATTTGCAATACTTCTAAGGTTCTTGGAAAGGCAAATTTTTCATTGCATAAAAACTTTTCCAAATATCTAGCACTTAACTTATAAATGAGATATGTGTGTGTGTATGTATGCATGCTACTATCTATGTATATCTATCTATCTTAACTACCTATATATCTATCTGTTTATATCAATAGAGAGCAAGAGAGAAAGAGAGAGAAAGAGTTACAGAAATCACATTCACTCTCTGTTATTCTAATGGTTATTGCTCAACATCCTTTAAGAGAAAATTTCATGGATTATGCTTATTTTCTGCAGATACAGCAGATATAGGACTCAATGCTTATATTCGGAAGGATGCTACATGTTCCTCAATTCATGGAAACTTCAAGTCTAGAAAATGCAAGAGTTCAGTTAATATCTCCAGAGACCCACAGGGAGTGTCACGCTCCATAAAATTACTTATGCATTTATATACAGTGCGTGATCATCATCTCCGGGCAAGGGGACACAAGTTAAGCACCTTCCATATGCAACAGGGAAACCCCCTACGGCAAGGAAGTCTACTCATTGGCATGCACATATCACACTAGCTTTAGTTTTCCTCTGTCAAAAGGAGCATTCACCATGCTTAATGAGAGGCACTGGATTAATGCTGGTGTTTTCAGCAGGGGAAGGAATGTTCAGATGTTTGGGAAAACATGACACCTGGAAGGTGCAGTGAAGGTCATTTACTCACATTGAAAAATCAGTTCTTTTCATGGCTGTGGCTGCAGTCTGCAGTGAGAGCAGTGTGTGTGTGTGTGTGTGTGTGTGTGCCTTTGTGTGTGTTCAATCCACACACATATTTTAGGCACTTTTATTGCCATTCATATTTAATTTATAAGACTGGGAGAACAACACTGCTTTGCCACCTATGACCAGACAATCCTTCAAGTAGCCTTTCCTCCCTTATAGTGAGGAAGACTTGAGAACATGGGTGTGTCTGTATGTATCCCCAGAATTCCCATTTCGTGTGCTGACTTGATTGTCCTTTCCATTAATTTTATATACAGTTACTCTGGAGTCCTCTGAATTGGCAACTAATATGGACCAAATAACAAGATATCAATATGATGTTCAAGGTATTCCTCTTTTATAGCATCAGGGCATAGGAGAGATCCTCTTGTCTTAGTAAGAGAATATTTTGAAAGCACCTTTTAAGAGGAATTTAATGGTCAAATTCTAAAACTGATTTAAAGATATATTTATGTCTTATATCAGAAAAATCCATTTCTTTAATCAGCCTTCCATGGTGTCTATAATTTCCACTTTGAATATCATCATACTTTCAGGTTACAGCATTTTGTTTTAGCATGCCTCTAAGAGTACATATCATCTATAAAGTCAAGACATTAAAAGTTGTGTCTTTGGTATACTGTTTCTTATAGACACTATTGAATAAACTGGTACATCTGAATAGTCTGTCCACTAACAGAAATTGCATAGGGCAGGTAAGTTTTGATTGATAGTAGGGAGGATGCATTTATCCAATTGCTCATTTATCCAAACATTCCCTGTTCCTTTGTCAAAAATGATTCATCAATTTTCTACTCTCAAGGTTGAATGTTCACAGGAGACACTAATCCTAGGTTTCGAGAAGGCGAGGTCACCAGATAAGGAATGCAGGTACACCAGGCAGAGAAGGGTCTAAGTTGGCAGAAACAATAGTGACAGTCAGGAAAAGATAGTCATGAAAAGAAAAGTCATGTCCGTCAAAGAATCAAAGTCAAGTCCATTCTACCTCAGCCTTTTTTCTCGTTGATCCTGCCCACTGCCCAGGTCCCTGGGGGAACCGAGGGGGCAGAGGAGATAGTTCGGAGTCTTGAGACAACTGCTGGGGTGGAGGGGCACCACTGTAGCACTGCTGCCTGCCCAGAATATGTGCCAGGGCTTCTTGTACAGAGGCTTCCTGCTGTGGTCCTCTACTATCCACTTTAGGATTCTGGGTTGTAGGCCCTGAGCCAGAATTTTAATGTTAAAGCCAACAAAATTATGCTTTAATAAAAAAAAATGTAGAAAAGACTAACAGACCATTAAGGCAAGTACAGAAGCCCTGCAGGTCCCATTCTTCTAAGAGTCAAAGACAAGATCCTCACAGTGGTTTACAAGGTTCTCATGATCTATGTCTCCCACCTCCCTTATCTCCTCAATACCTCTCCTAGTTCAGCTCTCTACCCACAGAGTCAGCTTTATGAAGACAGGGGACTGAGACGCCCATAGTACCTAAAACAGCACCTAGAAAACAGTAAAGATATGCAGAATGATTCTCTAAAGCAACACATGAGCCACTGATGTCTTATTCCCCATTTGTTAAAGATGAAGGTGAGAGGATAAAAAAGTATGATGCACATAAAGGTCCTGGCAGAGTGTCCTACACGAAGTTGCTACTCAGTAATTATTTGTCTGGCTCCCTTTCCTCTTTTACTGTTCAGAATATAATAACAGTAGTTAATACTTAATGTACACTTACTATATGCCAGGCTCAAGGTTGAGCATTTTATTAGAATCGTCTCGCTGACTTTTCTGAACTCTGTGAAGTAGGAACTATTATATTCTCGTTTTTTACAGGAGGATTAGAAAAGTTAACTTTTTCTCAATGTCATACGGTCAGTAAACAGTCAAACAAGGATGCAAATAAGATTTACCTAACACCATAATCCCACATTCTGCCATGACATTATATGACAAGTAGCCAAGGAAAACTCAACTGCACTCTTTGAGCTTGACTCATACCTTGGTTAGATGACTAATACATTATCTATGCTGTGATACTGGGGCATAAATATATTCCTTGCATATCAATGGACATCATAGTTCATACACTTTTTTTAGGGAATTTTTTTTTTTGCTTCATTTTATTTTTTTTTATCTCAGGGTAGGCTAAATAGCTCAGCTAACTTGACAAGTTTGCCTAAGCCCTCCTCATAAAACTTCATTCCTGACTATAAAAAATTGATGTGAAGGTCTTCATAATATATAAAATGAATTTATAATCTGTCATCGATTATTCTATTACAAGGAGCAATAGTATAAAATTACATTTATACATATTACAGTACATATAGCACATTTTTTAATCCTAAAACTAACCCTATTTCATAGGCATCATTATCCTATAACGTCATTGGACAGAGTAGAACATGCGCCCAAAGCCACCCAGTAAGCAGTAGAGTCCTTAAGAAATTATGAAATCTGAATTTTAGCAGTTGATTTTTATAGACATTAACATAACTCAAGAACTTAATTCAGTGTAACTCCAATGCCTGAGCTCCTCACTATAGTATTAAACTATAAAGTGCTATATAACTGTGATGATTTATTACACCTTTTCTTATACCATTATTCCACATGGAAATTTCTTCTCTAGAACGCCTTCATAAGAACTTTAAGTTTCTATCTACAGAAGCCCTCCTTACAAGCATTTATTTAAGGAACTGAGTTGATCATCACACTCACAAATACCTGAGAACAAAGCCCAAAATGACTTTGGCATAACAACACAATACTCTCCAAGTGTCAGTCTGACCACTTCGGCTGAGTAGAGAAGCCCTTAGCTATGAAGTAATATGCAGTTCTGATAGAGCACTCAAATGGACTGTCTAAAACCAAGGGTTGGCAATCTTCCCAAAGTGATGTGCCAAGGTTATGACCTCTTCCTGGGCAGAGGGGAAGGGTGCAGGCTCTTCTCTGGTTGCTCTTGTTCTCAGCTGCCAAGGGTGCATGCTTGCCAACCGCCAACTCAACTTCTTGTCGAGACTGGGGGTGGAAACCATCTCTGTAGAGCATAGTATGCATTGGGAGAAACAGAATTAATTCGGTCAAGCTGCTCAAAAATAGGTTAGGAGCACTTCAGCATCCCAATACACTGCTTATGTGATCAATGTCAGTTGCATCTTACAGCCAATGTTATCATTCCCTTTAAAAAACTTCCAGACATGGTTGGAAGACTTCCTCCTTCTTCTACCTGATAATTTTCTGTGACAATCTTCACATGAATTATCCAATGTCATTGTTCCCATTCTTTTCTACATTTTCTACCCATGGCTGCCACATTCTCTGAGTTTAGAAAAATTTAAATTGCTGTGGAGTTTAGTCTGCCTCTTAAACTCATTCATCAATACATGTCTCAGTCTTGTGATACATATTGCCATTATGAGATAGGTCCACTTGCATAAATGCCAGCCCCCATCACACACACACACATGCACACACAAACACACACATACAAACACATGCTTGTACGCCCCACCACAACACAAAGTCACTTTTTCAGGGTGCACCAAAAGAAAGATCAAAAACATGATAAAGTGACGTAAAACTATAAGCCACCAGGTTCACAACAACATCCAAAAGCCTGGCAGGAGGACATCATTAATATTTGAGAAGATTCCCTGCCTTTTGGCAGGAATTCTGTCCATAACTTTCCAATTAGCATGCTTTATGGCTGAGGAGAAGCTGCTTTCTCAGCTGAAAGTACATTGTCTGACTAAAATCTTATTCTGTCAGATAAATTACAGAGAAATTTGTACAACTTTACCCAGACTCAGACTTAGCTCAAGATTAATATGAAAACAAGGCCCTCCCTCAAGTCTTCTTTGAGTTCTTCTGAGAGTTTTCTTCCTTATGTCTTCCAAATGCTCTGCTTTGCTAACGGAACATTAAATGGTATTCTTACCAGGAGGTATGGGATGGAAGTTTCAACTAAATCTTTTCAGAATAAAGATCTAGATTGTGACATTGCATTAGGGACTGACAGTGATTACAAACTGTGACACAACCTTCTTAATTTCTGCATGCTATGAGTTGAAATACAATTAATATAACTTGAGCTGAGCAGGATTAAACTTTAACTTAATAAACAAAAGTCTGACAATGTCTCTTCAGTTTTTGACTTGTGCCTTTTGGGGAAAATCCTCCTCAAATATCCATAGGGAATTTTTCTGAGGATTTTTTTTTTAATATTTTAAGTCTGTGTCTGAGATTCTGCAAGGTCCTATTTGGGATGACTTGTGTCTTAAGTATGTTCTTGACATATTGTTGCATGAAAGGTGCTCCAAACACTTCCCATTTAACAGTACTTTGTCCACATAATGGAACTTTTCCATCACCATCAATCTGTTTTTAGTGAAAACTTATGGGCTAACATTTTAGTTGTTCTAAATTTGCAACATGTTGGTAGAAAGCATTATTTCCCTTGTGATATTTATGGTCTAATTTGAAAATCAGACGCAAAAGCAAATTCTGTATTAACACTATGTACACACACACACAAAATCTCTTGAGGTCCCATCATGGCAAGTATTCATAATTCCGTGATTAACAGCCCTAACACATATGTATTGTACTTTGAAATTGAGATATTATATCTAATAGCTAATCTAATTTTCTGGTTAACCTTGAGTATAGGTAAAGCAGCTATTATTCATATTAGACACATAAAAAGAAAACCCAAGGGATATAGGGTTTATAATAATCACTATATTATTTTCTATCAGTGTCTTATCACTAATATATTTTATAACAACATAAATATCATTTGCACATGAGAAAACAGGGTACATTATGCAAATAGTAAGCAAGCCGAAATCTCTTTGACAGTCATGGTGCCAAACTAAGATTTTTCTAGACTGTTGCTATACTTTCAATTATGAATCTTTTAGGACCAGGAATTTCCAAGCAAAAAACTGTAAGGGGACTCCAAAAAATCAGTACTCAAGATAAATAACATTTAAAGCTGATATTAAAAATATAAATTAATGCAAAATACATGATGAACAAAATATCAAAATTTTAAATCAAGGCAGGATTAGCACCACTGATTTTTCCTTTGCCTCCGGTTCTATTACAGCTCAGCAGGACACTAGAATGCCTGCATTTCTTAATAAATCAATGGAAAATATTTACTTATATTATTTGCATAATAATACTTTGGGCCTTGATGTTGCACTCGTTTCAAAGTGTTAACTCACTTTACTATGTGATTCTCTTTCTCTGCTTAGTCTGTAATCTATCAGAAATCAGGTACCTTGAGCATGTTTCTCTACTGCAGTGACTTATTGATCGTTGAGAACTGTTTAGCTCTACTTGGACAAGGAGAAGAGCAACTTTCTTCTTAGGAGGTTATTTATTGAAACAAGTCATAGAAACAGCAAGGCATAGAGAAAAGAACAGTGGTCTGATTATTAGTTCTGCCACTTAGGAACTGTGTGACCTCAGGCAAGTTAATTAACTTCTCTGATGCTCAAATTTTCTCACCTGTGATATGACCATTTTAATGGGTGACTCTGAAAATTAAATGAGATAACCAGTGTGAAATGCTTAAGATAACAAACACTGAGGAATTTTTTTTTCCTTCCTACATTGCATAGTCTCCATCACATCTATGAATAATTAATTTTTGCTTTCAGCTCCAAGATGCCAACCAAATAGGTAATCATTCTTATCTACAGACCATTTTGGGGGCCACCCAAGCGATGTGTGTACTCAAGAGCTAGCTCTGCCTTCCCACCTTTCCTGACCCTGGCTAAATCCCTTCCCTGGTTGTCTAACCTGGGGCATACACCAGATGGCAGTATCCCATCGAGGACAGGATCCTCCTGGCCTTTCAACTCAATGACCAAGGGACCAGTTGCTTTGCCATATCTCTATGCATGTTACAGGTCAATAGCATTAGCCTTGGGGCCTAGTTGATGTTCAATGTAAAAATAAACACTGGAAAAACGTCTGCACACATTCTATTCCCCTTCAACTGCAAAGCATTTCATTTGCAAGGTCAATTGGAAAAGGTACATATGTGATGTAGTGGTAAACATACACTTCAAATAGGTTTGTGTCAATATTTACACTTGTGTGCACTTTAACAAGTACATACCAACCCTCTGTGGTCTCTCCGACACACTGCTAGGCACAAGAGCTATAGGCATAAGCATGGCAGGTCTTTTTTCAAGTAGCTCACTGTTTAGTAAAAGAGACAGATTTTTATGCAATTAATAATAGTGCAATGTGATCATTGTTCTGCTATTTAATACAGATGGTTTCCAAATTTTTATCTTCTATGTATCTGTCTTGGAGTTAATGGATTTCATGGATTTTACTAAGTCCACTTGCCTTCAGCTAAGGGCTCTCAAATCTCATGGATGCCTAGTGTTCTCCATTTGAAATACAATGAACATTTCTATCTTGCTGCAATCCACCATGTATGTGATTTTAGAAGCTTTATCCATATCCACTTTTCAAAACTAAGAAGTAGTATACTCAATAGTTTCTGCTACCTCTATTAATTTATCCCACAAACATTTGCTATAGGTGCCAGGTAGTATGCTTGGAGAGGTATAAATATGGATGAATGATAGTTTTTCCTCCAAAGGACTATGAATCTAATAAAAGGTAAATAATTCATAAGAATTTGAGGTTCCAGGTGAGTAACCTGCAAGTATGTGACGCTGTGTATGTGTGTGTGTGTGTGTGTGTGTGTGCAATTGTTAGTTCCACTACTGCTACTTTTGGTGAAGTTTGTAAACTGACAGCTGAGTCATTTACACAAGGGGAGGGGTGTGTATACATGAGGGTGTGTGTTGTTACTTCATGAAGGACTGTCGTTGCTGAAATCAAAGACCACCTTTCTGCTTAGATTTCACAGACATACATACCATCTAGGATTGCCAAACTGGAAAAATAATAACTAGAGTAAATTTCTTCTCGTCACATTTTCATTCCCTTTTTCTTATTCATTTCCTCTGTCTCTGTGCTGAGCCACCCTGCCTCTGACCAGGAGCAGTCATGTGCCCTCCCTTGACCTCTAAGGACTCACAGGAATCTGATTTTCCTACTGCATCCCGCCAGCTGGGGCTCGGGGAATCTGATACACTCTTGGATCTTTCACAGGCTCTACTGTGGCATTTCAGAGTAGGCGCCACACAGATCCCTGCCTTGCTTGTGCCACAATATATGCAAGGACACTGCCCAAGGCATTTCAAAGACCAGCTCTGCGCCTGGGGAGGTTTGCTGTCCCCAGGAATCTGGCTACCAACAGCAAGACAAGCGCAGTGAAGAGGCAGCTTGTTGGGTTGCTTGGCCAGTGGGGCCCCAACGGTGCCTATTAGAGCTGTGCATGGCTGACAAATCAAAGTTCAAATTCAGCTGGATAATTATCTGAGATTTACATGAAAGGGGGTTTCTAAGCCTTCTCTTCTTCTTTCTCAAAGTGTTGATAATCATGCGATCCCCTCTGTACAAAGGGGAAGAAATGAAATAGTCCTTGAAACCCTGACTTATCTGTGCTATGTTGGAGCTGACATCTACTTTTTTGGCTGTTGATGATGTTTTAGGAGGCATCGCAGGGGCTCTCTGTCCCTTCCTATGATTCACAGGGACTGAGACTGAGCCTGGGAATCTGCATTTTTAAAAACTGCACCATAGTTTTCTGAGGCAGCCTAAATGAAAACTACTGCTTAAAGTTTCCTCCTAACATGACACCCTGTGATTCTATTATCTCCAGGATACAAAAAGGTAAGCCTGTCATACAAGGTCAGATAAGAAGACATGAACAGGGCCGGGCTTAGACCTCGGGTCTCCTGGCACCTCGTTGACTCTGCACCCAGCTGACTCTAACAGAGCCCAGCTCCTGCCTCGTGAGCTTCAGATGAGGACCGACGCCTGGACCCTGCGCGGGAAAGGCAGGCTGGTGCTTACAAAGCTTCCACGGGGCTCCAAAAATAAAAAGTCATTGTTGAAAAGTGTAAAAGGAGAACCAGAGAAAAAAGGAGTCGTGAGTTCTGGGAACGAGATGATAAAACAATACAAATTTCTAAATATGAAGGGAGATAAAGGAAGAATGAAGCAAGGGTGGAGGGGTGAGGGGTAGGGAGTAAGCCCTTGGTGGAATCAGGTTGTGAAGAACAACCATGTTCAATCTGTAAAGTAAGTTACCAGGCCTGGGCCATTGACCAAAGAGAACAGCCTTCTGGAAAGGATGACAGCCCACAGAAGGAAAGGGAGTGGCATGGTGGGTGGGTGGCAATAAAAGTGTCCTGAAGACAGCAATGAGTTCCTGCCTCCTCCCTGACCTAGCCAGGTCATCCATTGCTCCTATCTCGAGAAACGTATCTACAGGTCACTGTCAAGATGACATAAGGCCAAAGAGAACAATCACGATGACGACTAGTTATTGAGCATGCACACTGTGCCAGGAGCAATTCTCCAGCTAGCATGTTCTCAAGGCAGCAGAAATGATTTCCTGCAAAGCTATGAAGCTTACACTTTAGGGCCCTCATTTTCACTGGCCCCACCCGTGGTCCTGAGAAGGAGTCCTAGAAATATGTTCATTTGGTCACATGTTTTATAAAATTTACAAAGGAGAATAGTTTTCTATTCTTTTTCATGAATAATTAAGCTCTGGGCCCCACAAAACCTATCCAACCTTGGACTTTGGTGAAGTAGGTGTTGATGGCGGTTCTGGCATTGATGCTGCCACAAGGCAGCTGCACTGTCTTAGACTGATGGTATTTTCTCTGAGTCTCACTGTTCTCATCTATAAAATGGAGTGATCTTCCTTATACAACTTTATAGTCACTCAAAGGATCAAATTATATCATAGTAAATGGGGAACTCTAAGATGCATAAACCACAGCTTTATTTCAGGATTCACAAAACTATCAAAATCTATGCAAGTAAATATTTAGTCTCAAGTGCAAAACAATATCCTGCAATGGAGTTATAAAATTAATATATATGTAAAGACCCAGTCATCTGTGCCTTTGGATGGGCCTGGGTCTAGCTCTGAAATGGAACAGGTACTGACAAAATGGTCTTTAATATTAAAAATTATTTATCTGAAAGTGATCAGATCCCATTGCCCTCCCCCCAGATGGTCAACTTCCTCATTTCAAAGGCTATTTTTACCAAACTCTCTGTGTACCAGGAGTCCCCACAGAGGAAATTAGACATGAAATAGCCTGCTCCATTTGCTATAAACAAACTGTTTATGGCCCAGGACCAGTGGGGAAGGCACAGCTATGACACCAGTCTCAAGTCATCAAAGCCCTTCCCAGGTGTGTGGTGAGATTAATGCTGATGTCCCAACCTCACACAGCAGAGGGAATGCCACTTGGCCTTCTCCAGTGTGGTGCTTTGATGATGCAGAAACACTTTAAAGGAAACATCTTCCTCCCAGTATGAGCCTCCTTAGTGCACAAGGTGTTTCAGTTGGCCCAGGTCCTCAGTGGTGTCCTTTCTCCTGCCTGCAGAATGTCTATCCTTGAAGGTAAGATTCAGATATCTAACTGATAAATGCTCATTTTTCCTTGGCTTCTACTTTTTTCTTTCAGAAAGGTCTTCATGCCTCCCTGATAGAATGCCAAGGATGTCTGTGCTGAGCTGAGGAGGTGAGGAGGGCACAAAGAAATAAATGGTAAATAAGAAAGAAATACAGTATAAAACCCAGGATATACTGAGTTCCTATGATGCAGCAGATACTTCATGCATATCTTCTCATTTAGCCTTTACTAGCAGAGCAAGGGGAAGATACTATGATACTTGTTTTGCAGAAGAGAAATCTTAGTCTCAAATAAAGGAAATAACTTTCCAAAAGTCAATAGCTAATGAGAGAAAAAGTCAACATTAGACCTAGGACTTTCAGAATCCAAAGTGCATGTACTTTTTCCTTCACATAGCCACCTCCTTTAAGTGGAGGAAGGGAAGAAAAACAATGACAGTATTTTTCTTGCCCTCAAGATTACAAACTGGATTACACCAAGTGGAATACAATCAGATTCCAAACCCCTTAGTTTGTTTTTAATTCCACATAATCATGATGGTTGCTTTTTCTAATCCCTGTAAAGGCTGTAGCGTATATTTCTGGTTCTATGCCAATTCCCAGAACCCAGGCGCTGTCTAAATGCAAGAAAGTGACTCACATGCTTTGAAAAGTGCCTTGACTTACCCTGTTGGTGACTTTCAACCATGGTTTGTTATCGAAAAGTCCTGCTCTAGGGAAGAATCTCTCAGAGGCAAGGGTGGCCACTTCAACATCTACACAAAGCTTTGGTTGTGTGTCTCCACAGCCTCCTTGTCAGAAAAGAAATGGCCACAGGTGAGGTACTATGAAGGGATCCAGACCGTTGCCAGGCACTCCAGCTGTGTTGCAGTGTTTTGAGTAGTTGGTATTTATGAATAACAATCTAGGGGAGTATAGTTATTTTCTTTAAAGTGGAACATAGTGAGTTTATTCTGGCTTAAGGGACAATGCCAGCCTCTGAGTTGTGTGTCGTTAGGCAACGCTAAGTGAATATTTCATGGTTACCTATACAAAATGGATTTTTTTCCTCTACTTTTATTCACCCATCCATTCATGTAATAAATATTTATCAAGCAACTACAACAATCCATGTACTATACTAGGAACATGGAAAACAAAGATGAATAAAGCATCCTCTGTGCTCTCTGTAATTTACAGTTCAGACAGGGAGATATGCATGTAAACAGAGGCATGTGGTAAAGTGTTCTGTGTATTATAGCAGCAGCATATGCAAGACTTAAATGAGAATGTGTTCTCATTTAATGATGTGGGAAGGAGAGAGAGAAGAGTATTCAGATACATGTCGTGGGGGGTGCCTTCCTTGCTAGGCAGCATTTTCAGCAGGAAAATAAGGGCTGTTGAATTAGAACAACATGAAATTAAATCATAGTTCTAGTAACATTGAACTATATAATCATGACCTTGATTTCACCTTTCCAAGCCTCATCTTTACAAGGAGGATGGCATTATCTATGCCCACTCAGAGACTTGTGAACATTGAACAAGATTCATATTGGGCAACTCTAAAAGGATTTTTATTGTTGCATAAAATCCAGTACTTTTCCAGGGAGACAGTCCCTCTGGGTCAGATGGATGATTTTCCTAGTCATGCTGTCTGAACTTTAGTATGGGAATGTTTCCTTTTACCCATCCAAGATGTGTCAGGAGCAGAGAACCCTGACCTAAAAGATTAGGAATGTGACAAACAAACACACTTTGTGACACCCAGGTACAGGAAGTGGATAATGATCACCATTGTTCCCTTGAGGAATGATGATGTAGTTTACAACTTAAAAGAATGTGTTAGTCATTACCTCATGCTGTCCTTCTAGAACAATGAGAGTGTTAGATATTCATATGTGGAAACCTGAATAGAAGGTGAACAAATGTGACTTATTTTGCAATCTTTGCTTTTTTGGACTAGTCAATTATAGTATATATTGACTGTCTTTTCAGACTTGTCAACTATACTATATATTTTCTGGTATATTTGAGAAGTTGATGCTGCTTAATAGACTTATCAACTATTCAATAAAATATAGAAGTGATGCTTATTACTACATCAGTCAAGGTTCTATATTATAAGAAACAAAAGCTGACTCTGGCTTATTAAGAAAAGGAGTTTGTTGAAAGATAGTGAGTAGCCCATGGAATCGTTGGGCAGGCTGGGATATCAGGCCTGGGAGCAGGTCTGGTGAGAAAAGTAAGGAAAGTCTCTACATTAAACATTGACGTGCTACTGTACTGCCCTCTTCTTGGAATTTGCCATTTCTGAGAAACTTGGTTTGATTTCCACTATTAAATAGGAAGAAGTTCCCCATCCCTTCCTTTCTGTGTCACTATGTCTTTGAGGCCTCTGATTTTGATAAATCCTGGGTCACATGGCTGCACACTGGGTATAAGGGAAGCTAGGCTAGTTTGGCCTTTTGTTTTGAGAAAGTAGACTTGACTCTATAGTATCTCTATAATGTAAGCAACTCCCAAACTTAGAGTGTGAAAAACATGCCATAAAACCACAAGCAAAATAAATATCCATTGTAATAGTTAATTATTATTGTCACCATCATTATTACTGCTTCTAGTTATTCAATATATGCATTTACTGATGCACAAGCAAGTGTGAGCTATTATGTAGAAGAATAATTAGGAGGGTAGGAACCCATCCCCTCAACCAGTTTTCATTTGTGAATAATAAGGCATATATCCCAAATATCTAAAATCTGATTCTGTTAAAGTCATTGTAAAAGGAAGAGGTTGATGTAGGTGTGAGTATAACAAGAGCATCATTTAGCCATTTAGAAAAAGTTGAGTCTTGAAGGTATGTTAAATTTGATTAGGACTCTCTTCTCCATCCAAGAAGTTAGAGCAAGTTTTCTTAAGCTTTAGAATTACCTGTTTTAATCGACTTGTGAGAACAGATTGCCATACCTCAACCCCAGAGTTAGTCAAGGAGGACAAGAATTAAAATTTCTAGCAAGTTCCCAGACTGTGATCTGAGGACATACTTTGAAAACCACTGAAAAACCTTATGAACTAGAGTCATGGAAAAAAATAATACACCAGTGGGATTCAATGGAAAAGGAGACAGTTACATGCAGAAGATAATTTGTGTAAGGGTAATATCAGGAACAAGGTTACAAAATACCAGGCATTCAGTGGTGGACTGTACTTTAATGTCCTGCAAAAGGTATGTGGAGTTAATGCTGTAAGCAGGAGAAAATGCTGGAAGCCTCTCGGCAATATATTCCAAGTAACACGTAATGGAGACTTTGTTGAGCCTGATATTGTGCTAAGTGCTGAGAAAAACAGAATGAAATTCGGTTTTTCAATAAGACAAATCATTTTGTTATTCTCAAAAGAAGGGAACACCAATATAAATGTGAAGTGAGCCTTGTATGGTGACTTAGCAAAGGGGAATGAAGGACCAAAATGAATGACAGTTAAGAGAAGAATCTATAAGATCTCGAATGAGAAACCACTGCCCTTGCTACTAGCTTACTGTGTGAGCTTAATCACACATGGAACCTCTATGATTTTCAAATTTATTAGCTCTTAACAAGTGATCTATAAGGATTCTGCTATCTCTAAAGGTACATGAGTGCATGATTACATGGCTGAAGAAGATAGATGACTCAATGGCAATTTCAACATTATAAAACTGAAAAACTGGAAGAATCATGAATCCAATGAGAAAGATAAAAATAACATTAACATTTTTCATATCGACGGGAAAACACTATGACCTTGCCTCAAAGTGGAACAACAACAACAAAAACTAGTGTGTCAGAATGCCTTTGTTTAAAAAGTTACATCCAATTTTGGAGGTTAAGAATAGATAATGTATTGGGAGGCAGCAGATATGCATATAGATGAATCCTAATTCAATGCAAACCTGTTAGTTTATTTATGTTATTAATATGATACCCTAGAGGATATAAACCAATTAAAAACCCATTTCAATTATTAATTGGGTCCCCTAATTGAAGGGACATAATAAATTAATTAAAATGTCCTCAGCTCTATTCACTAAGGAAAACACCTACGCCAGGGAATGGATTGGACAAACAGATCTATATTAAACTCTTAAACTGGGCACTATTCAACTGATAGAAAAATTAGCCTAATCCACAGGAGGAGGTGTTTGAATGAGAAGACTGGGAAAAGAGAGCTAGAGAGAGAGATTTTCCACTTCATTACAGGGCTGTGGTGTCTTGGACATGCCATGTAAATATGCCAGGAGTCATTCTACTTAATTATAATATGAAAGCATTGAATCAAATAATTTAAAATGTTCCTCTCTTGTTCTGGCCATTATGAGTCACAATGAACACTTGAGCCAAAAATGTCAATCCTAAAATTTCCAGCAATAACTAACTATTAATCAAGCATTTGCTTAGCAGACTCCAAGCATCATTTTGTGCTCCAACTAAAGGAAAAGAAGATGAAAAGATAATTCTTGCTCTCAAGTACCTCACTATTTCAGGGTGTCAGAAGGGGCTGCCAAACCTGTGAGGAAGAGGGTGAATGGAAACACAGGCTTGGAGTAAAACTACCCTGACCTCAAATCACAACTCTGAAAATGGATGGCCCACAGTTTTCTGTTTCCTGGAGAAAAAATGGCCATTGTCATATCTCAGAGTGTAAGTATGATTATTAGGTAACATAGATGTAAAGACCTGGTAGATGGTAGTACTCAATACAAGGGCTATATTACTTTCCCACATCCTTTCCCTATAAATCAAGATGTGAGGTCAATCCAAGGAGGTCCTTGGAGAATATCATGTTACTGAAGAAAAGTGATCTTTCCTGTTGCTGTGTACTGAACTCTTAGCTAGTGTTTAGAAAACTACGAAACAACAAATGGTTTTGATGATCAAAGTTCAATAGATGAAAAGAAGCTCTGGTTGAACATAAAATTAGTATTTTTAATTTTATAATAGGTAAATATAGAATACATACCAATGAGGGTTTAAAAATATGCAAATACATATTAAAGAACCTCAATAAAAATGAATAACATGAATACCCCTGTACCTAATATCAAGCTTAAGAAATACCTTGAAGGCTCCATATGTCCCTCTACAAACGATTCCATCATCTTCAGAGGTAACTGAATTTTTTGTACTAATGATCCCATAAATTTGATTTACATTTTAATCACATATATATGTAACCCTAAAGTATATATAATTTGGTTATAGCTGGTTGTGAATATTAAGCAAATAGAATGTTATATTATGTATATTCAGTGATGACTTGTTTCTTTCATATAGAAACTTTTTGAGACTCATCCATGTTGACATATTTGGCGTTAGTTTATTTATCTTTACTATTATATAGTATTCTAATGAATGAGAAACCGCAAATTTACTTATATATCCCACTAGTGATGATCAGTTTTTGCTATTATATGTAATGTTGCCATAGATATTCTTTTACATTTTTCTTGATTATTATATGAAAGAGTTTCTCAGGAATATATGTACTATGAATGGAATTGCTGGGTCTCCAGATATGCCTGAATCTTACTAAACATGCTCAATTGTTCTCCAAATTGCTGTTTAATTTTGGGCCCCACAGAGATTGCTCCACTTGTATGAAAATAGTTGGTATTTTCAGATGTTACAATGGTTTCCAATCTGGTAAATTAAAAATGGTGGTTTTAATTAGTTGTTCTTTGATTATTAATGAAGTTGAGAATATTTTTATATGATTTTGGGTTCATTTGTGTTTTTCCTATTCTGAAATGTTTGCTGTTCACATGTTTTGCCCATTTTTATATTGGTTGTCTTTTTCTTATTGATTTTTAGAAGTTTTTTTAAAATTCAATTTCTTATACTAATCCTTTGCTGGTTGTATATATTGCAAATAATATTTCAGATTGTATCTTCATTTGAATCTCTATATGATGGCTTTTGAGAAACAGAGCTGAATATAGCTCTTTTTTATGGTTTGAGCATTTTTATCTTGTTTAAGAATTTTTTAAGTCTAAAAGCATAAAGATATTCTTGTATATTCTCTTTTAAAAATTTAAAGTTACACTTCCACATTAAATATTTGCTCTATCTGAAATTCTATTTTGTAGATGGTATTAGGTAAAGATTTATTTGTTTTCCCCCTTTTAAGTAAACATACTACACATCATTTAATAATTCACCCATCTCACAACACTGATATGCAATGGATGCTCTGACGTATGTCAGATTTCCATATATGGGTGGATACAATTCAGACCTCTCTATGCCCATAAAATATTATCTGATTTATATATATATACATATATATATATATATATATATATCTCAATAGTAATTTTTTTTTGCCTATGTGAGCATGAATCCTCTTCTGGTTCTTGTTTAGAAATGTCTTGGCTATTAATCAACCATTTATAAATAAGTTTATCAGAAAATTCTTTTAGATTTTTAAAAAAATTGCATTTACTTTCTAGATTATGTTGGGAAGAAGTCATTTTTAATATAATGAATGTTTTTACTTATGAACATGGTGTTCCTCTTTATCAGTTTTAGATTTTATTTTCCATTTTTCTGTTAACTTCTAAAATTTTCTCCTTTAAATTCTTACACACATTTTATTTAGCTCCCAGGTATCTTGTGTGTGTGTTCCTATTTAAAATGGTACTGGAATATACAAATACAATCAAATTTTATTAATTTAATTGAGTATGTGCATTGATATTATATATGTGAAATTATATATCTGGAAAATGTCATTGGTATATAGAAAAATTGAATTTTATGTACTGATATTTTATCAGGAAACACAGCTAAATTTTATTATTTATTCCAATAATTTGTTTGAATATTCTTTGGTTCCCTTTAGTTGCTAGGAAATTTCTTTTTAATATATAACAAATGGTTGTTGAAGTATAACACAGACTTATTTATGCCTCTATTTAAATGATTACTGTTGTTGTGGAGAATTGCATTGTAAGTTTGCTAATGTTGAGTCTTATTTGCACTCTTGAAAGCAGATTCATTATGATGTAATATCTTTTTAATGTATTTCTGGATTTGGGGTTACTGATATATTGTCTAGTATTTTCAGTTCATATTCCTAAGTAGATTAGCCTGTAATTTTCTAATTCTGCCACTTTCTAGACTTTATATTAGATTTACACTAGGCTCATAAAATGAGTTGAATATTTTCCCTATTTTATTTTCTGAAATACTTTGTATAAGTTTGAAATTATCTGTTCCTTGAATTTTTGATAGAATTCACATAGAAAAAGATTTAGGCATTGTTTCATTATAAAATGTTTTCTATCCATTGACTTCATTCATCAGTAGTTACAGGAGAAGCCAAGTTTCTTGTTTCTTCTGCTGCAGTTTTAGTTATCTACTTCTTTGCTTTTTAATTAACAATATTATTTGCTTATGTGCTGCGTCCTCACATTGTCATTATAGATATATATATATATATTTTATATATTTGATATGTTGTCTCCAGTGCTTTTATTCAGTTCTGTCAGATGTCCTTCTGTT
This sequence comes from Cheirogaleus medius, assembly GCA_008086735.1. Classification (NCBI taxonomy): domain Eukaryota; kingdom Metazoa; phylum Chordata; class Mammalia; order Primates; family Cheirogaleidae; genus Cheirogaleus; species Cheirogaleus medius. Next base: position 81,056,652 of record VBSM01002608.1, on the reverse strand, counting down.
CATTTCATTAGCCTTTTTCAATGAACTATCTTTTATGGTTTTAAATCCTCTATAATAGTATAATTTTTTTCTATTTTATTTCTACTATAATCTCTATTATTTGTTTCATTATTCTTTCCTTGAGTTTATCCTCTTCCTCTTTTTCTAAATTAAGATAAATACTTAATGTGTTAACTTTCAAGCTTCCTTCTTTTCTAATTAGTACTTAAAACTATATATTAATATTGCTGTATAATTACTGTGAGATTTAACTGCAGCCACAAAATTTGGTGCGCAGTATTTTATTGTTATTTTTTCTAAGTATTTTTGAATTTCCATTATGATTTACCTTTTGGCCCTGAGCTTTTCAGAAGTATATTTTTAAAGTATATTTTTAGATTTCTAAAATAGATAAATTGGGGGTTATGTCTTTTTTATTTCTAGCTTAATTGCATTTGATCAAAGGTTATATTTCAAATAATTTTATTTCTTTAAAAGTATCTTGAGCTTTGCTTTTCAGAAAACTCCTTTCATTGTTCTGTAAATATTTCATTGGTTTTTAAGACACAGGAATTATAAGAATTATAAATTTATAATTGTTATATCTTTTCCATTTAGTGAAAATGAAACTATAGTTCTATATCAATTCTCCTTATGTTTAGTAAATCTTCTTGACTTAAAATCATTTTGCCTTCTATTAATATAGCTATATAGTCTTCTATGATTAGATTTGGGTTTATAATTTTTCCATAATTCACTTACAAATTTGCTCCATCCTCTCTTTTTCTTTCCTTCTTTTTTGCTTTTTAAGTAGAACATACTAAAGGTCACTTGTTAACCCAGTAAGAAATTCTTTAATTTTTACTGTATCAATCTACTAACCTTGATTGTGGTGATCCATATATTTTGTTTTATTCCTAAGAGTAATTTATTCCTATTTATTTTTGTTTATTTTATACCCTATTGATTGATTTTGAGATATTTCCCCCAACATTTTATTTTTTCCTTTTAAAGTTACACATGTTTGTATTCTTTTATGTTTAATCTTTGAAATTTTAAATAATATAAATATGAAATAAATCAGAGTGTATCAACTTTAATTACTTCTTTCCCATTTATATGCTATTGGCTAGGTGGCTGAATTTTTATATTATCTGGATTTATTTTTTAAACCACACTCATTGTGCAATATTCTTACTCTTTTTAATAACCAGTATTTGTTTTAATTTACTCACATAGTTGCCTTTTTAAAATGATAATCTTGAATATCTGAATTTCCTTCTAAAATTATTTTTCTTCTTCCCAATGTACATCCTTTATTCTAAGAAGTAATCCATTTTCTAAGTTTTTGTTTGTGAAAATGTCCTCTTTTTTAATAATTACTATGTTAAATTTTCATTTTGATAACATCATCCATTTTATCATGTTCATTTACCATGTTTAATTAAATATCCTTTGATGTTGGCCATTTAGATTATTTCCAATTATTTTTATTATAATAGATTATAACTAATAAACTTATTTTTTTAGCTAACAATGTGCTACATGTGGCATGTATGGGTATCCTTGTACTCATAAAGGTATGTCTCCAAAGCTAAGTCTACTCCTTACTTACTGGCAACTTACTTGACCACTCTGGGCCTCATTAGGCCAAGCTTACAGGGTTTTCATCAGGATTAAGTCAAAGAAAGAATGCTGGACTTCACTCAGTGTAGACTCAACAAATATTAGTTGACCATGCCCTGAGGCTTTGTGCTTATAATAAATACATTTCAGTAGAATTATTTAGTTAAATCTATGAACAGCTAATGGCTCTTGCTAAGTGTTATTATTAGACTGATAACAACTGTCTGAATCAATGACTCACTCATATTTAGCCTGGAACTGTATAGTAAACATGAGCATCACTCACATCACATAAATAGCATCACCTTTGAATAAGATAGCCCCAATTTCCCGATGGGGGAGTAAGATACAGAGACTGTAAGCAATTTTCTAAAATCACACAGCTGATAAGTGACAGAGAAATGGCAGATTTGTATCCAGGCTGTTTAACTTCAGAGATCATGTACTCAATTTTATGATGCCTGAAACTTTTACAAACATTTCCCTGATACTAATTACTTCTTTTATCATGGCACATTTTAACAAGGTTTCTTAATTTAAAATTGCACAAGATATAGGGCAGCCCCTATTTTTCTTTACTAGTCATTTTCCACTTAGTCATGCAGTGTTTCAGTGTTATTCATTTCACACATATATCTCTTTCATCAGCTGATTTTAAACTTCTTTAAGTTAGACTAATTTCACATTCTTCTTTTTAATTCTCTATAACATCTCTATAGTGGATAATCAGTAAATACTTATTGCCTGATATTTAGATAGTCTAAAGATATTATTTCTCTATGAAACATAGTCTTCTAATTAGGCAATGGAAAACAAAAATTGTCATAAGAAAATAAATCCAAAGAGGAAAAACAGTGTCTAAAGACAATGTGAGACACTACAGAGTATTCTAGATCGGGATCTTTAACCATTATTTTTAAAGAATCCTACTACATATGAAAAAATGCTCAACATCTCTAATCATCAGGGAAATGCAAATCAAAA
>VBSM01002608.1:81017851-81053963 GCA_008086735.1 Cheirogaleus medius | reverse complement strand
GATGGGTATATACAAACATAATGAGTGAGATGTGCAACATTTGGAGGATGGTCAAACTTGAAGTTCTGACTCTAGAGGGGAGGGGGCATGGGCAATATACATAACCTTAATATTTGTACCCCCATAATATGCTGAAATAGAAAAATAAAAATAAAATAAAATAAAACTGAAATAAAAATAAAAAAATAAAAATAAAAATAAATAAATAAATAAATAATAAAATAAAATATAAAGAATCCCTCTACATTTCCCTGGAGATCTTAGAATAGAAGAGAGTATCAATGCTAGAATCTTCTTGGCTAGTAATCTTGCCAGTCTTGGATGTGGACACGTAATAATCAACCAACCAAAACATCTATTAATATCATGTAACACTTTATAATCTAATAGTACATCTTAATCAGCCTTACAGACCTGGTCTAAAATTTGTACTATGACTGACATGGTGGATATTTGTATTATTATTTCTGATTTGAGAGATGAAAGCATAATACCAAACTCAAGAGTAAGCAGGGAATATAGAAAGAAATTCAAACCAATTTTGATGATTAAATTTGCCACCAACAGGTTGAATAAACTGAAGCCACTTTCCTGATACATGGAGTTTTAGTAAAAGGTGCAGGTAGCTAACTCCCTTAACCTCACAGGGATGTTGTAAAAATTAATGTGATAATATATTAGCTTGACCCTGTAATAGGCACTTAGGGAGTGGTGCTGTTGCCATAATTAAAAGATTACTTACGAGGAACACCTCAGTTCTATTCCTTCTATAGCCATCTGAGTTTTGAGAGCATACAATTATTACAAATATAAATTGAGATATGTTTAAAGATATAAAGTATAGATATTGTTTCTTCCTCAGATCAGTAATTATATTTTATACTGCTGCCACTGTGTCTAAACCCATAAAATCATACAAATACATGCGTATGAATTAACAAAACCCTAAGTAAATCAATTATAGTTATTTATTATATTGAATTTCAAAATAGATTCACTTTCCTTGAGATACCCTTAGAAAAAGTATTGGCAAGGCAAAATTGTCTAATAAATTTTATTTTTACATGTGAGGAAAACCTTTTATCTACTGGATAGTTATTTTTTTCAATGAACTTAAATAGTAAGGTCATCACTTAAAAAAAATGAATTAAATGAGGGTCATAAAATTTTCCCCAAGTCGGCCAAATAGGTGAAAAGAACTGCCTGATACCTTTATGTGTCAGTAAATTTAATACTGTAATTGATAAAATATTGATATATACCTAATGTTTATCTACTACCAAAGTACATATTTTAGGAGCTCTGTGGTTTAATTTCAGCAACTACTCCAAGTTGGGTTGCATTCATGCTCATGATGTATAACATAGTTAAATGCTTGCACATGATTTTTTTCCCTGAAAACCAATCCACTGAGTCATCCACACTGGTTTGAAGTACACAGATATGCACACTGTTTCCTACCCTTTAACACAAGTGCCACCAGACTCTCAATACCATAACCTTCAGTCCTGTCACTCACTCTTAAGATCTGAAAAGAAAGATGAAACCATGCTAGCTTCCATCAGCAGTTCCATGACAAAATTCACCAACATCTTGGTTCACTGCATCTTGACTGAGGGATACAAGGGATAAAAAATACAGGCTAGAAGGTTTCCTATGCAACAACTGAGGCAAAGGAAATAATGGCAAAGTATTTACTCCAATTTTTTTGTTTAGACTGATCTAATAGCATAATTCAAAGATAAGAGACAATGAAGGTTTAAGGCCAAAAACCCATCTCCGAGACTCTGCAAGTTGCCCCCTGTGATGTGCAGAAACTTTGTACATGGCCTTAATTATTTTCAAGTGAATGAACAAGAGCATTATAGAGAGATATATGACTTTGTTTCCAAGGACTTTCATCTGCTACTAGGGTAAAGTTACCTCATCCACATATTCAACTCAATGCAATTTCATCATATGTATTTGAATGAAAGAGAAGGAGAAAAAGAGAGAAGCTAAAGGAAAAATGAAAAGAAATGGAGACAAAGACAAATATCCATTCAGTTGATGTTGACTATTCATCCTATACAGTCATTCAGTGTGGTGTGCAAATACTCCAGAACTAGCATAAATTGAGAGTGCAGAATCTGCCTTCTGCCAACATCCTAGTTGCCATGTGCCTTACAAAGCCTTAGCATCACATCCCATCAAATGCATTTAAAGACCTCATTTTTGAATCAGCATGGCCTATATAATAAAGAAGCCAACTATTTTATCAGCAGTTTAGCTGAATACACAGTGTTCTCTTCCAATGCTGGAGGAGACACTAACTTTACTCAACTTAGTTAGAGAAGGTTTCCTACCTGCCACCTACAAAATAGAGCTTCAGGGGTAATTTCAAAATATGCAATTTCTTCTTATTTATGCTCTGACCTTATAATATAACCCTCATATAAGTGGCATCTTCATTTACTTCCAAGTATCCTTAGTTGATATAGCCTTTTGCAAATCACAATAGTCCAATGACAGCTGATAAATGAGAAAGAGCTGTGAGAAGCTAACAGATGTGGAGGAATATGCAGAATAAGACATGGAGTAGAAGAGAAAGGGTTAAAGAAAAAGAAAAAGCAATACCGATAAGTGGAAAGCATAAAAAGGGGAGCTAACAGAAAAAAGCAGACATGAAATGAATTTTGTAGGTCTTCAAGTACCTTTGACCCACATAGCAAATAAAATTATTTAAAATATACATTTTATCTGTGACTATGGTGGTACTTTAATGTCTTAATTTGTAGTGCCCAAGTTGAACTGAGGTTTGAAATACTAGTCTCTCATTAGGCTAACCAAATTCCCAACATTTAAATAATTATTGAAAGGACCCATAAGTTCTCCCAAGTTGAATCATACTTTGACTAAAGGACCGCATTAGTTCTTACTTTATTTTGGTTTCTATTAATGAAACTATATGGGAAACAATAGTTCATTTATGAGTAGGAAGATATGAAAATAGTATACACAATTGGATAGCACATAAAGAAAGGGATGGAAAATCTTGTAATTTTTCATTTTGAATTAATCCACTCATTTATTGATGGGCAGTTGGGTTGTTTCCACATTTTTGCAATTGTGAATTGTGCTGCTATAAACATTCTAGTGCAGATGTCTTTTCATAGAATGTCTTTTGTTCTTTTGGGTAGCTGATCAGTAATGGGATTGCTGGATCAAATGGTAGTTCTACTTGTAGCTTTTTGAGGTATCTACATATTACTTTCCACAGAGGTTATAATAGTTTGCAGTCCCACCAGCAGTCTAGGAGTGTTCCTATCTCTCCGCATCCATGCCAACATTTATTGTTTTGGGACTTTTTGATAAAATCCATTCTCTTGGAGTTAAGTGATAATATTTAATTGTGGTTTTGATTTGCATTTCCCAGATGATTAGAGATATTAAGCATTTTTTCATATGTTTATTGGCCATTAGTCTATCTTCTTTTGAAAAGTTTCTGTTCATGTCCTTTGCCCACTTTTTAATGGGGTTGTTTGATTTTTTCTTGCTGATTTTTGTGAGTTCTATATAGATTCTAGCTATCAGCCTTTTATCAGATGTGTAGCATGTGAATTTTTTCTCCCATTCTGTAGGTTGTCTGTTTGCTCTTGTGATAGTACTATTATTTTAAGTGTAAGTATATGTTATATACATCCTTATAAGTTAAATTTTAAAATAAAAACTTTATACAATTTGACAATAATTTCAATTTGAAACATTTTAATATTTTTTAATAATTTTCATGATTTTTTCATTTGTTACAGTAAATTTTTTATTTACCATATGTTGGTCCACCCAGACAGCATCAACTGAGCATACAATGCTTGGCTGGATCCACTAATGCACCAGTACTGATTCTCAGTAGTGAATTTTTCCTGGATAATAAATGCTTATTTTAAAGACTGATGCAACAACCTGCCCATTAAGCAAATGCTAATTGAGAAATTAGTAGGTATCTAGAAATAGGTCAGGTGGAGTTTAGAAATATAAGAAAAATAAATAACACATTTTCTTTTTTTAACTCAATGGAAATAAATCAGGGGGTGGGGGGAAGGAGGGATGGGTGAAAACCTACCTAAATGGGTACAATGAATGCTATCTGGGTGACAAGCACATTTATAACCCTGATTTAAGCATTATAAAAGTGATTCTTGTAACCAAAAACATCTGTACCCCCATAATAACACATTTTCTTTACCCTAAGAATTTCCATTATTTTGGAGGGAAAGCAAAGCGAAGATAGAAGAAACAGAAAATAGAAGATTACTGTCACGTTGCTGTATTATGCTTTTCTTGCCATGGGCTACAGGACTACAGGACTTCAGAAATGGGAGATCAACATGTAAGCTCCAAGAGCCAGAATCAACTTCATAAAAAAGGTGGAATTTTAATTGGGCATTGATGAAACACGAATAAGCAATGGATTGAAGCCAGGAGTTTTCCAGACTGGGGCACATGGCTCAACAATAAGAAAATGGACTGTTTATATTTTCTAACTGAAGATTAGAGGAACTATAGTAGGTACTTGGGGATATGAGAGCGGAATGAAAAACAACCTAAGGTTGATGTATATGACTGTTAACATTTTTCAGCCATCTCTACCTCAAGACATCCTCAGAAATCCTCATTTTTGCTCAGAATCTAGATGGCCACAATTTCCTGATGTGTGTGTGTATGTGTGTGTGTGTGTGTGTGTGTGTATAATGTGCTTATCTCTATTTCCATATTCTCCTAGGTCTAGAATACACCACTACCCCTACCTCCAACACCAGCAGGGCACAAAAGCAAAATTCTTGACACTTGATAATGCAGGGTAATTTTGTTCTTTTGTCTCCACTCTCATCCTGAACCAGTCTTGGGGACCTAATTTTACATAACCCAAAAATCCCATTAGTTTTTTCTTAAAAAAAGAGCATCTACTCCAGAGGTAAATTATGCTATGCTCCTACAATGCAGAAAACAGCTGCAACCATTTGTATTTTTTAGTGATATTTTTTTCCTGTCTGTTACATATTATTTAAGCTTGATTAGCTAAGCAAATCACTCAGGTTCAGGGGCAAGGAAGAGGTATAACAAACAAAATGCTTTAGGATGGCAAAGCTTATGTGAAGCAAGCTCTGAGCAGTACGTGGTTAATACTTGGGGGTAAAAACAAAGCGAGCTTCCCTTTCTTTTGCTTTTTAAAATTCTTTTGTCTTTCCTCCATATTCAAAATAAACTCTGGCAAATAAAAAGAAAATCACTACATGAAAACAAGGCAATAGCACTTAAAGTGTGGAGTGGGAAAAACTGGCTATGTAGATAGCATAGTTCTATTATTTTCACAAAATATTTTGCCCTTCACTGGTGACCTTTTGCATCTGTTGCATGTGGTGCCGAGCCAAGGACATTACGAGAGTCAATGGGGATAAAGTAACAGACTCCAGTTCCCTAATGGGAAGAGAAGCCCTCATCTATGCTATGTAAGTGTGCATTCTAAAGACTTAAAAACCTGTTTGGAGTTTTTGAAGCTTTTCGATTGCCCTGAAAATCACCAAACTGCCATCTTAAACTGTGCAATTAGTCTGTGTTTAGAAAGCATGTTTACAGCAGTCTTTTTTTTTTTTATAATTTTTTTTTTATTTCAGCATATTATGGGGGTACAAATATCACGGTTATGTATATTCCCCATGCCCCCCTCCCCCCTCGAGGCAGAGCCTCAAGCATAACCACACCCCATACGTTGCACATCTTACTCATTATGTTTGTATATACCCATCCCCTCCTCCCCCCTCCCACCCGCCCAACACCCAAGGGAGATCTGTGTGAGTGAATGGTTTGGTTTGTCTTTTGCTGGTGTCTGGGAAGAACATTCGACAGTGAGATTGGTTTGACAGAAGCTGTATTAAGGGTGTTTTCCCTTAATGCAGCTGCAAGATCAGGACCTGGATATAAACCCAAGAGTATAAAATATTCAGCTGCCAGCAGGCACCATACCTAGGCAGGGTCAAGCCCTAGACAGATCGCACTGTGTGTGCCAAGTCCATCTGCCCCTTTCTTTGTCACTTGGATAAAATCTAGGTAAGATGAACCTTGCTGGCAGCCTTGATCAATGAAACTGGAGAACAAATATCACAATCTGTTATCAGTAGACAGAAGTGGTTTTAGGTCCAAGCCAACCTCTAAGAGGAGAGACCCTGAGATTCACAGACTGATGGTAATTTTTATTAATATACCAGTGACCAGGTAGTTATACCCTTTCCATTTTCCCAGAGCTCAGAATCACAGACTCTACTAGGGATATCTCTATAGTTAAGAATGAACTTGGCATGAAACTTCGGCCACCTGTTACTCTCAAGGCACAGCCAAGGAAGCAAAATGTGGCAAAAGACTAAATGTCCCTTGCCATAATAAGACCTTTCCCTATGGGCAGCCCTTGACTTTCCTCATCAACAGTGACTACAGCCAGCCTGCTTTGTCCATTTGTCAAAGCAGAATATCAATTTCTACTTTTTGTTCTCCTGAAAAGTCACTCTCCTCGTGATGCTGATGTGTATCCGGAGCTTGGCTGTGGATGAACAGCTTTTGCTATGGAGAAAGAAGCACTGCCTTCCACTCCCACTAACTGTCTTGGTCTGCCTCTTGGTGCACACTACCCATGATGGATGCATGTGTAAATTTAACCTGCATGTCTTTTATGAGTTGCATGCTGTTTCTCCAGCTTTTTTTATACAACATCCTCCTGCTTGCAATGAAACAGTCGTATTGAGTTTTATGCGGTTATTAAATCCCACATAAGACAAACTATACAAAGGCCTTTTTATGTAGCTTGAGACTCCTTCAAAATACCTTTTTTCCCCCTCATACACTCTACCTCTCCATTCTGTTTTCTTCTTTCTTTCTCTGGTCTTGAGACTTCTTATTCAAAACATTCTGGAGACTTCCACTTTTATTTTTATATCTGCTTTTATGAGTTTAATGTCTGGGAATCATTCTTTTTAACTGTGGAGGAGCACATGGATGAAGGTCTGTAATGACAACATCTGTCTTTCTTAAACAGATGTTGAGATAATGCCTTGTTGTACACGTAGTATGCTGGTCAGTACAACCCAAAGTTCAGCCTGACAGTGAGGATCCTCTGGTGCTCTTGGGTGGAAGACAGATATTTGATCATCTAAATTCTATGCTGCCCTTAATGACAAACTTCATTTATGAATAAAATTTGTAATAATACAACAGTGCTCATCTACTATCTACTGCAAAATTCCACTTAGCCATATGCATTATACTCTAAATTATGGAGCATAGCATACCACTGCCCGTTGTGCAACTTGTTTACAAAATGACGTGCATAGGCTTTGCATTGCCATGAGCTATGGTTGTTTATGCAGCAAGCACAGATAAACATTCCACTATATTATTATGTGTTATCCTTGCTAACAGTAGTCAAAGATTCCAAAAGCCTTTTTTTGAGTTTAAGTTAATCCATAATTAATCATGACCTTCAAATGAAAACTTGTCTCTAGTATTCTCCCCACCAAAAAAAAAAAAAAAAAAAACTTCAACATTAGCCATCCTTTGCCAGCACCAGAACACTTGCAACAAGATCAACAAGTTGCACATATACCCTTACGGACAGATGGGTCAAAGAGTTATGACTTCAATGGCAGGCTGGGAATGTGTTATCATGGAGAATGTAATTTAAGATGCCTGGGAAATATGAAGAACCAGTCATCCCAAACTGCACACTCAGGAAAAAGAGCCTTTAGGGAGAAGTGACACTTGAACAGAAAGCTGTATGAAAGGAGGGCAGCAGCCATGCAAATATCTGGGGAAGAGGAAAGGAGCAGAAGGTACAGCAAACACAAAGGACATAATATGGGAATGTGCATGGAAATAGGAAGGAGGCCAGTGTTGCTGGAGCAGAGTCAGCTGGGGAGAAGATAGAAGGAAATGAGGTCAGGAAAGTAGCCAAAGGCAAGATCATGGCCTTATAGACCATTAAAAGAAAGTTGAATTTTATTCTAAATGTGGAAAGCACAAGAAATTAAAAGCAGAGGAATGACAAGCAAGGACTAAAATAATGCAATAATAATGTTATAATGTAATAAGTAAAAGCTATTTAAAAAAATAAGAACCCAGAGAAGGAAATGCCTAATATTTCTTAGGATGCTAACAAAAATAAGTAAAATTGGCTTTTGGTCTTAAAGTCCTTGGCTGAGAAAGGAGAAAAGGCATTTCAGACTGAAGTAACGCTTATGTGCAGAGACAACAACATGCATAAAAGCAGAGGTGAGAAAAGTATCATGATGAATTGAGACAACCCTTGAAATGGTCATGGCATAAATGGCGCAAAGTGAGGTTAGGATCAGATCGTCAAGGTTCCTGCATGCCTCCCTAAAGAATCTGGACTTCAACCAGTAGGCTAGGGAACCAATGAAATATTTTAAGCAAGGAAGTGATGCAACCTGAAGATAATTTTATTTTGAAGTAATGAATCTGTCAGTAGTGTGAAGAATTAATTGAAGCTTAGGGGAGTATCTGAGGTCAGAACTACCAGTTGAGTAACTTAAAATAATCTACATGAGAAATAAGAAATGAACTAGGGCAATGGCAGGAAAGAGAAATATATTGGAGAGTTGTTTATAAGGGATGGCCTCACAACTAGACGTGAGTGATTGATAAGATTGAAGGCTGTCAAGGATAATTTCTTAGCTCATGGTTTGAGGAATTCAGTCAATAGTGATATCATTACCCAAGATAGGTTGAGAGATCACTTTTGAGACTAGACATAATTTCAGATTTAATAAAACATACAATCTGTAGAATAAAGGAGATACTTAATGGAATAAAAACCTAGAGAAGGTGATAGAAAACAGATAGAAAAGCATAGGTCTAACTATTATCTTTGGCAAAAGGATGAGGAACAACTTATTTACAAAGTACAAAAAGAAGTAATGATTGACGAGAACTTGGATAAATTAGGAGGTGGAAGGAGAAAAAAAGTTAAAGGAGTTAACTCTGGATTACCTCTGTGTGTGTGTGTGTGTGTGTGTGTGTATTCATGTATTTGTATATGAATATGTATGAATATATGTATATGTGTATATATTAATATATACGAACATCATTTAGTATATATTACATATATATTAATCTAACTAACTATACACACATATAAAGGACTTTGTAGAATGGGCTTTGTATAAAATACATAAGGTAAAACAGGTTTAAAAAAATGGATAGACTTTGCATAGATCGAGAAAAATGATGCTGAAATTTCAAGCATAGGTGAGTAAAGTATGCTATTATTTAAGGAAGCCGAGGAAGCAATTTGGGCGCCAGTTTCTCCTCCTTCTCCTCCTTCAGAAGGAGAAATGATTAATTTCAGACATGTTGAATTTGAGATGATGGTAAGAACCCAACATACATATTATGTCCACTACAAAATTTAAATTACACTGTTGGAGAATAATGAGTAGTCTGAGCGAAAGGGATATACTTGGAAAAATTCTAATGATTGAAGCTATAATGTTATATGGATTATCAGTCACAAAGATAGAATATGGTGGAAGAGAAACCTTTGGAAAGTGCGTTCCACAGACAGCAAGAAGAAAAGGTCTAGGAGTGGGATGTGACTTGTCCACAGACCCAAAAGCCATTGCCCACCAAAGAGTCTTACATTGGCTCTAAACCAGTTAATTATTTAGGAACAAGAAAACTTCCCTAGAAATAAAGTGTCTTACACCTAAATAATTCCATAGCAAGAATTGATGAAAACAGGATGGAGAATGCCTGCTCATGGGAGAGTGTGTTCAGAATATCACTAGGATGGTCTATGCAGGACAATGCAAGCAGGAAATGGAAATTGAGAGATTTTGAATACGCAAGATGAGAATATGTCAGATATGTCCTGAAGATTGGGGTGGTCATAAACATTGTAAATTGCTGAATTTTGCAAGAAGACAACAAAATACAAACCTGAACATCTCTGGTAGAAGATACATTGTGTAACAGATAGGGTACATTGATAGCGCTAAAATTAATCGTTTGCTTGGAAATTTCTCCAATCCGAATTTAAGTTTACAGATTCTGAGGTCCAGAAAAAGACAACTAACCAGTATTCCAGTGATGCTGACACCCAAATTTTCTCCATCCACTGTCATTACCCCAATGCACCAAGTCTCTCTGTGGTCTCTGGCAACACTGATCTGGGTTCTTGGAACATGAGTTTGTCTGGGATAACAGCCCTTGAGGAAGAGGATTGACTTATTCTCCAATTTGATGACTATGAGGTCAGTACTGTGAAAATCTCTTGTGTCTCATTAATTCTCTGTAATCTTTAAAATGTTAGAAACATCACGGCCTTGGAAATAAGTTAACATATCTTATGAGACTCTGAAGAAAGTACACAGAATTTTTTGAAAGACAGTCCAAGTTACAGCTACTGATGAAACCCCATTGCCATCAGGCATAGAGAATGTCTCTGGCAGAGAACATAAAGAACATGCAACCGTGGAAAACTAGATTCTTCGAATTTTAAACAGAGATAAGGATAATTTGATTTTGGGCTTTACTATTTTTGGTCTTTGACTTTAACTTGCAAGGGGTTGTTATATTTGCAGTTTTATTTCTCTTCATGTATTTATTAATGAGATAGAGTTTATATTCAAATTGAGACATTTCTATGTTCTTAGTGTTGTGGTATTCGACTGCCCTTTTTATTTAGCCATTGTCATATCTTAATGCCGTCATTTCATCTGATTAATGAATTTCTGATGTGCTCCATTGACAATGTGACTGGCCCAAATTTGGGATGAGAAATAAAACAGGAAGGGAATTTTAAACTCTGGTTAAAGAGCAACCCTGAACTTTATTATATAATGTATAATTCTGTACTATTTCATACCTTTACAAGGACAGTCTACACTGCACACAGTTAGGCCAAGGATAAAACCATAAAAACTTCTGGTTGCCATTGAAGAAACAGCCTCATGAAGGTGAGAGTAGAGTAACCCTGGCATAGATCAGACTCCTCTCAGGCAGCAGATAGCCACTTGGTGGGTTGCCCACACGCTTAATGGTTAAGCTCAATGGGCTAAGAGAATAAAAAGATCTGGAATTTTAGGGAAGATCCCATCTTGTCCACTTTTCCACTCCTGGTTTCCATAAAAAAAAGGGGGGGGGTGTGTGGAAAGCACAATATTACCCTCCCTCACCTCAAAGATGTTCACATATGAATCCTGCAAACTTGTGAATGTGTCACCTGACATAGCAAAAGGGACTTTTCAGGTGTGATTTAGTTAAGGATCATGAAATGAGAAGATTATCCTGGATTGTTCAGGTGTGCTTAATGCAATCACAATGAAAGGAGGAGGCAGGACATTCAGTGCAAGCGTCAGAGAAGGAAATTTGATGACGGAGGCAGAGCTGCAATGCTGTGGTTGCTGACTGGATGTCGTGAATCAAGGAATGCTGGTAGCTTTAAGTACATAAAAAAGGCAAGAAAACACATTGTCTCCTAGAGCCTCCAGAAGGAATATAGCCCTGATGACACCTTGATCTTAGCCCATGATATTCCTTTCAGACTTCCCACCTTCAGAATTGTAAGATGATACATTTGTTGCTTAAGCCACTAAGTTTGTGGTGATTTATTACAGCAGCAATACAAAACCAACACCAGATGTTTTTCCTAATGGTTTATTGCTTCTTTCTATCCTTGCCCATGCTTTCTGGGAGAAGGAATGCCTTGCTCTATTTCTGTTTAGGAAGTAAAAACAAAATGTTTGTCATAGCTCTTCTACTTTTCTTTTTGGGATTGTGCCTGCACAAGCTCCTCTGTGGTTCTCATTGTCATATGTCTTAGCGAGGCACATGGGTGGGCTGAGGCTGTGTCAGCAAGTCTTCGATATCTGGAGCTCAGAGAACAGGACCGCTTGGTTCTCAAACTTAGTTTTTTTCAATAGTTAATATTATATTTTGATTCAAGTTGCCATTTATTTCTAATTTTTCATTTTTTATAATTGGGTGAGGAAGTGGGCTGTGATTTGTTGAGTCCTCGATAATCCCAATAAATACCAAATAGAAGATGGCAAAACATTTCAACTATTGTAGGAAAAATTGAAACTGAGAAGGAAGACTAAGACATGCTTTTGGATTTGGTAATGAGAATTTTTATTATAATATAATAATCATGCTTAATTAAGAAATGCTAGAAGCATTTATGTTAAAGTCAGACAAAAGACATGTGTATCCCATTTCATTTTTGTTACAAAGAATTGTTCTTCAGGTGTTAGCCCACTTTATTAGACAAGAAAAATAAATTAGAGGTATAAACATTGCAAAATAATAGCCATTTCTAGATATGATTATGTACCTAAAAATCCAAGAAAAATGCTTTGAAATAATATTTCTTGACAATGCTGGGTAAGGCTAAGTGCTTAATAAATACTGCCATTATTATTTATCATGGTTATCTCATTGTTTTTCTCCCCAAGATGTTTAACTTTACTAATATGTATCAGATATATTTTCTGAAATTAAAACAGTGTCTGGCCCATGGTAAGCACTCCATAAATCCTTTGTAATCATTTTCAATGAGATTAAGTTATCACTTTTGGTCTTATGTAAGTCAATAAACATTACAAACAAGTTATTTTATTTATTTTTCTAAATATATGGATTTAAAATTATATTTTTGTCATTGTTTTTAGATTAATTCCACTTTGGTCAGAGAATGACTTTTCAAGTTTTCAACCCTTTGACATTTGTTTATACATGCTATATGACCCAGCATGTAGTAAATTTTGGTAAATGTTCTATGTGCACTTGAAAATATAGCATATTCTAAAGTTCTTGGGCTCAGTGTTCTGTATTTGTTAATTAGGCCAAATATATTTCCATATATTTACTGATGTATTTTGTCTATTTGTTCTTAGTTAACAAGAGATATATTAAAATTTCCACTATGACATAGATTTGTGTATTTCCTTTTAGTTCTGTGAATTTTTACTTTATTTCATTTTATATTTTTAATCTGGTTACTGGAGCATGAAATTTTATAACTATTATATTTTTCTGATCAATTGACCATTTTTTTCAATGGAATGTCCCACTATCTCTAACAGGTATGTTTTCATGCTAAACTTGTCTCTGCCTGATTTTTGTATAATTAAACCATCTTTCTTTAAATGGTGTTTAGACAGTAGGCTTAGATTATATATGTATGTGTATATTTAAGATTTTGCTATTATTTTTATCATTTTCCTTGAGATTATAACATGAATGTTTCCCTTAATATATTCTAATGTAAATTAGTACTTTCACCACTTCCAAAACAATGTAACTGCTTTAAAACATTTTAATTCTATTTTCCCTTCCAGACTTATGAGCTAATATTGTCATGCTTTAATTCTATTTGTATAACCAACAATATTTATTGTTAGTTTAAATGGGCAATGTCCATTTATATTTACAAACATTTCTAGCCATTTTATTCACTTTTATTTATTCTTTGAATAATTTTCTTTCTGATTAAACACCTTTTAGTATTTCATTTACTAAATGATTGATGTCCCATTGGCAGCCAATTCTTTTGTTCTTTGTTTGTCTGAAAATATCTTCATTTTTTTCAAAGCTTCAATATCTGGATATTGAATTTCAACTTTGCAGCTATTTTCTTTCAGAAACATGATGATATTGTTCCATTGGCTTCTGGTTTCTGTTTTTTTGTTGAGCTTTTAGTCATTTGTTATAATATTCCAGTGAAGGGCACATGTATTCTCTGGCTTCTTTAAAGATTTTGACTTTGGTTTTCAAAAATTTTACTATGATATGAGTATGAGTTTCTTTGTTTTTGTTTTTTGCATTCATTCTCTTTGAGGTTTATAATTCTTTTATCTGTGAATGATATCCCTTAATACGTTTATAAGATTCTTAACCATTATGTCTGTCAATGTTAATTCTACATCAATCTTTTCCTCTCCTTCAGATATTTCAATTATGTGTATATTAGAACTTCTCACTGTATTGCCTTTATCTCTAATGGTTTTTCTCTATTGTCCATCTATTTTTCTCTTCACCCTTCAGTCTATATTTTCTTCTGACTTGTCTTCCAGTTCACTAATTTTCTCTTTAACTATCTAATCTTCTCAAAGTATCCACTGAATTATTAATTTTAGTTATTCTATTTTCAGTTCTATAACTTTTATTTTATTTTCAATTATACTTTTCTGTTTCCTGAAAAAGTACTCCATCTTGTTATATAATTACTTGAACTGAGTAACCATAGATATTTTTAAATGTATTGTCTAATAAGTTCAATCTGTACATTTCCCACGAATTTATTTCTTTTCCCATTTTATTCTCTTGATATTACAGTATGCTCTTAGCTTTCCATATACCAGTTTACATTTGATTGTCAGATATTGCATATAAAAATTATAGTAAAATAATATTATTGATGATATTACATTCTTCGTTTGATTTATATTTTCTTCTCCCTGACTGCTATATATTAAGGGCAAATCATCTTAATACAGTGTGGGCTCTATCTATCTATCTTTCTATACACACACACACACACACACATATAGCTTTAATAATTTCCTGTAGTAATATCCAGGGCTAGAAAGATGCTTCTGTTTAATCCTGTGGCTTCTCATCCTCTACAGCACACTAAATCATACCTCCAGGAACCAAAATATCCCATTTCCAGAAGTCAGCATGGGGTTAATTGGGCAATAAGTGCATTCACCTCAAAGTTTGCAAAGCAGTTTTATAGTTCAAAAGCAAGTATTAGAGAAATGAAAATAGATCCAACTAATTTTTTTCTCTGTAAACATTATTATTTTCAACATCTTTTCCTCGTATTAATTGACTCAGATGTTGACATCTACCTAATTTATCTACTTTTTACACTGACCTAGGGAGGAGAGAAAACCCTGGATTCACAGAGCCTATAAGAGAGAAATAGAATATAAATACAAAATTACATTAAATTAAAACATATGCTATGGTATCTGATGTTAAGAAAAGTGTGGACTGTCTACAAGATATCATTTGCTACATTTTACATAATTTATTAAATTAATTCAGTTCTAGATGTTGGCACATAAATAACTGGGCCATGTTTCAAATGCTTGTAAGTATCCTCTGAATGCAAAAGGGAAAACTGAGCAAAATAAATGATCTAAAGTACATGTGGTTTCAGAGTATTATAATTAAATAATATTAAATCATAGACTAAAAGAGTTATTGCCTTTAAAAAGTTTTTCATTACTGATTATCTCAAGAGAAAGTCTTGGTTTGATTTTTGTCAGTTTTAAGACATTCTTTCACTTGTTAATCTCTTCTGTTGACAAAAAATGTGCAGACTTCCAGCTCTGAGCATTTGGCAGGCAACAGTATTTAGCTAGAATTTAATAACATTGCCCTTTTCTGTTGTTTTGTTTTTATTGCATTTGTTTGAATCGTTACATTCTATTTATCACAAGTGGTATAAGTTTTCCTTTTGTGTCAGTGATTTTTTTTTCTTTCAAAGAAAAAATGTTAGATAAAAAGTGAATCAATAGAAAACATTAAGTCTTAGGTTGAATTATATGAAATTCTCAATATTCACCCATTTTTGAACTACAGTAATAGCAATATTATATGGTAGAATCTAATTATAATAATATATGTGGTAAGCAATAGGGGAACATTTGTGATGATGTATGGGAATGTCTGAAATTTGGAAATACTGATAAAATAATTAGTACCTTTGACGGGAGCTCATATAAGTAACAATTAATGAGAAGAACCCCTTCTTTTGGCCTCTCCTTTATGTGTGCAAATCATCTTTCTTTTAACAAGGAGAGTGACACTGACTTTGATTCTAGCCTTCAAGCCAGCAGTGACCCATATACTGTCATTCTCTAATCTAGCATATTAATTCACCAGATATTGAAAAGAACTAGCAAAATTAGAGGCTGAATGCTATGCCATGGGCCATGAGCCCAAACATGACTTCAATATCTAATTGGCTGGCAAATCTAAAAGTTTGAGATTATTGAGAGAAAGGTACTTTGTAATACAAAAAAAAAAGGCATAATATTCTAATCAAAACCAGAATGTGAACTGACCAAGGAGGGGGGTGGAATTTGTTAGCAAAGTGGATCTTCATCAATTACCAAGCTTCCACAGACAAAAGCCTTATTTCTATTATAATTCAGCTGTTTAGTCTTATTGCTAGACGAGTTATATCAAGAAGTTGTAGGAGGAAATTGCTCACAACCAAAGGTCTGGCACAGAATACAAATGAAAAAAATTCAGAGCTATCAATATATAATCTCTGAAAGTGAGATTTCAGTGCTAAAAATCAGAAAGTTATGAGATGAAAAAGCAAATTATAAATGCATTCCAAAAATGTGAGAAAATGAAAATGGAAGAGAACTTGAGGGGAAGCTTCTTAAGAGGGAAAAGAATTAACTCCTCGAAATTCTTTCTTGGTCAGAGAATTCACTCAGCCCTTTCCTGTGGCCGTGAAAATTGATGCTGTGTTACATATACATTTCAAATGTAAAATGAAGGAAGAAAATAAATAACTGTGGCCACAATTTCCAAACCAAGAGAAAGAGAAAATGGAACATCATAAAACTATACAAGCAAAGAGGAAAATCAATAAAATTCAATGCAGCACATCTTCCCACTCACTTCTACGCACACAAAGTCCACTCATCTGGAATGCACCAGGTATAGGGTATGTGTTATAAATCTTTCAAGTCTTCAGAAAAATGATCTATCATTAGAAGAACTGAAAAATATCAGTTGGTTTCACTAATTGTGTTTTTTGCTTTCTTTCAAACCTGGGTATTGACCAGCACCCTGGATGTTTTGTATCCATATTAGTCAGAGTTAGCAGGTAGATACAAAGGGCAGAGTTCTTAACATAAATTGCTAGTGCTCACTTTCTCATTCCTGAATCAGAGAATATGAGAATGGGTAGTGTCTTCTACTTTTCCTCTAGATACAGAAATCCCATTCTTATATCAGGACATTAAGGTACCACAATGTTACTCTATCCTTGATGATTGACTGTTTTTATGCTTTCAAAATTACTGAGAAAAGTCATTCTCAGGATTGACTTCCCATCAAAATCATCTGGGAGGTTTTTATTCATGCAAATTTCTGAGCCCCACCTTCAGCCCTTCCCCTTACTTAAAAATGATGCTCCCTGGGAGTTTTCATGAATTTTTATTTTTTAAAAGTAGGATATTCTGATACAGCCAGTCATAGAAATACATTTGGGTGCCATTGTGTAAAAGTTCCCATTCCTCGCTTTAATCCTTATGACAGGAAAGATTTATATATACCATTCTGCTATGTCTTTGCACAAGAAAATCTTTATAAAATATTTCCCCATTCTCCCCACCAAAGGTGTGAGAATATCTCCACCTTAATTAAACTTGCCTCTGCCAAATATTTTCTTCAAGTGTCTCATCCATTTCCCTTTAATCTCTTCCTAAATCCTAGTGTCTTATGTCTACTAAGTTTCAACATAAATATTGTACTATTTAAAATGATTCTTAAGGCTGCCTAGCCTTTAATGGCAACACATTTCTCCTAGCCTGAATTTTTATCTAGAAAACTGGAAACATATCTCTACTATTAAGCCTCATAGGTTGACACACACACAAAAAAAACAAACAGACAAACAAAAAAATACTGCTTTTAAAATTCTTAGCCATCAAGCATTATAGAAAAAACAAACTACGTTATTGCAAATTTCCCCAGTGGCTCATTATAAGCATTTCCTCATGTTATTTAAAGGCATTACAAAGAATTACAATAAAGTTCCAGAGTTTGGGTCAACATCCTAGCAGAGTTTACCACACTTCTCTGGTTGGCTGGAATTTTATCTAAGAAAGATAATCTAGTGGAATGCTCTGTAGTACAGACTATGGTGATGGTGCTGTTTTGGTCACTTTTAAGTTCTTGATCAAACTGCAATATATGAATTCCTTGGCTAGGTAGAAAAGTAGCATGAGCAAATCAGGTAGCCTAGACTCATCTCTGCTAGTAGAGGACTATATGGTAACATAGGCCTTTTATCTCTCTGATCCTCAATATATTTAGCTACCAATAGATGGTATTGGTCAAGATAGATAGTTTTTAAACTGCTTCTCAGATATATAAAACAATATAACAAACACAAAACCAATAGCAAACTCCTTCATATTAAAAACCATTTCTTCCCAATTGGGTGATAGCAGTTGTAAATGTAATCTATCTTGAATTACTATGTATCATTCTCTTATTTGTCTTTAGACTCTTAAAATGTTTGTTTGTATCTTTAAAAATAGATATTCTTAGTTTTATACTTGGTTAATATTTATATAAATAGTTTCATAAATTATATTCTTATGTGATTTGTTCTTATTTATTACTATTGTATAAATAGACCAAAATGTATATCATGTATATATTCATTCTCCTGTTGATGGATATTTGGATTGGACCCAGGTACTTCTATAAAAATTCTTATACACCTGTCTTGCTGCCCATGTATATGAGCTTTTCAAGAAAAAAAAAAAATATATATATATATAAACATTGTAGGATCTTAGGATATACTCATCTTCCGTTTTAGCAGGTATTGTCAAATTACCTTTAAATGTAGTTGTATCAATGTATAATCCATCTAACATTGTATGAAAATCTCTATTTTTCCAAATTGTATCAATACTTACTATTCCAGATTTTTATTTTTTAAATTTTATTTCACCTTCACTACCAGTACCAGTTAAATAAGGTTCAATTGCAAAAGAAGACTCACAGAACCAAAATTGCACTGCTTACAAATCTATATTTCATTGCAGGAAAATAATACAACATAGCAACAAATCAATGCCAAAAGCTGCTTCATGGCAAGAGGTCCAGAAATAGTAGGCATGAGTTCTGATTGTCCTTTCTCTGTAAGGGCACACTGAATACATTTTTTCTCCTCAATTGGGAAGAACTATTAATAACATGTACCTGGCACACATCAGAAACAGGGAACCCAATATAGAGTTTTATCCCAGTCTTCTTATACATTTTGATCACATAGGCATATTTCTTACTACATAACCAGTTCCAAAGGCAGACCTTTCTGGGTGTTTCAATGAAACCAGATGAAAATCATCACTGCCTTGTTACTAATAATAAACAATGGTGAAAAGCTATTACAAATAACCCAAACTCCTTGACCCCATGATTACAAACCAACACCCTTAATCTTATGTTTTATGCCTTGTCTGGGAATCAGCTCAGGACAATACCAGCCTCTCTACATCAACATTCTTATAATTTGCCATTCTTTGAAGACTAGTGGAAAAACTTACATAGTTATTGGGCAGTTGAAATTTCTTTCATATGAAATTTCTTTTCATACCTTTTGATCATTTTTTTTCTCTTAAGTTTTTTTTTCTTTTTAGTGTTGATTTTTAGGAGTCATTTACATATTCAGTATGCTAATTCTATACAACAATCTCTTTCATCTGCAAATTCAATTTGTCATTTCTACATGATCTCCTTCTATCATTCATAGTTTTAACTTTTCTTTTTTGCTTTTGTTCTCTTTGTATATGTTATATTTCAAATGTCTTACTCTAACTCATCTTCTAATTCACTAATTCTATTCAAAATTATGTTTAATTAACTGTGTTAATCCATAATTGCTATATACAAACCTTGTAAAACTCAATATCTTAAATAAATGATCATTTATTGTCATCCATAAGTGTATGGATAGCCCGGGGATTGGTTGATGTGGGCTGGGCTCAGCTAGAAGCTCTGCTGATCTGAGGTATCATTTGGTCAGTTGGGGGTTGGTAGATCTAGGCTTGGAAGCTCAAGTGAGATGACTCTGCTCCATGTGATCTCATGACATAGGTTTTTTTCATGATGATGGCAGAAACATAAGAGACCCAATGGAAACACAATAAAACCTCTTAAGACCTGAGTTCAAAAGTGGCAACCATTGTATCGACCTCAATATATTAGTCACAGTAATCACTATGGCTGAAATCAAAGTCAGATACAGGGAAGTATACCACAACGCACATGAAGAAACTACCAAGTCCCAAATAGTGTTGATAAAAGGAATACTGAAAAATGCAACTATCAATGCAATCTATCATATTTATACAGAGTTGTGATGATTAATTTCAAATATCAACTTTGCTGGGCCACAACGCCAAGATATTTGATCAAACATTAGTCTGAATATGAGGTGAAGATTCTTTTTCATGAGATTAACATTTAAATCAATGGATTTTGGGTAAAGCAGATTGCCCACCAAAATGAAGATTGGCCTCATCTAATCAGTTAAAGGACTGGACAAGAGGAAAGACTGTCTCCAGCCTGCTGACTCACCCGGCACATTTTGGACTTGCCAGCCTCCATGAGCATGGGAGCCAATTCATTCAAATAAATCTGTCACTCTATATACACATCTTATCTCTCTCTCTCTCTCTCTGGAGAACTCAGATTAATACATTAGTTTTAAATTTCAATTTATTTTTTTCTTTTTTGTAGAATTATTTCTGATTATTTTTCAAAATCTGCTTAATCAGTTTGGTTCTCTCTTTAAATACATATTTATTTAGCTATAGTTAACATCAAACATATTTAATATATTTAATTATGTTCAACATTTAAATATATTTAAATACATAGCATGTATCACCATTAAATATATTTATCATTATGTATTTAAATATGTTATTTATATATATTTAGTATTCATTATGCTATAATTCTGAGATCTGATGTCTTTATCTGATTCTATAAATTTTTTTTAATTGACCTTCATTGTGCCTTATTTCTTTTTTTTCTCCAGTTTTTGCTGTTTAAAATTATATGCCTAGATGTAGATATTTAGGGGGTATTTATTCTCCTTGGTGTTCTCTAAGCCTCCTGGATGGATCTTTGTGATTTAATGTCTGTATTAACTTTGAAAAATCTTCAGACATTATTACTTCAAAAATTTCTCCTGTTCTTTTCCTCTTCTTCTTATATTCTTGCATATATTTATACCTGCTGTAATTGTCCCACAGTTCTTAGAACTATTGTGAGAACAGACAGACAACCTACAGAATGGGAGAAAATATTTTGTTGCATTTTTTATTCTTTTTTTTCTCTTTGCATTTCAGTTTTAGATGTTCCTATAGAACTTACTTATTCTTTACTCAACTGTTTCCAGTCTATGAGTGAGCCCATTAAAGGCATTCTTCATTCTTCGTTTTTGTTACAGTGTTTTTGATTTCTAGCATTTTCTTCAGACTCTTTCTTAAAGTTTCCATCTCTCTGCTGACATTATCTATCTGTTGCATGTTGCCTGGTTTTTCTATTACAATTCTTAGTATGTTAGTCAGAGTTATTTTAATTTCCTGGTCTGATAATTCCAGAATCTCTGTTATAGCTGAGTTTGGTTTTGATGCTTCCTTTGTTTTTTTAAACTGTATTTTTAGCATTTTATCGTGACTTGTAATTTTTTTTTACTGAAATCTAGATTTTACATATTGCATAAAAGTAACCAAGTAAATAGGCTTTTAATGTGAGGAGGTTTTGTGTTTATTTGGCTAAGAGTCTTTACTATTTGGCTGTAGCTATAGATGTCAGAAGTTAAAATTTCCTCTAATGTTCTTGCTTTTGTCTGTTGTCATCATTAGGTTTCCCTAGTGACTCTGTCTTAAATAGGATCTGAGGCTTCTAGTTCTTTTATTAACAGCTACAACCTACTGTTATTATACAGGAGCCTGATTGATGTGGTGGAAAGGTGTAAGGGGAAGAGAAATAGTCTGTTTTGCTATGGTTAGTCTCAGTCTTTCAGTGAGCCTGTGCCCTTGGCTATGACCCTTAAAGGTGCTTTTCATCTTCTTTCCCATCTCTTGGTGAAACAGGAAATGAGACAGGAAGGCTAGACAGAGCCCCAGGTCAGTCAAGCTTCAGTAAAACCCAAGTTGATTAGGTTATGGTAAAACAATTTCTTCTGAGGATTGAATGCAATCTTTTGTTAAGAATAAGGAATGCTCTGGACATATTTCAGAATGGTAATTTTTCTCTTTCCCCTGCCAGAAATATGATAGGAGTTTTCTCCAGTCTTTATCCTGGGAACCCAGTGAGGAAGTTGGAGGTAAAACTCACAAAAGTATGGAGGCGTTCCAAAGGCTGGATCCCTGCAGCATTCTCAAGCTAGTCCACACTGAGCCTCTGGCAATTAAGTGTTCATACGAGTACTGGTTCCAGCAAAGGATATCTGATTTAGGCACCTGCTCCATGTAGGCAGAAGGTAATGTAATTCTTGGTATCCACCCCTCTCTCAAGTTTTTGGGGCAACAGGTTGCCTGTGATTTCAATTCTCTGATGGATCTAAGAAGAGTTGTAACTTTTCCATTTGTTCAGCTTTTATGTGTATATATGTACATGCGTGTGTGGTGAGAACAGGAGTAATGACTTCCAAACACTCTATGTGTTGGACCAGGTATAGTCAGTGACATGGAACAGGGAGGCCACTTCCACACCTATCTAGACTTGTACTTGCATCTTTTCCTATAGTTAAGGGTCAAAAATATCCCTGTATTCTCACATTCATTCATTCACCTCTTATGTGTGATTTACCAGTTTTACAACATGTGCAACATGTGCACTTGTGATACCGTATTAATGAACACACAATCCCTCCTCTCAAAGATGTCACGATCCAGTGATAAAACTCACACAGGACAAGAATATATGTCACAGCACTGGGATGCACAGAGACTCTGGAGGTCTATGGTACCTGTGGGGAATGGGGGAAGGCTTCAAGGAGTGGAGGTGGTCCTTGAGGCAGGTCTTAAAAGCTGAGAAAGAGGCTACCTGTTGTGGAGAAAGGGGATGACATTCTAAGTAAAATGAATATTATTTACAAATGTATATGAGTTAGTTGTTTGGAATTATATGACAGACTTGGGCTACAATAAACAAACCCATATGAAGAGTGTAGGATATGTGTGGGGAGGAAGCACCAAAAATGAGACTGAATATTATTTGGAGAGCAGAAACCTCATATACTAAAGTTTGGTGCTTCATCCTTCAGGTAGTAGACCTGCACAGCAGTGTTAAGCAGAGAAGGACATGATCATATTTGTGTCTAAGAAAAGAGTAGTGTGGAATGAGATAGAGGGTTTTCATGTTGGAGGCCACTTAGGGGGCAGCTATGGTGATCTAGGAGACATAAAATGGTCTGAGCACAGGCAGAAGACAGTGAGGATGGAAATAAGGGGACTGAGTGGAAATACATTCACAAGCAGAAATGACAGGACAAGGTGAGTGATTATAAATGAAAGATAAGAAAAAGGCAGGGCGGGGCTTAAGGAAGATTTCTGGCTTGGTTGGCAGATTTAACAAACATAGGGAACACATAAGTGAAAGCATTGGAACACTAATTTGTTTGTAAATCTATACTAGGAAAAATTACGCAAGGATTGGTTGAGCAAGCACACAGGCTTTGCCCTCTGAAGCCTTGGGACCCTCTTCAGCCTCTGCACAGCAGCTTGCTGCTCTTGTGTCATTCCCTGGAGCAGCCCCCAGGGACTCCACCCACTCACTCTCTGCTCTCCAAAGCTGCCACCTCCAGCTCTGTCCCTGGAGGCTCCTCTCTTCTAGAGCCTCCGGCACAGAGTGGCTGGCTGTCTCCCCAGCTTCCTCCTTCATTCCAGTCCCCAAAGACAAGTACACATGACATTGTTTTAAAAAAGTTACTATTAATCACTACAGGGAAACAGAGAAAAGCAAGAATAACAAACGCAGAGGAATTACAAAGCTTATGAAATCTTAACATAATTCTTTATGCCTCTCTTATGGTGAGAGTAACAGAGAGCCGTTTCTACTCTTACCCTTTCATTTGTTAACCTTTATTTCTAAGGCTAGAGCTGGGCAATCTCTCCAACTTGTTCCAGCCAGTCCTTTAAGAAGGTACGCTGACTCCTTTCTCAGGAAAGTCCTTTTCTTTAAGTAGCTGACCTGAATTCCCTCATTTGTGGATATTAGTTTGGCAAATATTTATTGAACACTTGCTCTCCTTCAGGCACCGTGCTAGGCCCTGGATATACAATGGTGAAAATGACACAGTTCTTGCTCTGGGCCCTCATCCAATAGTGGTGGAAGAACTGAATACATATGCATGTAATACACAGTGTCCTTTTCCCAAGTGAATAGTGTATTGAGGAAGCATCCATGGTGGCAGAGATGTTTAAACATGTTTTATTTACTGCTGTATCTCCATCACCAAGAATAGTGCTTGGCACATAATTGGTGCATAATATATATACTCTGAATCATGAGAGGGACTCTGTCAAAAGCAGAAAGGACTTCAAACATTTCCTCAACAAAGAACAGCTTTTCATTTATGATTAAAATATTCAACAATTGTCCTCTAAAAATTATATTCTTCCTATTCATAACACTATTATAAAAGAGAAATTCATTTGTTAGGATTTATTTTACTTCATTTGCGGCTTCACTTGTGTTCTGTGAAGTGTTCTAAATATATCATTAGTGAATTGAACTAGTATTTATCCTGCCTATTATAGGACCTACACATGAGGGTAGGGAAGGGAGGAGAGGGAACAATCGATCTGATGACTTTACGACATCACCAGGCTTCTTAAACTGAGGTTCAGTCTGTTCTGGATCCACAGTTGTGGCAGACGGTATTTTCCAGCCATATCTACCAACACATACACTCTTATTTCGATGTAATTTTTGCACCACTGCCATTGAAATGTGGGGTCTCAGTTCCCTCCCCTGGAATCTGGGTGATCCTATGACTGTGGTTACAATGATGCTATGTGATTTCTAAGGCTAGGCCAAAAAGCAACATAGCTTCTGCCTGGTTCTCCTGGGACATTCATCTTTGGAACCCTGAGACAACATATTGGCAGTCTGTCTTCAAGCCAGCGTGACGCAAGGAACCTCAAACTAGCCTACAGCAAGAGACCACAGGAGAGGACAGAAGAAAAACTATTTGGAGAGAGAGAGATGCCCATGCAGCTCCCAGCTCCTTCAACGGCAGTTTTTCTGGCACCAGGGCCCTTCTGACAGCAGCCACACAGGACTAGAGCCAGAACTGCCCAGTTGGGCCTTTCCCACATTCCTGACCCATAAAAATCTTGAAATATAATAAAATAATTATGGTTGTTTTTTACCTCACTATGTTTTCTAGTGAATTGTTACACAGCAATAGGTAACTGGGACAACAGTAAATATTGAGTCATTTCTGCTCAGTACTGGCTGGTAGGTTGTATTGTTGTTTCCCTGTTGTTTCTTATTGTGTCGTTAACAGCACGCAAATATATCCTCTCTCTCTCTCTCTCTCTCTCTCTCTCTCTCTCATTTTCTTTGTTTTCTTTTCGTTTTACTTTTTAATTTTTTTCTCTTCTCCTCCTCCTCCTCCTTCTCCACCCACTTTTGTCAACTTTCCCATGACCCCATGCAAATAAGTTTTCTGTGTAACTTATCCAGCATAAGTTTGATATACATTCTTAAAAAAATTCAAGTTGAATTTTGGTCTTTATATCCAAATTGATCAAGTACACAAATAGCGACAACAAACTAATGCTGAATCTCCACATCTTGCTCCAGAGAGATTATTTTGGTCCTTGACACCTTTTGCTATGGTTTGGATGTGGTTTTCCCAACCAAAACTCATATTGAAATTTGACCCCTAGTGTGGCAGTGTCGGGAGATAGGGCCTGGTCTGAAGTGTAGCCCTCCCGGGGGTGAGTCAGTTCTTACTCTTGCAGGAATACATTAGTTTTCGTGGCAGCCTGTTGCTACAAGGAGTCTGGCTTCCTCAGTTTCTTTCTTTTGCTTCTTCTCTTCCCACATGATCTTTTTGCACGTGCTGCTTTCTGCCATGAGTTGAAGCAACATGAAATGCAGCTGCTTAATCTTGAACCTTCTGACCACCAGAATTGCAAGCAAAATAAACCTCTTTTCTTTATAAGTTACCCAGCCTCAGGTATTATGTTATAGTGACACTAAATGAACTAAGGCACCTTTCTTACATTTGATATTCCCCAGCCAACTTGATGTTCAGAGCTTACTCAGGGAAGAACTTATTTCCCTCCGCCCCTCTCTTTTAATTATACTACTTATGTTTACAAATATTTATTCCTCATAGAAAATTTATAAAATAATGATAAACCATATGAAGAAGAAAAGGAAAATAAAAAATAGAATTTTCCATATTACTAACAATACACAGTTGCAAATTAAACAATGCCTAATTTGAACTAATTTAAGAAATGCATTGGCTTATATCACCAAATCATAGCCCAGGCAAGAATAATGCTATTCTCAGGGATGACTGGATATAAGGATTGAACATGTCAAGATTTTCTCCCCATGTTCGTCTCTGTTTATCTATGTGGGGAAATTTTACTTTCTCCTACATGACATGAGCTTTCTCAGACAGCTTGAGGGTGGAGAAATTTAACCACAGGCAATTTCAGGCTACATCTAGCATGAATACTCTTAGGTGACTTCCCAGGAAAGAACTACCTCATCCAGCTGACTCTCTGTCTTTATTTGGAAGCTATAATCTTCAAAGGTCCTGCAAATTCCTTTCTGAGTGTCAAACAACTTGACCAGCCCATATATACCAGTTGGCATCTGTTTTGTACCCCCTGCCACTTGCTTTTGCACTTCCAGTCAAGTGTTTGACTCTTAGATAGATATTGGCATATGAACTCCAACTTCATTTCAACTGCCATGAAAAGGTGGTCCCATGATGACTCTTAGTTATGTCACTAGAAGTAAAAATTCTCCCCAGCCTTGGCTGCCAAATTCACATGATGATTCAGAAGTCTCTGGTATTCTTTACACAAAGGATCCTCAGTTTTAGAACACAGGTTGTCATCCAAAATCAATTCCAAAGTCTCTCATTTTCTGAGGGGGGGTGAAGTGCATATATTAAACATTAATTATGTATCAAATACATGCTAGCTTCCTTGAACACACTCCTCATAACTTTCCCTCAACAATGTAAACAGCTGCCCTAAGGTATATATTCCAGGTCACCAGAATGCCTCCGTTCTTGGGGTGGGTCCAAGTCTCCTATTATAGCTGTTGGAGTTTTAGAGAATCAAAACATAGCATGTCTATCCCTCACCAACATTTGTAAACATTTAAGAGATAGACACAGAATGGTGGGAAATCCATGGTTAGCTTCATTATTTAGTGAAAAATTAGATCAGCGAACTAGACTTTGATTTGCAAACAGAGGGTTCTCTAGCTTTCTGTTCCATGCTCATCTTCCCACATTCCCTGCGGGCCTAGGTTTTGGATCAGCCTAGCTGACAGATAGTGTGTTCCTACCAAGTGCATGTGAAGTCTGGGGGCAATAAGAGAAACAAAAAGAACAACTCCACAGTATTTTAGTCATTTAACATTTTATCTTACTGTAGAAGAAACCGTGGACTGATGATTGTTGCCATCCATGAGAAAAGGTTGAAGAAAAAGAGAAGGAATCAGAAACAGGAGTATTATTCCTGTGGTGGTAACTCCACCTAAAATATGAAGAGAGTGGGATAAGTGGTTCCTCCCTTCCTGGTTGCCACAAGTACAGTGGGGATGGATGAGAGCAGTCGTCTAGACTAGTCCAGAGGTTTCTGCCCACACTAGGGGATTCCATGTTCCCTCCAGGTCACATTCAGTAGCCCTACAGTTTTCCCATGCTGATGATCAGGAATCCCATCATGCATCACTCTCTATCCTACCTCAGGTACCACTTAAGTCCTTCACCCAAAAGCTGTTCCCTGTGTCTCCACATCTGAACTTATCTCCAAGCCCTCTCAAACCCTGTCACATTGCCCCAGGCAACAGCAATCCATCTTCAACAAAATATCCTACCTGTATCCTCAAATTTTCTCCTGAATACTCCTGTCCCTTTTTTAAATCACTGAAATATAAATGTCCCCCTGAAAACTCTGCTTCTCCACATCTCTCTCAATCACAGACTAAGTTTCTCCCATATAAGTTTCTCCCACTATAACTTTTAATTATTGGTTTTTTCCCCTTCCTAACTCCCTATTGTTTCTTGCAAACTCTTCTTTCAAAGAACTCATATTTTTAAGTGTATATAATCATACTTCATATATCTCTTCTTTTTGGGGTTGTCAGCTATCATTTCAGTATTTCAGCCCTTCTTTCTCATTTATGGATGACCATATACATCCCTTTACACTATCACTCGCTCTCATTTTAAAAATTCTCAACGTGAACAAATTTAATCAACATGTTGGTTTCTCACATCTTCTAAGTCCTTCATTCCAAAAATATCCTCTTCCACATCACTTCAACCGCTCATGTGATCATACTCTTATGTTTACATTAATAAGAATAACCTCCTTTTCCCCACCCCACTTGTCTTGTTCTCTCTCTAACCTAGATCTTCTTTCCTTCCAGTTAATTTTCTCTGAATGCTCACTCCAGAAATTATCTAGCGTCATTGAATTATCTAATCCATTGACCCTATGATATTTATCCTGTCCACAATCTCCCTTCTATTCCCACTTACGTCCTAATTTAGCCCCATTTCCATAGTCTGGCATTATAATTATTTTTTTAAAGCACTCTTAACTTCCTTGTTTGTATTTACCATTTTCATGGTCCCTGTATTATGTTTTTCTAGTCTGTGTAACAGATTACCACAAATTTTGTGGCTTAAAACAATACCCAATTATTATCTTACAGTTTCTGTAGGTCAGAAGTTTGGATATTAGAGCTGGAGTCTATGCTTAGGGTATCACAGGTTGAAATCAAGTTGTCAGCCAGCCTGTATCCTTTCCTAGAGGCTCAAATAAAGAAGAAACCATCCCTGTCAAGTTGTACATTGAATTCATTTTCTTGTGGTTGTAGAGTTCATAAATCTTGTTTCATCAAAGCCATCAAAAAGAGAGGGAGAATCTCTGTTGCATTAAGTCTCTATCTTTATGGAAGGCTTGAGACCACTTTTAAATAACTTAACCGATTAGGTCAGGCTCATCCAAGATAAACTCCCCTCTGATTAACTCAATTCCAAATAATTAGGGACCTTAAACAGACATCTGTAAAATCCATTCACTTTTCCATATTCTATTGGTTGGGAGTAAGTTAAGAGGAGAAGATTAAACATGTGACTCATTGAGGATCAATTTAGAGTGCATCTACAGGGTCTTTGCAAACCCTCTATCCTTGTTCATATAAGTTTAAATTCAACTCTTTCCCAACTCTACACCCATATGCAAACATACAAATATTATGAATAAAACAAAATACACACTTTTCTGATTGATCACTTTTCAAATACATGACAACAAATTTCAAATGGGTATTTAACACTGACAGTATTTCCCTGGAAAAATCATTTTCACTTCTAGAAAATTATTTTTTTATTTTCTCTGTTTCTTTAAAACTCTAGATCTTCTCACTCTTCACTCTAGCTGATGACCATGCCTAGTAATTAATAAAGAACCTATCCTTCCACTATCAAATCTATCAACTCCCCATCATCTGTACCCACTCTGCCTTCCATTCTGCCTCTATTTCCATGTAGTGCAAAATCTCTCAACTTGTATCAGGAATCTCTTCCCTGTGGTTCACCTCCTCAAAGAACTCATTATCTACTGAAATTATCTCCTTATTTTGCTGAATCCATTTTCCCTCTTATTTATAAATTGCTTGTCTTGAAACATAATCTCCATGAATAAGCTTTATAGTTTTTCTGTAAATCAAAAATTATTCCAAAATATAAAGTTTATGAGAACAATAAAAAATACCTCCTTTGTCTTCAGATTTCTTTCTGGAGACAACCTTTCAATTCTCTGCTTCTTTTTACACCAAAACTTCTTAAGAGTTGTCTCTCTTTGCTCTCTGTTCATCCTCATCTCCCATTCTCTCGTTACCTCTCCCAACTGGACATTTGTCATTTCCTTAAGGATACCATTGACTTTTCTTCTTACTTTAGGTAATATTCAGTATCTCAGAATTAACTGCTCTCTTCTTTTGAATACTGTTTTCTCTGAGATTCATTGGTACCATACTCAACTATTTTATCTCACACTTTACTGGTCTGTCCTTCCTATGCTCCTTTTCTGGCTCCTCAAAATGATGGCGTACCCAAGAACTTTCTCCTTGGCCTTCAGTTTTCTACCTCCCCATTTTCCCTAGGTGACTTCATCAGTTGTATAACTTTAAATATAATAACTTTTCATAATGTTATGTCTGTCACAGGACATTCCTTAGGGATCCAGACCCAACATCCTACTTCTTATTATCATCTCTCTTGAATGTTTAAAAGGCATCTCAAATTTCACATAACCAAAATAGAACTAGCTTTTTTCCCACCAAAATTGACTCTTTCCCAGACACTTTCTATTTCACTCGATGATAATGTCATCCACCTAGTTGCTTAGTTCAAAAACTTATAAGTTCTATCCATCTTCTCTTCTCCTCTTTCTTTCATATTCCATATTCAAGCCACTTGCTCTTAATGAAAATATATTCAAAATATGATCACTTCCTTTCTTTTAAATTGTGCTTCCCTGATTACCCTTACTAAAAAGCACTATACCCTCTTTCATTTCACTATTGTTAGGGGCTATCTTAGTTCACTGGGACTGCTATAACAAAATACCTTACATTGGGTAGTTTTTAAACAACAGAAGTGTATTTATTTATCACAGTGTTGGATGTTGGGAAGTTCAAGATCAAGATGCCAGCAGATTTGGTATCTGGTGTTGGTTCTCTGTTTCATAGATAACCCCTTGTTGTGTCTTCACATAGCAGAAGGAGTTGAAGTCTCTCTCAAGCCTCTTGTGTAAGGTATTAACCCCATTCATGAAGTCAGAGCCCCCATCACCTAATCAAATCATAAAAGCTCCACATCCTAATACAATCACAATGGAAATTGAGCTTCAGCATTAATTTTCAGGAGGCACAAACATTCAGACCATTGCAAGAGCATTCTGCATTATGTTCTTTCTTATTTATGTCTTGTGGAAGAAATGTGAGAAAAAAATTTTTCCCAGGGTGAATATATAAGTTCTTTTTTTATTATTTTTTTATTTCAGCATATTACAAAAGTACAAATGTTCAGGTTACATATATTGCCTTTGCCTCACCTGAGTCAGAGCTTCAAGCGTGTCCATCCCCCAGACAGTGTGCACCACACTCATTAGGTGCGTATATACCCATCCCCTCTACCCCCCTCCCATCTGCCTGACACCGGATGAATGTTACTACTATATGTGGACATAAGTGTTGATCAATTAGCACCAATTTGATGGTGAGTACATGTGGTGCTTGTTTTTCCATTCTTGGGATACTTCACTTAGTAGAATGGGTTCCAGCTCTGTCCAGGATAATACAAGAGGTGTTAGATCACCATTGTTTTTGTGGCTGAGTAGAATTCCATAGTATACATATACCACATTTTATTAATCCACTCATGTATTGATGGGCACTTGGGTTGTTTCCACATCTTTGCAATTGTGAATTGTGCTGCTATAAACATTCGAGTGCAGGTGTCTTTTTTATAGAATGTCTTTTGTTCTTTTGGGTAGCTGATCAGTAATGGGATTGCTGGATCAAATGGAAGTTCTACTTATAGCTCTTTGAGGTATCTCCATATTGCTTTCCACAGAGGTTATACTAGTTCTTTCTTTTAATTTGACTGGAGTATCTCAAATCACATGCTGACTATCTTGGTTGAATCTTAGATTATCATAAAATTTGTTTAATAGCTATTCTGGGACAACAGGTGTAAACCAGGACAGGTCAAAGTACACTTGTTCATAGGTTCACTCTATTTATAGTCATTAAATCTATGTCATATGCTAATTTTAATCTCAACAATACCAAATATATTTTGCAGTGCCTTAGTAAAACATTCTTCTGGTTTTCCTCTTTTCTGTTTTCTCCTTTAAGATCTTTTTTGTTGTTGTTTATATCTTAAATATTAACTTTTTAAAGGTTTTGCTCTAAGCCTTTCTCACATAGCATCTCATCTCTAGATAATCCAATCTAATCTAATGGCATCATTTATCATCTATGTGCTAATAATACTGAATTTTTATCTCCAGCCTACCCAATTCCTATGAACTCCAAATACATACTTGTGTATGCAAACATATGTTGGACATCAAGAAATGAACACTCCACAGATGCCTCAATAAAATCTAACATTTGAGTAATCACAGTGTACCCAGGTACTGTTCTGAAATGTTTACATGTATTATCTTATTTAATTTTTATAATAACTCTGTGGGTTGGGTACTGCTGTTATTGGATTAGTCAGGATTCTTCAGAAAATAGAATCAATAGGATATATACATACATAGAAATATATACACACACCCACAAAGATTTATTTTAAGGCATTGACTCACAAGATTATGGAGGCTGGTAAGTTCAAAATCTGCAGGGTGTGCCAACAGCTGGAGTCTCGAAGAATCACTGATGCTGCAATTCAGTTTTAAAGGCCATCAAACTGGAGACACAAAGAAGAGCTGATGTTGCGGTCCAAGTCTCAATGCTGTCTGCTGCTGAAGACCCTCTTCCTTGGGGGATGTCAGTCTTTTGTTCTATGTAGGCCTTCAACTGGTTTGGCCCACCCACATTATGGAGGGCAACCAGCTTTCCTCAAAGCCCACCAGTTTAAACATTAATATTTTAAACAACATCACAGAAATATCCAGAAAAATGTTTGATGAAATTTCTAGGCACTTTGGCCCAACCAAGTAGACACATAAAATTAACCATCTCAATTATCTAATGACATTCTAAATATGAAGAAATCAATGTATAAAGAGATAATTCACCCAAAGCCACACAGCTAATAAATGGTGAAACCAGAGTTCAAAATCAGGCACTCTGGCTCCAGACCAATTTTCTTAATGACCATATTATTTCACTTGTATCATTTCCAACACTGGGTTCACTATAAACCTGGGTCTCCTTCTGTGTCCAGTATGTCATTGTAAGCAATGATTTTGCACAGTTGTCCACATTGTATAACTCAAAGTCACCTTTAACTACTCCCTCATATTTAATCAATTTATTAAAATCTAACCAATTCTTGTTGTTTCTACCCTCTAAATATATTTCTACAACAAATTTCCAAATCTGGCACCTTCATTGGAAGCTCTACCTTTCCTCAGTACTATCTCTTCCATGGTAATGTTGCAGCAGAAATAAAACTGCAGGACTTTGCATATATTATTTTCTCCGACCTGGAACATATCTTCACTTCCCTATCTCTGTACATTCATGTGTGCACATGCACATATACACACACACCACCTATCTAAGTCCCAGTGGTTGAATAGGCCTCAGATAGAAATCACTTTTCTCCAATATTATTAATTGATACAATAAGAGCTGGTAAATTGGTCTCTTTAAGGGCTTTCCCAGTCTCATGTTTTGATACATATTACCTGTGGTCTATGGTCTGACTATGTCCTCCAAGAGTCAAGTATTAGAAACTTAATCCAAAATGCAACAGTGTGGGGAGGTGGGGCTTAATGGAAAGTATTTGTGTCATGAGAGCTCCACCATCATGAATAGATTAACACCACTATAAAAGAACTTGCAGGAGTAGGTTTGTGCTTTCTTCCCCTTCCACCTTCTGCTCCATGATGAAGTAGCAAGAAGGCCCCTACTAAATGCCAGTGCCTTGATCTTGGACTTTCCAGCCTCCAGAACTGTGAGAAGTAAATTTCTGTCCTTTGTAAGTTGTCCCAGTTTCAGGTATTCTGTTATAGCAGCAAAAATCAACTAGGACAAAAATTGGCATCAGAGGAATGGGATGTTGCTATAACAAGTGCCTAAAAATGTAGAAGCAGCTTTGGAACTGGGTATTGGGTAGGGGATGAAACACTTTTGAAGTGAATGCAGGAAAAAAGCCTGTGTTTCCTTGACAGAAGCATTAGGAGCAAGTCTGGTGAGGGCTCAGAAGAGGAGAAGAGCTATAGGGGAAGCCTGAAACTTCTTAAGGACTACTTAAGTGGTCATGACCAGAATGCTCATAGAGATATGGACAGTAAAGGCCATTCTCATGAGATCTTAGATGGGAATGGGGAACAAGGTGTTGGAAACTAAGGAAAAGGTCATCCTTGTTGTAAAGTGGCTAAGAACTTAGCTGAATTATGTTGGTGTCTTAGGACTTTATGGAAGGCAGAGTTTAAGTGTGATGACCTAGGATATTTGGCAGAAGAAATCTCTAAGCAGAAAAGTGTTCGCAATGTTGTATGGTTTTCTCTTAACGGCTTATAGTAAAATTCAACAAGAGAGAAATAATTTAAAGACAGAATTTATAATCTAAAGGGAAACAGAAGGTAAAGATTTGAAAATCTCTGAATCTAGCCATGTAAATAATAAAAAAAAAAAAAGACTGCTATGGAGAGAATACCAAGGGTGTGGCCAATATTCTTGTGACTGTTTGATAGGAGATTAGTATGGACAGACAGAAGCCAGGTGCTATTCATCAAGACTATGGGAGAATCTTCCAGGAGGGAGCCCCTTCCATCACATACCCACAGTACCAGGGCCTTTAGGGCAGAACTGTTTAAAGGGAGGGGCTTAGGGCACTCATGAGATCCCAGTACTCCCTGCCCAGGGCTGCCTTGGGTCTCTGCTCCCCACATTCCAGCACAGCTTCCCTAGATTTCCCCAGCTTTGCTCAAGTCAACCCAGGTGCATCTAGACCACTGCTCCAAAGGGTGCGAGGGGCGAGCCTTGGGAATATCCAAGCGGTGCTAATTCTGCAGGAACACAGAGGGCATGCCCTGTGGAGGCATGGTTTCTCCACCGAGATTCAAACAGGTGTCTTGGACAACCTCAGGGCCCAGCTAGAGAGCTGGGAGAGTGATTGAGCTATCACAGAAAGCCCACCCCTCCCCCCAGGGCAATGTTCAGCAGAATTATGAGCTTAGAGCCACTGTAGAGCTCCCACAAAGGCAATACCTTTGTAGAACTGTGGAAGCACAACTGCCCCTGAAACTCCATACCTGTAGAAGTACCAGCATGCAGTACCTGCCTGGGAGATCCCCAAGCACCTAACTCCAGCCCATGAAGGTGGTGATGTGGGCTGCACCCAGCAAAGCAATGCGGGTGCAGCTGCCAGGAGCCTTGACGACCAATCTCCACCCCAGGGTGTCTGAAAGGTAGGTCATAGGGTCAAAGAAGATTATTCTCAAACTGTGGAATTTAGTGATGTTTGTCCTTTAGGTTTTGGACTTACTTGGGACCTGTTACTCCTTTCTTCTTTCCTATTGCTCTCTTTGGAACGGGAATGTTGATCCTATGCCTGCCCCACCATTGTATTTTGAAAGCACATAAATGGATCATAGGCTCACAGATGAAAGGAAATTTGCCTCAGGATGAGTTGTTCCTTGAGTCTCATCCATATCTGATTTAGATGAGATGTTGGACACAGACATTAAAGTTGATACTGGAACAAGTTATGACTTTTGAGGCTATTGGGATGAAATGAATATATTTTGCATGTGAGAAGAACATGAATTTTGGTGGCCATAGGCAGAATCCTATAGCCTAACTGTGCCCCACCAAATTCATATGTTGGGAACTTAATCTCTAATGCAACAGTATTGGTAGGTGGAGCTTAAAGGAAGGTGTTCAGGTCATGAGGACTCTGCCTTCATGGATGGATCAATATAGCTAAAAAAGGGATTATGGATATGTGTTCACCCTCTCTTGCCCTTCTGCCTTCTATCACATGAGGACACAGCAAGAAAGCCCTCACAAGATGCCAGCACTTTGTTCTGAACTTTCTAGCCTCCAGAATTGTGAGAAATATATTTCTTTTCTTTATAAGTTATACAGCCTTAGGAATTCTGTGATAGCAGCACAAAATGAACTAACACACCTGGTTATTTGATTTCTCCTCTACATAATATGTTTCTTGAAATCCTCCACATTTGATACAGTGCCTATATATGGTAGACACTCAATAAATACTGTGTTTCCCCGAAAATAAGACCTACTCATTAAATAAGCCCTAGCAGGATTTCTAAGCATTTGCACAATATAAGCCATACCCCGA
>VBSM01002608.1:80934682-81017751 GCA_008086735.1 Cheirogaleus medius | reverse complement strand
TAACTATATTTGAATAAATGTAGATTGTTGTACCATACTTAAAAAAAATAACGCGTCCCCTGAAAATAAGCCCTACAGTGTCTTCTTGAGGAAAAATAAATATAAGTCCCTGTCTTATTTTCGGGGAAACATGGTACTGGTTGGGTAAATGTGTCTCTGTATCTTTTTCTCTCATATCCACCTCATCTTTCTTGAATGTGTAAAACTCAGGCAAGCTATATTGAAATACAGGACCATGTTAACAAATAGCATCATGAAAAATGTACAGAAAATGCCTATTGCCTCTTAATGTTTAAGAATATACTCTGAACATTTTAGTGACCCGGTCTTGAGCCATCAGTCCACACTTTGCCACGTGGAACTGATGATCAACCAGATCAGTCAGGAAGATACTGAGTTTCACCCTGCCAGATGAGTAATGCATCCCCAGTGGGAACTCTGTCCAAAGTGTCAACATTATCCAAGATTGTCTTAGTGGGTGGGTGGCATGAGATGTGGACCTGGGAGTGCCCAGGCAGAAATCATGGTTTCAGTTCACATTCTGTGAGAGGAGGAACGGAGGAACAAAGTCCATGGATAAAGAGAAGAAGTAGAAGAAATGAACAAAGAATAGGTCCAAGGTTTGGCCACATGGACAAAACTATTTTTATCATTAGAGAACAGAGATCTAAACAACAGCAAACCCCAGCAGTTTGGTAAAATTGTGTCTTAATTTTATAATCATATGGCTGCCCACTGCTATGTGTAGCTATGTTGTATCAAGTGCCTTGGTCAGCACTTCAGAGCTACTGTTTGAGGATCAACATTGGTCACAACTGAATCAGGAAATTTTGAGTCAAGATTATCATTGATAGAGAATAGAAGGTACTAAAAGCAACAGTAGACCTTTGGTTTTCTTTGATGATTTTTGTCCACAGGTTATTGCTGACCAGAAATGGAATAGAAGTCATTTCTTACTGACTTTTCTATAGAGATTCCCTATTGCTAAAGCCCAGCTGGCAACAGCTTTATGTAGGCACAGAACATTACTCATTTTTTGCTTCCTTCTTGTTATTTCTTTAGGATACCCTCTTATCTCACCCAGGTCTATACTACAAAATAGTGATGAAGAGCATGGGCCTTGCAGACAATGTCTGGTATCAAATCATACCTGTACCACACACAGGTGAGCTAGGTGAGCATGGGCAACTTACTCAAGCTCCCTATACCTCAGTGTCCTTCTCTGTAAAATTAGGAAAATAATAATATCTGCATATCAGGATTGTTGTGAAAATCAAGCAGTTAATATATGTAAAGTCTTAGAAGGGTGAATGAAACATAATAAGGGTTGTATAGCGTGAGCTATTATTTTTCAGAGTTAGGTACACTTTCTCATGATTGAATAGCACTTTATGCATGCTTCTATCTCAGCTCTAATCACATTATATTCATTGTATTTTATTTGTATATCTTAATCCTGAGTCAGGAGGTCTTTGAGGGCAGGTATTATATTCTCTGTGATCTTGAGTATATAGCACAGTGCCCAATATTGACCAAGTGTGAAATGTATTACATGTTGGCAAATCAATTAATTCCCATAAGATATGTCATTTTCCTTACGTTTTCCAATCTGAAAAAATGATAAGTCATTTAACAACTTCTTAAAATCTTGGAAAACAAATGAAGGAATATAAAACTCATTCCCAAACTCCTGGGTTCATGCCACCAAGAGCAAAGGAGTGTGGTTCAAAATGCGATTCTGAAGTTGCTTTTGCTTTATTTTAAAAATCTCAATGTGTTACAATAATTAAACTGCTTCATGACCTCATCGAAATTCTGTAAGGCTTAATTAATGTTTGTAAAGCCTTTTGCAATCCTCAGATGAGAGGCACCAGAAAAGCATAAGGAATCATTATTGTTATCACTGATGCCATCTTAAATGATTGCAAGCAGTTTGCTTCACCTGAATTTGCTGATTAAATCCTAGCTATGACCATGCAGAAGCACAAACAAATTCTTTTCTACAGTGTAGTTCAGCCTGCCTTATTTAGAAGGTTGTAGACATATAAAAATAACATTTTCCCATGGTATCCATTCAGGATTGGATCCAAGATCCCCTGCAGATACCCAAATCTGCAGATACTCAAGTACTTCATATAAAATGGCTTAGCATTTGCATATAACAGTGCACATCCTCCACTATACTTTAAGTCATCTCTAGATTAGCTGTGATACCTAATACAATGTAAATGGTTGTTATACTATATTTTTATGTGTTTTATTTTTTATTATTATAATGTTCTTCTTTATTGTTTTCTTTTTTAATATTTTCAATCTATGGTTAGTTGGATCTGTAGATGCAAAACTTAAGGATACAGAAGGCGACTGTGTATGATGTTTCCATGCAACTGTTTTTCAGAAGGATGACACATAAAAATGATGATAAAGAAGAATTAAAGGCAAAAGCATGTGAATAAACCATTGTTTTCATCGTCAGCTGGACCACCTGGGATCTTACCTTTGCAAAGTATCTTCCCATGAACCTTGAAGTCAAGCAAACCTGGGCTGGAAAACTGTCTCTATAACTTACCTTCTTTTTAACTTAAGGCAAATTACTTAGTTTCTCTGCCTCACACACTAATATGTAAACTTTGGGGGTAGCAAGTATTGTATCTGTCAGGTATAAGACTCTTAGTTTAGCATAGGGCCTGGCATATAGTATGTGTTCAATATATACAAATTTTAATATATAAGTGATTGTATAACTACTCATATTAAACAGTTAAAAAAATACAATATCACCAGCATTTAAAAGATTGATCGCCTCTATCTTTTGAAGTGCCATCATTCTATCATACAAAATGACTTATTTCCCAAGAGTTCTGGATAACAGGATTTTGCTGTGCTGTTTGCATGACTAACAATTCTGATTTTGAAGGGCACTCCATCATGAAGTCATATCAAAGGTTTTACCAAGATGTTCTGTTTATCTATTGCTGCATAACAAACCACTTCAACATGTAGTGGTGTAAAATATCCATTTTATTAAGCTCACAATTTAGACAGGGTAAAGCGGGAGGTTCTTTTCCCTGCTTTGTGATGACTGGTACCCCAGCTGGGAGGGTTCAAATGTCTTGATTTATCTGGGGCAGTTCAACAGAGGCCATATTTCAAGGACCTTTGTGCTGTCAGCTGCATTCTTCAATTCTTCTCCACGTTGAGTCTCCTTGGGCCGGAATATCCAAGATGGCACTTTATTTTAATTCAAAAGTTTGGTGCCTCGGATTGTGTGGCTGACACAGCTAGGACTGGTAATTCATCCCTCTCTATATATATATAGCTTTTCACGTGACTAGCTTGACCTTCTCTAAAGAATGGTGCTCTCAGGGTTTTTTATCTGGCAACTGACTTCTTCCAGGCTGAGCATTCCAAGAGATGTGGACAGAAGTTGCACAGGTTCTAATGACCTAGGCCTAGAAGTCCAGAACATCACTTCTACCACACTGTATGAATCCTGCAAGTTAGTAAGAACAGCCCAGATTCACAGCGAGAAGAGTAGACTCCAGGAATAGGCAGGAGGAGGAAAAAAAAAAATCTATACATCCACTTTTTATCTTCCCCATAAGATAAAACAGATTTCTGCCTTAATTTTCTAGAAATCAAAAAATCATCAGCAAGAATTTTGCTTTGTTAGACATACTTCCTTATGTCTGATCCACTTCAAAGGTTAGAAGAGATGAGCTATAAACTTGGTTTTGCCACTTATTAACTACATGACTTTGAACACATCTCTTAATCTCTCATCTTGTATCCTCATCTATCTCAGAGAAAAATAATGCCTCTTTTATCCATATCACTGAGTCATTGAGAAGGTGAGATAATGGAAGGAAAAGGTGACGAAAATTTAGAAAGCTTACACAACTGATAGGAATCATTGTTAGTAAAACACAGGGAGGAAGCTATAATATAATCACCAGGATTTACAAGTCTAATTAGGAAGAGTTAGTTGCCTTGTGTTCCTGAATTTATTAAGACTGAGGCATATAGGAATCCAAAGACCAAATAACGGTTCATTCAGTCAGGAATCGGATTTCAGCCTCAGTGGTTTCTGGGTCTGATTCTTTGTGCAAAGCTCTTGCATCTCCCACATGGGCTGTATCTCTCTCATGTGAGAAGATAAATAAGGTGGACATTTGCCATGTAAGTACCTACTAAACCATCTAACCACTTTGTATCTTTTTTATCAATTTAAAGTTTCCTTGATTATGAAAACGAACTCAATTATTTGTTTATTAGGTAAAAAGAAGACCTGCAGGCTCTAATTCTTACTAACAACCATCTGGGGAAGGAAAAATATATCTGAGCAAGCCATTGAGCAAAAAAAATGTGGTGTAGCCACGGCTCTGATCCCTAAAATCTGTATGGCTTAAAGGTGGGTTCCTGTTATGTGTGGTCTTCAAAAATGTGGGTTTTCCATACATTTTGTACTTCTGAGTATGTTTAGTACTTTTTTTAAAAAAGGTGCATTTCTGGGATTTTTTTCTAGAAGATAGAAGTTTCCTTTAGCAATTTTTAAACACAACATTTGAACATAGTAGGGAAATATGGTACAGAGACAACAGCACCAGTCTAGTATATGTCTATACTTGGGATATAACTCTTTAAGCTTTCTATTGAAAACAATGAGGTCAGACTAGTTGAAATCCTGGAATTTTCCCATGTCATGATTATTTGGTTTCATTTTTCAAATGTGTCACCATTATAAAGTCTGAAACTATATAATTAGTAACTAAGTATAATCTTAAACTCAAAACAGTGAGATTGTCTCTGGCTAATTTCTACTGTGAAAGAACCACAGAGGCCCTGACTTGACAGAGGGTTTCCAAGTAGTAAGTATTCCTAGAATCACTTATGATCTGAGAAAAGTGAAAAATGCTAAATTTTAATAAGCATCCAATATATAAATTATCTCAACCTCTCCTTAGTTTTTACTTCTCTTCATGCATCAAAATGATTCTCAGATCTCTTTGCCATTAAATCTCATGTCCACTTTCTAAGTTTAATCTTCCTTTACTTTTGACAGTATTTGACCCTGGACCAGGGTCCCCTCCAAAAACTTTCATTTTCTGTGATTTCTGAGACACAGCCCTCCTGGTTT
This sequence comes from Cheirogaleus medius, assembly GCA_008086735.1. Classification (NCBI taxonomy): domain Eukaryota; kingdom Metazoa; phylum Chordata; class Mammalia; order Primates; family Cheirogaleidae; genus Cheirogaleus; species Cheirogaleus medius. Next base: position 81,012,614 of record VBSM01002608.1, on the reverse strand, counting down.
TCATTCTACTGCTCTGGCAGATTCTTCACAATCTCCTTCATGACATTTTCTTTTATTTCCCATCCTTAAATGTTTGGGTAATACAACCCTTTTCTCTGCACATGCTTCTTGAATGATCTCACTAATACTCAAAAACTTAACTATCATCAGTTTAACACCCAACCAATAAATATTTATTGAATGCATCTTGTCTTCGAGGGACTATAACCTGATTTTCTGAATCTAAATCTAAATCACTCTAGTGCTTTATACTGAGCTCCAGACATTCATCTGTAGCTGCTTACTAAATATATTCACTTGCAGAAAAAAATGACATAGTAGAACTCCAGAGTGCAGTGGTCATGGTCCATGTGAATGGTCCTCCCTGGAGTCGTACAGCTCTCTGCCTTTCTTAATGTACGACTCAAAGTCAATTTGTCCAAAATTAAACTCATCTTCCATTCCCAAAATGACTATTGCTACTCTTGTGCTTTCTAGCTCAGTGAGTGAGATTCTAAATTGACAAGTTGTGCAATTATTCTGAGTCAATAGGATCTTTAACTTAATAAAAAGAGAGAAGAACATCAACTTTAAAGGAATGTATAGAAGATTAAGTGAAATAATAAATGTAAAACACTCATTCTAGGATGTGGCATATATTGAGTATTCAATATTTATTATTCTCCATCCTATTAGTGTCCAAGCCAGAAACAAGAACCTTGCCTTTGATTTAAAAAAGAAAATGCTTTTCAACTCCTTCAGCAAATTCAAACAAAGCTACCTCTTTTTAAATATTTTTTATGTCATCAATTCAATCCATGCATTACCACCACCCATTTAAGGGTACCATCATATTTCTATCTCATCCTACTAACTGGTCTCCCTAATCTTAGCCATGTTCCCCGTCTCCATCTATCTTTTTTACCTTTTCCTCATTGAACTTTCAGAATGCTGTTAAATATCCTGCTGCTCTGGTTGACACTTAGTGCAGGCTTTCCACAGCTTTTAGGGCAAAAGTCCAAACCCCTAAACTTGGCACGCAGGCACCTCACGTCTTGGCCCCTGTTTAGCATTCACCACCTCCCCCTTACACTATGGTGCAGACAAACGCAACTACCTTCAGTCCCTTGTCGTACGCTGCTTTTACTGCTGGAAATGTCCCTCCTTCTTTCTCTAATTTACTTCTGCTTCTCTTTCAGAATTTAGCTCACAGGTCATCTCTTTAAAGGAAACTTTTCCTGGACACTGAGATTGGATGAAGTACCTGTGTCTCTTGCATCTGGCCGTGGTATGAGCTCCCTGATAGCAGAAACTGCATTTCATCCACCTTTGGAATCCCAGTGCCACCCGAAAGGCTTATGCATATGCTTATGAAAGCAATGAATGAATAAATAAATGGATGAAAATATTAGCATTCAGCTGAGTGCTACCCAGACAACGATCATAGCTGTTACATCTGTATAGAGAGGGAATTGTTCACACTGCATTAGATTGGTGATAGTGGATTTGGGGCAGCCCAAAGCCAATTGGTGTTTCTTCCAGAGATTCTGATGGTGCTGGTCATGTCTATAGGATGATGGGAAAGCCAGACAGAAACCATTTGTACGAGATACTAATTAGCCTCTACCGGGTAACACAATCCTAAGGCAGTGTTTCTCAAACATGGCTTCAAGAATTTTGAGATTTTTTTGAAAGCTTTATATTTCACTTGGATGATAATATAAGTAAATACAATATATTATAAGAACACAGCAACTTATAACTGAACAACACAACAGTTTTCAGTGTCAGTATTAATTTTTCTATAAAGCTATTTTAATTATCATGTGCTAATGAAAAGAAAAGGAAATGAAGAAAATTGTTTAATATATGAATGTTGTTTTAACGTAAAGCACAAGCCAAATTACATCCAGTCTCATCAAATAAAAAAGAGTTCATGGTATAGTGACAAGTAGAAATTGGTGAAGCAATTTAATACATGGTCACTTTAAAAATAAGAAAAAACAAAACAAAACTGTGCCATAGCACATCAATGCCATATTCACATTATACGAATCTAGTTTCAGAAAAACAACATCATCCATCACAGTGCATTAATGCTGCTATCTTTAGATAATTTTTCTGTTTTTGTTTAATTTACAAACTTATTTTTGCTTTATATTATATAATAGCTTTAAACATATAAACATATTCTTAAATGTATAATAAAAATAACTTAGTATAATGCTAGAACCCTGAGAGATTATCTTCTTTAAAATAATTTGCACATTATTCAGGATGGAAAAATACTATATTAATGAAGAAAGAATCAAAGTATAACAAGACTGACTTTGGGAGTAAAAGCTTCTCTGTCAGAGTAAAGTGTTTTGCCTCTTAGCCCAGCATATTCACACATACATATACACACACCAACACACATGCACGCACAAACAATGCATTGCCAAGCAACACACAACACAGCTACTAACTTCCACACAAGAACACACGCATTCAACACATACTTAAACATAGTACATACATAGTAGCATGCATGCGACACACATACCCATATGTATCTACATGCATCACAACCCCACGCACAAAGGAAACACATACACACACACACATATACACAGACACACTCTTTCCATGAATTTATGTCTATCTGCATTTTATGAAGAGAGGGACAGGATAATAAATATAAACTGAGATTGCAGTTCATTAGAGTTTAGTATTGCAGTCTTAAGAACAAAGCCCCAGGAATTAGACTGTCAAGCTACCAACCCCAGCTCTGCCTCATACTAGCTGAATAGCCTTGGGCAGGTTCCTCACTGTTCTCATCATTAAATTGGAATGGATAGTGTGCACTTAGCTCACAAAATTTTTTAGAGAATTAAACACATTATTGCATGTTGAGAACTTTAACACTATGCTTGGCACATAGGAGGAAATCAATAAATAATGGCCTGCTTTGGTAAAAATTCAGATTGATGGACAGAGAGTACTGCTTTAGATCCTCTATAAGTTGCAGCATTAAAGAAAGTTTCTCTCTTACTTTGTCGGAGAAAATGAGATAACTGGGAGTCAGTTATCTCTTCCAGTTCTTCACTACTCATATTCAATCGATAGCCAGTCTTGTTGAATTTTTCTTCCCTCTGAAACCCTCTCAGCTTGATGCATTTCTCTTCATCTCCTGTGGGCTGAGTCAAGAGGCTTATAACTGCTTCCTCCACACCTACTCTTATTTTCACGTCTACAACCAAGCAGGACTTTTGACAAAAGCAAATCTGATCATTATTCCTATAATACTTTAATGGCTTCCCCTGGCTTTGAGGATAAATCTCTGCACAGTGGAGCCCACTTGAACTCTCCATGCTTCCTGCTGGGTCAAGACACTCTTCTCTTTTGTGTAGCATTCTCCTACTAGAAAGCCTGACAAGAACAATGACTCATCTATTTCTATTGTTAACTATTGTCTCCTTATCACCGACTAGAAGTCTCTCTAAATGTTGATTGGATGGATGAGCAAAACACAACACTACCTTGACACTTTCAAGCCGTGGTTCACCAGCAGAGGGGTGTGCAAGGGTGGTGCCCAACAGGAAAAACAGCAATGCCCCATATGATAGGACAGTACTCTATGGTATATGGCAGTATCTGGTGAAAGTTGGTAGTTCACAGTGGTACCATCACTCTGTGTCACTGACCGTGTACCACTGATGGTTCACCATCAGTATACGTTAGGAGTGAATGGAATGAAACTGTCAGAGTGCCCAATGAGTGTACCGGTTTCCAGTAAAGGGAAAACAGATTAAAAGAAGTGCTATTTTTTTTTTTTTTTTGCTTCCTTGCCTATTTGTTTTTAATCTTTGGTTTCTGAACAGATTTCTTTGTGAATGCAAATGAGATTCCTCCTGGTTCTTTTTAGTAATATATAGTGAGATCATTGTAGCAGGATGAGGGGCATGTAAAATCCAGGAAAAAAAAAATGGTTGTTACATAGCTGTATCTCACTTTTTTTTTTTTTTTTTTTTTTTTTTTTTTTTTTACAAATGTAAAGACCTGTGTTGGTCTGGTTCTCTGCCTTGCATGCTAATGGGAAACTCTACACACATGTCACAATTTTATCCACACCCAGCATAGTCTGCTTAGCTCAGGTCACCACAGGGAATGAGGATGAAGAAAATGTCCTTGGCTCATTAACTCTAGTTTCCCTTGGTGCCATGTAGACACACTTGTCAAGGCAAGGTGGTTAAGGACATCTAACAACCTTGTTAGGTTTGATATGCTGCTTACAAATTTTTTCTCCTATGTACCTTTTTCTGGAAATGAGAGACACCCGTGGTCTCTCTGATAATTTAGAGCGTTGTCTGAATGTGTTCAACTAAACAGGATATATATTCAACAAGACAAACCTTAGCTTGCTTATATGTTTGGTACAAGCATCTCCTACACAGGTCCCCTGTCACACTAAATCCTATCATAGATATCACCTTATATTATTACAGATATATCACTACAGATATTATCAAAAACGAAATTTTTGTTAAATATGTGCACTTCTTCCATTGGCTTATATTATCTTTCCCAAACTCTTAAATCCTTATTTATGAAATATCCTCAATGCAAAGTAGTTCCAATATCCATTCTTGAGTATTAACTTCATTTTCTCTACAGCGTAACCCCATCCTATAAAGTAAATGACCTGATCACTAACAGTTGAATGCACTAGTTAACTCTGATATTTCAATAATTCCTCTGTGAACTTTTTGGTAAAGTGAACAATCTCTCTGTAATGGAAATGATCCTCCCCAGTTATTGTTTTATAGATTTTCAGAGACAGGAAACCATTTTTTTAAAATAGTGAGCAAATTGTAAATTTTCTTTTACAGATATGTATACACTTATTAAATGAAAGTTAAAGTGAATATTATATGTAGGTTACTCATTTGCTCAGAATTAAAATATTTTTTTCCTTAACACTAAAATAACGAGAAAGAGATTCATTTTCTTTCTTTTGTCACTTAAGAATTCTGCAGTGTTTAGGGATCAGCATTCACATTATGGTAAATAAAAAAATCTTTTTGTGTTTTCATCAGATACTGTTTATCAGATTTTTTGAAACAGGAGGGTATTTGAGGATTTTCCAGGAGCAAATTTGTGATGTGATCTTGGTATTTTTCACATGCTTTAACTGCTCTATAGATAATGCTGATCCATCCATAGTCATTTCACTCACTCAGCCATTTATTCATTCAACAAAATATTTACTGTGCAACTACTATGTGTTAGGTATTTTTTTTTTACATTTTTCTTGTATGATTGACAAACAATAAACTACATATATTTTAGAAGTGTACAACTTGATAAATTTTGACATCTATTTTTGTCTGTGAAACCAACACCACAATAAAGGTAAGGAGTATACCCGTTACTCCCCAAAATTTGCTTATGAACATGTCACCCTACTTCAACTCTCATCACCAGGCAACCACTGATCCGTAGTCTGTCCCTATAGATTAGTTACATTTTCTAGAGTATTATTTGAGTGGAATCATACATGACGTAGTCTTTTTTGTCTCTCTTCTTTCACTCAGCATAATTACTATGGGAGTTCTCCATGTTGTTTTGTGGATCAATAGCACAGTCCTTTTTTATTGTTGACAAGTAGTCCATTGTATGGATATGCTACAATTTGTTTATCCATTCATCCGTGATGGACATTTGAGTTAATTCTAGTTTTAAACTATGGTAAATAAAGATTCTATGAATGTTCAAGTACAAGTCTTTGTATGAACTTATGCTTTCATTTCTATGGAATAATGCCTAGCAGAAGGTCATATGACATATGTGTGTGTGTGTGTGTGTGTGTGTGTTTAATCTTTAAGAAAACGCAATCATTTTTCCAAACTGGTTATAGCAATTTACATTTCAAATAGCAGTGTATGAAATTTCATTTGCTTTGCGTTCTCATCAACATATGACATGGTCAGTCTTTTCAATTTTAGCCGTCTTTAGCCAATATACATGTGGTTGTATATTATGGTTTTAATATACATTTACCTAACGGATGATATTGAAAATCTGTTCGTGTGCTTATTTGCCATCCCTCCTTCTTTTTTAAACATTTTATTTATTTATTTAATTATCATTTGTAAGGATTTATGTAGTACATGTGAAAATGTGTTACATGTATATAATATGTAGAAATAAAGTTGGGATATTCAGGGTGTCCATTACCCTAGTACAATATACTTTTGTTAAGTATAGTCATCCTATTCTGCTATATAACATTAAACTCATTTGTTCTATCTTACTATATGTTTGTACCCTTTAACCCACTTCCCTTCATCCTCTCCCCTCTCCCACACTCAAACTTCCTGGTCTCTGTTCTCGCTTTCAACTCTACCTCCATGTGATCAAATTTTTAGCTCCTACATATGAGAACATGAGATATTTGCCCTTTTTTGCCTGACTTATTTCACTAAAGATAATGACCTCCAGTTCCATCCATGTTGCTGCAGATGACATGACTTCTTTCTTTTTTGTGGCTGAATAGTATTCCATTATGTATATCTGCCACATTTTCTTTATCCATTCATTCATTCATAGACACTTAGATAATCTATAATAAACATGCAAGAGAATGTATCCATTTGATATATTGATTTATTTTCCTTTGGGTTGATACCTAGTAGTGGGATTACTGGATTGAATGGTAATTCTATTTTTAGTTTTGTGAGAAATATCCATACTGTTTTCTATAGTGACGTGGCCCGTTTGCAGGATGGGGAATGGACATATAACACAAAGAGACAGACAAAGAAAGACACTGACACACATAAAGATGGTACAAGACTGCAGCACCGAATGCCCCAGTCACTTTATTCTTATAGTCAAAAAATCAAAGTTACTTCCTTATACGTGACCACCCAGGCATTGCAACAATGGCCATAGATTCCGGAACACGTAGCCTAAGGACACAGATGTCCCATGATTCGGGGTCTTAATGGGTTGCTTAAGCCTACGGCCATAAGCCAGAGTTTGAGATAAGCACAGATAAGCAATGCAGCCACAAAGGGGAACTTTGTTCCCATTCCTTTCGGCCTGGCCCCCTGCCGCTGTGCCTGTCTTAGGTTGTCCCCCCGCATGAAGGATCTTACCCGTCTTGGGCTAAACAGCCATCCCATGAGCTCAGGCAGTACCCATAAGGGCAAGATGTTTATCAAGTGGCCTCCAGACCCCCAGGGCTGTGGGGCTGGGCAACATTTGCTTACGTGCAGAAGATCAAACTCTTTGTTATGCCTTCAAGCAGCAACCCTGTTTGTTAGGTAAACCTAAGCCGGAACGTATGACTCTTATGCCGCTCTGGGCTGGGCACGTATTCCTTCTCCCAAGATTAATTCTTAAGCTGCATAATTATATGGCAAGTCTGCTACATATAGTGGCTGTACGATTAATAGTTTACTTTCCCACCAATAGTATATAAATGTTCCTCCTTCTCCACATCTTCTCCAATATCCATTATTTTTTGTCCTTTTCATAATGGCCATTCTGACGGGAGTAAGATAATATATCTCACTGGAGTTTTGGTGGCGAAGTATCTATTCAAATCTTTTTTCCCTATTTATCACTAGGTTGTTTTTTTCTCTTATTATTAAGTTTAGAGAGCTGTTTAGGATAGTCTATACACCATCTTTTACTGATATATAATTGTCAAAAAGTTCTCCCAATGTGTGCCTTGTCTTCATTTTCTGAACAGTGTCCTTCAAGTTCTTTAATGTTAATTAAGTCCAATACATTATTTTTTTCCTTATCTGGATCATACTTTTTGTGCTGTTTTTAGAAATATTTGCCTAATCAAATGTCACAAATATTTTCTCCTATGTTTTCTCCTAGAAGTCTTAAATTTTTAAGTTTTATATTTAGGCCCAAGACTCATTTTAAGTTAATTTTTTATACTATATGCAAGGTATGGAAATTAGTTTTTTTGGCACATGAATATCCAGAATTATAGGTTAAAAGTTTTTCTTTCAATACATTAGATATTGTTCTCCGGTCTTCTCACTCACCTTGCTTACAGCAAGAAATCTACCACCATCCTTATTTTTGTTCTTCTGTACATACTTGTTTTTCCTTAATAAACTTTTTAGTTTTAGATTTACAAAAAAAAATTGTTAAGATTGTACACAGAGTTTCTATATACTATTCACTCAGTTCCTTTGTTAACATCTTACATTAGTATGATACATTTATTATAACTATTGAAAAATCATTGATACATTATTATTAACTAAAGTTAATATTTTATTCAGATCTCCTTAGTTTTTACCTAAATATCCTTTTTCTGTTTAGGGATCTCATCCTGGATATCACATTATATTTAGTAATCACTTCTCTATAGGCTTCTGTTAGTTATGATAGTTCATATGTGTCTTTTTCTCCCCTCTGACTGATTTTAAGACTTTCCCTTTGCCTGGTTTTGAGCAATTTGATTATGATACATTTTGGTGTAGTTTTCTTCAAGCTTTCATTTTAATTTTATTTTTAATTTTATTTTAATACTTGGGGTTTGTTGAGCTTCATGAATCTGTTGGTTTATAATTACCTTCAAATTTAGAAAATATTCAGTCATTAATGCTAAAAATTATTTTATGTGCTCCTCTTTTTCAGGGACTCAAATGAAATGTACACTAGACTACTTTATGTTCTTTTTTTTCCATTCTTTTTTATTTATCTCTGGGTTCCTTTCAAATAGTTTTTATTGCAGTATTTTTTAAGTTCACCGTTTCTTTTTTTCCCTGTGGGATCTAATTTTCCATTAATTCCATCAAGTATATTTTTATCTCACACACTGTCGTTTTCATCTTTAGAGTTCCATGGGAGTCTTTCTTACATATTCTACATCTCGATGTAACACTTTTAATCCTCCTTTAGTTTTGTGAACATATGGAGTACAGTTATAATAATTGTTTTATTATCCTTGTCTGCTAATGCTAACATCTGTGTCACATCTGTGTCAGTTTTAAGTGATTGATTTATCTCTTTATTACAGGTCATGTTTTTCTGCTTCTTTGCATGCCTCTTAATTTTGATTGAATATCAAGAATTATGAATTTTATCTTGATGGGTGCCATGCATTTTGTATATTTAAAAAATATATATATTTTTTTGAGCTCTGTTTTAGGACACAATTTGTTTACTTTGAAACAGTTTAATCCTTCCAAGTCTTTCCTTTAAGTTTTTTTTAGGCAAAACCAGAGCATCGTTTGATTTAGGAATATTCTTCACTTCTGGGAAAAACTCTTCTGAGTATTCCGCCCAAGCCCAGTGTATGATGTTTTTTATTTTTATTTTTATTTTTTTTATAATTTGTCTGTTAGAAATAGGCACTATTCCCAGCCCTGTGCGAGTACCAGGCACTCTGCCCTCTATTGCCTCAGGTGAGTTCTTTCTCCAGTCTTTATTAGTTCCCTTACATGCATGTCTTGAGTTTTACTTTGCCGAATCCCTGAGAGTGGAACCTCTGCACATATTTAGAGTCTTTTCTCCTTGAAACTCTCTCCTCTTTGGTACTGTACTTTGTGGATTCTTGCCACCTGAGTCTCCCTCAACTCTCAACTAACTCTGGCTCTTTAACTTCGATTGTCCAACAAGGCTGCCTGGGTTCCCATCTCTGTGCCACGGTCTATAAACTCTCACCTTGATTGGTTTCTGCCTCGTTGATCACTGCTGGATCTCCCTGATCTACTGTCTCTCTTTCTATTGAGGGACCTGGGAGAGGCTCTTCTCTCTTCTTTCCATATTCACTTCCTGACTGTTACCATTCAGTCTCATTTATATGCTAATGACTCACAAATTTATATCTCTAGCTTGGATATCTTGTCTACAATAGATATTTTAATGGTTTAATATATTGCTTAAATGTTTATCATAAACCTAATATATTAAGTTAATATATCCATAGTGGAGTCTTTATCCCATCTTAGTTAATGGTAACACCAGCCTCAAAAACATGGAGAAATCCTTGAATCAGCAGTTTCTCTCATACCCTCTTTGTAATACTTCAGCAAATCTGCTGATTTGATATTCAAAATATATTCAGAAACTAACAATTTTTCATCACTTCCTTTGCAAACAACATCATCTCTTACTCAGTTATTATCTATTTAGAACCTCAATGTTATCTACTTACAATGTAAGGCTGCTATTTTTACCTTCTCTAAACATAAATGTAAGTAAATTAACTTTGATAGGGAGCATATACAATAATAAAATAAAAACAAATACATTTTGTTAAGTAGATAGCAGCCAAAAGACTAATATTACTTAAGATCCAGAGACTTGACAAACTTTGTTTCCACAAGAATATGTTTGCTTCAAATATTTTGAATAAACTTTTTACATGAGGATAATATTATATTTATAGAAAAGTTGCAAAAACAGTTAAGAATTAAATCTTTATACTACTTGCTCAGTTTGAGTTTCTCTTAAAATTACCATTTTACATTATCATTTTACATTTGTCAAAACTAGGAAACCAACATTAGTATTTAACTAAACTCCAAACTGTATCTGGATTTTACCAGTTTTTACACTACTCTTTTGTTTCTGGTCTAGGACCCAATTCAGAATACCACATTGTATTTAGTTGTTATGTTTCCTGGTCTCCTCTGGTCTGTGATATTTTCTCAGTCTTTTCTTGTTTCTCACAATGTTAACAATTTTGAAAAGTACTGGTCATGTATTTTGTAGAATGTCCCTGAAATCCAGTTTGTCTGATGTATTTCTCATGATTTGAATGGGCTTATGGGTTTTTGGAAGAGATACCACAGAGGTGAAGTACCCTCCTCATCACATTATTTCAGAAAATACATGATACCCACATGACATCATTGATAATATTAATCTTAATCACAGGTAGTGCTTGCCAGTCATAAAGCTCCTATTTTCCGCTTCCATACTCTAGTAATTGGAAATGAGTCAGTAGGTCCAATTCACATTCACCAGTGAGAGAGTATCTATATTCTCCTATAAAAATGATTTTGTCTATTCTCCTACATTTTTATATTTATTCAATATTTGTTTATATTAGTATGTATATATGTATCCATGTATATTGTCTTTATACTTTGGGTTATAATCAATATTACATTATTTATTTTCTTGTCCAACCTTTTCTAGCTTTGGCTGTTGGAAGCTCTTTCATATTACTTCCTATATCCTTTGACATAATCCCACACTTTTTTTTTTGACCAGTTTCTTTCTAGTGTTTTCTAACATTTTACTTTCAAATGAAAGAGAAAGTAATAAAAACTGAAAAATGGTTGGGTTTTTCTAACACTATGCCCTTTATGAAAGCAAAACATTTGTCATTGGTTTCAATTACTTGCTACAGCAAGATGCCTGAGGATAGCTATTTAATTGGGTTAAGATGCTCTATTAAAGTGTTTCTCTTCAGTCTAGCTCAAGGCTGGTTGGTGCTTCTGAATTTCCCAAGGCCAATATACATAATTTCTTTGAATTTGTTATTCTATCATGGACACCAATGATATCTGCCACAAAATAAGCAAATGTATCTAAACATGGCTTCTCTTACTTTAATGTACATGTCTCTCTTTATACCTAAAATTTTTATATTCAGTTGTACTATTCTTTAGGGAAAATATGGTCCCCAAAATATTTCCATTTAGCCAATCAGAGGTGGATGGCATATGAGGCACATATAATAGATACATTACAATAGATGATGGAAAACTGATATGTATATTTTAATATTTGTAATATAAATATTTATATGGATAGGACCACCTGAAGGTATTATGTAAAAACTACAATATAATATTTAAGATTAAATTAAGTTAAAAATTAGACTTTGTCACAGTTATTAAATTTTTTTTAAATTTAGCAGATTTTCCTTTTAATTGTTTACCTATGTTAACATCACACAATAGGTTCAGAATAGAGCTTTCTCCCACATCATTTTATTTAGTTAAATGCTTTGGTTAATATTAACAGTAACCAATTCCAGATGTCAACAATTAAGTTCAATCCAACAAAACATTTAGTCAGGCACTTTCCTCTGACTGAGAATAAGAAGACTTTACATAAACATGTGTACTGGATTTTTAGTCTATCTTAAGATAAAATAGTCGTGTTTAGTGACTAAACATATCATTACACAGATGCCTGATCTCCTTTTGCAGCTGTTCTTGCTGTTTTGGTTCTACATAGCCCCTATGCTTGTCTTCCTTTCGTGTGGCATTCTGGGGGAAAATCTGCAGATGAGGGGTTCTGGCTGATTTTGTAATGTTCCTGCAAAAAGCTAAGCTTGCATTGTAATGAGGTCAGATTTCATTTCTAAGCAAGGTCACGCTCCAGGGTTGGTAGAACTCCAAGGAAAATCAAAGTGCTGACAGAAACATCTAAAAGGTGGTGATTCAGTAGGTGGCAGCCTTTCCTCCCCAGAAATCCTGATGTGAGTGGCCAGGTTTAGGCTGTCTCTCAAAGTAGATTTACAGCATGTCCTCTCTTGACCATTAGGGGTTCTATTGTAGAGGGTGTTTTTTGGGGGGCGGGGATTGTTTGCAGTTTCCCTCAGAAAACAAGGATGTTTCCTTTAATCTCTGTGTCCCAGGCAAACAAGAGCTCTGTATTTTTGTTTTGCTTTACCTATAATTTCAACTTGATAAACTGAGCTAACGCTACAGTTACATATGCTGCTAAAAACCTTTATTCTGCTTGGGAAACATTTTCTTATCTACATATGAGTTTTCTTTTTTCTGATTATTTATGAAATTCTCAATTAGTCCCCAGAGTTGCACAGACCTCAAAATTAGCCTGCCCTGGAAAAGCTTCAAATTTTAATAACTACCAAAAATATAAATACTGATTTCTCTGCTCTTTCTTCATGAGCTTGAGAAACAGCACTCTTAGAACTCGTTATTAAAGTGGATGTCAACCAGGGTCCAGGGGATAGTTTTATTAATGAATTAGTCTTCCTTCCAAAACTCTTTTTCCCCCCTCAAGTGTAAAATTAAAATAAAAAATAGAGCTTATACTTTTCCACAACAAAAACCAGCACGAAGACAATATAAATGAAGAGTCAGGATAAATGTTAAGCATGCATACCCCCATTTTATAAAGAACACAATGAAACTACCTCCAAAAACTATTTATGATACTTCATTGAAATGGAATATCAGTGATGGAAAAATTGGAACTCCCTCCCTTTCCCTCTGCACTAAAGAATGTGCTAGACAATGACTAATGATCTAATATTAATTGAAAAAAATATAGTTTACCATATAACATCATTATCACATGTTATTTTTTTTCCTTTTAAAAATATCCTCTTTTTTCCTGCTTACATTAGCCTTTTGCTGGCAATGTGACTTTGCTTTTGTTAAAATGTATAAAGAATGTCAGGTGTGACTGAACTCAGGATTTACCAAAGCAAAAGAGTGTAAGTAAATTCATTTGAAGTTCCATTAGTTCAACCTGAAAAGTTTTCCTAGTTATGATGGCTTGACATTTACTCAGTACCCACAGAATGTTGTGCAGAAAGGAAAAGAAAATCACACACACTGGGAAGCCACACAGGCACGCATATGCATACGCAGACACATGCACACTCTAAGGCTCCATTGAGTAGAATCAATTTGATTAGCTCCAAATAGAAATGAAAGATAAAAATTCCCCAAGAATGTGATAATGATATAAACCATCTCCTTCCTCTAGTAATGTTGTTTAAACCCCTTCAATAGCTTCATTTAGACCCCCACGAATCCTCCCACCGATTAAGCTTTGACACACCAACCTGTGCCAACTATAAACTCTAGATATAAAATTATACGATCTGCAAATCTCTCTAAACTCCTTTGGCTCCTATTCCTAGAACAATACTGTGCTGTACATAGTATTAATTGTTTCTGATGACAGGGATAATTTTAGAGAGGACTTGGCTGCCTTCTCTGGTCTCCTTATTTGCACTTCTTTGTGACAAGTTCTGGAAGAAGCTAGGCATAGACACTCTGAATGCTCCTGCAAAGCTAACTTACCATCCTGAGGTTATTTCCCTCGATGGGAATCCTACATTCTTTTTCTTAAATAGGTCAGAAAATGCAAAGCAAGATTTAGCCTACATTGTTTGTGCTTTATTCTATATGGTTTCAATCATCTTCTTTGGATCTTGTGATTTAAAGATTTCAAACAAATCTTGACTGCAAATAAGAAATAACCACAGCTGTCTGAAGCTGGAGTGGATAAAAACAAAACAAAACTGTATCTACGATCATATAAAAGTGTATTGGATTGTCACCTTCATACCCCCTGGAATTTTATATTCCAGCAGATTTTTCACCTACGTTTCACATTTTTGTATTAATATGTACTCTTCTTTCTCACCAGTGTGCCATTCCTAAACAAACCCCTCCCCAATCTGCTTTGTCTACCAGCGAATTTTTATTCATTTTTCAAAATCCAGTGCAGACAACAACTCATTGGACTAGCTTAGTTTACTTCCCCAAAACGTAAACTGAGTTCATATCTCCTTTCCCTGTCCAGTGACCAGGCTTCATTAATTGAGTCTCCAGGGCCATACATTGCTTACTTCTGGGGGGGGGGGGTGTGTGTGTGATAGTTTTATATGTATGGTATGTTTGAAGGTATATAAAGAGCTAGAACTTGCACAAGCTACCACAATGCCTACTACATAGAACCTACTCAGTAAACATTGTTTGAACTGAACTTGTCTAATGAAAACCCAGGAATTTCAACCATGAACATGCTGGAGTTTAAAAGAACTTTAAGTGACATTTAGTTCAATCTACCTAATTAAAGATGAGTAAACTATACCCAAAGCTGTGACTCAACCAATTTATTTTGCATTGCTAGGTAGTAGCAGATTGACTTGGATTGGGACTCAGTTCTTATGTATCCTTCTTGTCCACACCAGCAGGCTGCTTCCCAAATCACTGAAATGAAAAGCTCTTCTTCCAATGGGAAAATATTGACTTTATAAAATCCTGACCTTGGAAAGCATCCCTATGGAGAGACTCACATTTTCTTCCAGTGTGTTAGATGACTGTGACTCTAACTAAATTGAGCAATTTTTTCATCCATTTTTGGTTCTCAGGTTAAATAGAGCTTTGCACTCCTTTCCTGGTAAGATCACAGAGTTCTCTACAGGTACTAATTAGGCCTTATGACACTCCCCTGTGGAAATGATCTTATTATTATGACTAAAATGGTACTAAAGATATTTAAGGTGTTTAACCTAAAGTGAAGAAAAGGCATTAAGTAGTCCAACCCCAAGCCTCAGGTATTGAAAGCACTCCAATGCCAAGAACCTTGACAGCATGGCCTGAGGCCAACTAAGGAAGAGGAAAAAGACTGCCTACGGGGTGCATTTTCAGGGAGACCACCCTACTCACCTGGCTACACCTTCCTTTCCACCCCACTGTAGCCCGACCTTTGGACTTTTTTTTCCCCAGCTTCCCTTTTACCCTTTCAATCTCCAATGTTGGAAATCCTTTCAGCAAACTGATGCCTAACCCTCATAATTGGCTGCTTAAGACACAGACTACAATGCCTGATGCAGGTGTTCTTTTGATCACTATTTTGCTCTGCCTTTAATTCTACAGAGTAGGGTGAAAATATATATCCTAAATCTTTTATTTATCCAAACCAATTCTGACTTACTCTAAGCACCTAGGCAGGTTTGCTGCCTAGAAATTTATTCTGAATGATTTAGGACTTTATCTTAGCCACTCAGTGCGTGGCATAGTGCAAAGGTTCTTTTGTAGGGAGGGAGTTGTCTCATTCAATTAAGAATACTTATAGATAACCTTAACTTTGGACCACACTGGTCTTTAATGAAATAGTCATTGGTTAATTCCTCTGAGTCCTTTGAATATAGAGGACATGTTGGCTTCTGAGCCTCCTATGGGCATGGTAGTACTGGCTAAGGTAGGGAAACCAGGGTGTTGGTCCAGCCTCACCAAACAGCTTTTGGTCTCTGAGATCATTTAGTCTCCTTGTGATGTAAGAAGGTATTGGGGTTCCAGACACTACTGATATAACCAGGTCCTCATGCAGTGTGTGTTGCAAGAGATGGGAGAGACAAAGATAAAGACACAAAAAGTAGGGTGAAAGGTTGCGGGGAGGTCAGGGGACCACCAGCATTGACCCAGGTGGTACTGACTGAAGTCTAGCACCCGTTTTTATTCTCTTTTTCATGTTATGGATTACAATGATTTCAGGTGAAAAGCTTGTGGGTTAGCAGTAGGGCGCATAATCTAAATGGGAACAAAAGACCAAGTACTTCTTTTTACTTTATCTAGTTCCTCATTTACTGAGACTGGAACTCAGGAGAGAGATAGGAACATTGCCTCAGGCTTAGAATAGCAAACTGCTCTTATCTGCTGGGCTGACATCCTTTCATCATTCTCTCTGCCTCAGATTACAAACCTAGGTCCTTTTGCAGACATCCAGGCTGTGGCCCTCAGGCTTCAAGGCGGGTCCTATCCCTTTGCAGACATCCCTGATGGGTGGAATGTCCCCCTGAAAGACGAGCAGCTTTTGTTCAGTGAACTGATATGTCCACAGGTTGCTCTTTGGCAAAGTCCTGTCCCACTCCTGGGGTTCTCATGTCTTGACCCTAACCTTCAACAAGAAGGGACTTTGGGAAGATCACCAAAACTCATAAAACCTGTGCTTTTTACAGCTCTCTTTATCTCCTACTAGAGTTCAGTTGCTTCTGCCTTTGAATCCCAAGTCCTCCGTATTCTTTCCCCAGGAACACTCTGAATAACCTCTTCTGAATGGACTATGGAAGCTGATTTTGTCCACTCTTTGGAAAGGATAGAAAATGATATCATAGGTACAGTTGTTTTCACTTATTCGCTCTTTTCCTTTTTTCCTTCCTTCCTTCCTTTCTTCCTGCCTTCTTGCCTTTCTGCCATTCTTCTTCCCTTCCTCGTAATATCTACTCTTTAACTCCTTCGTATACCTTAATATGCATTATCAAACCTAGCTTCCAAACTGCCCTTATGCAATGCTGTTTCCTACTTCTTTAAGTGTTCCCTTTGCTCCAACAAAAAACAGCATAAATATCACCTGATTCAATCATTTAGTAACTATTTAATAATTGAGTGATTTTAAGCCCTATGGATATTTTAGCCAAAAAAAAGATGGTTTAGAAAAATTTTAATTGACTAATATTGTATATATTTATGGGATGCATTGTGATGTTTTGATATATATATATATACACACACACATTGTAGAAAAATTAAATCAAGCTAATTAACATACTCATTACCTCATCTACTTATCTTTTGTAAGAAACCTACTCTTTTAGCAATTTTGAAATATGTGATACATTACTATTAGCTACAGTCATAATGTTGTGCAAAATATCATTAAAAGTTATTACTCCTATCTTACTGAAACTTTGTACCTGTGGTCCATCTCCCCTTTTCCATCCTATACCTATCCCTTTCCCCCACCCCCAGACTGTAATAATCACCCTTCTACTCTCTGCCTCTATGAGTTCAACAATTTTAGATTACACGTAAAAGTGAGATCATACAGTATTCTTCTTTCTGTGCTTGGCTTATTTCACTTATCATTGTTCATCAACAGATGAATGGATAAAGAAAATATGGTACTTATATATAGAATAGAATACTATATAGCCTTATAAAAGAAGATAAAAGATTTTTTTTAATGCTTATCTTCCTTGTAAAGCATACTCTGCCATTTTCCATTATTAATATCTACCTTCTTATTGTATCGATGATTCTCAATCAAGGTGTATTATTGCTGCTATTGTGTTATATTTTAGTTATTGGTTTGCATATCTTTATTTTCTATAACTGAAAATTTTTGAGGGCACTACTGGTATCATTGTGTTTTTACCCCCTTAGCATAGATCCTGGTGTACTTTATGTGATTATGAAATGCTTATTACATTTTGACTATCTTGAATCTCTTGAGCATCCACTATACTAACATCACCATATATATAATAATTTGTTTAGCAATTATAAAGACAGATAAGACATAATTTGATACTCTCAAAAAAACACTAACAGGGGAAGCGGGGAGTTGATATTTAATGGGTTTCAGATCTCCAAGAAGAAAAAGTTCTGGATATTGGCTGTATATCAGTAAGAATGTTTTTAACACTACTGAACTGTACACTTAAAATGGTTAGAATGGTAAATTTTGTGTTATATGTATTTAATCACAATTTTTTAAAATAACTAACAGTACAGTAGAGATCATTTTTACTTAGATTTGATAGTGATATCAAATAAAAAACAATGGTCCTCCTAGGAGATGTACCAATCTGACTGGAATCCAAGAGGGTGAAGTAAACAAGAAAATCCATCTCCTCTTCTCAGAGATCTTGCCAACCCTACTCCTGGAAGTCTTGTATGGAACATCATAAGATATAAGAAGACTTTTTGTATTTTTTAATTTTCTCAAAGAAGTAATAGAATTTGTAGGGAAAGAAACATAAGTTAATATTAGTTGAATTTGAGTTAACTCAAAGCTGGAAGGATTTTTTTAGGTGAATTTGTCTGACAGACAGTGAAACATGGAGAATATAAGGTTAGGAAAGAGGTCTCCATGGAAGATAGTGACTGAAAATTCACTCCCAACAAGGCTCTGAACCTGATGACAGTTGTATCAAGCCTAAAAAGGAAAGAGGGCAGGAGTAAGAAATTAGAGAAACCTGAGAACTAACCTGGTGGCATAACTAAGGACATGAGAGAAAGCGAAATGTATTAAGGAGATGGAGAGGAATGGTAAGAAGAAATATAAACACACTAATATGTTATGGAATATTCTAATAATTAACGCTAGCTTTTGCTGATGTTTTATAGTTTTAAAGGTAAAGATATAATACGTAGTCTTTAATTACCAAATAGCAAGCACTAACATTTGCATGGTGCTTTACAATTTACAAAGTTGTTCCTGAGAACATTCCTTTGGGGAAAAAATCCATTCTATTCATTTTACAAAAAATAAACTATGACACACGGAACTTAATTCAGCTACCAAATAAGTAAATAGCAGAGACCATGTTTTCAAACACTAACTTTCCTTCTCTCTTCCTTTTTTTTTTTTTTGGTAAATTCAGGTACCTTAGAGACACTGAAGGCTGCTCTTGGTAGTTATGTGGATAAAGTAGCCTGAATAATCAGGAAATAGGGTGTAAAAAGACCTTTCGTATTTTTTTAATTGACAAATGCAAATTGTATATATTTATGGTGTACATAATTTTTTACATGCATACATTGTGAAATAGCTGAATAAAGCTAAGTGATATAACCAACACCTCAAATATTTATCATTTTTGTGGTAAAAATAATTGAAAATCTCCTCTCATTAATTTTCAAGTATACAACACATTTCTCATAGTTTCTTTAAACGTGTTCCTCCTATCTAACTAGGAGTTTGAATCCTTTGAACATCTTCCCAAGTCCCACCCCCTAACCCCTGGTAACAACCATTCTACTCTCAGCCTCTATGCGTTTGACTTTTTTGGATTCCACATATGAGATCATTCAATGTTTGTCTTTCTGTGCCTGGCTTATTTCCTTTAGCACAATATCCTACACCTTCTTCCATGTTGTTGTAAATAACAAGATTTCCTTCTTGGTTAAGACTGAATAGTATCTTGTTGTATATATACATCATATTTTCTTTATCCATTTATCCAATAGCGAATAATGGTGCAATGAACATGGGAGTGAAGTTACCTCTTCCACATTTATCTCAGATATACACTCAGAAGTGGAGTTGCTGGATCATATGTAGTTCTAGTTTTAATTTTTTGAGGAAACTCTATAGTGTTTTTCACAAAGGCTATCCTAATTTACATTCCTATCAACAGTGTACATAGGTTCCCATCCTCCCCAACATTTATTATCTCTTATCTTGATAACAGCTATATTAACAGGTGTGAGGTAATAGCTCATTGTGGTTTTAATTTCTTTTTTTAATTTGTATAAAACTTTATTATTAAACTATTAAACTTTTTATTATTTTTAAAGAAACAAAATGATTTTTAAATTGGATTAACTCAGTTTTTAGGGTAAATAATTAAGACATCCTAATAAGTGATAATGTTACATTTTTGTTTTTTCATAAGAGTTAAATATAATAAACATTTAAAAATATTACAGTGCTAATAATTTACAGAATCATATGAATGAATAATTGGTTTTTTTGGAGGTATTAAACTTTTATATTTCAAAATATTATTGGGATACAAGTTTTTGTTACAAGTTTTTTGCTATGCTGAAGTCAGGGATATAAGTGTGCCTATCACTCAGATAGTGTTCATTGGACCAGTTAGGAAGGTTTTCACCCATCTCTTCCTCCCCTTCCTCCCCAACTTAATTCCCACTGAGCTTTACCTCCCTCTGTGCATGTGTGTCAACCAATTAATTCCAATTTCATAGCAAGTACATGTGGTGTTTGTTTCTCCATTCTTTAGATACTTCACTTAGGATAATGGTCTCCACTTCCATCCAAACTGTTGCAAAAGACATTAATTCATCCTTTTTATGGCTGCATAATATCCCATGGTATACATATACATGAGTAGGTAGATAATCCATATGGAGCAAAATAGAAAGTTCAGAAGTACACCCATTTATCATGGTAAATGATAAAGATGGAACCTCAAATCAATGGGTGTATTAGCTTCCTAGAGTTGCTGTATTTAATGAAAAAATGTATCCAAAACTGTGTGGCTTATTGTTTCCTGGTTCTAGAATACAAAAGTTAGATAACAAGGTGTTGGCAGGGCCATGGTCCCTCCGAAGACTCTAGGGAAAGATTTGTTCTAGTCTTCTCTCCGAGCTTCTAGTGGCCTCGGGCAGTCCTTGGCTTGGAGATAGTCACCTTTTCCTTGTGCCTCTTTTACATAGGCTTTTCCCCTCAATTTGTATCTATCTCTGTGTCTAAATATCCCCCTCCCCTTTTTTTAGGACATTAGTCATATTGAATTAAGGCTCACTTAAATGACCTCATTTTATCCTAATTCCCTCTATAAAAAGACTCTACTTCCAAAAAAAGTCATGTCATGAGGTACTGAGGTTGATGACTTTAACATTTGTTTTTAGGGGAACATAATTTAACCCATAATAATGAGGGAGAGGGAAGGTGTTGGGAAAAATAATCATGAAGAAAAAAATCAAATCACTTCCATACTTCATATTGTATACCAGGATAAAATATAAATGAATCAGAGGTTTAAAAGTAAAAACTGAAATGATAAATGTCTAGTAAAACACACAAGTAAATACATTTAACAACTGAGATTGAGGAACATTTGTAACTTTAACACAAAATATAAAATAACAAAAGATAATATTGATTTGTTCAATGATAAAAAATGTTTTTTGCTATTATTTCAAAATATCGTGGGGGTACAAATGTACCAATTTTGTTATTCTGCATATGAGTATTTATTTTCCCAGCACTATTTATTGAAAAACCTGCCCTTTTTCTTTTGTGTGTATTTGGCATCAAAGATCCGTTGACTATATATGTGTGCACTTATTTGATGTCTCTCTATTCTGTTCCATTGCTCTATATGTCTGTTTTTGTGCCAGTACCATGCTGTTTTGATTACTAGAATGTGCAGTATATTTTGACATCAGAATGATGCCTCCAGCTTTGCTCTTTTTCCTCAGGATTGCTTTATCTATTCAGAGTCTTCATGGTTCCATAAGAATTTTAGGATTTTTGTTTTTTATTTGTGTGGAAAATGTCATTGAAATGTTGATAGGGATTACATTGAATTTGTAGATTGGTTTGGGCAGTATGGATGGTATAATAAGTTTAATTCTTCCAATCCAAGAACACTGTATACCTTTCCATTTATTTGTGTGTTCTTCAATTTCTTTCATCAATGTTATATTGTTTTCATCTCACAGATGTTTCATTTCTTAGATCTATTCCTAAATATGTTATTTTTCTTGATGCTATTTTAAATAGGAGGTTTTTTTTCTTTATTTCTCTTTTGGATGGTTTGTTATTGGTGTATATTATGCTACAGATTTTGTTATATTGATTTTATCTCCTGCATTTTTTTTTTTTTTGGTGACCTCTTGAGCGTTTCTATATATAAAATCATGTCATCTGCAAACAATGACAATTTGACTTCTTTCTTTCCAATTTGTGGTGCATTTTATTTCTTTTTCTTGTCTAATTGCTCTGACTAGTACTTCTGGTACTATGTCAAATAGAAGTGGCAAGAGTGACATCCTTGCCTGTTCCTGATCTTAGGAAAAAAGCTTTCAACTTTTCACTGTAGAGTATGATGCTTGCTATGGCTTGTTATTTATGGCCTTATTGTGTTGAGGTAAATTCTTTCTATGCATAATTTGTTGAGAATTTTTAAAACTTTTATTCTAATTTTAAAAACTATTTGATAACATCTCATTTTTAATATCAATTCCAAATTCTTTCCTACATATCTTTTTCTTAAAAGGTATTACATCCTGGAGAAGGATAGAATAGCTGACTTTACGATTACTGATGACTTTGAAGAGAGAGTTGAAGAGCAGAGATCTCTGCCAACTCCCAA
The DNA here is from genome assembly GCA_008086735.1 of Cheirogaleus medius. NCBI lineage: Eukaryota > Metazoa > Chordata > Mammalia > Primates > Cheirogaleidae > Cheirogaleus > Cheirogaleus medius. Next base: position 80,990,041 of record VBSM01002608.1, on the reverse strand, counting down.
GGAGTATGTGTATGCTATGAAAATGGAGACAGAAAATGTGCACTATTTGTTTAAGCATTGCGACAGTGAAACAAAGCAGAGTTAGGCCATTTTCTCCAAAGCTATAGAATTGGATAAGACTTTTTTTTAACATATAAAAGACTTGAGAACCTACAGGCAGAGAAGTACAACATATAAGAAGAGAAGGAAAATGCAAAAAGCAATAGAAATAGTAGATGCAGGAGGTTCTTGAGGAGACAGGAGGAAATGGAACCAGGAAGTGGTAGGATTAGCCTGAAAAATGAGGAAGGACACTCTTCTCCCAAACATAGAAGGGAAGGTCAAATTCTCCTAAACATAAAGAAACATGTAGAGTGGGCATGGATAGCAGGGTTGTTGACAAAAGAGAAAGAAGGAAAGAAAGAAAGAAAGGAAGGAAGGAAGGAAGGAAAGAAAGAAAGAAAGAAAGAAAGAAAGAAAGAAAGAAAGAAAGAAAGAAAGAACAATTGAAGTGGAGAGGAGAAAAGATATCAATTGTCCCAGAAAATCTTACTCTTTTCAGAAAATAAAAAAAAATGATATGAGAGTGAGGAAGAAAACAAATTTACACTGGGTTATAGGAGAGTTTTAAAAAGACTCTATTACAGACATTACATGGCACCAGCAGCAAGTGATGAATAAAATAAACTTGAAAAGTAGAATGTTGAAATAGTTAAAAATTAGTTCTTAATGGGTTCATTATTCCCAGATCTTGGTTTCTAAGTCTCATTTCCTTCTAAAAGGGAATAGGATTTCTTAGAAAAATGGCTAATTCCATGGATGGACAAAAATAATACAATGTAAACTAGAATATCTTGTTGAGCCTGAAAATAAAAAGTGCTCAAAAAATAATGAGGACATATAAAAAGTACAAAGGGACCAGATTGACATGGTTTCAAGAAGGCAAATCTGAGACAACTTGAGCATCAAAATAAATAATGATGCTAATGAGTTATAATCTATTGAATAAAATAATAATACATGAAACCGTACTGGTAATAAGTGAATAAATAAGCATTTGAGGAGAAAGCACAGTAGAATGTCAGCTAATAAAAGTAGAGGAAATGAAGCAGTTAGCAAAATAACCATCGTGCAATCATATAATAATAATTAAATCAGGCAGGAATCAACAATGAACACTAAAACCAGTCTGTGAAAATTTCATGAGGAAAATAATATCTTAAAATATTTCCCCAAAAATTATTTGTCAATTACAAAAAGAAAATAGTAACTAAGTGGGAAAATGTGACAGTCATCACTATAATCAAGAAATCAAAGTCAAAATTACCAAAAATGGGACAAATCAACTAACATTATATGCCCCTTGATATGATGAACTGAGGACACAAAATTATGTTTATGACATCCCTGCCTAGAAATGCATACTTTTGATCTAGTCATTAGAATATTTCAGAGACACCAAATTGAGGAATATTCTACAGCATATCTGGTCTGTACTCTATAAAAATGTTAATATCATAAAAGGGAAAGAGAGGATAAGAAAGAGTTTCAGGTTAAACGAAACTAAAGCAAGGTAACAAGCAAATTAAGTGAATGATCTTATCTTGAATTCTCAATCAGAAGAAAACAATCTATAAAGAATTAATTTTTAAAAATTTGAATATTGACTGTAAATAAGAGTATTAATGTTAAATTTCCTGATTCTTATAATTTTACTATGATTACCTACAATAATGTCTTTGTTAGGAAATATATACTAAAGCTTTTAGGTGTAGGCGCTTGATGTCTGCAATTTGCTCTCAAGTGGTTCAGAAAAAAAGTATGCTTATACAGAGACAGGAAAAAAATTATAAGGCAAACGTGGCAAAATGCTAACAATTGATGAATCAAGGTAAAGGGAATATGAGAGTTCTTAATACTATTTTTGAAACTTTCCTAAAAGTGTAAAATTATGTCAAATATAAAAAGTGAAAAACAATAAAATTTATAACCAAACAAGTAATAAATTAGCACCAGCTAGATACCAGGCCTGGACCAAATGCTGGACACACAGAACAATGAGATACAGTCCCTGGTCTGCAGCGGTTCCCAACTGCCAGGAGGAAACAGAGAGCAAACCCAGTTACACCGCGAAATCAGCGCTATGGTAAGAAAAGGAATGGATCGTTTTATAAACAACCTTCTAGCCGCAAGGTAAGATCAAAAGGTAAGATGGTTCATTTAATTTTCCTCCTCAAAACTTTCAGAGGGCTCTCTTTTGCCTACCAAAACAACAACAACAACAAAAACAACTTTTAAATGTGTTATCCCAGTGGGTTCAATCTTCTTTACCCAGCCCAGTTGAATGTCACCAGTGCCTGTGGATTGTATTATGAAACGTTCTGAGGCCATGACCCACACTGAGGGGCAGGGGCAGCATTTCCCACAGCATCGTGGAGTTGGAATCATGGCCGGTATTAGTTTCCTAGGGCTGCTGTAACAAAGTACCAAACACTGTATGGCTTGAACAACAGGAAAGTATTGTCCCACAGCTCTAAAGGTCTAGGATAAAGGTGTTGGCAGGTTGGTTCCTTCTGAGGACTATAAGAAAGACGCTGCTTTATACCTCTTCCCTAGCTTCTGGTGGTTTGTTGGCAATCTTTGGTGTTCCTGGACTTACTGATGAATCACACTAATCTCTGCTTCATGTTCACATTGCATTCTTTCTCTGTGTGTGTATATCTCTCTGTCCAAATTTCCCTTCCTTGTAAAGTTATGGTCATATTGGGTTAGGGCCCACATTAAAGACCTCATGTCAGATCATCAGCAACGACCCTATTTCCAAATTGGGTCACATTCATAGGTACTTGGGCTAGGATTTTTTTAGATCTTGTTTGTTCAGTCATTACCTGGAAACCAAACTCATCGGGGACAGAGTGCCTAGGGTCCCGTTTCACCTGGGTTTCTCAGACTCACATTGCTAGGCTGTAAGGTTTTCCACTGTGACTCAGCTGCTTGCTGTGCTGCCAGTTGATAGAGTCACATGGTCAATCAATCCCTTACCGCAAGGAATGTCACCGTTCCTGGTTTAGTCACCTGTGTGCCGGTGAAGCAAGAGGGCCCCAAAGGTAAAATTGCAGTCACACTGATATAATTACTCAGCTGTTCTGTCCAGGTACTGGATAGCAAAAGACAGCATGACACCAAAAAACAGACCCAATGTGACACAGAAAAACAGGTATTGGTGGAAAATGTATCACAAGATGACAAGCAGTAAGACTATATGTCTTGAGTTTGATTTTTAAGCAGTGTTTGTCAAAAGCCCAGTGGCCATATGAGTAATTAGATATGGTCAAAATATATTTTAGTAATAGCATGTTTGTGTAAACAGCAGAAGGTAGACTTTCTCACTGTGTTCACAGATGATAACCTTGAGAACGGTAAGCCACCTTTTAGGGAAAAGAGGAAAATGCACCTCCCGTCAACAAAACAAGATATCCATAGTCTAATATAAGCTGGCCAGGCAATGACATATTTATCATCCCTTTCCTGCCATCCATTCATATCTCTCCCCTTGCCTTCTTGGTGGCCTTTTGCATAATGGTAAACGATGTATCACTTACACACTCGAAACAGAAATATATACTTTTTTAATATGCAAGTCTAATGGTTCCATTTGACAAAAGAAATCCCAGTGATCTATATCGTCTCTTAAATTGATCCAACATATTGTGGCGTTCAGGCCGAGTTACTTCCTGCTAATAATTTCTTAACAGAAAATGGAAAGACAATAGCATTAGTAAATCAAACCAAACGTGTGATTAAATGCTGCTTGAATACCAGGCATTCATTTCAGTTCCCCCAGCCCTGACTCTGTTGCAGCCCAGGCAGAGGAGGAGGTCGCATCATTTGCATGCTACAGCAAGGTGCATTATACAAATCACCCTAAATTATCGACTGCCGTGAGGGCACTGGTTGTGGGTACATAACATTCATATATCAAAGCAAACCTCCAGTGAAAATACACCTTGGTTTCTCATGTAAGAGAGTACACTTTGTTGCTGTAGCAATACTGGTCTTTTCCCAAATCCAATCATACTAATTTCCCTTCAGATTTTTTGAGACTTGACCATCATGGCAAACTGGCAGTGTTAACGTCTTACTTAAAAACTTACATTTTCTGCATTTGTCTCAACATTACAGGCAATTCTGTAGTGACCACCTCCATAGAATTCTTGGTTTCAAAGCTGGCTTTCATTCTAAACTACAGCTTTAAATCACACTAGATCTAGTTTTTTTCTTGCCTGTGCTTCCTGTCTCTGTTTGAATAATTATTCTAGCTCTTTTCAGTGTGCAGTTTGGACTACGTGGATCAGGGGTGCATCTGAATTCCACAGTGGTATCTAGGTGCTGCTGTGCTTATGGAGCATCTTCCTGTGAGTGACACATCCGTACACTAAGTGTCTGAACTGTCAGGAATGACAGGAGAAATGCAGGTGCTGGTGAAGTGTGAGAACTCACCGTTTCCTTCTGTGGCAGAGTGCCCTCCAATTCTTCATGTGGTCTCATGGAGAAGGTCTCAATTCAGGGAGAGAAAAGCCCCTTATGTGGGACCAAAAATGATCTATTTATTCAGCACAATAATTTGTGAGTATGATAAATGTACAGACATGTATCAATGGACATCAGTACAAATAATTAATTTAATTATAATCCTTGGTTTATGCTCCATTGTCATTTTTTTGTGCATGACCTTTTCATAATTTATTTTAGTTAGATATTAAGATAACAAGCAGTCGTGAAGTCATCACCTAATACCTTACATCTACCAATTTGCTTCTACCTAGTCCCATTCCCTCTACCCCCCACAAGATAATCACTACCCTAAATTTTGCATTCCTTTGCTTTAAGTACTTTTTTTAAACAATGTATTGTTTAGTTTTAGTTGTTTTTGAACTTTGTAAGAAGGGCATCATGAAATCTTCTTGGGATGTGCTTTTTTCACTTAGAATTATGTTACTAATTTATTTATCTAGTTGCTACACAATTAACACTCATTATTCTCAGTAGTGATGTTATATAAAGTCACTGTGAACACTGAATTAGCCAATACTAAACTATTGATTTTAGGAGAAACATAGGGTTAGGTTCCTATGAGCCTCTGGTTACAACATTTTCGTCAACCAATCAATGCATAACCTTGCTTTATGTGTGTTTCTATTTAAAGACACCTTATTTAATATGTATTGTTGACTCATTAGCGTTAAACCTATGGCCAACAGTACTATTACATCTGAACAAACCTCTTCTCACACACATATTTTCTCCCTATGTTACATCGCAGCTTTCTTGTACTTAAGAACACTAGACAGCACTTCAGCATTCATTTAGGTTCCACTTTAAATAATGAAAACACAAAACGAACAAAAGTGAGAAAAATAGTGCACTAAACAAACCATGAAAAGGTTGTTTACAGTGTGAGAGCTGAAATAAAAAGTCAGAGCATCTCCTTGTTCAAACTCAGCTGGGAATGTGCATGTCACAGCTCAAATTTTTCACCATTCTGTGCATGGCCACAAACCAACCCCAAAACACCAAAAGTATTGATTTTGAAGTTACAGATAAATTTTAGCAAGTAGGCAAATTTGCAATTACAGAATTCCTGAATAATGAGGATTGAGTATAGTTCTATTTCATTCATTTTCACTGCTGTATAGTCTTCCATTGTGTAAACATACCTTATTTATAAATCACTATTAATGAACATTTAAGATCTCTATTTGTGAATTTTAAAAAAATAAATTTTAATTTTTCATCAAACATTAATTGAACATGTTATTGAAATGATTGTGCAGGGGGGAAATACTATTTTCTTGTAAATATAATATCTATATTAACAATGACAGGATGCCAACCTCCTTCTTCTATCAATTATTACACGTATTTAACACATCACTCTATAATAGGAACAGAGGTGCATTGGAGTCAGATTCTGAAACCAGAGATAAAAGACATGTTCATTGTCCCCCATGAGTTTCAAGTGTAGAGACATGTAAATGGTAACATAAAATTATAAAGACTACTAATGTAGTACGGACACTACAAAACCCAGTAAAGGAAATGTTGATCTCTGCCTGAGGCTAATGAAAAAGATTTCAAGAAGAAGCGGACATGATTGATGTTGATGTTTGACATACAACTATATGCTAATTAGAATCCTTTTATGGTACTTTCCAATGAAAAATTAGTAAATTGCCTGGGCCTTGCTATTACTTGATTTTGAAATACAGAGAGACCTGGTTTGGCCTTTACACATGATCATTTTCCTCAATTTCATGCAGCCCTTTCTGTTGACAGTAAATAAGGGCTTTGGATGTGTGAGCTAGTTCAGCTGCTATGGGTTTTGATGAAATAGGATTTATCCTCCTCTATACTCCCTTAATCTGTTGGTTACATGGGTATTACATTTGTGCTATTTCTGAACCCAGTGGTATCAAATATGAGTGACCTCCCTTATCCAGTCAGTTCTTCACAGGCATGCAGACCCTGCTGCTGTAAGGCAATGGTTCTCAAAGTGCGGTTCTCAAACCAGCAGCAGCACCGGGGCCCTTGTTAGAAATGTAGTCTTGGCCCTCAACCCAGACCTACTGAATCAGCACCTCCTTGGACGGGATTCTGCAGACTGTGATTAAAAAATTCTTCTACCAATGCATGCTGAAGTTTGAGAACCAATGCTAGAAGAACATCTTTATTGATTTAACTTGTCCCCAAGCACGAGGTTTTGTCAGGACTGCAAACTGACCAAAGGGTGTATTTTGACTCTATTTTAATTAGGGAGTTAGGGTAAGAATGTAGGGAGTAACTGAGGAGAGGGCTACAAGTTATATGTCACAAGCGGTAGGGCACGAATACATTACACAGGTTGTAATCAAAAGAGCCCTTAGAGAGATGAAGAGATTCGCCATTGTAGCCAAATCCAGATGTCTATATCTGGAGGCAGCACTTAAGCCTGTTTCTTTTAGACTCACCCAAATGGATTTATAGATCTATGGTACAAGTATCTCTGCCCATTTTATACAAAATGTGGTCCACTGATCACTAGTATTGGCATCATCTGGAAATGTTAAGGACTAAAGACTCTTGTATCTCTTTCCCAGACTTATTGAATCAGGATCTGCTTTGAAAAGACCTCTAGCTGACCAATATGGACATGAAGTTTTGAGAAACGCTGGTCTAATCTCTTGCACATTTTATGTGGTATTCGATGCTATGTATGGTGCTTCTTACTTTTGAGTGGATCTGCTCTGGGTCATTCAGCCCTTAGGCATTAGGCTGAAACATTCCTTATAAGAGCAAGTACTTGTCTAGCATGTACTGTGTGCCAACCTGATTTAGTCACATAACTTAGGTTGATTCATTTAAACCTCACAATGACCCTACGAAGTAGGTAATATAACTATCCACGTTTTTCGCAGAGAGGTTATGTCCATGGCTCAAGATCATTCAGTTAATAAGGGACAGAATGAGAACCCAAATCTCACCATTTTGGCCCCTTGTCTTATAGTCCTGAGACTTTCTGAACTTTCTCCCTGATTCTTGAATGAGAAGAGAGTGACATTGTGGCTGATTAGATTTAGGACTTGCGTTGGTGTTATAAATCCTCATGCCAGAACTCATGGAAAATGAAGCTTATTCTGGACATGGGCAGGTTATACATCCAGTGGGAACCTTTATTCCATAGTCTTCGGGATTTCTTTTAAAGGGCTTTCACTAGAGAAACACTTCTGGCCTCTTGGGCTCCCTAAGCTGCCTGTGGGGTGAATCTGGGCTAAAGAGCTGGGCCCATATGAATTAGCTGCTTCTGCACTCTCTTGAGATCTCCCTATCAGTAGGAAAATCCAATCTCTCTCAAATATACCTAGAGAAAGGGACTACCTCCATTTTGTAAAGCCTGTGGTTTTCTAGCCCTACCTAGTACTGGGAGTTAAATCTTACGATCTTAAGAAATCTATTGTTCCTTTTCATCTGTGCTACATCCTGAAATCTGCCTATCATCACCAAGAACAAAGATATTTTGATCAATATCTCTTCACCGTATTCAATGGATATGGCTAAAGCAGGGAGGTAGGGGAGCCGTTACAGCCTCCTTATAGCCGTTAAAGTATATACCCAAAAGGGAGGAAGACAGCCTGTTCAGAATTTTCATAGCAAAAATGTTCAGTCATCATAACAGGTATATGTGAAATCTAATTAAATTGTTGCCATATAATGAAGTGCCTGGACTTCTGTGATAGTGTACATACTCTTTCTTTCGAGTCCCCCCTGTTAGGAAGCTTTCCTAGACCTCTCTGAAAAGCATTCTGTGCTCCTCCTCTGTGTTCTCAGGGGGACCTGTATTGTAATACTAACCCCCAGGCTGAAAGGCCTTAAGGATAGGGACACATCCTACTCTTTTTTGAAAATATAGTACTGGGCATGAAATGAACATGTATTAATTGTTTATTCAATGGGTAAATGGGTCAATAACTTGGATTTGGAAGGCAAACATATTTTGAAATTAAATATGTGTCAGTACAATCTTTGCACACAAAAATAAAAAAACTATCAGAGAAAGTCATGAAAGAATGTTGGTTCTGACCTGGTAAAAAGCCCAACAACCAAACTGATATATAATTGTGCAATTTTAGAATACGTACAGAAATCATGGTGCCTTACAGCCCGAATGTCTGAACAGTATCACGCTGACAAATCTAGGCCTTTGGCCCAATAAGCACACTCGCTGGGAGAGACCATAAGGTCATAGCAGCAACTCAAGGTAGTCTTGCACTGTGGCTTAGTGCAGGGATTTAGGGAGTTTGTTAAAAAGGCCCCGTGACAGTGCCTGCACTTGGCCCACAAGTGGCTCTGTGAGAAAGTGCACCTCTGATGTGGCCCAGAAAAGGTCAGCTCCCTCGAGCATTTTGAATTATTTTCTAAGCCCCTCCCTTCTCCTCCTCTTGATCTGATTTGTCTTAAACTTGCACAATCAATGAAGAAAGGGTTGGTTAAGCAAATCCCTGTCTGAATTATCACAAATTTCAAATTGGTTGCGTCTGAATTAATGAGACTTTTACCCTACTTCGTTCCCTTTCCGCTCTTACAGATAAAATGTACTATGGCAAATTTGGAGGCAGGCCAGCAGACAGCAACTAAAATGATTAAAGGTTTGACTAATATTCCCTCTGAGGAAAGGCTAAAGGAACAGAGTTTATTTAGCCTAGAGGAAAGAAAGCTGAATAAGGAATTAATAATAGTTCTCAAGTATATGAAGAAGTGTGTGAATGACAAGAAACAGATTCTCTTTCTTCTAATGAGTCCAGAACAAGATGAAAGAGACTGGTACAGAGGAGTGAACTATACTTTATCCTTAGAAGGCCTTCCTGGCTATGCAAGATTCACAACGCTGGGGACCTTTAGAGACTGCTCCATTGAGCAGAGGTTTTCTGAGAAGCCAAAATGCTTCTTACCTCCTCCATGAAGTCATATGACGTCTTACCTGGATGCAGGTGAGTTAGACTAAATGACCTCTTAGTGTCTGTCCCTTCTCACCTGGTGATGCCATCTGATAAAAGGTCATCTGGTTGAATTGATTAGAAAGTGAAATTGCACTCCTGGATCAGTGAATTTGTAAGGGAAGAGAGAACTTCCCATTCTGAGTGGTCAGTTTGAATTCCATCCCCCTGGCAGTGGCCCAAAGTTACACCACACTGCCAGTGCAGAATGGACAGACAGCACTATCTAAAGTAATAAGCCTTGTTGGCATTGCCCTGAGAGCGGTCTGTCTTGCCTTTGAAAAAAAATGGTTTGCGGCTGCACTAATGACCAAACTGCAGTATCTTTTAGATTAACCTCAGGCATTAAGGCAGTGAACCCTTTACAACAAAGCATTGTGGTGACAGAAGACAGGCGACTGCTTAGGCTTTAACCTCTAAACCCCAGAAGCTCCAAAACAAATGCGATAGGATCAGAGTAGGGATTCCTAAAACATCAGTGTCCAAAGATAAACCTGAGGGACTTGCAGTTTCCATATTGCCTTCTGAAAGATAGGATAATCACAAACTAGAGACCCCGAGGAGCTACTATAGTAAACATAACAGCGAGAAGACTTCCTAAGAAATTCGAGAACTACCTTAGAGCAGAAGTCAAGGTGAGATTCTTGACTCCTTTCCTCTCCAAAACTCTCTCAAATTCACATCCAATTACTCATCCAGCCCTGAGCTTCTTTATTCCATAATAGCATCCGTATGTACCCCTCTTTTGCATTCTTATGGCAACTCTCTGATTCATTTTCTTTTCAAGTTTTCACTGAATTCTTTACGTGACTTTCTTACCAGTCTGCCTCTCTTGTTCAGCCTCAAACCACTCTACACCATAGACAGACTTTCTAAATTGCAGACCTAGTCATATCACCTACTGCTTGAGGATCCTCAGTTGCTTCTCATGCATTACAAAAAAAAAAAAAAAAAATTAGACTTCATTACAGTGAGCCACGAAAGTTGTTTACAGGCTTTTTGGTGCCCACTTTTTAAAGCCATATTCAAGGAAATATTGCTTATCCAAAAGTCTCCCTTTGATTTGGTGTGACCAAATCATTTCCCATTCCTTTAATGAACTATGGTCTTTCAAGCCTCTCTGGCTTAACTCATGTTATGTGATCTGGCCAAATTCTTCTTGACTTCCCACCCCTTTTCCCTGCTCCCTACTTTATACAGATAATTTGTTTTCATATTTCCATTAAAGCATCTCTTCCAGTAGGAAGACTTCCTAAGCCCCCCAGGGTTATTCCAGTGCTAACACTATACACTTCTATGTTCTCCTGACATAGGCTCTTTTAGTGCTAATTTTCTGTTTCTTCTGCTCAGAATTCATGCCCTCTTCCTCTGATTTTCTTTCCGCATGATGTGTATCCTTGGGTGATTTGCCATACAGAGTGTTCTGCTTTTCCCTAGACAAGTGGTGAGTTGAGATAAAGCTAGGCCAATTGAGCTTACTCTCTTGGAAATTGAGATCTTGAGTGGAGAGGCACCAGGATGGAGAATGGTCAGTGATGATTAACACCAACACTGGCAGTCTGACAAAAACACTGATCGGTTCCTGCCTTTCATCACGGATCCCCTCTGGCTAATGTCCACTTAGCTACCTAAAGGCTTAGGTACTCCAATTTTCTTCAGTACTGTGAGCAACTCCATAGCCTTCAAGTATGTTTCTTTTTGAATTAAATTAGTTATAGTTGACCTCTATTGATTATAACCAAAAAATTCTAATAGATACAACTCTTCTAGGACTTATCTCTTTATTTGTCTGGCTTACATAATAGGCTGTCTTCTCTTTAAGGACAGAGAGTAGGCACTAAACATTCTTATAAGCTCATCATCCAGTAAAATGCCTGCCTTATAGTAGGTGTTCATAAATAAATGAACACATGATTCACCTAATGCAATGAACATGGACAAGGACTAATCATGAATACCAACCTATAGGAAGAATATTAGTGACAGATAAAATTATCTTTATCCTTAGCTCTATTTGGATTTAAAATATTTATCAATGATTAGGATGATGGTCCAATGACATACATATCACCTTTACAACTGGCATTTACTGAGAGGGATTGGAAATACTATATTAAATGACAAATCCAATCCCAAACAGATATAGCCAGGCTAAAATGATGAGTTACATTTTGAACAGCTTTATTGATATATAATTAATATATCATAAAATTCATTAAAATATACAATTTATAGGTTTTAGTATAATCACAAGCGTTGTGAAACCATCACCATAATATAATTTTATAACATTTTCATCACTCCAAAATAAAACCCCATCCTCATTAACAATCACTCCCCGTCTCCATTCCCAGGTCTATAATCACTCCCCTACTGCCTGGTTCCATATATTTGCCCTTTTTGAACACTTTACATAAAATTAAATGATATGGAGCATTTGTCACTGGCCTCTTTCACTTAGCAGAATGTTTTCAAGGTTCAAGTACTTCATGCCTTCCTATTGCTGAACAATATATTCTATAATGTGTAAATACTACAATTGGTGTGTTCATTTCATCAGTTGATGGGCATTTGAGTTGTTTCCACTTTTTGGGAGCTATAAATAATGCTGCTGTAAATATTCATGTACAAATTTTATGTAAATAAAATTTACATTTTCCTTTTTCTTTAGTGTATACTAAAAGTGGAATTGTTGGGTCACATGGTGATTCTATGTTTAACTTTCTGGAGAACTGCCAAAATGTTTTCTAAAGTGTCTGCACCATTTTACATTCCCACCAACATTGTACAAGGGTTCCAGTTTCTTCATATCCTTGCTAACACTTGTTATTGCCTGTCTTCTTGATTGGAGCCATCCTTGGATATGTGAAATGGTATGTCATTAGCAATTTGATTTGCATTTCCCTAATGACTAATAATGTTGAATATATTTTCATGTTCTTATTATCCATTTCTAAATCTTTTTTGGAGAAATATCTATTCAAATCTTTTACCAAGTTTTAAACTAGGTAGCTTTTTTATTATTGAATTCTAAGAGTACTTTATATGCAATGAATAAAAGTCTCTTATCAGAAGTATGATTTGCAAATATTTTCTCCCATATTGTGAGTGGGTTTTTCACTTTCATGATGGCATCATTTGCTGCAAAAATATTTTCAAATTTATTTTTCCTTTGTTGTTTGTGCTTTTGGTGTCATGTTTAGGAAGTCATTGTCTAACACAAGGTTATGAAGATTTGCTCTTATGTTTTCTTCTATGAGTTTTAAACTTAAATTTATGTCAATGATCCATTTTGAGTTAATTTCTGTATATAGTGTGAGGTAGGTGTTCAGTTTTATTCTTTTGCATGTAGCTATCTAGTTGTTTCACACCATTTGTTGAAAACATTGTTCTTCCCCTATTTAATTGCTGTGGCCCCCTTGTCAAAAATCAATAGTCCCAAAATGCATGGATTTATTCCTTGATTGTCAATTTTATTCATTGATCTACATGTTTATCTATATACCAGTACCATATTATCTTGACTTTGTAGCTTTGTAGTAACTTTTGCAATTGAATTGTGAGTCCTCCAACTTTGTTCTCTTTCAAGATTATTTTGGCTCTTCTGGGTCCCTTTCACTGCTATATGTATTGTTGAATGAGCTTGTAAACTTCTGGAAAAAACAAACAAACAACTGGTAACTGATGAGTTGACATATAACCTATTTAAGTACATTAAAAACCTTATCAGTGGTGAATGGACTGAGGGGAATTCAAGGTACTTGTCATTTCTGGGATACCAGGGTTCTGAATATTAGCTATGTTAAATGGGAATAAAATATCTATCAAAAAGTGGCAAAAATATTAATTACTTTAATTAAATTCTTAAAGTGGTAATTTCCTTTCCCTGCTTGCTAGCACCAAGTCTCTGAGCCATCTTCTTCTTTTAGTTTTTGTTTTTCTTGAGACAAGAGTCTCTCTCTGTTGCTCCTGGCTAGAGTGCAATGGCACCATTGTAGCTACTGCAACCTCAAACTTCTGGGCTCAAGCGATCCTCCTGCCTCAGCCTCCTGAGTAGCTAAAACTACAGGCGTACACCACAATGCCTGGCTAATTTTTTTTTTCTATTTTTAGTAGAGTTGAGAATCACTTTTGCTCAGGCTAGTCTTGAACTCATGGGCTCAAGCAATCCTCCTGCCTTGGCCTCCTGGAGTGCTAGGATTACAGGTGTGAGCTACCCCACCTGGCCTCTTTGAGCCATCTTCTTATTTGCCTATGGTTCATTATTGTTATCACCATCAAACATTAACATTTCTAGCTGGTCATGGTGCAGCTCTTGACTTCATGTTCTGATTCAAGCTAACTTAAAAGAAGAAGAATAATTGTCATTACATTAGAGTGACAGGAAAGATTTCCAATCCTGAGAAGACAGAAATCATGATCTATTTCTCTTTATAGAACCAGCATGTAGCATCTAACATTTAGTGTTAGTAAGACTCTGATTTCCTAGGCTAGACCTGAGGTATGAAAAGGTTGGTTTATAACAGCTCCCAAAAGGCATTTATCTAGTTGTTCCCCCATTGGTTGTTGCAATACCACTAAAATTTTTCTTAAAATCCTTTCTAACTTCTTTAACGACCTTTTCTGAAAAGCCCCAGACAGAACATGTCTCATGGATGGCCACAAGGACTATCTTCTTTGTAACTAAGTATCATATGGTATTTCCCTATTGTCCAGTTCTAATTCCATGGAGAAGTGACTGAGGCTTCAAATGCACAGAGGCTGAAACGGCCCACATGGCTCTGAGGACAGTGCTATCATCCCAACCTCCACCCCTACCTATTCTCAAGGCTACTATGCCACATTCCGTTGAAGTTGTCTTCTACTTCTCTACAGGCCAGAAGTCTTAATAATAATAGTAAAGACGTTAAAGCAACTATTAATAATAGTGATTTGTTGATTTTCATTTCTTTTGATTTTTTTTTTCTTTATTTTTTTTTTCTGTTTTAAGGTGGCCAATTAATTTTTTTTTTTTTTCCTTTTAGTAGAGACGGGGTCTCGCTCATGCTGGTCTCATTGCTGGTCTCGATCTTCTGACCTTGAGCGATCCACCCGCCTCGGCCTCCCAGAGTGCTAGGATTACAGGCGTGAGCCACCGCGCCCGGCCTCTTTTGATTTTTTATTCCCATTTTTTAAAGGGCCTCCTCCATCTCTTTTGTTTACTTTCAGGAGTTTCTTTTATGTTAAATATTGTTGGCTTTTGATGTGAATAATTTTTCCTAATCTATTATCTGTAATAAACTTTAGTAGTGGTTTCCTTCATTGAGCAAATATCCTTAATTTTAAGTAGTCACAATTACTAATGTTTTCCTTTATGTTTTTGCTTTTGCCATCTTGTTTAAGTTCTTGATCACTCCTAAGGGACAAATATTTTTTCTCCAATTTTTTCTAAGAGTTTTATAGATTTCTTTCACATTTAGATCTTTAATTCATGAGGGGGAAGGGCTCTTTTTCTATGGCATGAGGTAGGAATTAACCTTTCTTTTTTTTCTATAAATTGAGTCAGTTTTCTTTCCTTAATGATTTAAATCAAATTATGATATATAAATGGGTCTTATTTTAAGTTCTTTTTCTTGTTCTGTAGCCTGTTTATCTCTTCTAATTTTGGTATCAAGTTGTTCATGTCTTTTTTTTTCTTTCTTTTTACAATGGTTTCACAATATATTTTTTTAGAAGGAGTTTTCTTTCATTACCTTGTTTTTTAAAAAATTATCTGTAGCATCTTCACTTTTCTTTTAAATTTTGGAATAAATGTTTCAATTTTGTCAAAATGTTGAAATTTTCATTAGGATTTTGTTGAATCTATTGGTAAAATTTGTAAACTATTGACCTCTATAAATTAAGTAGAATCATCTAGGAACATATTATAATCTTTCTATTTGTTTTAGATCTTCTTTACAGTCAACTGATAAAATTTAAAGTTTCTCTTTGTAAAAGTATTTTGCAATCTTTGTCAGATTGTTTCCTGATACTTTATAGTTGAATATTATATGTTTTATATCCTTTTCTAGATAATTATATTTGGTAAAAGGGACACTATTGATCTTATATAAGGTAATCTAACTGATTATTCAGATAAATCTAAAATCCTTACCTTGGGACTATGTTGGACTTTCCATATAGATAATTATCTTGCCTAAATCCTAAATTGTATTTGTTTTCTTTTAATCTTTCCATTTCTTGTTCTTTTCTTTTTCTTTCTTTCTTTCTTTTTTTTTTCTTTTTTTGCAGCATTAGTCAGGAAGTACTATGTTAAACAAGAGTGATTATAAAAGACATCATCTTATTCATGAAACTAAAGCAATGGGGCTGAAATTTTTTCATTAAATATGAAGTTCTTGAAGAACTTATGACCTTTATTAAGTTAGGGAAGTTTTATTCTACCACTGATTTTCTGAGTTTATGTCAAAAATAGACATGGAAATTTAGTAAGTGAATTTTTGAACCTATTAAAACATTTGTATGGATGAAAATAGTTATTTGACAGACAAATGAATAAAGAAACTTTGGTATACATATATTTGCATGTGTGTATATATATGTATATGTGTGTGGGTATGTGTATATATACAGTTGAATATTATTCAGCTTTAAAAAAGGAGATCCTGCCATTTGCCACAACATGGCTGAACCTGGAAGACATTTTGCTAAGTGAAATAAGCCAGGCACAGAAGGAAGAACATTGTATGATCTCACATTTATGTAAAACCTTTTATCAAAAAATAGTCAAATATGCAGAGATGAAGCATAAAGCAATAGTGATGAGGGTGGAGGAAGAAAATGGGGAAGTATAGATCAGAGGATACAAAATAGCAGATATGTAGGATGAACAAGCCTAGGAATATAATATACAACATGAGGACTATATTTAATAAAATTGTACTGTATTTGAGATTTTTGCTAAATGAGTAGATTTTAGTTGATTTTGCCACCAAAGTATAAAAGGGGTAACTATGTGAGAAGATGGATATGTTAATTTGCTTCACTATAGTAACCATTTTACTATCTGTATCCAATAACATCATGCTGTACTCCTTAAATATATGCAATAAAATTTACTTTAAAAATAAAAAATAAAATATACACTGCAAAACTATAAAATATAGTTACATGATTAGTCTTTCATGTGGTGATAGATAAGAGAAATCAATAAATGTTTTATTTTGTATTCTACTTTTCCAATATATACTATCCTCATCAAAACTTGGGTGTCTTTCTCCATTTTATTAGTTTTCTGAAAAGTCTTTTATAAGTTAGGAACCATCTATCCATTGAAAGTATCAGAAAACTCAGCTATGAAACTATTTGGACCTGAGGCATCTTTGGAGGAGAGCCTGAAATTACCATTTCAATTTCTCTAATGGTTATTGGTCTTTTCAGGTTTTTATTCTTCTTGTTCCAATTCTGGCTTTTTATATTTTTATACAAATTTCTCTCTTTCTTTCTATGTTTCAGATGAATTAGTATATAGTTGTTATAATAAAATTTGTATTATTTTTAAACCTCTTGTGTACATATATTCATTATATCTTTTTTATTCTATATTATGTTGATTTGTATATTCTCTTTTATTTTTATATCAGTCTTGCCAGAAATAACCTTACCATATGAATCCTTTTAAGGAACAGAATGTTTGCTAATATTCTCTACATATCGTTGAAGTCTAAGTATTCATTCACTTATTAAATATTTACTGAACACATATGATGTGCTTGGCACTGTTCTGGGCACTCAGATATAGCAGTGAATGAGGCAGACTAAAATCTCTGCCTTCATGGAGGTTGCATGCCTATGCTCTTCTCTAGCTACAACTGAGAATTTGGTTCGTTCTCTTGCTTCATTGGTTTTCTTCTTCTGTTGGCTTTGTTCAAACTTTTCATTCGATGCTTATTATCTTTTCTTCTTAGAAACACCTTTATATTAATCACTGAATGCTAAGTCTATTATGTTATAATTTCCTTTATGATTTACTCTCTACATATATTCTAAGATTTCAGTTAATTATGTTTAACTTATAACTATATATTAAAATATCACTTTAAATGTATTAATAACTGTCTTCCCCATACATGTATAATAACTGAGAATATGCTCAGTATTCTTAGATATATAAGAATATATCTTCACTTCTTTAGACAGTATACATATATTGTCTTTGCTTCTTTAGACAGTAAAATTGATTGAACTATTTACGCATTTCTATTTCACATCTCATGTGCATTTCATTTATGTGTGTGTACATGTGTGCATCCTTCTTGCCTCAGTACTTCTCCCAAGAATATTCTCAAAGAGGGCCGTATGGGGTAAAACTAATGAGGATTGCAAATAGCTTTTTAAAAAATTTATCTCATTAAAAATGTTGTTTGAATTTTTTCAAAAGTAAAAATATTACCCCATTAGTTTATTATTATTATTATTGCTGTGGAAAAGCTTAATATTAAATGATCTGTTCTGTTCGTCTGGAAATTTTAGTGTATTCCTTTGGCATTTTTATTCTTAGCATTCACAAGTTGTCTGGATGTGTATTTTTCTTCTCTAACTTTTCAGCACACTCTAATACCTTTCAATTTGAGGTCTTCCATTATCCTCTAACCTGCTAAATTCTCAGCCCTTACTTCTTAAAATATGTTTTTACATCCATTTGTGTCCTTTTTTTCTCTATGGAATTTTATCATGTAAAAGTTAAAACTTCTAATTCACTTCTCCATATTCCCCAGCTCTTACTTTTTATTTTCAATCTCTCTGTTCCTTCCTGTTGTCCTGTGGTAGTATCCCCAAATCCTATATTCTAGACTAGCAATCTATTTTAGCTGAATACATTTTACCTTTTATATTGAATTTTAAATTTTAATTCCTATCTTTATTCCCTGTGTGCCACTTGAATCACTTTTATTAACATTTGGTTCTCCCTCTTTTCTTCCAATATCCACCCGTCTTCCTTCAATGATATTTCTTGTTACTGCAAATACCACCCCTTTAACTCACATAACAAAAGCTCTTTTCTGCCCTGTTTCCCCAGTGTGGATGACAATGGGGTTTCCCCCATCCCTTGTCTCCATTTGCTCCTTTTATTGGTCAAAACTTTTTTCAATCTCCCCAAGATTGTGTGCATTTTTTAAGTTGCTTTTTTTGTATCTAAACACTTCTCTCTCTCCTATGTAGTATGGCCAGGGAAAACTTCAGGAGAGGGACGTGTACTATACTAATTCACAGTCTTTTTATGAACCAAAAAATCAAGATTATTCTTTTTTATCAAGAGTAGAAAGCAGGAGAGGCAGGGAAGTGGGGGGTGAGTCCTGGCAGGAGATCCAGCTGGCCAGCCTGGGTCTGTTCCATGAATGTCCCAACCATCACAGCTTCCTTAGACTTGCCAGGACATTGGCCATATATGAAATAGATTGAAGACTTGGGGAGAGAGACGTAAAAATCAAGCAACAAGGAAATAAATTTCAACAATGAAAAACATTTTGACTGAGAAACTGTTATCCCCTTGTAGTGATCGATATTCTTATTTTATATCTATAAAGGCAGTGATAGAAAGATAAAAGAAAATATTCTCTGCTCTCACCTAGGCAGTCCACCCTGGAGGGTTGTTGGAGTTATGTGGATTGATCCTCAGCAGCTGGAAGCCTTCAGAATTTGCTCTCTTCCTCCTGCTATCTTTTTTCTTTTATTTGCCCTTATTTACACACACTCTCCCCAACACACATTTCTTTCACGTGAATTCCACCTTACTTGAAAACTGACTATCCATTAACAAGTTGTCACTACTGATTCTGCATTTTATTCCACATTTCCTGCCACCTCATTGTGAAAAGCACCTCGCCACACATTCTACAGGAATATAGGCAGCAAATATAGATTAATATATAGTTACTATATTATAATAAAGTATTAAACAATAACATAGTATTATAGAATACTGTCCTATAATAAATTATATATTATATGCTATAGTATATAATAATGCTAATATATGATATATTATTCAATATTATACAATACTGTATTATTATTCCGTATTATATGATATAGTAAAATTTAAGGGCACCTGTTTTTCTTCTGTTGAGTTTTCTAGGGGTCTTTGGATATCTGTAAATGTATATTATAAAAAATCGAATGTGGAATTCCCAGTAGTTTTTGGATGTTAAAAGTGCAATTGTTAAAAACTGCCAGTCTTGTGTCTGCAAAGCCCAACCCAAGAATTTATTTTTTTGTAGGGTATAGGAAAGACATAGGGAGAAAATATAGGCAGAGCCAACTGTTCAGCCACCGGTATCAGGTGATTTTTACGTAGATTTTATCATGTTCTGCCAAAACGATAGATCCTTTTTCTCATGTGTTGCTGAGGCAGGAGAAAAGGCAAAAGACTGAATAGGTATAGGGAGCCAAGGGGAGACCCTGTGCTCGATGTGGACTGGTATGTATTAATATTTGGTCTCTGTACAAGCCAGACACTTCATGAACATTATTTCATTTTATCTTCCCAACTACACTATTAGATGCTTGTTATTAGGAACCTTTTACAGGTGGCAAGACTCAACTCAGTGAGGTTCAATACTGTCCTGATTTCATGAACAGGAATAGGGAGAGCAAGATTTCTCCAGAACCACATCTGAACATAAAATTTATGTTCAATCTACAAAAACACAATAGCAGAGAAGAGGGGATTCTTGCTCCAGAACAAGGCTTGCTACTCGGGGTTTGCCCTTGATTAAATAGGAAGCAGCCAAAGGTTACCTGTGATAACCCCTACTGGGAACTTTCCTTTTCTAGGCCTTATTTTTCCCTTGCAGTTCCTAGTTGCCTACCATTCAGACATTCAGTGCTCTCAGCCTATCCTCATTTCCTATAAGAGGACCATCTCTGATAAACTAATTCTCACTTAGATGTTAACTAAGAAGTTGTTTTTGGTTGTTGTTATTGTTTTTTTGGGGGGAGTGCCTTATCTAGAGAACCACAGAAAAATGATAATTTTTTTTTAATATTTGCTATTGTTTAATTTTTTAAAAACTGATCTTTAAATGTAGCATTTTCATCACTTGAACCGAAGGAAGTAACATATAGATATTAAGTTTGCTATGAACAAAATGAAGTGAAATCTAGCCAATTATCAATGTCACATGGTCTGGTTAGCACCAAAAGGCCTAATATATGAGAACATAACAGAAAACAAGTCAATTAGTCTTTAAAAAACATTCCTTTGGGAAAATCAAGGTAGAAATAAAGAAATCTCAAAAGTTTAGTGTGTGGATGTTTATCTTGCTAGATACCGTCAGTAGTTTTCTGTAGCTACTTTTTGAGCTAGCTAATGTTTAATTTGAGTAACCTTGTGGAAAGACCTGTTTAAGTGGCACTATCAAACAATAGTAGCAAGAAGAGAGATAAGGAGAAAGTATAAAAGGATTATTAAAGAAATGCTGGGGTTGGAATTTATCTCTCCAAACAAATCAGGGTGTGCTGGGCTTAATAGAAAAATCCTATAACGGGCAGACAGATAGGAAACAGTTATTTTCCAGAACTTAGTAGCATATGAGTGGTTTTTACTCTGTTCTGGTGGCAGGGGGGTGGGTAGGGGAGGCCGTGACTTTTAGATCATTATATTTATAATATATTTCTTAGGATCCTGACTTTTTTTAAAACACTACATAACAAAGTGGTAAAACATGAAACTGAAGGGGAGGGACAGAGGTTTGAGAATATCTAACCTGAGCTTCCATCCATAATTTAGCTACATAGAAAGGAAATCTCTTCCAATCCCTTTTGCTATCCTAATACATCTAACAGCAACACTAGAATAGGGTGTGCCCTTCTAAGTGGTCTGTAACATTGGAGTTGTTTCAAGTAGTCAGAGAATAAAAAAAGAGATAGAGAGATAATAATAAATAGAGGCTGAGTTTGTCTCTCTGTGTTGCTATTATTTGTCTAGACCAGGCTCTGAGTTTAGATGCCGTAAAATTTTCAACAGGTGTCCCTTGCATTTCCTCTATCACAAAAGACATTAACATGCATGTATGAATTTTTATTTATATAGTTGTTGAAGGAAAGGGGTTGAAGTAAAGAATTCAAGATTCTATTTGCCCAGCTATCTTGTATTTGTCTTAATAAGCAGCTGCCTCTGAGGAGATTTAGAGAAGGGCTATCAGAGATAGAGTAAATTTCCATTCAGGTGCTTACAGAAGAGGGAGACTGACAAGATGTACACAAAACAATCAGAATCGTGGAGTAAGATGCTATAGCTTTTAACTAGTTGAATGTTGTCTTCTCTGTTAACTAGCAGTATGAAATTTCTGGACTTTTCCAGAAAAAATAAAGGGCTAAGACAATAGTTTGAACACCTAGCTGCTGTATATCATAATCACCTGTGAAGTTTTAAAAATTCAAATAGACTCCACTCTAGATGACATAAATCAGAATTAGAGTTTATAGATTTAAACATACTATGAGTGAAATCATGTTCTCCCTGGCCCCCCTAAAACAAGGATGTATTGGAATCCTAACCAGCTAGAACATGTCTTTCTTTGGAGATAAAAAGCTTTACAGAGGTAATGAAGTTAAAATCAGGTGCAGAGTTGATGTTGACACTATATAAAACAAGACAGCAAAAAACAGCAGTTTCCCAATGGAGGGTAAAAAACTTGTCCAATACTATCACGGTTTTAGTAATTCAGATATATTCACACACGGTGCCACATTTTCCCCAACATACAATTCTGGGTTTGCTGGATTATTAGAAGTGCAGTTAGGACAATAAGAAAAATTGGGATGCAGTGAAACAGTGAATAGCACATGCAAATCACTATAACTGAAAAATATACTACACATTCCAGTACACAGGATCTCTCTTGGGCCTCTTTTATATGGACATGAATCCCATTCGTGAGGGCAATATCCTGATGACCTAGACACTTCCCAAAGTCCCCACTTCCTAATACCATCACCTTGGAGTTAGAGATTCAACATGTGAATTTTTAGGTGGGCACAGACCTTTAGCCCACAGCAGGTTGTGTGCTGAGAAGAGTGACAAGAGTCCCACAGCCTGAGATTGGGCCTTCATTGAAAAGGCAGGCTTCAGGTGCACACCCTTTGGAAGAATGGGTATAGATTCGCTCTCCATTTATTTAGCTGAAAGGACATAGTGGTGACTCTCTTAGAACAACAGAAGTCTACTGTAAAAGAGGAATCTAGAAACAGAAAACAGCCAGTAGTGCCCAGAAAGCAACTCTCTAGCTGAGAAAATAAAGTTGCTTCCTTGGAAGTACCACAATGCACACAAAGTACCATCAAGCAGCCTTACCACAAAAGAGCCAAAGGATAGATTTTCTGGAAAACTCTTTTATTTTCTTTCCTTGCACTATAGTTCAATTCTTCACTGAAGCCTATTCCAAGCTGAGGATGGAAAAGAATCATCCAGGAGATCAACGTAAACATCACTCATACAGGACAACCTTCCTGATCTTACCATTGCACCCTTCTATTTTGCATGTTTTTTGGTCATGCTATATAAATAACTAAAACATTTTGCTTTAAAATCCCCTGCTGGTCTTCAGGCTGAATGTAGGCATTAAAATAAATAGTTATAGGGAAAATACCCAAACTAATATGAGCTCTGGTATCACTAGAGCTGTATTTGAGCTCGAGTTCCACCACTCTTGTGCAAGATACTCAGCCTCATAGAGACTCAGTCATATCCCCTATAAAATAGAGGTGAGTATATCTGACCTCAATGAGTTATTAGAAGGAATGCACCAGATTACACTTGTAAAGCTTCAATCATAGTGCTTGGCACAGTTGATCATGAGTAAAATAAACATTTAGTATTATAAATAATAACAATATATTTGAAAACAATGCCAGATAATATGATAAATAAAGAGGGCTGAGAAAAGGGAAGCATAGACCTATGGCAGAAAATAATACATTTCCTGTTAACCACTCCATGAGCTCAATTTATAATTGAGAGAAGGATATGGTTCGATAAAGAAATTTGTAGAATAAACAAACTTTAGTGCTCAAAAGAACTTTAGAATCAAGTATTTCTTACCTTCAGAGGATCAAACTAAGGCATCAAAGATGCTATCTCAATAAATTTAAGCTGCAATAACAGATGCTGTAGACTGGGTAACTTAAACAACAAACATTTTTTTCTCACAGTTCTGGAGACTAGGGAGTCGAGGATCAGAGTGCCAGCAGACTGAGTGTTTGGTGAGTGTTCTTTTCCCATTTCCTCACTTGAGCGAGAGAGAAAGAGAAGAATCAAACTGTCTCCTATGCCTTCATATAAGGGCACTAATCCCACCAAGTGGTCTCCATCCTCACAACCTAAAGTTTTCCCAAAAGCCTCACTTCTAAATACCATGACATTAGGGGTGATGAATTTTGTGGGGTTGCAAACAGTCTACAGCTGATGCTCTAGCTTGTTCAAGGTCAACGATCACCAGGCAGAGCCAGCACTAAAACACCTTTCTTGTATCACTCTATTTCAATCTATTAGACCTTGATTCATATTTGCTGAAGGAGTGGCTCGGTTTCTTTTTATAATTTTATACATTTATAAATTTACAAAGCTGATGCAGGACAATTAATTCCATGTAACGTGTCGCCCAAACAATTGAGTATTGGTTTGACAAACAACATTTCCATCCATCAAAAAAGTTTATGTTGATGCCTGAACATATTCCAGAGACATGAAAGCAAAGCATGAGTGTTTTAAAAGCAAACAAACCTTAGGCATGTTGTTAAAGGACACTTGCTTTGGAATGGAACTCTGGAGTGTTTAATTATCAACATGTGCCTTTCCATCCCTGGCCTATTAAATCATCTGGCCTGCTAATAATAGCCTGTTTAGCCATCAGGAGAAGATGGATGAGTTTTAGTTCCCATTTTCAAATCCAAGGGATCTGCCCTGTTTCTGAATTATCTGCAGATGAAGATTAGTCACTGAGGCATCTGTAGGTTGTGCAGAGGACACCGGAGTCTCGGCCAGCACATTTATCCTCAGCAATGTGCTCCTCCCTCTCCTTCAGGCTTCCACTGGTGGAAAGAGACTGAAAAAGCCAAACTTAAAATGTGGGGATGGGAACCTTATTGATTAGATGCTCTTTTTAGCATCCTAAACTGAATTTAACTGCTTCCTGTGTTTAAACCATCTGTGAATAGATCACATATTTAGCTTTGCAAAGAAAGTTTTACATGTAATGTCACTGCTTTCACAAAGCCAGTTGTTTCTGTGTTTGTTTGTTTTAATCCACATCCAGTGTTCCCGTTATCTGTAGATATGTAACGAACTATTCCAAAACGTAGTGACCTAAAACAACAATTTATCTGGATCACGATTTTTGTGGATGAGGAATTGGGAAAGTGCTTAGCTGGGTGTCTCGTCTCTGATCCCTGAGGTGTTAGCTGGTGTGGCAGAGCTAGTGCTAAAGTATACGCCTTCAGAATGGCTCACTCATGTGGCTAGCAAATGGGTGCTGGGTTGGGTGACAGCTTAGCCTCGTCTTTTGTCAGGGTGACTTGGTCGTGATCCATGATAGCCTATCCACAGGGTGTTCAGATTCCTCATAGCAGAGTAGCTGAGTTCCTAGAGTGTGAGTTTCCTTGAATAACAAGATCTAAGTGGTAAGAATTAAAAGTAGGTGTAAAAGTAAGGATTGTAAGTGTTCTTTTGCCTGAGTGTAAGCTGTGAGACTCCTTCTGACCTAGCCTCAGAAGTCCCAGAAGGCCACTTTCTCTGCATTCATTGGTCAGCCAAATTATTTAAGAAAGCTCAGATTCACAGGAATGGAAAATAAATCCTTTCTATTAATGGTAAAGTAGTAAAGATATAGTGGACATCTTTAATCTAGCACATCAAGGAAAACTAAAATTGCTGGATTTTGACACCCCTTCCACTCCCACATTATCTGATGTTTCTCAGAAGCTACATCGGATCTCCCTCCAAACATGATATTTGATAAATATTTTGTGATGCCTTGAAACAATGGTTCAATCAATCAAATTCCGTTTGTTTTACTGATGACTATTTCTTTACTTTCCTAGCCCATTCCCACATTGATTATAATACTTCAAATGCCATTCTGGATCCTGAATAACTAATCTAGTCGGTAACAAATAATGGAAGCTTCAACATAATATTCTTTCTGAGAGAGAGCAAGGCAGACAATGAAAAAAAATAACAATTAAGAAGCACTTTTCAAGTGGAAGAACAACATTAACAATGGCAGTGCTTTTGAGATATTTAGGTGGCTTTCATACCACCCTTTCTTTTTCATGCCCCAAGGAGTAAGGGGATACAAAAAAAAAGCAGTTTTGCAGATCTTATCAGTAGATCCAAAAGCAGAAATTAACTGGTAGTGAAAACCTCTTACTTTTAGCCCCTTTCATTTACATATATTTGCATATGAATACTCAACTAATTGTTTTGAAGTAACAATTAAGAGAACAATAGAAGAAACAAAGGGGGCTTGAGGCTGCAACAGACACCTGGGAGACTGTATTTAAAAAGTCTTTTACATATTTGATTTTATTTTTTAAATAAAGAGAAAGGTACTGAATCATACACACAAAATACTACTAAAAGAATTAAAGTGGGAGTAGATTTCTGATTTAGTGATACTATTTTCTGATAGACACGCTTCTAATTCTTACCTCTTAAATCTTAACCTTCTAATGTGTTCAGAGCCCAAGTTTCTACAGACTGCCCTGAAGCAAATTCTGAGTTCTCCCTGGCAAGCTCATAAGTTGGTACAGACCCCCCTTTAAATTAGTATTTTTTTAAAATTTCAGAATATTAAGGGAATACAAATGCTTTAGGTTATATGAATCATTTTTGTAATGTTTGAGTCCTGTCTATAGGTGTGCCCATCACCAAATAGTGTTCATAGTACCCAGTTGGTTTCTTCTCCTCTTCCCTGGATTCTTACGACTGAGTTTTTCTTCCCACTGTTTACTTCTGTGCTCATCAGTTAGTTCTAATTTAACAGTGAGTACATGTGGTATTTGTTTTCTCACTCTTGTGTTACTTCACTTAGGAGAATGGTCTCCAATTCCATCCAGATTGTTACAAAAGGCATTAAGTCATCTTTCTTCATGGCTGAGTAGAACTTCATGGTGTACGTATACCACATTTTATTAATCCACATATGAATCGATGAGCACTCAGATTGATTCCACATCTTTACAATTGTGAATTGCACTGCAATAAACATTTGCATGCAGGTGTCTTTTTGTTAAAATCATTTCTTTTCCTGTGGGTATATACCCTGCAGTGGAATTGCTGTATGCAACAGTAGATCTACTTTTGGTTCTTTGAGGAATCTCCATATTATTTTTCATAGTGGTTGTACTAATTTGCAGTCCCACAGTGTATAAGCACTCCTTTCTCTCCGCATCTGTGCCAGCATTTATTGTTTTTGGACTTTTTAATAAAGTGATATGTCACTGTGGTTTTAATTTGCATTTCCCTGATGATCAGTGACGTTGAGTATTTTTTCATATGTTTTTTGTCCATTTGTCTTTCTTCTTTGGATAGACTTCTGTTCATGTCTTTTGCCCACTTTTTAATAGGGTTGTTTATTCTTTTCTTGCTGATTTGCTTGAGTTCTTTGCAAATTCTGGTCATAAGCTCTTTATCAACTTTGTAGCTTGTGAACATTTTTTCCCCTTCTGTGGGTTGTCTATTTTCTCTTTTGATTGTTTCCTTAGCTGTGCAGAAGCTGTTTAGTTTAATCAAATCCCATTTATTAATTTTTGTTGTTCGCTGTGATTGCCACTGGGGTCTTTTTCATAAATTCTTTGCCTAGGCTAATATGTAGAAGAGTTTTTCCTGTGTTTTCCTCTAGAATTCTTATGGTTTCATGTCTTAGGTCTAAGTCTTTTATCCACCTTGAATTAATTTTTTTGAGTAGTGAGTGGTACAGGTCCTGTTTCGTTATTCTGTGTGTGGCTATCTAATTTTCCAACCACTATTTATTCAATAGGGCTTTTTTTCCCCAGTGTACATTGCTGTCTGCTTTGTCAATGAACAGTTGGTTGTAGGTAGATGGTTTTATGTCTGGGTTCTCTGTTCTGTTCCATTGATCTATGTCTCTATTTTTGTACCAATTCAATGCTGTTTTGGTTACTATAGCCTTGTAGTATAGTTTTAAGTCTGGTAAACTGGTATTTTTAAATAAATAGTTTAACATTGCTTTAGTGAGGAGCCTGTATATACTATCACTGGGTTCAATTGGTGTTCCTTTGCTTTCCTTTGTGGTCCTGAACAATTCAGCTCAGCCCTAAATTAGCATATTCCACTCAGTAAAACAAATGCTCCATATTTAACTCTTCTCATTCTACTTGCAATTTCAAACATCTATACTATCTTGAGCATGATCTTTGGGTATTTACTCCCACAATTGAGTTTTTTAAAAATTTTACCTGCCTAATATTTCTCTCCTTTCTGACAATAGCACCTTAATTTTTCCACTATTAGTGTCCTCCTAAGTATGTATATTTGGTAGATTTGGTGGAGCAACAAAACCCCCAAATCTCAGTGCTATATAAAACAAAGTTTTATATCTTGGTCATATTCTATGTAGGCTTCAGGCTAGTTAAGACTCTGCTCTGCTCCCACCATGGCTCGGCTCCATCAATTTTCTCAATTAGACTTCTAGGCTAAAGAAGCAACTTCTATTTGGAATGTGCCATTCTCAGAGCAGAAAACAGAAGTAAGAGACTAAGTTGAATCATGCAATACTATTTAAAGATTTTACTCCAAGATGACATATACCATATTCACTCAGATTAGACTGGACAAATCTGACAACAGTACAGGAAAGTACATGCCATCTACACAGCTATACTGAAAGTTACAAGACAAAGGCAGGGATCTATAAGCTCTTACAATGATGAGGGTAAATTGTTTTGAACAATAATATTATTTGACACAATAGAAATGTACTCTTTATACCTAGCTGCTGTCTATGCCACCACTATGACTTAAGTCAAATACCCAGGCTTTTACTGGTGTTCTAAATTCACAAATGTAAGAATTTACCTTCAAACTATAGAGCCAAAGAAGGAAAGTTTCCCCTTCAACATCTGAAGGCTTGCTGAAAAAGAAAAAAAAAAAAAAAACTTACAGTAGGCATATTCGTATAAGAAAAAGTCATATAAAATGTGTTTAATATGCAAGGAGAAAATATCACAGGAGAGTGACTATCCAAAACTTGTTTAAAAGAGGAAACCACATTCTAGTTTTGTATCAGTGTACTTTTGAAATTAAGGGTGAATTTTTAAACACTTTAACAAATACATTTAGTTTGAGTCAGTTTAACCATATAATAATTTCTATTATTCTTTTTCCTTTTTCTAACTTTTTATATCCACTTATGTTTACTGATAACATTTTTTCTCCATTAATTCAATTTGAAATAATCTTTAAATACCTCTAAACTACACAAAGTTACTTTTCCTCCAACAAAACCCACATCTTCATGCCTCCCTTATGAACTTTCTCACCAAAAACATATCTTGCTTTTCTTGCACACTTCGCATACTAAATTGATTTTTTATTATTTTAGTAGTTATAATTAGTTATATTAATTAGAACTTTAATCCTTAGCAATTGTAAACCAGAATTTTGTAGACTAACACCATTTTATAATTTCTAGAAATATATTTCTTCACAGCAAAATTTTTTAATTAGAACAGGAGATATTTACTAACAAATCCAAATATATTTTTTTTCTTTGTAATAAGAAGGCCATAATGGATAAATTTAAACCTCTTGTCAGTGTTTTAGTATTTTATCTTTTCTGGAAATAATCTAGAAATGTGATGAATACTTATTTAATTTAACTTAAGAAAACTTTAAGGGCATTAGTTTTAAAGAGTTTTGGGAAGACTTTTAAGTGAACATAAGCAATATTATAATTTTAAAAAGTATATTTATGGAATTTTATCCCACTTAGAGTTATTTGATTTATTTGTCCTTAACAATTATGCTTGAAAAATTTTATGAGATGTTAGCTACAGCTTAGTCATCGGTTCAGGTTGTTTTTCTATTAATTGTTCTATAACAAGTGTATATCAGGTGGTAACCATCTAGGCAAAAACTATATGGGTCTTTTACTGATAACTCAGAAGACAAAGCTGTTTCTTTTAAACCAACAACATTTAAAAAGTCTCATTTCCTAAAAATGTATCTAAGTCAGGTGAACTTTGAAACGTATTTGAGTTTATTTATTTAATTTATGAGCATTAATTTTATCCCTAAGTCAATTTGGGACCATGTAGATAATAGACAAATGCATATACAGACATCTAGACACAATATACAACACACACATTTATAGACATATATACATACAAAAGCCAAAGAAATTAGGGCTCTCAATGCAAAAGAGAGCAGAGTTTCAGACCTGAGATGAGCCCACCTATGACTCTTGAGGCTCCATAAGGAAGGCAGAAGACCCCAAAAAGGACGTCAGTGGTACATTTTTGTATTCATCAGGGAGTATTGGGGTGCCTAGAAGTCTCTTTTAGATCTATTCACATGATAGTCAGAACTCTAATGTTTCCTCTTAGTAGTTTTCCATCCACCAACCTTCAAATGGAGAAATTAGGCATGACAAAAGTGGCCAAAGAAAGGAGGGGCAGAAGAAAAGGAAAGAAAGTGTTTAGAGGGGCCTTAAGTTTCCCTAAAAGACCAATGAAGTTCTAGTTATCAGGGGTTCAAGAAAAAGGAGTTCAGTCAACTAAGAAAAGATTTCATGGAAGACAGAGGATCCAAAAAATAAAAAGAAGAGAGGCTTTTAAAATACATTATAGCCTGGATGCAAGCTTTTAATTAAGCTCACTTCTAATCATAGAGGTCTTAAAAAATTATTGTCAGATATTAGCCAAACAGCAAACTTTCATGTTTCCAGGATTTTTCTTTCTAAAATTTGCGTTAAGGAGTTTTCATGGGGTTGGTATGAATGGGTGGACTTATGAAGCAGCAAGCCTTCCTCTGGAACTGAGGGACCAGGGACTGGTCTTTTCAGTGGAAGGAGGAGCACCTCCCTATACCACCTGGGAGGAGCCCACTGCCCCACTCACTGCTTAGGCTACCAGCAGAGGCAGGGGGCTTATCTCTCTGGTTCAGTCTGAGCCTGGCCTTGGGGTCATCCCCAACACACTCCTAAGAAAGACTACATCAAAATTCTAATGAATGAAGATAAGAAAGACAAAAGGACAAAAGGACAAAAGAACTTCCAGAGGCATATTCCTGTTTTGTCTTAATTAACCAGTTGTTTTTTTTTCAAAATATATAGTTCCATTTTTAGCTCAGGAGATAAGGCTAAACAAACAAAAAGTTTATATGACACTCTGAATATAAACCAAAATTTTTATCCAAAGATGTACCTGAATAAATGACTTAAAACCAAAACAAATAAGCACGCATGTAACCAAAGCCGAGAAGTGTTTTACGATTTTAACCAAGGTTTCCCAAGAGGAAGCAAAAAGCTGAAGATCTTCCAATATCCAGACCACTTCTAATGTGAACTCAAAGAAAGGACAGTTTTGCTAGCTTCAAATGAGGAGAAACCCACATTTCTGGCCAGCCACATTCTTAGGTCCCCCAAACCTTTGGTTGATCACAAAGGTCAAGCAACCAATGTTCCCCCAAAAGATGGAAAATCAAAAAGGATAAACAGTTGATAAGACAAATAGGAAATCAAAAGCTGTTCATAGGAAGAAAAAGGTACCTAATCAAATAGGTACCCTAGGAAGTCAAGAGTCATACAAATATAAATTCAAACAATGGTTTACAAATAACTCAAACTAACTCTTATAAATGTTTCTCTCTTGAGCCAAGGGAATTTAAAGGGACTGGTTCCCTAAACACGAATTGAACAGAGACAAAAAACACTAAGATTGCAAATCTTAACCACTAGGTCACAGACTGAACCACCTTTTTAGCAAATGCTACAGGAAATCTGAAGCAGGTAATTTGAGAGTTAAAGGATTTTAACTTTGTTATATCTGATGTTTTTATTTTTAATATTGCCAAAAGAGTTTTGAGTCTATATTAATAGTTATATTTCTTTTGTAACTTTTTATAGGTACCCATTAGACAGCTGTTTAGAGGAAAAATTTTCTTTTGTGTACAGCAAATTTATTTATTCTAAATGTGGCCCAGGCCAGTAAGTCTTTTTCATAGAAAGTCCCAGACAATACTAATATTGCTAATTTGTGTTTTTTTCACTCTTTTTAGGCCTTGCTACCTGTTTCTCAATTTTATTGATCTTTTCAAAGAATTAGTTCTTGCTTTCATTGAATTTTTCTATTGTTTTCTTGTTTTCAAGTTCATTAATTTTCTGCTCTTATGTTTATTATTTCCTTTCTCTGTTTACTTTGAGTTCATTTTGTTCTTATTTTCTAGGTTTTGTTTTATTTTGTTTTATTTTTGCTGGATGAGCCAATGTGTTTTTCTAGGTTCTTGATGAGGAAGCTCAGATTATTGATTTGAAACCACTTTTTATTTTTAATATTTTAATTTGTTTCTATAAATTTCCCTCTGAGTACTGCTTGAGCTGTGTCTAACAAATTTTGATGGGTTGTACTTTCATTTCTTTCAATTAAAGTATATATTGTACTTTTTTTCTTGAGACTCCCTTTTTGACCTATGGATTATTTACAAATATACTATTTAGTTTCCATATGTTTGGAGAGTTTTTATGCAATCATTTTCTTATAAATTTCTAGTTTGATTCCATTGCAGTCAGAGAACACACTCCGTGTAATTTCAGGTATTTTAAACGGTTAAAATGTATATTATAGCTTTGGACACAATCTACATTAGAATACAGTTCATGAGCCTTGAAAATAATGTGTATTCTGTGTTTGGTAGATGTTCTAAAAATATTGAGTAGATACTATTGGTTGATGGTGTTGTTGAGTTCCTGTATATCCTTGCTGATTTCTGTCTAGTTTTTATATAAATTGTTGAGAGAATGGTATTGAGGTTTCCAAGTATAATAATGGGTATATATTTTAATATTTTTTGTTTCAGTTCTATCAGTTTGTGCCTCACACATTTTCAGCTCTATTGTTTGGTCCACACACATTTACAATTTCTATCTTTTTGGAGGGCTTACCATTTCATCAGTATATAATGTCCTGCTCTCTTCCTAGTAATTTTCTTTGTGTTGAAGAATACTTTATCTGTTATTAATATAGCCACTCCTGTACTACTTATATTGTTTGCATAATATATCTGTTTTTTAACAGTTGGGTCATGTTTTATAATTTATTTTTCCTATCTTGGTCATTTAATTGCAATTGCACCACTGACATTCAATGTAATTACTAACATGTTAAGCCTGTCATTTCACTTTTATTTTCTGTTTGTTCTCCCAGTTTCTCATTTCTTTGTTTTATTTTTCCTGGCTTCCTTCAAGTAACTTTAAGTTTTTTAAAATTCTATTTTGATTTATCAGTAGTGTTTTTGAGCATAGCAAATCACTAGAGGTAAGCAGCATAGAAAATTTTGTATAGCTTTTTTAGTAGTTATTATTGGTATTACATTGTGCGTGTATGTGTGTGTGTGTGTTTGTGTGCATCTTATCACAATCTACTGGTGTCATTCTTTTATAAGTTCAAATGGATAATAAAAATGTACCTTTCTTTAGTTCTCTTTGCCTTCCCTTTTTCATAATATAAATATCTTAAGTATTTTCTATACATTCATTTAGAATCACATCACACACTGTTATAAATTTTGCTTCAACTGTCAAAAAACATTAGAAAGGTCAAGAGAAGAAGGAATGGCTATTGTATTTTTCCATATTTTTATTATCTTCTTCTTCCCTCTTCCCTGATACTACAGGGTTCTCTATCTTATACTTTCTTTATGCTTAGAGATCTTCCTTCACTCATTAATTTAGAAGAGTTCTTGGACTGAATAAATTCTTTAAGTTTTCTTCTCATTTTAAAATATCTTGATTTCCCCTTTATTCCTGAAAGTTATTTTTGGTGGGTATAGGTTTCTGGGTCAACAGTTTTTTCTTTGAGCCCTTGAAAAATATTATGCCACTTCATCTGGATTCCATCATTTTTGATGAGAAATCAGCTATTATTCTAATTTTTTTTTTCTAAATTTAAGGTGTCAATTTTCTCTGGCCAGTGTCAATATTTTTTTCTATGTCCTTAGTTTTCAAGATTTTACTTATAAGTAAGACACATTATAATGTGTCTTTGCATGGATTTTTTTTGGTATTTTTTTATATTTGAAGTTCACTCATTATTTTGAATATAGGTTTATGTATTTTGCCAAATTTTGAAAGCTTTCACTCATTATTTATATGTGTAGTTTTTCAGCCCTGTTCTTTCTCCTCTTCTTCTGGGACTCCAGTGACATGAAAGTTATATCACTTATTATAGTCCCATGGGTCTCTAAGGCTCACTTCATTTTCTTTTAGTCTACTTTCTCTTTGTTGTTCATATTGGGTAGCTTCTATTATCCTAGCTTCCAGTTCACTGATTATTTTATCTGCCCCATCCACTCTAGTATTGATCTCATTCACTGAGCTTTTTATTTCAGGAAATACATCATTCAGCAATAAAATTTTCATTTGGTTCTTTTTATGACTTGCAATCCTTCATTAGGACTTTCTATTTTTTAATTTGTTATGAGTGCTCATAATTGCTCATTAAAGCATTTTTATTACAGCTGCTTTAAAATCTCTGCCAGATAATTTTAACATCTCTGTCATGTCAATGTTGGTATATCTTGATAGTCTTTTTTTATTCCATTTGAGATCTTCCTGCTTTTTGGTATGGCAAATGACTTTCAATTGAAACTTGTGTATTTTTGTGTTACATGATTCTCCATCTTATTATATCTTCTTTTATGGCTGTATTTTTTTCTTTTTTTTTATATGACTATGATGGGGAAAGGGGAGGGCACCACCTCTTGACCGCCAGGTTGGGGTAGAATTCCAGATTTGCCAGTCGACCTCCATTGACACCCAGGTTGTGTTAGGCTCCTCATTACTTCCAGGCAGAAGTGAGAGTTCTAATTCCCATGTTGTCTCCACTGACTGCAGTAGGGGTGTCCTTCTTACCACTGGGTGATGGGGAAAGATCATACTCTCCATGGATCCTCCTCTGACACCACTTGAGTGAGGAGTGGGAACATTATTGTCAGGCATGAGTAGAAGTCCAGCTTCCTGCATGATCTGCACTGACATTGTGGGCACAAGGCTCACTATTTGCCAGCAGGGATTGCAATCCTTACTTTCTCCTGGGCCTTCTCCAACACCAGTCCATCAGGGGTATTGACAATTGTTCTAATAGCCTCATCTTTTGCTGGTAGGGTAGGGTCAGAGTTTTAGCCAGAGTGGAGCTGTTATTTTCTAGAAGTTTTCTGCCTTACTAGGCTTCCCCTTTGATTGTTTGGCTAGGTTTTCATTGAGACATTGTATGTCTGTGCCAATTGGTGTTTTCAGGTTACCAGTTTCATTAGCTCTGAGTGGAGATATATGAGGCAAAAGGAAAACCCAGGTATATAACCACCATGTTTATTCCTTAGATCCTAAGGTTCCTGGCCAGTCTACCTTCTTCTCTTTATTAGAGACATCTTATGCTTGTTTTTTATATAGTGTTTTGTATTCTTAGTTTTAGTGAGAGGGATGATGAGGGGAAAATGTCCACTCCGTCTTCTGGAAGCAGAACTCTCATTAGTGATGCTTTTTTTTCAAAAATTGTACTTACAGTTAATTTTTTAAAGTTTTTTTCTGAAAAAAAATCACAGTCTGGTTGATGGGAGAGATTGCTCAGCGAGTGACAGAATCACAAAGAGAATATTTCTACTGCTGTCTGGTTATCCATGTGAATGGATTCAAAATGTGCTTAAAATATTGGTGTCTATACAAGCCCCAGCTCTCAAAGAGCCATAAAGCCAATAATGTTATGTGCACTTTCAGCTATTACACAGGGGCAGTTTTTGAACCAGACACACCCAGCACAATCTTGGGACGAATGTTAAGACCAAGAAAGAAATAGTGGTCACAGGTCATCAGACCGACCTGGGAAGAGAACAGGCATGCCAGTAGTGTTAATCTCATGTTATCTCACCTTATCCTGACAACAGTCCTAGGAGTTAGGTACTATTATTGATTTCCACTTTACAAAAGAGGAAAGAAGGAAAGATTTTTACAAAAGAGGAAAGATCTTAGGGATTAAATAATTTTTCCAAAATTTCACAGCCAATAAATGGAGGAGCCATTGTTCAAAACTTGTCTGTCTGATTCTAATATCTAGGTTTTTAACTATTAGAGATCAGAGATGCTAAGACAAAGTGACTAGAGAACATGGCAAGGATACCAAGGGTCACAATAGTCTCTAATCTCAGTTCAAGTGACCCCGATATGGGGGGTGATTCAAAAAGTAGCTGGAGATTTTCAACACACATAGTGAATCCAAGTAAATGAAATTCCAGCAAATACTTTGCAATTGCTGGTGGAGAATAATACTGGCAGCATCAGAAAAATAAGCAGGAAGAGAAAAGCCTGATTTCAGGGACTAGAGTCAGGGTGAAGATTTCTGGACCTGTTTGAAAGGACTTGATGGAAATGTAAGGAGTGTGCATGAGGCTCAAAGGGAGAGGGGAAGACTGCCCAGTTGTCTGGAACAATGACTAATAATCAATAATCATATTGATAATGATGACTACTAGTTATTGAGTGCTGGTCATATGCCAAGGGCTATGCTAAACACTTAAATATGTTTCAATAATTGCAACATGTAACAAAGGCTTAGGCTTGACATAGGTGCACTGGGCTCCCTTTATCGCAATGGAGTACCCTAAAAGAATATACTTGGGATTCCAACAGTCAGCTACAAAGGCTTAAGAGCCCTTGGTAGAAAAAAACAGCTTCATAAGAAAT
Source organism: Cheirogaleus medius (assembly GCA_008086735.1). Lineage (NCBI taxonomy): Eukaryota > Metazoa > Chordata > Mammalia > Primates > Cheirogaleidae > Cheirogaleus > Cheirogaleus medius. The sequence goes on along the minus strand of VBSM01002608.1, from coordinate 80,953,575 downwards.
GCCTCAATAAGAGAATGGGAATTTTTATCCCCTTCCTGCCTCAAGTTAGGATTGGTCCAGAACACAGGATGCAGCTAAGGCTACAATTGAAGAGATCAGTAATCTATGAGGATTAGAAATAAAAAATTTAGGCATGAAGACTCTCACCTTCATTAGGAACACACACATTGTTCCAAATCCAAGGGTGGAAATCAATAAAAGAGAGCATCCCTGTAATCCATCCACCCATCAACCATTCATTCATTTGTTCAATGACTAATTACTGACTGTCTGCTCTATGCTTGGAATAATGCTAAATCCTCAGGATACAGAAAAGAACAAAACAGGCCTGATTTGTGCCTTTATTGAGCTGACTGCCTAACACAAGAGCATACATAACACAATGGATTGATTGGTTAATCACAGAGAATACATGAAATAGTAGATTGACTGCTTAAATATAGAGGTGTTCCTTGTGATAGGGGTGTAATAAAAGCGTGTAGCAGAGAAACATAACCTTGCCTAGGGGAATAGAAAGCCTTTCCAGAGGAAGTGACATTTAAACTGAGGCCTTGATTTTGAGTGGGGTGAGGAGGGTCAGTGTCAAGAAAGTCCCAGGCAGAGTGAATAGCCTGTGCAAAAGCCCTGAGTGGGGAAGTTACACTGCACACTGAAGAAGCCAAGAGAAGGTGGCTGCTCACCCCTGTGACCATAGAGGCAGAAGAGAATATCTTAGAAGTGGAACATAGGGTACAGGCTGGTGGGCACCCTAGGAAATATCTATGAAGTGGCCAGCTCAGTTTAGTTACTTCATGGGTGACAAGAACCTCTAACTCTCTGCTGCCTTTTCTGTTTTTGTACTAAGCACAAAGGTCAAGGATGTGAAAGGTGCTCCTCTTATGTCTTGAAAACCTCATCTTCTCCACAGCAGGAGTTTTCAAACAGCCCTGAGTTGGTATTTGGAGAGTGGTACTAACTCTGTCCTTGTGAAGAAGTGATCTATGAGCAATGGATGTTATTTCTGTGTCAACTCCTTGGATTAGAGGCAGCTGTGCATCCTCATGGCCTGGCCCATGTCATCAGGTAGCTGATGAGTAGGGGGATGGAACTCTGCCAGCTACAAGCTCCAGGACCGAGGGCTAATGGGAGTGTTTTAAGCTACTTCAAAACCTATAGGATTTTCTTTTTTCCTTTTTGAAGCTCATTACAGCACTGAGACAACTATTAGTAATCCTGCTAAAGTCTAATACCAAAGAGGAGTAGAGAGGTATAATTTTCCAGCCCATTCAAGCATTCTGGTTTGCTAAAACCCTTCTCATTGTAAAACTACAGAAGAGCGTATATTGTGCATTGTTTCTCCATTTATAATTGGAATTATTTTAGTCGAACTTTTGTTCATTTATTCATGTAAAGGATAGGTTTCACACTTTTGATAGAGTCCCTACCAATTCCATGTAGTTAGAATAATTAAATACATGGATTTCAACTATCTGTGAGGCACACTTCTAGGTTCTAGAGATGCAGTAGAAAAGAGATCCACGAAGTTCCTGTTCATGTGGAGCTCAAAATCTAAAGAGTTGAGATGATAAACAGGTAACAAAAAAAAGGAAAAAAAAAATAAAGAGAGGATAAGAGAGGAACATTTATAAAAAGAAAGAAGAAAGGAAGTAAAGGAGGTAAGAAGGAAGGAAAGACATTTCAGGCAGTGAAAAATTAAAAGTAATGTGATAAACCATACTTAGCACGTGTTAACAACCAACTATCACTATGTAACATACTAGTCCAAAACTTATTGGCTTAAAAGTACATTTTGTTTTATTTAAAATTGCTGTGGGTGGAGAATTCTGGAAGGATTCAGCTGGGTGGTTTGTCTATGATCCACATGGTGGCAGCTAGGACAGGAAGATCCACTTCCAAAAACCATGTACAGGTCTAGCATCTCAGAACCTCTTTGGTATACATGAGTATGTTTCTGTCTCTCTCTCTCCCTCTCTTTCTCTTCTGTCCTCTCCCTTTCTCTTTCTGTCTGGCTCTCTCTATCCACATGACATTTTATCCTCAAAAGTCTCTCCATGTAGCTTGAGCTTCTTAAAATATGGTAGTCAAAGGGGACAACTTGCTTGTAAATGTGATTAAAAATTGCAGGTGTCTTAAGGCCAGAGACTAGAACCTGACATGGCATCACTTCTACCATCCTCTCTTGGTGTGAGCAGTCACAGATCCCACCCAGACTCAAAGAGGTGCTATATGGAACCCCTCAATGGCAGAAGTATCAAGGCATGCTTGGACATCCTTATTCTGCCCACATGGTTCCCAACATAATGTTGAGTGATTGAGGATGATTTTCCCCAGGAGATGACATATGAACGGAGTCCTTAATGGCAAAAAGAAACTAAAACACTGACTCTGAAAGTGGACCATACTAGGCAGAGGGAATAGTAAGTATAAAAACCCTGAAGCATCAATAATCGAAGTATTGGAGAACATTGACAACTAGTGTGGCGGAAGCTTGATGTTTGAGAGGGGGGCTTTAACGAGATGAGGTGAGAAAGTAGAATCAACAGGTCATGGATCAGAATTCTGATACTATTTTAGTGTGAGGGAAGACTTTGAAAGGCTTTGAAATTAGTGTGAACTAATTTACCTACTTCAAGGATTAGAGAAGTTCAAGTACAGCAGTTGGAAAAACAGTGAGGAGACTATTGCAGTAATTCAAGTAGGAGATGATAATGACTTGGACTAGGTTGGTTCCAGTGGAGATGGATTTAGGATGAATTGAGGTATAGGTAAAATTGGTTAAATTAAGTATGGGTATAGGTGTAGGAGTAGATGTATATGCAAGGATAGGTACAAACATATATAAAGCTTTAGAGATAGAACTATATTGATATAGATTTAAATAGAGATAAAGATTTAGATATAAATATGCAGAGAGAAATTGATATAGAAATAAATATAGAATTAAAGATAAGGTATATAGATAGAGATAAAGATACATAGTTGTCCCTGGTATACACAGGGTATTGGTTCCAGGACCCCCCCACATATACCAAAATCCGTACATACTAAAGTCTTCAAATTAGTCCTGTGGATCTCACATATACAAAAAGTTGGCCCTCTGAATCCACATGTTTCACATCCAGCAAATAATGTATTTTTGATCTGTGTTTGGTTGAAAAAAAAATCTCCATATAAGTGGACCTACCCAGTTCAAACTCATGGTGTTCAAGGGTCAACTGTATGAATGTAGATTTAGATAAAGATAGAGCTAGATAGAAATATAGAAATAGATATGAATTCAGATAGACACAGAGACACAAACACCAAGATAAATGTTTTTGAGATGGATACAACAGAATTTGCCAATGGATTAGCTAAGAGAATGAAGATATAAAACAATTAAAGTCTGACTTGAGCAACCAAATGTAGAGCAATGTCATACTCTGAGTGAGAGGAGACAGATTTACAAAATTATTCCACTACAGAGATGAAATGAGCCCAAGGAAACCTCTGAAATCTGAAATACTTGAGGGGGAAATGGCATATCTCTGTAGGTACCTATTGATTTTTCTTTCCTCTTCCCTCTCACATGATAACTCTCCCACGCCTCTATTTTTACATCATAGCATTTCTCACCTCTGACATACTGTGATGGGGAGAGAATCATATACATTAGACGGTGAGAGACCCATATTTAAACCCCATGTCTACCACGTATAAGCTGTGGACTGTGGATAAATTAGTTTACTTCTTTAAGCTTAAATTCCTTCAACTTCAAAATGGGAATAACTTTACCTATCTCACAGGGATGATATGAGAATTAAAAGTAAAAAATGTGCATGATGCATTTAGCACCATATCTAGAAACTAGTAGGGCTCAAGAAATGTTAGTCTCACATTAATGGAGTGTTGGGCAGTGGGAGGGGGGACGGGGGCGGGTATATACATACATAATGAGTGAGACGTGCGCCGTCTGAGGGAGACGCTTGAAGCTCAGACTTGTGGGGGGAGAGGGGGCAAGGGCATTATTTGAAACCCTAAAATTCACACCCCCATAATTTGCTGAAATAAAAAAAAAGACTTATAACTCTTATAATGATAAAACTTCTAGAAAATATTGGCCCAAACCTCAGATGTGATGAATTGAGGACCAATGGCGAAAGAATTGGGTTTCAGTAATAAGCAAACACATTGTGTCTTTGTTGGTGATGATCCTTTTCTCTATCTCCTTCCCTCTTATTTTCACCTAAAATAATCTATTCATTTATCCATATGAATCCTAATACCTGTACACTGCGAGGTGTACATCATACAATCTTTAACTCACACAAAAGTCCCTAAATCATGTTAACTTTCCACACTGCTGTTATGTATTCTTGTTACTTCTACCCTCTCTGTTTCAAATGTAATAAAAAAATAAAAAAATAAAGAAATGTTAGTCTCATTTTCCTTATATTCTCAAACTTTTCAAAATTTTACTTGTTCTTCAAGACCCAACTTTTCTCAGTTGCTTTATAACAAATTCTCAATCATCTCTACCCCTTATATTGCATTATTCTAAAACTATTTCCATTGAAATAATTCAATTTCCCAATTAAACTGTAATTTTCTTGAAGGTAGTGATTGACTCTCATGTATCCGGTTTTTTTTTCTGTAACACCCAGTCCAATGTTGAGCGTTTCATAAGTACTATATAAATCTCTGTTGATTAAATCATTGTTCTTTCTTTTTGTGAATCAAATAATTATCCGCCAAAGTATTGAAGGTCCAGTAAAAAAAAAAAATGACTCAAAAAAAGCATTTAATGGGTTTTCTTAACTAAATATGACAAGGTCTTTTAAAAGATTTTTTTGATTTTCTTATTCTTTTTAGGTGGTTCTCCTATTAAATAGATTGTTATAGATGTAAAAGTGAAGTTCTCTGTAATGAATGCTTTATTTCATCAAGTTGTCTGGAGGTTAGACAGTCAACATTTACAAATTACATTGATGTGTCATAGTCTTAAATGAATTGTATTATATTAAAATTTAGAACATTTGTGAATGCTAAAAAATTTGTTCAGTACTTGGTATAAATTTTACTTTTGAAACTAACTTTCTGAAATAGATATTACATATTGTGTTTTAAAATGTGTTTGTTATATTAAAAGTGTGCTAAATGGGTACAGTTGCATATTAAAATAATATCTTGCTCTCCTCTCTGTATTTGCCTCTGACCATAAAAATGTCCCCTTCCTTACACAGCCTAAAAAGGCATAGTCACAAAAGTCGGGGCTCTTCCTATCACTACAAAAATTATTACCATTCAGAATGAGACTTTGTCTCCAATTCAGATCAAATATAAACAATGATATCTTTGTCACACCTCCTAATGTGAAGAAAGCTTCTTTTCTAATAGAATCTTAACAGTGTGTTTATAAAATTATTACTCCATGATTTGAAAATCTTTATTTTCCAAGAATATTCCTCATTTTATTTTATTATTGTTCTTCTAGTAACTTAGTGATCTTGGTATACAAGGATTCTCCACATTGGATGTTCTTATGCAATAATAACCTCCATTTAATACTTTAATCTCATATAAGATATTTCAAATAATACACAAATATCCCTTACTGCACATGAAAGCCCTTTTGTTGGCATAGTCATTTTACCACAGTCACATATTGAGCATTCCATAACAAACACTACACACAACCACCGCAACAAACAAAATAAAGAAAATTATGAAATAAGAAATGTTAAACAAAATGTTTCTTTCCCTAGTACTAGTATAAAAAGAATGATCTGTGTGCAACCTCCTCAATGAATGCTGGAGTATGGGCTATTCCACTGTTGAAACATTGCCATAATAATCCGTGCCCCAAATAGATGCTTCTGTAATTAAATAAAGTATTCAAATGTCCAAAGTCCTTCATCTGATATTTTTTTATCTGCATTCAACACTGAAAAATCCAGCATTCTGCAAACAGCTCATCACATGGTATCTTTTCATCTTTAGTTCAAAGATAATCTCTACAATCAGGTTTTCTCTGGTTATTTGAAGTACATCTCCCTGAATATCTCACAGAGCATCTTCTTTCTTTCTAAATACTTACCATAACATGTGATTATCATACTTACCTGTTCATGGGTTTATTTTCTCTCTTCCTCACTAGACTAGAAGCTTCATGATGACAGGGAATGTGGTTGTCTTGATCATCAGTCTGTTCTTGGTGCTTATAAAATGACTGGCTTATAGTGGATGATCAACACATTTTCTGCATGTATGAATGAATTTTGCACTTACACCATGGAAATAAAGTGAGTGGTAAGTTTACACTACCAGCTTCCAATGAGATGGCGGCAAATCCTTTCTTTTCATTATATTCTCCTTTTATCTTTCTTTCCATTGCTCTTTGACTAATGCCAGGCCCTTTGGAGTAAGATCCCAGTTATGAATTCCATCTTGACATGTTTATGCATTAGCTCATCCAGCCAAATGCCAGGCATAATAGTAGATATTGGAGGCTGCTAAATAATGATAGTACATAGTAAAAATTGGGCAGATACCAGATTATAAAGAGACTTACATACCATTATTTATCAAATTTTCTTGTTCAATAGAATCCAAGCGGCTTGTTAAAAGTATAAATTCATAGCAACTCACCCTCTCCCAGACCTCGTGAGATTGACTCTCCAGGTGTGATACTTAAAAACCCAGACATTTAGCAAGAACATATTTGTTACTTATGATTAAGCAAGTTTAGAGAATAGGAGTATATTTCACACTAGAGATTTTATCCTGAAGACTCAGAGAAAGCAGTGAAAGAGAAACCATCTTTTGGAAGGATTTGCAGGATAGAGAGGAGGCAATGATTGGTATGCTATTAGGTGGGAAAATGGAGTTGGGATTTGGCCAATGCTTAGATGTGTGGGCTGAAGCTTATGTTTGGGAAAAACCAGGTGAATAGTATTGCCTTTCTCTGAAGTAGGACCTTGAGGAAGAGGATAAACTTAAGAGCAGAGGGGAGAGAGAGATAGAGAGATAGAGAGATAGAGAGAGAGAGAGAGAGAGATTGGTGGAGCTTAGGGGTGGGGAGGATTTGGTCTATGAAAGGATTATGAGTTCAGTTTGGGACACATCAATTCTGCAGTGCCTGTGGTACATTCAGTTCCAGTAGGAAGTTGGGAATATGAGTCAAGTTTTGAGGGAGAGATTTGAATTGGAGGTGTTGATATGGAATGGTCAGCATAGAGATAATAATTGAAGTCATTAGAGTAAATGAGAGTTAGGTGTGAGATTGTATAGACAGAAGAGGAAAGGGATGAAGTTAGAACCCCATGGAATTACAATATTTAAAGGATACATAAAGGGAAAAGGATCCATGAAATAAACTAGGAAGATGTAGAAGGGAATCTAGAGATGAATGATATTATGGGGAAAATTAGAAAGGATCTCCAAAAGAAAAGTGACTACAGTATAAAATTTTGCCAAGGTCAAGGAAGATTAGAACTCAAAATGCTCATTTCATTTATATATAAAGAGATCACTAATGGCATTTACTGGTGAACTTTCAATAGATAAATGACAATAGAAGTCTGATTATAATGAGCTGCAATATGTATGAAATAAAGATACAGAAATCTATGATATTCAGTTTCCCACTTATAAAATGGATACCGTAATACTTTCTTTGAAGGGCAGATGTGAAGATTAAATGAAATCCCTGGCTTCTGACACAAATACCTAGCACCCAGTAGATACTCAAAATATTTTAAAGAAATATTTTTCAACATAATTAATACAAGGCCAGGGATTTCATACTAATTCAGTAGCATTTAGTTTATCTTTGTTTGTTATTGACAATTCTAAGAAGCAAGGCATTGAGTTATGACTATGGCTCAACCTCATAAACAAATGGCTATGGTTTACATACTATGGGCATAGTACTCTGTAAAATCTGCACATTTCAATGAATATAAGACATTGCCCTGTGTTTAATTAAAGATCAGTGAAATGAATAATATTCACCCTCAAGGGACTTATTAATAGTTAAGACTTATTAGTAGAAGTATATACATACAAATGAATGAAAGTTTTACCCATCTTTAATATCAAAAAGTTTGAAGACTGGAGTTTTATCCACATTTCAGTGCAGCTTCACTCTTGGGCATTATTTTGTGCAGAGTTGACACTCAATATTGTTTATAGGGATTAATAAATTAGTAGGATGTTGTCTTAGTCTGTTCCTGCTGCTATAACAAAACACCATGGATTGGATAATTTATAAAGATCAGAGGTTTATTTTCTCAGAGTTCTTGAAGTTGGGAATTCCAAGATCAAGGTGTCAGCAATTTCAGTGTCTAGTTAGTGCCCTGTCTCTACTTCCAAGATGCTGCCTTATGGCTGTGTTCTCACATAGCAGAACATCAAAGGGCAAAATGCCCAGCTAGTTCCCTCCATCCATTTTAAAAGGCATTGATGCCATCCATGAAGGTGGAGCCCCCATGGCTTAATTGCCTCCTAAAGGCCCCACTTCTTAATACTGTTGCATTGGGGATTAAGTTTCAAAATAAATTGTGGAAGAGACAAAAATATTCAAACCATAGCAGGTGACAAATTACTGTGGTACCTATATACTGGGAAATCTATAAAGCCATAATGGTCTTCCATTATGCCTGGAGCCAGAGTGGCAAGGAGTGTTTGCCATTTGTGAAATGAATGGTATATATTTTAACATATTTCAACAGGGAGGGTACTGGTATGGCTTTGTTAATTGTTTAAGCTATATCACAAATTTAGATGGCTGATCTAATGAGGAATTCATACCCCTATGGTATCTAGCTAGCATTCTAATTAGAAAACTCTTGCATCACAAAATAAGTTCTGGAGACCTACTATACAGTATAGTGCCTACAGCTAACATTCTGGTATTGTATACCTAAAATTTGGCCAAAGAGTAGATCCTATCAAGATTATCAATAATAATAACAATAAAGGAGGAAGGAGAAAACTTTGGAAGGTGTTGGATAATTTATGGCCTTGATAGTGGTGGGTGATGGTTTCATGGATGTATACTTAGCTCCAAATTCATCAAGATGCATGTATTAAATATGTACACCTTTTTGTTGTATACCAATCATACTCCAATAAGGTTGTTTTAAAAAAGAAAATGAACAAAATAAACATGTCTTTTTTCTAGACTTAAAGTTTAAAAACAGAAGAAAAGTCTTATTCTAGAATTGGTGTCTACCTATGCTTCAGCTCCCCATATCTAGATTAGTAACAATGCTTTACTAATTAGCTTAGTGATTATCTGGAAAAAAAAGTGTCAAATTTAGAATCTGTTAAATATGATGGTTAATATTATAAATGAATTATCTTTGGTAAAATTATTCAAAATATATGAATTGGCAAAAATATATTAGAAAAAATTTCATCATTGCCTTAACAGGGTATACAATGCAGAGACGTCTCTATCTTATACTTTAGGGAACAATTCCTAAAAGTTTCTGGGACATGCCACCATTAGTTAGGAAGATTTCTGGTTACCTAATAACAGACCATGAAGGACACAGATTCCTTCTTCTTACCTGTTGTTACATCTGCCTTAAGAGAATGTTTCATTCAAGATGATGTGAAAGTACCTAAAAAGACATAGGGCTGGAGTTTCATCAGATTACAGACCCAATCACATGGACTTTTATAGTCTGTTTCCCAATAAATGTTTCTAAAAAATGAAAACATTAGTTTATGTGAAAGATATTGGTCTGAAAATTTCTGTTATTATAACCAGATAGCAAGCTCATAGAGGATTAGCCAGCCTAGGCCCTCTCCAAACTTCTTGGTTGTCCTGTTTTCTACCAATAGGAATCTATAAGTCATATATGTCTAAACTGGCTCAAGGCCATGTGCATAATGTGAATAAACGTGGACTAAAACATAATGGGGATAGTTAGAAAGTCATAGTTTTCTATAATAAGCTTTGCTATAAGAAGCTATAATAAGCACTGTAATCCAGTCCTTCTCCACTATGTTTCATCTAGGATCACCTTTAATGCTCCCAGAATGTATCTCTTGCATAGAGTTTAGGGTTCTAGAGAACATTGCAGCAACCACTGGTATACGTTTCTGATATAAAAGCAGTTGTTAAAACATCTCCTTAGAAAAGCACTCATTTTTAAATATTTTTCAAAAGCATCTTGCATTCTAATGTGCACATATTAAAAATACGTATCTCTAAACAATTTGACGCTAATTTTCCAAATTAATATGCAAGTCTACAGTGTCTTATTCTGTGTTAGATGCAGTTATAAATGGATTTTTAACAGGAAATATGACCACATATGTTATGGTACCTCATATCTGTTTAGCATTGCATCCCAAGGCCCATTTGTAAAATAGATTCTACAAAAATTGATTCTACAAAAATAAAAAGTATCCTCTTTAGATAAGCATATATCTATATCTATATAATGTTTATATCTATATAATATTTAGATTATATCCCCACTCTATCTACTGGGAACACTGATTATCAATATGGAAAGAATATTTGCACTCAATCAGAGTTTATTTCATAATGTTTAGAGGAGAAGCATAATGGAACATGGTTCTGAATCCATTCGAAAAACATTTGATTGGAGCACATGCTAATTCCCTGTCTTTAATTTTGCATATGGATAGCATGCTTGGTGCCAAGGCAACTCAAAGTTTCATTTTTGTGTTAGGGAATCAATATTAGTGATTGAACAGGACAAGTTCATCTGTCTACCCAATGTTGAAATATGACTGATAAGGTAAAACTACATCTAGTTGTAGGGAACAGAGATAATTTGATAGCAAAATAACTGGGATCTTGCCAAAGATATTTTTTTCCCCTCCTCTCCCTCAACGACATCTGGAGCAGACGCATATAAGAACTATCATGTTTCTGGAATATTCCAAGGTCATCTTTGTAGGATTTGCTTCTATTTTCTACCTTAGATGCACATTTACTCTCATATTCACATGGGTTTCATCTGTGGAATAATTTTTAATACAATTCGTGCCTTTTAATACAAAATTATATAATTTAATAGGATGGAGAGGAGAGTTAATTTTTATAAGGCACTATTTCAAATTTCTCTAGTCCTATAAACTACTTCTTCCTCATTTTGGTGATATCCTTGACAGAGCCTGAGGTTAGCCTCTAGGAATAAATGCATATTTTTAGGGAAAAGGTTTGCATCCTCCAATGCAGATTTGCATGAAGAATTTTTTTTTTTTACCTGCAAAAGGATCATTTTTTAAAATGCTGCATTAAAAGTCCTTGACACAGCAGCAGACAAAAATGGTGAATGTAGGCATAGGCACAGTGGATGGCTAAATATATCTCACCTCAGTGGACTCTTTGGTATTTAGGTTTTCAGTGATCTGTTAAATGCTCTACATATTTTAAAAGCTGTTTGCAGGCAATTCATGTAAGATGGCATACAGGCAATGGATTGGCTTTGCAAAACATGTGTGTTTAACAAATTCAGTTTTGCTTCAGTTTCATCCTTTGGCATATTACTTGTATGTTTTTCTCTTATAGGTTTGGAAACCTTTGTTTAGTAGCTTTCCAATTTTTCCTACCAAAAAAAATAATAAATGCTGCTTCTTTTGGTACTCTTTTGAATGGTATTCTCACAAGATTATCAGAATTCCTTTTCCTACTATAGAATCCCGAATCAGCAAAATTTGCAACTTTGCTGCATACTTAAAATAGGTTTGCATGAATCTAATATGGCATTGCCAGCCTGTGTCACTTTTTTTTTTTTTTTTTAAATCTGTAGGGTCTTCAGAACTTGACCAGTGGATGGAAAGAAAGAATCTACCCTCCTGAAACACTTAGGTGCCTGTTCCTTTTCTATTGCTTTGCCTCTGTGCTTCTAGAAGACATGACTAATGATTTTGTATTACAATGACCTGGTGTCTTGTCTGTGACAGATGGAAATGATGGACTCCTGCACTAGCTCAGTCTTCACAACTGCCTGGTATTGGTTTCTTCTCGGTCATTTATAATCAAGAATCAACATTCTTTTAGTTACTCTCACATCTCTAGATAACCCCTTTAAGACAGGTATCTATTGGAAATTGGGAGAGGATATTGCCATGTGGTGGAAACTACAATCTCTCTGATAAAATGGAAGAAAGCTGGGCTCAAGGCATCTGGGTAAAACAATTCAAAGACTAAAGAAAAGCAAGAGCCACTCCAGAGGAGTCTTCATTTATTTCATTCCTGAAATACCCTTTTGATACTGAACTCATAGTGTTCTCCTCTCAGTAGAACTTTTCTCTACGAATCCTGGCAGCTCTGTGGCTTGTGTGTGCATGCATGAATGTGAGTGTACAGGAGTTTTTGACTTTTCATTTTGCCTCTTACTCATCGTCTCTAACCATAAAAGTTAACACATTGGGCTGCTTTCACAGTTTTTGTTCTTCGAAGATGGAAAGGACTACGAAGGACGGTATCCAAAAACATTTTCTGTTCCAGGTGTCTAGTATCCATGGGTGCTTTCCAATAGCCCCTAGATTCCATTTTATGGAACTAGCCCCCTTCAATGATTGCAGCCTTGATGGGACTATAAATCATTGATGTCCTCCATTACAGGAGCCAAAGGAGTCCTTGCAGGCACTACAGGTTCCTTAGAACAGGTCTTTTCTCTCTAACTCAGTATAGCCAAGGGGTAGGTTAGTGTATGCCTTAAGCTCAAGCAATCAGATTCCTTCTCTTAGAACACTGAGAGATTCAAGATCTGAAAACATGTTTGGTGTTCATTTATTCTAACTCTGGAACTCTGGTGTCCTGACTGAATAGTCTCTTCTGCCCTGTTTGTTCTTGTTCTGTGTTGAACTACATATATCTATTCTAGTTTTCTGATCTATACATTGATTTTGTGAGCTACCCAATATCTTTCCAGTATATACTTTTGCTTACATCTTTCATTGTAGGTTTTTATTGTTTGCAACTAAAAACAAATACAACAAAACAAAATAAAACCTAGAGGATATATTTATCCTGAAACATTTCTGGAACAAAGTTAATTAAGTATAGACACAAGATTTGGACATAATGTTTTGGACATAATTCAGAAGCTGGGACATTTATTAATACTGAACATCCCTTTATGAGATAACTATATAGAAATTTTCAAACAGTGATTTTATTTTTTCAACAAAATGTAGTAAGCACCTATTTTACATCACATTCCATATGAAATTAGACATGGGAGAAAAAACAATGAAGAAGGCACTGTTGAGCCATTTATAATCCATCCTAAGAAATTAACATAAACAGATGATTTCAAAAAACCACTGTAACCCAAATTAGGGTATTCCAGTATGTGCCACTATTTCCACTCATGTCAACTTGGACCTAGTACATCTCATTACTTAGACAGAATCTACACAGACCAATGTGTTTGTCACCAATATATACTTTCATAAAAATGTGTTAGACAGTAAAATGAAGGATTTTATACTGCAGGCCCCAACTTGGACTTACATGTGTGTGTTTTTCTCATCTCCTTCCTCAAGCCTCTTGTTTTTTGGTCCTTTCCCACAGCAATCTTCGCCCATTCCCCTAACTTGCCAGTAAATATCTTCCTTAACATTTCCCCTTCTCTCACCTATATCCAATTTTTCACTCCTCAAAATTTGCTTTAACTTACTCTTCACTCTTTCCAACTAGCCAAGAATCTTCTTGTCATAGGATCCATCATACTTAGAAGACAATGAAAGAATATGAAGAATTTTTTTGGTAAAGATGATGATATAGGATCTGGATTTCAGTCTTTATCTAAAATTTTCCAATTAGCATGGGTCTACACAATTTTTATATTCTTCTGAATTTCATTTTAGCCAAACTAGCCGAGACCTACTTCCTTCTGGGGTCTGTTGTGAAGATGAACTATGTGGTTGGTAAAATATTCTCTACCATGGATGTGTAAGAAAATAAAAGTCCATTTAGATAAAAGTTTGAATGAGATCAAAGTTATCTTTTCTCAAAATGTCATTTATTACATGAATCATTACATAAAATAAACCCAAGTGAGGATAAGTAAATGGCAGTGGCACCAACATTTTTACCATTAAGCATTCTAAAGCAACTATCTTTGCCTTGTGAAGTTACCTGCTCTCATACAACTGCCGAGTAATCTGATACTCTCATTCCAGAGTATTCGTGTGGACCACATCAGGCTATAATCAAGTGCTCCTACTCATCTTTTTCTGATTTTTCAGCGGGACCCAGTCTGGAAGGATGAGGCTATGGGCAGAGAGGCAAACTCACTAGACACTAAACATGCTGCATTATTACAAGCACTTTTCCAAACAACACACGCAAACACACACACACACACACACACACACACATAAGCACACAAAGACACCTCTGGTTTCAGAAAAACCTGCTCTACTTGGGGCTTTTTATTCTAGTAGCTAATTATGATAAAAAAGAATGTTTCTATTCTTTCTGAAGATGCACTCCCCTCCCAGAAGAGTTGCCTTTCTCAAGATCCAAGCAAAACTCAGCATAGAAAGTACTTAAAGTCCAGCTGAAGATTCACTAGATTTATAATATTGGACTATCTCTGGGGCAACAGATATTCCCTTTCACTGTTAGCAGTTCCAAAATCTCTGAGTGACATCAGATTCTAGTAAACAATTAAGTATAGGACAAAAGGGGTTCCTTCACCACTGGATTTGGTGGCAGGAGCATTGGAAGCCAATGGTCAGATGGGATTTGATCATGGATCATCACATTGTCTTGTCATGGGTGTGTGTTTTAGTGATCAACTCTAAGCAATCAATTTAATCTAAAATGGGCTTCATGGAGTGTTAACAGATATTATTGTATTGAAAATATAGGCAATGTCCCTCATATCTTCACTTACCTAAGACAGTAAGAAATGAGGCATTTATAAATCTCTAAGATAGAAATTCCATGAGAACCAGTTGCTTTATAAGAAATAATGATTACGGTAACCTATGGCCCCAATATGGGGAATAAAACAAGAAGCATTGCTTAAACTTAATCCTACATAAAAGCTCCCAGAAGGCATGTCTTAGTAGGCCAGGGCATTTTTTCCAATTACCCTGCCCCAACCTGACAGGCTCCACCTTGCCCTACATAACAGGTCTGTGTAATGCACAAGAGAACTCTTCCTTTTGTATGTTTAAGTCTGGCGGCCGCACAGCCATCTATCATTTGTGCAAACAAGACTTTCCGTGCAGGATGCCAGGGAGTCATGTGAGGATAGCCTTGGCCGCTTCCTCCTCACTGTGTGACCTACCACCCCAGAGCCACCAGATCCCCTGAGGGTGTTGTCATAACTAATTGACAAAAAGCCTAAGACAAAAAATGTGGCTGCCACACATTGAAGTCACTTACATTTGTGACTTCAAGTTCAAACAATTCAGGACTTCCCAGGTTTTCAAAGAAGGGGCACCCTGCCTTCCTGAATTTTCATTAAATGACGATATTTGAAAACATATTTTAAGCCCTGAGGGAGCATTCAGGCAAAAATCAATTTAAGAAGTAACTAAGATATGCCTCACATGCAACTCAAAGTTAGATGAAAAGGCCCGTCATTCCCTTCTTTCTCAATTCCCACTGCATTCAAGTTTCTAAGTACACAGACTTGAACTCGAAGCAATCCAATGAACATGTCCAATTTAGCCAATTATTATAATTTTTTAATTTCATCAGCGATTCTGATGATTAGAATAAGGAAATGGTCACGCCCAAAGGTTATAAGCAGCAAAATGATTTTTAAACTAGAGCTAATGCTAATGCTAAAGTTTTTGTTTCTTCATATTAGCAAACATGCAGCACCTTCCTGTCTGGCATAAACTTTCCCAGAAAGAATAAATGTACAACATAATGAACTACCAGCAAATACACTTAGATGTGCTTAAAAAACAATAGCATGGTTTTCTGTTGTTTCCAGAATTAGCTCTGAATTGGAAAATAATAAGTTTCACATGACAGCATGAGTCATTTTGCAGTGGTCCTTCTCCCTATCCCTCTTCCAACAAAAGGATGTACTAGGAAGAGCAGAATGATACTTACAGATCAACATGGCCAAATTGTCCTGAAAATTCGATATGAAAGTGATGGTTACATGTAGATGATGATGCTGGCACAAGCAGATATTTCACTCTATTTTTAGGCATCAAATTAGGTTTACTGAAATGAAGCTTCTTAGGCATCCCACATTCAATATATGTTAATCTTTCTGGGAAGTGTTTCCCAACCTCACTCTTAGTTTTGGAGGGGATATGATAGGGAATTTTGCTGGGTTATCAGCTCATACCTCTCTATACTCAGCCATTCTGGTGTCTCCAACTGCAAACAAACTAGGCTTGAATGCAGTTGCTGTGGAATGCACTAATTAATTACATTTGCTTTACATAATTGGCATTAGGGCTTTTTGAACAAAAATGCAAATTTATGGAAATTGGTTGAAATACTTATGCAAAATAAAATAAAAATGGACCTCTAAATTATTGTAAAAAATAAGGTAGTTTTAATTGAACAGCTAAAAGATTTGTAGTTCGTTATATGATTACATCTAGTAAACTTAATTTAAAAAGTAAGTTCATTTGCTTTTATCTAACCCTTCCATATCTTGCTCAGCGTTGTTGGTATAATTATCACCAATAAAGGACCAATCTTATTTTCTATCTTTTTTGCATCAAGTGTTAGTTCTGTAAACAGAAATGGAATATGTTATTCTTTTGAACAGAGCCTTGTGCATTACAAATTAGGAAGCACTGGGCCAAAGACTTGCAAAATAACCAATTATTGCTTAAAGGGGACAAGATGCAGCACCCTGCTTATGAGCTGTTTTGCAGGGGTAATGTCCTTGCTATAGAACAAGACTTTCCACAAAAGATCATTGCAAGGCAGTTATAAGGTAGATGGCCTCACAATCAATAGACTGAATATATCTGGCAATGGTGGCAAAGGAATAGGTAATGTAGATGAATATGCAGTCAATGGTGCAATAAAAAAAGTATTAAGATGCTCATGACATAGGAGTGATTGCCAATAAATGGGTACTTAATAAAAATGTGTTAAGAAATGTGGAATATAGATGGATAAACACTAAACGACAAGAGTGAGAAATAAAACATTGCCAAGTTAAGCAACATAGACATTTACATACAATTAACAAGCTGTTAATTATTGATGGACAACTCCCAAATTCAAAGAGATATAACTTAATATATATTCAGCTAATCGAGAAATTAGACTGACCTCCAAAATCCAAGGATAAAAAAGTAGTTTTACAAGATTTCAACAATTATGGTAATGTTTTAACCTTCTTAGTACTTTTCTTGGTTACTGTGAGACTGGGGGTGCCCTTACTATTCTGGTGCTATTTTAGTACCTCCACTTGGGTAATTATTTCTTAAAACATCTTCAGGATTTCAGTTCAATATGTTATTCTCTTTAAGTTTCTACCATAAAATGTAACAGGAGGTTGCCTGAAACTATTTGAAGCTCGTCAGACTCTCATCAGGAGAGGGTAGGTGAACTGATCTTTATAAATAGTGGGCTATGTCCTTACACCTTATTCCTCAAGAGTGACAAACATCTAAAGAACAAGTCTCCTCTAGGAATTTGAAGTGGAGAAATGAAATTAGTAAGCCTTAAACACCATTACCAGAGATATTCAGATTTTTAAGCCCAAAATGGGACGTGATCTTATGATTTCTGTCATCTGTTTCCTGTGTAGTGATACATGTTTTCTTTTGCCTCTTTTGTTTTTCAGTTTGATGCATGACATGTTTATTTTGCTCCTACTATGTACAAAATGGTACCATAATCCCTGAGGAGACACAGAAATATAATTCATGGTTCTTCTTCTTTCACACAGACACATACAAAATAACCGGCAGGGTATGGAAAGGGCTATAATGAAAGGAGTAAAAATTAAAGTTTAAAGATAATTAACTTAGTTATTCCTAGATGAGATATATGACAAATCTGACTTAAAAGTGTATCTCTCATAATTTAGTTATTGATAGCATATATTTCACTTTAACTAGTGTTATTGTAGAAGCCATTGAAATAATTATACCACATTCTCTTCCTTCCTTCTTCTTGTCTCTCTTTATTCATTATCCATCCTTAAGTTACAATTATTTGGTTGATCCATGTAAGATTTCTAGGAAAACTGGTCTTCCTCAAAACTATGAAGAGTGTAAATTTAGAAAGATATGGTAAAAACCATTGAATTGTTCACTGCAAATGGGTGAACAGTAAGATATATGCATTAGATCCCAATAAAGCTGCTAAAAAAATTACTGGGCTAAATAGAAAATTCGTATTAATAACATCATCAAAATGACTAGAGTCTGAGTCCACTCTCTTTCATTCACAAAATGTGATGTTCTAACCAAGATGAAGTCATTTTCTTATGCTGATCTATGTGGCCAGCTGAGCAGTAATCAGCAAAAGAATTCAAAAAGTATAAAAAATCAAAGTGAAGGAACACTCCCAAAAGGGAACAACAGGTCTTTAGCAATGGAAACAAAGAAAAACAAAAATATTGGAAAGATAGGTAAAGAATTCCAAGTATGGATTATAAGGAAGCCTTATGAAATCTAAGAGAAACTAGAAATCCAACTCAAGAAACAAGAAAAACAATTTAGGATATGAATAAAACATTCACCAAAGAGATTGACATATAAAAGAAAAACCAAATGGAACTCCTGGAAATGAAAAATTCATTTAAGGAAAAATAAAACATAGTGGAAAGTTTAAAAATAGACCAAATCAGGCTGAAGAAAGAATCTCAGAGCTTGAAGACAACTCTTTTGTATTAGATAAGTCAGTTAAAAATAACAAACAGGCCAGGCGCGGTGGCTCACGCCTGTAATCCTAGCACTCTGGGAGG
>VBSM01002608.1:80914107-80934582 GCA_008086735.1 Cheirogaleus medius | reverse complement strand
ACGAACAGAGAATTAAGAGGAATGAACAAAGCTTACAAGAAATTTGGGATTATGTAAATAACCCAAATATAAGAATCAAAAGCATTCCAAAGAGAGAAGAAAAAAACACACAAGATCTGGAAAAACTACTTGAGTTAATAATTGAGGAAAACTTCTGTGGTCATCCAGATACAAGAAGCTCAGTGAACTCTTGGGAGATTGATTGCAAAGAGGCCATCACCAAGACACATAGTCATCAGATTGGCCAAAGTCAACATGAAAAAGGAACTCCTGTGAACTGTAAGGCAAAAATTTCAAGTAACTTACAAAGGAAAACACATCAGGCTAACTGCAGACTTCTTAACTGAGACCTTACAAGCCAGAAGGGACTGGGGCCTATCTACAGTATTTTTTTTCAGCATATTATGGGGGTACAAATATTATGGTTACATATATTGCCCATGTATCTACAGTATTCTTAAACAGAAGAACTGTAAGTATAGAATTTTGTGTCCTGCAAAACTAAGTTTCATGTATGAAGGAGAACTAGACTTCTCCAGACAAGCAAGTACTGAGTGAATTTTTCAAGATCAGACCTGCCCTGCAGGAAATACTCAGAACTGCGTTATGTACATGAATCAGCACAATCGTCACACTCTAGTGTAAAACTAACCAAAAGCTAAACTTTAGAACTCAAATGAAAAATCAAATAGTACAAGAGGTAAAATAAAGTAATAAGATACTACCCAACAGGATGAAAAGAACAGCATTCCACATATCAATTCTAATATATAAATGTAAATGGTTTGAATTCACCATTCAAGAGATATAGGCTTGCTGAATGGATAAAAAAAATAAAAACCAAGTATCTGCTGTCTTCAGGAAACACGTCTAACCCACAAGGACACTTATAGACTCAAAGTGAAGGGATGGAAAAATATTCCATGCAAATGGAAACCAAAGGAAGCAGGTGTAGTCATTCTCATGTCAGATAAAATTGACTTTTAAACTACAATAGTAAAGAAAGACAAAGCTGGTCATTATGTAATGGTAAAGGGAGCAATTCAAAAAGAAGACATAACAATTCTAAATATTTATTTTTATTTTTATTTTTTTTATTTCAGCATATTATGGGAGTACAAATATTATGGTTATGTATATTGCCCATGCTCCCCCTAACCCCTTGAGGCAGAGGCTCAGGCATGACCATCACCAAAACGTTGCACATCTCACTCATTATGTTTGTATATACCCATCCCATACTCCCCCCTCCCACCCGCACAACACCCGACAAATGTTATTCTTATATGTCCACTTAGGTGTTGATCCGTTAATACCAATTTGCGGTGAGTACATGTGGTGCTTGTTTTTCCATTCTTGAAATACTTCACTTAGTAGAATGGGTTCCAGCTGTATCCAGGAATATACAAGAGGTGCTATATCACCATTGTTTCTTAAAGTTGAATAGTACTCCATGGTATACATATACCACATTGGTTAATCCACTCATGTATTGATGGGCACCTGGGTTGTTTCCACAACTTTGCAATTGTGAACTATGCTGCTATAAACATTCGAATGCAGGGGTCTTTTTCATAGGGAGACTTTTGTTCTTTTGGGTAGATGCCCAATAATGGGATTGATGGATCAAATGGTAGATCTACTTGTATCGCTTTAAGATATCTCCACATTGCTTTCCACACAGGCTGAACTAGTTTGCAGTCCCACCAGCAGTGTAGGAGTGTTCCTATCTCTCCGCATCCACTACAACATTTATTATTTGGGGACTTTTTGATAAAGGCCATTCTTACTGGAGATAAGTGATATCTCATTGGAGTTTTTATTTCCATTTCCCTGATGATTAGAGATGTTGAGCATTTTTCATGTTTTTTGGCCATTATTCTGTCTTCTTTTGAAAAATTTCTGTTCATGTCCTTTGCCCACTTTTTGATAGGGTTGTTTGATTTTTCCTTGCTGATTTTCATGAGTTCTACATAGATTCTAGTTATTAGCCCTTCTTTGGATGTGTAGCTTATGAAAATTTTCTCCCATTCTGTGAGTTGTCTGCTCTCTTGACAGTTTCTTTGGCTGTGCAAAAGCTTTTTAATCTGATCAGGTAGCATTTATTTATTTATTTTTTTGTTGCTGCTGTGATTGACTTTGGGGTCTTCTTCATGAATTCTTTGCCTAGACCAATGTGTAGAAGAGTATTTCCAATGTTTCCTCTAGAATTCTAATAGTTTCACCCCTAAGGTTCAAGTCTGTCACCCAGCGTGAGTTGATTTTTGTGAGAGGTGAAAGGTGTGGGTCCTGTTTCAGTCTTCTACATGTGGCTATCCATTTTTCCCAGCACCATTTATTGAACAAGGATTCTTTTCCCCGGTGTATATTTTTGTCTGCTTTGTTGAAGATTAGTTGGCTATATGAGGATGGTTTTATATCTGGGTTCTTTGTTCTGTTCCACTGGTCAATTTCCCTCTTCTTGTGCCAATTCCAAGCTGTATTAATTACTATAGCCCTGTAGTGTAGTTTGAAGTCTGGTAAATTGATGCCTCCTATTTTGTTTTTATTGCCTAGGATTGCTTTTGCTATACGAGGTCTTCTCTGGTTCCATAGGAAGAATAAAATTATATTTTCTATGTCTGTGAAAAATGATGATTGTATTTTAATAGGGATTGCGTTGACTCTGTAGGTCACTTTGGGTAGTATAGACATTTTAAGAATGTTGATTCTCTCGTCCCATGAGCATGGTATATTCTTCCACCTGTTTACATCCTCTGCTATTTCCTTCTTCAGTGTTTCATAGTTCTCCCTGTAGAGGTCTTTTACTTCCTCAGTTAAATATAATCCTAGGTACTTTATTTTCTTTGTTGCTATTTTGAAGGGAATTGAGCCTTTGACTTGGTTCTCGCTTTTACTGTTGTTGGCGTATATGAATGCCTCTGATTTCTGTGGATTGATTTTGTATCCTGAGACTTTACCAAATTTGTTTATCAATTCAAGGAGTTTCTTGGTTGAATCTTTGGGGTTTTCTAGGTATAATATCATGTCATCAGCACTGAGTGAGAGTTTGATCTCTTCTGATCCCATTTGGATGCCCTTAATTTTGTTCTCTTGTCTGAATGCTGTAGCAAGAACTTCCAGCACTATGTTGAATAGAAGTGGAGATTGTGGACCACCTTGTCTTATTCCAGTTCTAAGTGAGAATGATTTCAATTTTTCCCCGTTCAGTATGATATTGTCTGTGGGTTTGTCATATATGGCTTGTATCATTTTCAGGTAAGCCACGTCTATGCCTATTTTGTTGAGCATTCTTATCATAAAAGCGTGCTGAATTTTGTCAAATGCTTTTTCTGTGTCTATTGAGAGGATCATATGGTCTCTGTTTTTGCTAATGTTTATATGGTGAATTACATTTATAAATTTGCATATGTTGAACCATCCCTACATCCCTGAGATGGAGCCCACTTGGTTGTGATGGATTATTTTCTTGACAAACACCTGGATTCAGTTGGCTAGGATTTTGTTGAGAATTTTTGCATCTATATTCATAAGGGATATTGGTCTGTAGCTTTCTTTTCTGTTGCATCCTTTCCTGGTTTTGGTATCAGGGTTATGTTCTCTTCATAAAATGTGTTGGGGAAGATTCCATCCTTCTTGATGTTGTGGAATAATTTCTGCAGGGTAGGCACCAGTTCTTCTTTGTAGGTGTGGTACAATTCGGGTGTGAAACCATCTGGTCCTGGACTTTTCTTTTTAGGGAGGTTTTTAATTGCTGTTTCTATTTCAGTACTTGATATTGGTCTGTTCAGGAATTCAATTTCTTCCTGGTTGAGCCTAGGGAGGCTGTATGTTTCTAAGAAATTGTCCATTTCCTTCACATTTTCCAGTTTGTGTGCATAGAGGTGTTTGTAGTATTCATAAATTATATCTTGTATCTCCGTGGCATCCACTGTAATTTCTCCTTCATTGTTCCTGATGGAGCTTATTAGAGATTTTTCTTTTCTGCTTTTCATTAGTCTAGCCAAAGGTGTGTGAATCTTGTTTATTTTTTCAAAGAACAAACTTTTTGTTTTATTAATCTTCCATATAGTTTCCCTGTTGTCAATTTCATTTAGTTCTGATTTGATCTTAATGATTTCACTTCTTCTGCTGGGTTTGGGGTTGGTCTGTTCTTCTTTATCCAGGTCTTTGAGATGATTCATTAGATTGTCTATTTGTGATCTTTTCTATTTTTGGATATAGGCATTTATGGAAATAAACTTTCCTCTCAGGACTGCTTTAGCTGTGTCCCACAGGTTTTGATAACTTGTGTCTCCTTTGTCATTAATTCAAAGAATCTTTTGATTTCCATCTTGATTTCCTCATTTATGAAGCGATCATTCAGCAGAAGGTTCTTTAGTTTCCATTACTTTGTGTAGAAATGAGATTTCCTGTTAGGGTTGATTTCTACCTTTATTCCATTGTGATCTGAAAAGATACATGGTATAATATCTAGTTTTTAAAATTGTTTGAGACATGATTTGTGTCCTAGGATATGGTCAATCTTAGAGAATGACCCATGAGCTGATGAGAAGAACGTATATTCAGTGGTTTTGGGGTAGAATGTCCTTGTAAATGTCAGTCAGACCCATTTGTTCCAGAGACCTGTTTAAGTCCATTATTTCTTTGTTGATATTCTGTTTGGAGGATCTGTCCTGTGCTGTCAGTGGGGTGTTAAAGTCTCTGACTATTATGGTGTCGTTGTTTATCCATTTGTTTAGATCAAGTAGAGTTTGCTTTATGAATTGGGTGCACCTAGGTTGGGTGAATATATATTTAGAATTGTTATGTCTTCTTGTTGAACTGTACCCTTCACCATTATATAGTGACCTTCTTTGTCTTTTATTACTTTTATTGATTTAAAAACTAAGTTATCTGTAATCAGCACTATCATGCCAGCTTTCTTTTGGCTTCCGTTTGCTTGAAATATTGTTCTCCACCCCTTTACCTTTAGTCTAACTGCATCATTGCAGGTTAGATGTGTTTCCTGAAGGCAGCAGATACTTGGCTTGTATTTTTTTATCCATTCGGCCAGCCTATGTCTCTTGAGTGGGCAGTTCAAGCCATTCACATTTATTGAGATAACTGATAGGTGGGGCAGATTTCTGTTCATTATGTTGGGTTGAACTTTGTTGCTTTGTTTTCTCTCTTGAGCCATTGTGGTATCTGGGCCTTGATCTTTACCTTTTGAGTAAATTTACATTTGTGAGTGTTTATTGTACTGATCCGTGGGTAACACTGTTTTGAGTACTTCTTGGAGAGCTGGTCTTGTCTTGGTGAATTCCCTCAGTCTTTGCTTATCTGAGAATGTCTTGATTTCTCCCTCGTATACAAAACGTAGTTTTTCAGGGAATAAGATTCTAGGTTGAGTATTATTATGTTTCAGAAGAGTGAGAATGGGGCCCTAGTCTCTCCTTGCTTTTAAAGTTTCAATAGAGAAGTCTGGCGTTATTCGGATTGGCTTTCCTTTGTATGTTACTTGCTTCTTTCATCTTACAGCTCGTAGAAGAGCCTCTTTAGTTGATATTTTGGTCAGTCTGATGACTGCATGTCGTAACACCTTCCTGTTTGCATTGAATCTCCCAGGGGTCCTTTGAGCTTTTTAAACTTGTATATCAAGATTTTTACCAAGGCTTGGGAAATTTTCCTCTATTATATCTTCAAATAGCTTATCCAACCCTTGAGTGTTTTCTTCTTCCCCTTCGGGTAACCCTATAACCCTCACATTAGGTTTTTTCACATAATCCCACATTTCTTGTAGGCTTTGCTCTTTTCTCTTGTTTTTCTGCTCTATTTCTGTGACTGATTTATTTAAATTGAAGGTGTTACCTTCAATCTCTGAGATTCTTTCTTCTGTTTGATCTACCCTGTTCTTGAGGCTTTCCAGTGTGTTTGGTAGTTCCCTGAACTGATTCTTCATTTCCAGGAGTTCGGTTAGAGTTTTTTTCATTGTTTCAATTTCTTTAGTGAAATATTGATAAAAGAGAAGCTATGCATATGTATGGACAAGAAGCATTTGGTAAATTTTTATACTTTATGCTCAATTTTACTGTAAATCTAAAACTTCCCTATAAATTAAACTATAAAAAATCATACAAAAACCTATGGAACATCATCACACATACTAGCATATGCATAATGCAAAGCCCAAAAAATAAGAGAGAAAAGGGTCAGAAAATAACATTTGAAAAAAATAATTAAAAAAACCTACATATCCAAGAAGTTCAATTAACTTACTGCAAGTAGGATAAACTCAGAGATTCTCAACTGAATACATCATTTTCAAACTGAAAAAAGCCAGCAAATAAATGAGAACCTTGTAAGTAGCAAGAATGACTCATCATATACAAGGGATCCTCAATAAGGCTAACAACTGACTTCTCACAGAAACCATGTAAGCAAGAAGGTGGTGGGATGATATGTTTAAATTGCAGAAAGAAAAGTCTGTCAACCAAGAATTCTACATCCAGTAAAACTATTCTTCAAATATGAAGGTTAATTAAGACATTCCCTGATAAACAAAAACTGAGAGAATCTGTTGGTAGCAGATCTGCCCTCCAAGTAATACTAAAATTAAAGGACACAGAAAGTATCTCAAATGCATATGTAGAAATAAAGAACACCAGTAAAAGTAATTATATAGATAAATTAAAAGGACAGTACAAATGTATTTTTATTTGATACCTTTCTTCTCTCAACTGATTTAAAAGAGAACTGCATAAAGTAATAATTTCAAAATTGTGTTGATGGACTTATTATGTAAAAGGATATATTCTATATGACAATACTAGCACAAAGAAGGAGGAGGAAACAGAGCTATATTTTAGGAAAAATTTTAAATACTATTGAAATTAAGTTGTTAAATTGGTATTAACCCAAAGTAAATAATTTAACTTCAGTTGCTAATTGTAATCTTTATGCCACCACTAAAAAAATTTATATATATACATACATATATACACACACATAGACATATATACATATATGTTTCATATATACATATATACCTATATAACATATCATATATATATATAATTTTAATTTTTATATATATATACAAATTTGCTGGCTCATGTTTGCCAGCAGCAGCAAATGCCCTGAGAGCAAACACTGCCCCTGTGCAGGACACCATCTATAACCCTGGGTTCCTACATTTCCACAAAGTTTCCACTTAGTAGTTCTCCACTATCTTTTCAGCTATTCATTGCTTTAAATAATTTTTTTACATTATTATGTAGTAATTTTTGTTATTTTGTTGCCAAAGTATTGATCCAAACAACCTGGATCTCTCTTATTAGAGATAGGAGCCTTATTTCTCTTTATCTTTAAAATTCAGTTACTTTGCCAGTATGATTTGGTTTTAACAGTTTAAGGAAAGGAGTACTTTTTTTCATTCACAAATACAAGCTTTTTTTTTACAGTTCAAGATGGCTATTTTCATTGTATATTTTAACATATTTTTATGTTCCCTGTGTTCTATTCTTATCTTCAGAATAGAAGATTATTTTTTACATGTGTGCAATTTCCTTTTTCTGTCTTCCACACTGGATATATTTTCTATAATCATTTTATAATGTTATTCCATTCTATTCCATTTTTATGCAATTTCCTCAAACTCACTTGCCATATTCCTTACAGCTTTTTCTGTTGAGGTTATGTCTTATTGTTTCTTATGTGCTTTTGCTCTCTATTATGTTTTTATGGCTCTTGTATATATCATAATTGAGCTCCATCTGCTTGGATTTTATCTCTGACTTTTGTTTTATAATTTCTTCTTTAAATCCTTGTGTCTTTTGTTTGACACCCTGTTTGTATTTTTATTTGTTCTTTAAATAGATGTACAAAGTCTGGTATCCTTTTAGTCTAAGACTAACTAGTTGGCTGAAGCCATTTAGTGTTTCCTTGGCTAACTCTGGTTGTCTATAAAATTTATTTTCTTATCGACTTATATTTTTAAGAAATTAATCCAGTTGATAGTTCTAAGGGTATTGGTTGAAAAATTTAGGGGAAGTCTGGGGAATTCCTCTAAATCCACACTTCTTATATAAATTACCGATGTGCCTATTGCACCAAGATTCGGCACTCAGAGTTTATATATTTCAATTGCGGGACAAAGAATAATGTTTTTCTATTTTTCACACAATTAAACACTCTTCTCTCCCTCGCTTTGGTTCAAAGTTTATCTTTTCACTATCCAAATGGATATAAGACTCACAAAGAGTTTATAGACAACATTATAATGTAAAAAGTCACTTTAACAAAGTTTCTAGTCCTTGTGTAAAAAAAGCATTGTTAAAGTATAATATTGTTATTATTATTACTGCAATAAGCATTTGAATGATTGAAAGGAGGTATTTCTTTATTGTAGCCTATAGTGATTTTCTTCTGCTCTAATAATAAGAACTAGGAATGACACCTGAATTCTTTTTATATCATTTTGAACAAGAGTTTGTCCAACTTACTCTTGATTCCTCCAACATTGCAGACAGAGATTTGAACAAATTCAATGTTGCCCTTGGCTAAAGGGAATGGCCATGCAAAGGCCCTAAAGTGGGAGCATGATTAGTGTGTTAGATCTCAAGGAGGCAGTGTGAATGGAGCAGAGGGAGGTAGGGAAGGGGGGAGTCAGGCATGCTGTGGGGCAGGGTTTTGGCATTTACTCTGAATGAGGTGGGAACCACTTAAGGGATTTTAGCAGAGGAGTGTCATCATCTGACCCACGTTTCAAAAGGATTGCTCCAGCTGGTCTTCCAAAATTAGACTGTAGGAGAAGGGTGGAAGTGGGAAAACCAATTGGAAGGCTCTGGAAATGATCCAGGTGAGAGATGAAGGCTGCTCATACAGGAGCATTTGCAGTATTGAGTGTGAGAAATGGTCAGATTCTAGATATAATGTGTAGCTATAATCAAGAGAATTTTCATATGTACTAGAAGTGAGCTATAAAAGAATGACAATAAAAAGGGATAATATTAATTTTTAAGGCCTGAGAAACTGGTAAGATTCCATTGTTATTTAACCAAGATAAGAAAGATGCTGGTGGAACATGTGTTTTGGGATAGGAGATCAGGAGTTCAGATTGGACATGTTAAGTTGTAGATGCCTTATAGATATATGTTACCTGAAATGCAACTTGGGATACTAATGTACTGTGGTGAATAGTGTCTCTCTAAAACTTACGTCTACCTGGAACCTTTAAATGTGATCTTATTTCACAATAGGGTCTTTGCAGATGTAAACAGGTTAAGATGAGGTCATACTGCATTAGGGTGGGCCCTAAATCCAATATAAACAGTGTCCTTATAAGAAGAGGGAAATTTGGGCACAGATTCACAGAGGAGAAGGCCAAGTGAAAGCAGAGATTGAAGTAACACACCTATTAATAGAAACCAAGGAATGCCAGTGATTGCTGGCAACCAACTGAAATTAGATGAGGCAAGGAAGGATCCTCTCCTAGACTCTTCAGAGAGAGCTTGGCCTTTCTGACAACTTGATTTCAGATTTCTAGCCTCTAGATCCATGAGAGAATATAAATTTCTGTTGTTATAAGCCGCCCAGTTTCTGGTAGTTTGTCATGAAGCCTAGAACGCTAACACATTTAATGAGACCTGACTGGCTCTCAATAGTACAGAACCATCATCTCCCATATTTGAGATTCTCTAATTCTCTTCATACAGCCACGGATCATATTCACCCCAGGGAGCAGGTGCCTCACATGGCTGCCTCCCATTGATCTAACTATCCAACATCCCTAGTTGGAGGGGCCACAGACTTAGTTAGTTACTTCATGGCTAGTTTGTCACCACCTTGTACTTATACAGATGATTTTCTCAATATGAAATCTGTCTGAGATTTAACATCCTCATGTCTATAAGAGATGGGTGCTAAGAAATACAAAGCCACCATATGATGGGTTTTGGAGTTATACAGACGAGGTTCAAAAACTTGGAGAAAATGTAACAGCTTACCTTGTGTAGTAAATACTCTGATTCTAAAGAGAATTTTTATGTATTAAGGAGATCAGTAATTTTTTTAAAAATCAGTTAACATTTTCATGTTCAGATATCCTAAGTCATGGTAATTTGATTAATGATATTATATGCTCAAAATGTTAGTTCATTAAGCAATCCAATATTGCTTTTTAGGAAATGAAAACTGCCTAATTCATCTTATGCTTACAAGCAAGGTCTAAGTTCTCAAACTACAAGTGAGAGCATCTTATCCAAAAGGCCTTTCGTGTCCTCTGTTTTAAAATTCTGCATTTGAATTTGCTTATAGTTGGTAAAAAAAAAAAAAATAATGCATGCTTGTCTTTTGTCATGTGTTCTCATTATTTTATCTTTTGTCATGTGTCCTCATCATTTTGAGTTATATACAGTTGTAGAAAGAATGAAATTGGGGAAAGAACTCAGAAGCTGCAGAATTTTTCCAAGGGTCAGAAAGACAATAGGCTTTTTGGAAAAGTAATGGGGGGTTCCCACATGGTACAGATAAGTTGATGGGGTTGAGTGGAAAGCTGAGCATCTGGCTTAGGAAAATTTTTGCTGTCGCTGCTGGAGCTAGTCAGCATTATATAGTTCCTTGATCACTAGGGACTTTACGATCTGTCTTAAGCTATTTGTGCACTAACAATAACTCTAACTGTTCATTCCATGATTTCTACTATTTGTAGGGGAAAAAAAGGAAATGATGTCTGAAAAATCTGAACATAAAGAGATGTTAAAATAAGGAGATTGGATGTTAAAAAAACGCAAAAGAACACCAGGAGATGCAATAAATCCAAATGGTTTTCAAAACAAGAGGAAAAAAATAGTTAACGCAAAACTGAACTGAATGATGCAAATAAATAAGTAAATTTCTCATTCAGGATCCATTTGGAAGCTATATTTCTTGGCAGAGTTACTGCTTATTATTTTCATGTTTCTAGTTTCCCATCTCCTTTTGTCAGTCTATTGAAAGCTTGTTAAAAGCTTATTTGCTTTTGCTGTTCCTTTGTTGTTGCTTTTGCCCTAACTTTAATGCTAAATCATGTAGAAGTAAGGTAAAAGGGAGAAAAAAAAATGAACACAAATAGTCATTGTAGCAGCCTAGTTTTATGGATACTTTATATATTGATCAGCTTATGTTTTATTCAGGCTTGATGGGAGAACAATTGGGAAATAAGAAGAAATTACTCCCTTAAATAGTAAATTGCAATGCTGATGCAAAACGTCTAAGGGTTTCCTGGAGAGACTGGTTAGAGTCTGAAAGGTGCACTAACATATAAAAGAAATAACCTGTCTGTCTATGGGGATATGCCAAGTAAAACAAGAGGTTACTACACTAATCCCCTTCTGCTTGCTTTGGAAAAGATGCAAATGTGTTTCATATGCATGTGTGTATGCTTGTGTAGAGTTCTTGGCACATATAAACCTCCAATAAATAGGTAGTAAAGGTAAAGGAATATATAAATTAAGTAATTGGTGATACTAAGTACATCAACCAACTCAATTAAAAGCTATACTGCACCACAGAGGTTCTAATGGTGAGAACAGTTGTATTGTCCAGATTCAAACCAATGACCATGTGAATGCAAATCCTGTGCTCTTAGCCACCGCTCAAGATGATTACAAAGTACTAGCTGTATGGTCTTGGACGAGTAGCATAACCTTTATCGGCTTCCATTTCACATACCAAAATAGTGTATTTCAAGACATAACTTTGAAAACAAAGAGTTATAATATGTATAAAGGACTTAGTGTTGTACCTGGCACGTAATTAACATCACTGGCAATGATGACGATATGTGTGAAGGTAGAGTTGTACTAACTGCCTTCTTTTCTATTCTCAAATACTCCTCTAACACTTTATTGATTTTCAACATACTTCAGAGAATTTCCAAAATTATATCCATCCTTGGCTGCCTTTCACAATGCTGTCACTGCATCATGGAGGACCATCATGCACATAGTATTTGCTCATTCACCTCTGATAACTATTCTACCAGGCCCTGATGTCAACCTCATTGAACTCCATATTGCACTAGGCACCACAGGGGCTACAGTGAAGCCTTCCTGGCCATTTTAGTCACACAGGTGAAATCCCAATAGAATAACAGTGCCTTGAATGTGGTGAGCCTGCATTGAATTATTAGTTTTATTTAAGTCTCCTGCTTTACTTTCTTCTGCTAACTCCACCCTCTAGCAGAAGGCAAAGTTAGGTTCATAGGATTGTTTTTTACTTTCTTCCTTTTTTCCCCTCCAAATGTAAGTATGAGTACAGACTTCAGCAGATCAAATTGAGAGATCCATTCACCTCCGATGCTCATATCAAAAATCACAGTGATCCCAGCCACATTTCACGAGAACATCAAGGCAATCTCTCACAGTGAGGTTAATTATTTTTTCAGGAATATTCTGTGATGCCTCTTTCTAGAAAATGCTATGACGAACATTACTCTGTATTAGAATTCTAAATTAAGTTAGGACCAATATTCTCAAAGGAATGAAAGAAAATGAACCTCTTAAAAATTAAGATTACAAAAAAAAAATTAAGATTACTTCCCTCTCTCCTTCCCCAACACCACTACCCCTACTCAAACCTGTTACACTGGTGCTAAATATAATAATGTCTTACCAGTGTGTGCTCTGAATATCTGAAAATCATGTAGTGGTGATCCTCTTGAGTGTATTACTTTCTTTCTTTATTAATGAAAAGGTTTTTATTTGTGCCCTCTGTTATTCCCAGAAGTACAACACAAAACAAAATGGGAAACCATGATTTATCTTCTATTTGATAAAAAACATCTGCAGAATAAAATGAGCCTCTTGATGCCAGAATTGTCATCAATGATGACTTTGACAAAATGAGCAATACATAATTTGCTAGCTCTCTTGCAAAGCTGAAACAGATTGTCAAATAAAACACTGGAGGAGATGCATATGGGCTGAGTAGACCAGCTTTGAATAGGAACACATGCAGGTGGTAGCTTAGTAGTGGCTCTAAGGAGGAGGACTGCCCTAATTTGGAGGGTCATTTGCATTTGAAAATTGCTCGTTACTAAATAGTGAGTATTCCCTATAGGAAAAGAGAATGGATCCTGCCAAAACTGCAGCTATTTTTGTTCCTTGGTAACTTAAATAAACCAGGAAGCTCAAGGCAAACGAGAGTAGGTTACACTTAAGCCATCCTTTAATGATAGGCTTATAGGATACAAATCAGTAATATGTGGAAAGGATGCTTTTGAAAATCAGTTGCTTTATGGTTAAAAATAAATTTTGCATCAATACAAAGCATGGAAAGTGTACTGATGGGTATACTCAATATACATTTTAACAAATGACAATCAAATGCTTTTATCAGTCTTTATCTGAAAAGTATGGCAAAACGCAATCATTTTAAAACTGATTTCCTTTTTTTATTTGAATGGCCTAAAGAATTTTATTTGCTTTTCATTGCTACATAACAGTTGTACATATTTTGGGGATACATGTGATGTTTTGATACCTGCATATAATGTGTAATGATCAAAGCAGGGTAATTAGGATATTTATCTCCTCAAACATTTATCTTTTCTTTGCATTGGGAAGATTACAGTTCTTCTCTTCTAGCTATTTTGAAATATACAATAAATTATTGTTAATTATAATTCCACTACTATACTGTTAAATACTGGAATTTATTCTTTCTATCAAACTGTATTTTTACACCCCTCAACCAGCTTCTCTTCATCCCCTCTTTCCTCAGTCCCTTCCCAGCCACTAGTAAACACCATTCCACACTCTACCTCCATGAGATCCATTTCTTTTATCTCCCACATGTTTGTCTGTCTTTGCCTGGCTTATTTCACTTAATATAATAACCTCCAGTTTCATCCATGTTGCTGCAAAGAACAGGATTTTATTCTTTTTTGTGGCTGAATAATACTCCATTGTGTATGAATACTACATTTTCTCTATCCATTTATCCGTTGATAGGCACTTTGGTTGATCCCTTATCTTGGCTACTGTGAATAGTGCTGCAATAAACATGGCAGCAAAGATATTTCTTTGGTATACTGATTTCCTTTCTTTTGAATATATACCCAATAGTAAAATAACCTGTGTAATATGGTAGTTCTATTTTTATATTTTTTTAGGAACCTCCATACAGTTTTCTATAATGGCTGTACTACTTTACATTCCCACCAATGGTATACAAATGTTCCCCTTTCTCCACATCCTTGTATGCATTTGTTACTTTTTGTCTTTTTGGTAGCCATTTTAACTGGGGTGAGATGATAACTCTTTGTGGTTTTGATTTGTATTTCCCTAATGATTAGTGACATTGAGCATTTTTTCGTATACCTGTTGGACATTTGTATGTTTCCTTTTAAGAAATGTCTATTCAGGTCTTTTCCCCATTTTTCCATTGGCTTATTTTGGGGGTTTTTGCTACCGAGTTGTTTGGGTTCTTTATATATTCAGATAATTAAGCCTTTGTTGGGTAGATATGATTTTCACAAGTCGATACTGATTGCCCAGATAGACAATGAAAGCTGTTATGCCCTAAAGATTTTGGTCTTTTACCTGAGAGATCCTGCCTCTCTGGAAATTTCAGTTCAGTTCAGTTCTTTAATCATAAGAAAGAAGCAATGGATGTTTTGCCAAAATAGTTACATTCTTCATTAAAAGTATTATTCTCCTTTAGTATATTAATATATATTTTATTTTGTTTTTTATTTCTTTTTTTCTGTATATATTTTAAATAAACTTTTCATCTTAGAATAGATTTAGATTTACAGAAAAGTTATGAAGATAATAGAGAGGATCCCTATGTAGCCCACAACTCATTTCTTGTATTATTAATATGTTATATTAGTATGATATGTGTCTGAATTATCTACATATATATTATATATATATATATATATTTTTTTTTTTTTTCAGAAACAGGGTCTTGTTCTGTCACCCAGACTGGTGTGATCAACATAGCTCACTGCAACCTCAAACTCCTGGACTCCAGCAATCCTCCTGCCTCAACCTCTGCTGGAGTAGGTGGGACTATAGGCATGTACCATCTTGCCTGGATAATTTCTTGATACATTTTTATTAACTTAAATCTACACTTTATTCAGATTTTCTTAGTTTTTTAGTTTTTCCCTAAGTATAATATTTCTTCCCTAGGCTACCATCCAAGATACTGAATTACATTTAGTCATCAAGTTTCTTTAGGCTCTTCCTGGTTTTAACAGTTTCACAGACTTTCCTTATTTTTAGTGATCATCACAGTTTTGAGGAGTACTACTCAGATGTTTGTAGAAGGTACTTCGATTGGGGTTTGTTTGATATTTTTTCTTATGGTCAGACTGGGATTATGGGTTTTTAAGAAGATGATCACAAAAGCGAAGTGTCATTCTCATCACACATATTGACAGTATATGCTATCAGTGTTACTTACGTTGAGGGTAATTTTGGTGTCCTGTCCAAGATAATGTTCTTCAGGTTTCTCCACTGTAAAATTCTTTCTCTCTTTCCATACACTGGTCTTTAGAAACA
Organism: Cheirogaleus medius; assembly: GCA_008086735.1. NCBI lineage: Eukaryota > Metazoa > Chordata > Mammalia > Primates > Cheirogaleidae > Cheirogaleus > Cheirogaleus medius. The sequence continues at coordinate 80,919,049 of VBSM01002608.1, read as the reverse complement.
AGTCACTAAGTGCAGCCCACGTGCAAGGGGTGGGGAATTAAATTCCACCTACTTGAAAAAGAAGTGTCTACATCAATTTTTTAAAGTTCTTGTCCATGAGAGAGTAGTCTCTTCCATCCCATTTATTTAATTATTGGTTTATATCACTGTATAATTATAAACATTTTTATATGTGGGATTATAATCCAATGCTACCTGTATTAGTAAGGTTTCCTCAGAGAAAGAGAATCAAACACCCCCTAACACACATATATATAATTAGTTTACTTCATATATATTAGTTTATTTTATATATAATATTATACTGCTTTTATTATTGTTGTTGTTGTTGTTATTTGCTTAAGTTCTTCCAGATTTGGCTATTGGAAGGTCTTCCAGTGGTCTCCCATGACCCTCTGACATGGCACATTATTTTAGGGTATTTGTTGTAGTTGTCATAATATGCAGTCCCTTTTATTTTAGTTTGTATACATTAAAGTTTGTTCTTTGTGTTGTGACATTCTATGGATTTTGACAAATACATGATGTCATGTATCTCCCATTATAATGGCACATAGAATAGTTTCACTGTCCTAAAAAAATATTCCCTGTGCTTCACCTGTTCGACCCCTTTCCACTCCCCAGATCCCTAGTGATTACTGACAGAATGTCATAGGAAATGAATTATATAGTACATACACTTTCAGTCTCCTTTTATTGGCTTAAGTATGCATAAGTCTTGAAGTTCAGTATTTTGAATCCTCCAACTGTAATTTTCTTCAGTGTTGTGTTGATTGCTGTAGGACTTTTGCCTTTTCATACAAACTTTGGAATCAGTTTGTAAATGTCTACAAAATAGTTTGCTGAGATTTTTTATTGGGATTGTGTTGAATCTATACATGAAGTTGAGAAGAATTGTCCTTTCAACAATGTCAAGACTTCCAATACATGATCATGAACTACCTCTTCATTTATGTGGTTCTTTGATTTATTTTGTCTATTTTGTAGTTATTGATATGTAGGTCCTGTACATAATTTGTTAGAACTATTACAAGTATTTCAAATTTTTGGTGCTGTTTTAAATGATATTTTATTTCTTAATCTCCTTGTTTATTCTGAAACCTAAGAAAGTAATTGAATATGGATGTTGTATCCGACTATCCTACAGCCATTCTATACAAGCTTATTTATTTCAGAAGTTGTTTTTGATTTAATTCTTTATTTTAAATAATAGATTCGTTCGAATTTTCTAGATAGACTATCATGTTATCTGTAAATAAAGACAGTTAATTTATTTCCAATCTGAGTACCTTTTATTTCTTTTTCTTCTTTTATTGTACTAGCTTGGCTTCCAGTATGATGATGAATAGGAGCGGTAAGAGAGGATAGCCTTGCCTTGTTCCCTGTCTTATGGTTCTCTCACCATTAAGTATGATGTTGACTGAAGTTTTTTTGCGAATGTTCTTTATCAAGTTGAGGAAGTTCCTTTTATGCCTAGTTTGCTGTGTGTTTTTATCATGAATCAGTGATGGATTTTTTCAAATGTCCTTTTTGTATCAATTGATATGATCATATGATTTTTCTTTATTAGTTTCTTGATTTGGTGAATTACACTGATTGATTTTCAAATTGCGAACTGGTTTTGCATCTCTGAAATAAATCACATTCCTTCATGGTGCATAGTTTTTTTAAATTGTTGAATTTGATTTGCTAATATTTTGCTGAGGACTTTTACATCTATGTTCATAGAGATACTGGTTTGTAATTTTATTTTTCTTGTACTACCTTTATTTGGTTTTTGTATTAATGTATGCGAACTTCATAGACTTGAGTTAGGAAATGTTTCCTCTGCTTCTATTTTTCTGGAAGAGTTTGTGGAGAATTAGTATCATTTCTTCCTTAAATGTTTGGTATGATTCACCAGTGAAACCATGTTGCTCTAGTGCTTTCGTTTTTGGAAAGCTATTAGTTATTGATTTGATATATTTAGTAGATATAATGCTATTCAAATAATAAAATTCTCCCTTTTTTGTGTTGCAGTAGTTCGTGTTTTTCAAGGAATTGGGTTATGCATGTAAATTGTCAAATTTGTGGGCATAGTATCATTTTATTATTCTTTTAATGTCCATATGATCAGTAGTGATGATCTCTCTTTTATTTGTAATATTAAAAATGTGGGCATTTTTCATTTTTTCTTGGTTAATACAGTTAGAGGTTTATGAACTTTATTGATCTTTTCCAAGAACCAGATTTTGGTTTTGTTGATTTTCTCTATCATTTTCCTGGTTTTCAATTTCATTGATCTCTGCTCTAGTTTGTATTGTTTCTCTTCTTCTGCTTGTTTTAGGCTTAATTTGTTCTTCTTTTTCTAATGTCATAACGTAGGAGCTTAGATTATCAAATTTAGATCATTATTATTTCTAATACATGTATTTGGTGCTATAAATTATAGCACCGCTTTTGCCCCCTCCCACACATTTAAATTATATTTACATTTTCATTTAATTCAAAACTACATTTTAAAATTTTCTTGTGACTTCTTTAATTCAACAGTTGCTTAAAAGATTTTCAAATATTTGTGGATTTCTAGCTATTTTTCTGTTATCAATTTCTAGCATAATGCCTTTGTGGCCTAAGAGCAAACATTGTATAATTTCTATTCTTTTAATTTAAAGTGTGTCTTAAGACCCAGAATGTGAGTTTGAGAAGAATGAGTATTCTATTGTTGTTATATGAGCATTTTATAAATGCCTATTAGCTCATGTTGATTGATAGTGCTATTCAGGGCATGTATATCCTTTCTGCTGGTCTGCCTGTTCTGTCAATTAACTACAGAGAGATGCTGAATTCTCCAACTATAATCATGGATTTCTCTATTTCACTTTTTAATTCTATCAGTTTTTGCTTCATGTATTTTTATGCTTGATTATTAGATATATGCAGTTTTAGAATTTTTATGTCTCCTTGAATAATTGACTTTTCATCATTTTGTAATGCACTTATTTATCTCATATAATCTTACTGGTTCTAAAATTGGCTTTTTCTGAAATTAATATAGCTAGTCTTGCTTTTTTAATTAGTGTGCCTTATATATTTTTTCTTTATTTTTAACAAATTTATGTTTTTATATTTAAAATGGGTTTCTTGTAAACAATATATAGTTGTTTTTTAAATTCACTTTGTTAATCTCTTATTTTATTAGTATATTTGTAACATTTATATTTAAAGTAATTTTGATATAGTTGGATTAATATATGCCATGTTTGTAACTTTTCTATTCATTGAACTTGCTTTTTGGTTTCCCTCTTTTCTTCCTTTTCTGGTTATAATTGATCATTTTATATGATTAGTTTTATCTCCAATCTTAGTAAATCAATTATTTTTTTCAAATTTATTTTAGCTATTGCCTAGAATTTATAATATATGTTTTTAACTAATAAGTCCACTTCCAAATAATACTGTAGGTGATTACATGTGGGGAAGTACCTATTACAAAGTATTTCTAATTTCTCCCTCCTGTCCCTTGTAACATTGTTGTCATTCATTTCACTTATCCATATGCTATAAACACCAAATACATCATTGCTATTATTTCCTTAAACAAATAATTACCTTTTTGATAAATTGAGAATAAGAAAAATAAATAATTTTATTTTAACTTCACTGATTACCTTTCCCACACTTTTCTTTTTGCTGAGGTTCAGAAACTGATACCCCAAATTATGGCACTTTGACAGGCTTAACTAAGCAAGCAGCCACAAGGTCTCTCTCTGACCTTTCCCTACCTCTGTTTCTCTTTGATCTTCTTTTCTGAAGCATCTGGAGAGATTTTTTCTGAAATTTTCTTATCTAACCAAAAAAACTTCTTTCCAAAAGATATGCAATTGTTTCAAGACCTCCCCCTCTTCCTAGGAATCTTATCACACAACCAGGATAGAGTAACCACTGGAGAAGAGAAGAGACTGGAAACTGTCACCATAACCAGGCAGATTCTCCAGCTATTCCTCTGAGGGAAGCTCTAGGAGATTATCTTGGAGACTTTATCTGCATAATAAGACAATCTGTTCCTATGCAGTTCCAATAACCTTCCAGTTACATGTATATTCCATCAGGCTTCCAAAGAGAATCATTCCCAAAACAATGTCTGTATCCCATGTCCATATATCTCATAAGCTTTGTATGTGGCTTTCATATTTATGTACATTAAAATAAATTTGTATGTCTTTTCTCTTATTAATCTGCCTTTTATTGGTTCATATTCAGTGAAAATTCATGGGAAAAACAGGAAGATTTACCTGTACCCCTATGCTTTGCTTACATAGATTAGAGTGTCTGACCTATATTAGTCTGTATTAGTCTGCTGGGGCTACCATAATCCACAAAAGTATATTTTCTCACAATTCTGAAAGTTGGAAGTCCATGATAAAGGTGCAAATTTAGTTTCTGGTGATAGCTCTCTTCTTGCCTTGTAGATGGGGAGCTTTCTGCTATATCCTCACATAGGGTGGGGAGAAGGGAAGAGAGACAGAGAGACAGAGAGAGAGAGAGACAGAGAACATAAATGTGAGAGTAATAACTCTCTGGTGTCTCTTCTTATAAATTCTTAAAAGGACACTAATCCTATCAGATCAGGGCCCCACCCTTATGACTTCAATTAATTTTAATTACTTCCTTAGAGGACCCATATCTAAATACAGCCACACTGGTGGTTAGGGGGACACAAACATTCAGTTCATAACATATATTGTTTTCTCTATGCCTGAAGAACTTCTTTTGGTAATTATTGCAGGGTAGGGTTTCTAGTGATAAATCCTCTCAGGTTTTATTATTCTGAGAAAGTTTTATTTCTGCTTTACTTTTTCTTTATTTCAGCATATTACGGGGGTACAAATGTTTAGGTTATGTATATTTCCCTTGCCCTTGGGCAAATAAACTTGCCCAAACATTAAAAAAAAAAAAAAAA
>VBSM01002608.1:80879225-80914007 GCA_008086735.1 Cheirogaleus medius | reverse complement strand
CTCTGGGAGGCCAAGGCAGGCCGATCGCTCAAGGTCAGGAGTTTGAAACCAGCCCGAACAAGAGTGAGACTCCGTCTCTACTAAAAATAGAAAGAAATTAATTGGCCAACTAAAACTATATAGAAAAAATCAGCGGGACATGGTGGCTCATACCTGTAGTCCCAGCTACTCGGGAGGCTGAGGCAGAAAGATCACTTGGGCCCAGGAGTTTGAGGTTGCTGTGAGCTAGGCTGATGCCACGGCACTCTAGCCAGGGCAACAGAGTGAGACACTGTCTCAAAAAAAAAAAAAAATTTTGAGTGCAAATGTCTTTTTTATAGAATGTCTTTTGTTCTTTTGGGTAGATGCCCACTAATGGGATTCCTGGATCGAATGGTAGATCTACTTGTATCTCTTTGAGGTATCTCCATATTGCTTTCCACAGAGGCTGTACTAGTTTGCAGTCCCACCAGCAATATAGGAGTGTTCCTATCTCTCCACATCCACCTCAACATTTATTGTTTTGGGACCTTTTGATAAAGGCCATTCTCACTGGGGATAAGTGATACCTCATTGTGGTTTAGATTTGCATTTCCCTGATGACTAGAGATGTTGAGCATTTTTTCATACATCTCCTTTACTTTTAAAGGATAATTTTGTTTAATATAAATTCTAGTTGGTTAGTGCTTTTCTCTTTCAAAATTTTAAGTATTTCATGTCACATTCTTCCTGCTTGCATTGTTAAGATAGTATTTTGGTATTTATCCTGCTTTGTGTTTTCTGAGCTTCCTGGATTTGTGGCTTTCTGTTCTTCATTAATATTGAAAAGTTCTTAGCTTTTATTACTTTAAACATTTTTTCTGTTTTATCTTTCTTCTATTCTTATGTAAATCTTACACCTTTTGGTACCCAGTTCTTGTATATCTATTCTGCTTTTAAAATTCTTTATTCTTGCTGCATTTCAGTTTGGAAAGTTGCTATTGGCCTGTCTTCAAGATCACTGATTCTTTCTGTGGCCATGTCATGTCTACTGACGAACTTACCAAAAAGCATTCTTTACTTCTGTTACAGTGTTTTTAATATCTAGCATTTCTTTTTGATTCGTTCTTCCTCATATTACCCATCTGTTCTTACATGGTGTTTACTTTTTCTTTATTAGAGCCCTTACCATGTTAATTGTAATAATTTTAAATTTTCTGTCTGATAGTTGCAAAATCTGTGTTATATCTTAGTCTGGTTCTCATACTTGCTCTGTGTCTTCAAACTGTTTTTGTTTGTTTGTTTTTGCCTTTTGACATGCCTTGTAATTTTTTCTTGAAAGTCAGACATGTTGTATCAACTCATAGAAATTGAAGTATATTGGCTGTTAGGTTGATGATTTCAATTAATCTGCCTATGAGTTGAACTGTGATTAATGATTGCTGTAGCTGTAGATGCTAGAGGCTTCGAATTCCTGTAGTGTCTTTGCTTTGGTCTTTCTTATATATTTTGTTCCTTATAGATTAGTTCATATCTTGCAGCTTTTTCAGTTGTAATCCACTGTTATTATACTAGAGCCCTGTTTGTGAAGTGGCAAAGTGAGAGGGGAGACAAAGTGTTTTATAATTTTCCAATTAAATCCAATTCCTTTAATGGGCTTTCCTCTCAGGGCTGTGAACTTTAACCCCTTTCGGGCTATGTTTCTCCTTTAGTATAGTTCTTCTCCCACTAGCTGTCTATTTCCTTCCTTAGCTAAATTCTTCCTATTTTCTTACAGCATTGATCCCTGTATACTATGATATTTGCCACTTCAGATAAGACAGGAAGACTGAAGGAGCTGGTGTGGTAAGAATTCTATTTTCCAGTAAATCCTTTCCCCTAAAATAGGCCTTTGTATGGAGCAGGCTCTAGGTGCATCTCATAAGAATTATTCTTCCCCTCCTTTGGCCAGGGCCCTGAAGGAAGGTATCTTTCTTGGATCTTTACTATGAAAACCTGATGGAGCTCCTAAAGGTAAAACCTGTAGACTTGTGGGCCCCTGCAAAGACTGTGGGCACCAGAAATTTCTTACTCTCAAACTAGTCCACGCTTGCTCAGCCTCAGCAATTTCCCAGAGTTACCACTTGCTATGGTCTGATTGTTTGTGTGCCCACAAAATACATATATTGAAATCTTAACACCCAAAGTATGGTATTAAGAGGTGGGCTTTGGGAGGTGACCAGATCATGAGGGCAGAGCTCTCTTATCAAGGAATTGGTGTCCTTATAAAAGAAACCTGAGAGACAAGGTTTCATCTCTGCCACTACTTATGGAAATAGTGAGAAAGTCACATCTATGAACCAGAAAGTTGTTCCTCATTAGATACCAAATCTGCTGGTGCCCTGATCTTGGACTTCCCAGCTTCCAGAGCTATAATAAATAAATTTCTGTTATTTATAAGCCACCCAGAATATGGTATTTTGTTATAGGAGCCTGAATGGACCAAGACACTTCTTAAGTATTCCTACCTGTTTATGACTCCAGGGTGTCTGTTACAGAAGCAGATACAGCCTATGTCTCTCTAAATGGACCTACCTCTAGAGATTTCTGAGTGGTGGTTTTCCTTGAGACCTCAGTTCTCTGATTGGTCCAAGCAAAATTAATTGATTCTCAAGCTGTCCAGTTTTTTCTTGTTGTAAGGATTGTGGATGATGCCATTCAAGCACTTCATATGTCAGAGCTAAAGCCAACAGTCTATATTTTTAAAACTTTATTTAATTTTGTACATAAAATTTATAGTAGTTTTTTAAATTAGAATTTCTGAATGACCATGTCATAGAAATTGCCTTTTTATCTTCCTCTTCAAATATATTCTTATGCGTGCATGGTTATCTAAAGATATTCTATCTTCACCAATTCACCATGAGGAAGTTTTGCTAATTTCTTTCATATTCCTCATCTACTACATATGTCGTATCAGTTTTCCACCAAAGACTAAAGATTAAAAGATAGCAAATCTTATTTTCTTAGGACAACAAATAGAAGTAATCAATCAGAGTAATTTATGACTTAAATATAACTCCAGGTATCATTCATCAAGGGAGCACACTGCCTGTAATGGCCAAAATAACATGACAGGCCAAGAATAGAGTCTCCAAAATGCAAAGCACAAATCTTGTTGCCTTTCTTACTCCTTCTTCCATTCACTCACTACTTTTAACTATTTTGTGAATGTGTGTGTGTTTGTGTGTGTGTGTGTGTGTGTTACTTTATTTATTTATTTTTTGGTGCTACTTTATGAATTCTGTAATTGAAAATTTAAAGTCTGGGCTAATGAATGTGTCAAAGCATAGGACAAAGCACAACCTGGTGCTTCCTGACAATAAATGTTTAATCCTGCTTCCTTGGAGACTTCAGAAAACTCCAGCAATTGAGGAAACAAGAATATGTAACCCTGGAGTACAACTTTTTATGAACACTGTGTAGTTCATGACACACAAGGGATCTTTTAAAAACAGACATTGGTGTTCAGTAAGTTTACCCGTTGACAAATGATTGCTTTACAGTATACAATACTCCCTACAAAACTTTTACTACTATTACACAAAAGAGTAATAAAATGAGATACACCTTTCCCCCCCATCCATTTATGTATCTATCTCATCTCTGTAACTAAGCCTAATGTTTGCCTGCGAGAGGAAAAAAATAATTCCTAGGGAACCCTGTGCAGCATTAATGAAATGAGAAATGAGCCAAGCTAAGGAGCAGTGAATAGTTTCCCACTGAGTGATCTAAGCATTGTCTTGCAGCGGCATATCCCCCACCCCACCCCACCACACCACACCCCATATTCAGCTAGTCCACAACCAGTGAGCCAGACACAATGGCCCTTCCAAAAAAATTTTCAACCAAGCTTAATAAGCAAATCTCTCTATAAAGATGAACAAATATTCCCCATTTAATTATTGATGTTTTCCTGTGCCATCCTACTGGGAAAAATGTTCAATATGAATGCAGAAGTTTACAAGTGTCCTTCCTTGCCCCCTCCCACCTCCAACCTCCACACTATGTGCGCAAAGAGAAATCCTTCCAGAGATGATATCATATGGAAATAACAATATACCCCATTAATTACTCTCTCTAAGGAAGAGACATGTGACGCATCTTACAGAATCAGCTCAAAAGAAAGAAAATCCAGAGCACTCATTATATATTTTCTCCTGACACAGCACATTAAAATTTGAAGAAAGAAAACCATCTTATCATAAAGTCAGCAAAAAAGAAAATAAAACAAGTCTCCCATTTGCACATCTCTGGCCATTTTAAAGATTATGCATTAGGCTACAAATATTGTTTTCTAAAGATCCCACATGGTATAGTAGAGGGAACACGGAATTGCTAATTAAAAACAAATTAAATCCCTGTGACTTCCAAATCCCTATGATCATCTAAGAGTTAACCTTTCTGTTTCTCATACTTAATATGTACCTATCTCCAAAGGTTGTAGTGAGAATCTTTATGAAATAATGAAAGGAAAAAACCCGATAAAGGGTTGGCCCAGAAAATAACTTAGCAAATGTTTATTTTTTTCTGGCCTGATAGTCTTTAGATCCCATAGGCAAAAGGGACCTAAAATGTATTCACAGAGCCTTAATTCCTTTTGTCACTGGTAGGTTGGAAGACAGTTCCTAGAAGTATCAGCTGTTTAATCTTGTCAACAATCCTTTATGTTTCATCTGTTAAATGTTTCTTTCTCCTTCTGTAGGTTTTAAGTAGAAGTTGCCATCTTAGATAACCAGCATTCTAGGCGTATTGGGTGGGTCAAAGCTAGACTAATGGGAAAATACCACTTCCTCAGCCAAAATGACTAGGCTAAGGACTATTGAGGAAATTCAACCCAGGCAAGCTGGAATTTTAATTTTTCACTAGGTGTTTTTATATAGTTGCTGGAAAGACAGAAATCCTTCCTTATCTGAAGAAATATGAACCTGGAAATTGGGTGGAGCGGTGATGTTCTCTGGCTGAGGAGAAATTCAGGAAGGAATGAGACTGACAAGCTCAAGGAAACTACAGGGACTCCTATTTCCAGTCCCACACAATGACATGGTTACCCTCTTGAAAATTAGTCATTCTTTTAAGATTCAGCCCAGGTGTCTCCTATTCTAGGAATTCTGTCACAATTTTTCCAGTCTGCATTTAAGACTCTACCTTCTGTTTTTCCATAGAACTCTGTGACTACTTCTGTCCCAACACTGACCACTTTATAATGACTTATCAATCACTCTGCTTGTCTTCACTAGTAGTCCGTAAGAGTCAAGAGTGACTTGTTTCAACTTTCAGTACCCAGTACTTCTCTTGGTGCTGAGCGTATCCTAGTATCTGGGACACAGACATATTGTATGATTTTAACCAACTCTTCTGATCGTAGTTTAGTTCTTTGTTTCCTAGAAGTCCGCAGCTGTGCCACAACATTTGAAATTCATCTTGATGTGTCTTTATGGTTGTTTTGATTGCTCTGGTTGAGATTTGATGATTTAAATACATCTATGGCTTTATTTTATCTTCTTTTTATTGCCATCATAAGCAATCGGAAATCTTTCAGTAAAACAATCCTGGAAGAGAAAAAATATTATCTTTCAGGGAAAATATTCATATCATGGTGGAAAACCCTGTTCATGTACATATAAGTGATCTTTTTTTTTAAATTTCGGTAAAGAAAAAAACACACTGCTATTTGAAATTTGTCTTATCTTTTAAAAGCTATCCTTTTTGTTTGTATTAACTATGAAGAGTATTTCAACCCACAAACAAAATATCACATTAATGCCAAAATTTGGGAAAAATCACAATCTTTTCACACTTTAATTAAACAGATTTTTGCTATTTATTTATTTAGATTCTCAAGCGTCCAGGGTTCTTAATTGAAGTGAAGCGAATCTAAAGTAAAATAATTTTCACTTTCCCTAAACTTTCCTCCAGGAAACAGTAATCAGAAGCCAAAGACAGAGATGTCCCCAAGCAAGAAGTGGTTTGAAAATAAATAGGAAAATTTTCTAAGAGAGGCAGAAAAACATGGTTCTAATTGATGCTTTTCAAAGTGTTTGCTAATTCTCCTCTACAAGGTAATCACCAAATGCTTAGTACTTAACAAAGTTGGTTAACATATTGAGGTCTTGCTCTTCAATTCCAATTTCCAAAAAATGCCTCCAAGCCAATCCATGTTCAATACAATTGAGGGAGTATTTAGGATTGACCCCTTCTTTTAGATTGTTTATCCAGCCTCAAAGTTGGGGGACAATGGGTGCAGCCCTGGCTTTACAGCCAGGGAGACTTGTGTTTAAATCCAGTTTTCACTAAGTTCAAGCTGTGATCTTCAGCAAGTCTCAGTGTCCCTAAGCCTCAATTTGATTGTATGAAAACTGTAGCTAAATGATACCAACCTCTTAAGGTTGTTGCATGGAAAAATGTGATTTGTCCATAAAGTATGTAGTATAGCATATGACATATGGTAGGTGTTCAACAAAGGTAGTTGTTATTCAACAACATTAAAATATTTTACATTTGTTTGTACCAGGTATTGTGCTGGGTACCAGTAAATAAGAGGTGAGGGCAAGTTCTTTCTCTCTGAGAGCTCACCTTCTGTAGCAGACAGAACCAGTTAACAAGTAAATTAAAGATAAGTGAATGAATGAATGAGTGAGTGAATAGATAATTACAAATCATTAAGAAAATACCATGAAGGGGAACAACAACAACAAGCAAGATATTGGCAAGAGAGAGAGAGAGAGAGAGAGAGAGAGAGAGAGAGATGATTTACATATAAATTGAAAAGTGATAAGAATTGGGGTCTAGCCAGGAAGTCAGGTGGAGAAGAATGTTCTAGGCAGGAAGGACACATGCAAAGGCCCTGGTATATGAAAAGACTTGGCTTTCAGGGAACTGAAAGGAAACTGGCATAGACAAAGCTTAGACAACAGGTAGATTTTGGAATAGGATTAGTTTAGAGATGAGCAATACAAACCAGGAAGCAATAGTAAGTAAGAGTTTAAATTTGATTCTGAGTGCGTTGGGGAAGGAAGACTTGAAAGATTTAAACATAAATGGAACTTGCTGTGAGTAATCTGGTATGTTTTGACTAGACTACAATAGGATAAAGGCTAAAACAGGGGAGACCAGCCAGAGGGTTATCAAATAGTCCAATGAGAAAAGATGGTAATTTGCATTAAGGTGATAGTTATGGAATCAAGGATATTTGGAGTGACACATCATACATGTTTGTCATTTATGATCTTATTATTAGTAACATCAGCCATACCACATCAAAGCACCTGCATACAGGATTGGCTCCAGTTTCCTCAAGGCTTCACTTTCTCTACTCTCTATATTTGCTCACATCTGTCTTGCCCCGGGTAGATCAAAAGTTCCCATGAGATTGGGGGTTCCATCTTATTTGTCTTGGATGCCAACTCTTTTCATCCTTTTATTTCTATCCTAGAAAAAAAACAACATATAACATTTGTACAATAACAACAAAATATGGCCCAAATAAATAAATGATGAACATCACAGAGGGCAATTTGCAAACATAACAATTCTCCTGGGTTCTCTTCCTTTCTAGAAAAGTATTGCAAGTCTCCTCCCTCTGAAATTTGAGATGTTTTGACATTCTTCAGAATGCTACCCATACCAATGGTGCAGAAAATCCTGCCCAATTATCTGACTCAGAAATAGTTTCTTTGAACATCCCATCATAATCAGAGGTGAGTTCTTGGCTCTGGCACTATTGCTGTCCATAATTAGCTCTAGTTAAACCGACTCTGTGCATCCTGGCAGGCAGATCACCTACATCAATACTGCTACCAGCTTAAGCTTGCTCTGGGGAGACATTGTGTGAGACAGACTTTCTCTTCAGGGCAAATTGCCATTGAATGCAGTTGCAGAATCCATTGCTCTGCCCAGTTCAGCTAGAACTGTACTTGATCAATGGACCTTATGGGAGAGTGTCAGAATAATAAGGACACTAATCATTTGCAACTGCGTGGCACCATTTATCCAGGGATCTCAGAGAACTTTGCCTGAGTTAATTAATTCTGACAATGCCTCTGTGAGCTAGGTAAGCGTTATTATTCCCATTTTACAGATGAGGAGACTGAGTAATGGAGAAATTAAGCAGCCTACCCACGGTTGCTCAATAGGGAGATAAAAACTCAAAAAATACCTCTGAGCCCAATCAGGCTCTGTCTGCATTGTCAATTAAATCCATCAGCTCATCATTACTTGCTGCTTCTTAAATGATCATGTTTTATTAATGTACACTGTTAAGCAGTTGCCACATTTCACCCAAGAGATGGCCATCTTTCAATCAAGGAAAGAGTACTTTTGGTTTAGAGCAACTGTGGTAGCAAATGCTAAGGGAAAGTTAAGCTGTCTGTTTTCCACTATATAATATCACTCACCCTCTGCCCTAAATGACTTCTTGCTGGGGGAAAAAATCTGGACAGAAACTTCTGATAGGTTATGTTGTACCTAAAGGTAATTGGGGGCAATTTTTGACATAGAAGGGAAAGATATGGCAGCCAATTATTCAATAAGGCGGAATAACTTGCCTAGATGTAAAAAAAAAAAAAAAAAGGATTAAAAAAAATCACAGCAAAAACTCTCATAATGTTACATCCCAACAATAGAAAAGTTACTGAAATAAACATATGAAATATCCCACATAATGAATCTGAGGGGAGAATGCGATACTTTTAAAACTGAACAAGAATATCAAAGTAGAAATTTTTAAAGTCCTCACTTTGGCCGGAGTGTGATAAAATTTCTGTTCTTTGCAGGATTGCAGAGTTAATGGAAAGGTGAAGGGCAGAAGGGCAGAGGAGCCAAGCCCGAGACAGATGTGAAGAAAGGGAAATTTGTTTTCAAGGCCCTCCCGTGACCTTTTCTTTGTTTGCTTCCTTGCACTGTAGCATGGGGCTGTGCAAGAATGTGGGCTTAGAAATAGGAAAATATTTTGCTTCCTTTAGTTGAGTAACTTTGAGCAAGATTCTTAATTTTTCTAAAGACCCGTTTCTTCATTTGTAAAGTTTGGGTGTTATTCATCTTGCAGGATTATAGAGAAGATAAAATGAAACAGTGTACATAAGAATCTAGTTTAGTGCTTAGCACTTAATAGACTCTCAAAAAAAGGTAGCTTCCCTTACCATTCAGTATGCTTGCTGATAGTTCAACCAGAACTGACCCTCCCAAATGTTGTCTCCACGTCCTGCTTCTCCCTCCTCACTACTCTTTCCTTCTACAATCCAGTCCTTTACAATGTCCTTGAACAGCCAATTGACCATCAAAGCCTCCGATTCTTCATCTATTACAGGATAGCAGCTCCCTCTGTCTACCTTATCTCATGAAATTACTGTAAGAAACAAACAAGAGAATAACTCAGTTTGCGCTGTAAACTCTGGCACGCAATAAATTTTAAGTTTTTAAATATTGCCATTATTATTTCTTAAGGCTTAGCTGAGGGAAGAAACCTGATTTTAATTATTCACAGTAAGACGTTAATGACAAAGGGTAAGTAGTTTACCCCTGCTAGGTAACATTGGTTCATTTTAATAGATGCCTCGATTGCCTTAATACAAAATTGGAAATATTAGTGTAAATTCAAAACAAAGGAAAGAACATGGAAAGGAATTCATTTGAATGAGGGAATCCCTAAAATTACCCTCTATGTGTTTAACTTTTAAAGGAGGATCGGATTCTGGCACATTTTTATATTTCTGTAAACCCTTTGCAGAGTACTAAAAGGTGATCTTGATGGAGGAATTGTAATAGAAAAAAGTTGATCATCTGATCAGCAAACAGCCAGTGTTCCCCTTCCTTGTCTCTGTTTTCAATACTGAAAAGGTTTCCCTATATGACAACATCAATTTAAGCCCACCTACACAACCCCCCCCACCCCCTGCTGCTCCACAGCTAAGAAGAGTTTTCTGCTGCAAGTGTTAATTGTTCTGACAAGGATGTCTGTCGTCTTAATTTGCATCCATGGCTTGCTAAATGATGCAAAATATACAAAGATCTATTGTTACGCCCGCAATAGGAAACATTATTAAGAAAAGGTCTTCTTGTCAAATAAAAATCCCTCTAACTGTTTCAGAGGTAGAAAAATAAGTCCAATACAAATACAAAATTCAAGTGCCAAAAAACTAATAAAATGATAAGAAGATCCTGGCACTGATTTTCAGTGCTTGCAGTGATGTGCTAAAATATGCCAAGTCATGCTCAGGAAGAACATTAGGTTGTTCCCATAAATGGGACCTAAGGATCAGCTAAGGCAATAGAGTCTAATTACTATTATTAATAATAATAAGAGTATATTAATCTCTTCTATCAGCAAGCAGGTATAATATTGACCTTTTCTTTCAAAGACAGCTCTAATGCTATTATTTACTATGCTAGGTATTTTATTCTGCAGTAATAGTTACCAAATGATTAACACAATGATGTCCTCATACTGCACTGTCAAAATTCTCTTCAATTCTGTTGGGCAGAAAGATAATCATGCCCTTCAACTAAAGAGCATAGGGGTCAACTCATAAGAAAAATAAGGTAGAAAATAAACACCAGCCTAGCTAAGATATGCTGAAACAATGATAACCAATGACATATCTCATATTTATCCTTCCATCCCTCCATCCATCTGTCTTAAACATATTTTTTGTGTTCTGCCAACACCACAAGCATATATTGATGATTACCCATTGATAATAGATCCAAAATTTTCATGAGAGTTCAGGTCTGGCAAAGATAGTTTGGACCCAATAAATTTCATGCATTTTCTTATACATTTATTACATTGGGGCAATAAAACTTGTATATTACAATGACTTGAGAGAAAACGGCATCTGTCACTTCAAGGGCAAGGCAATTAAGAGCCAGTACGTATCCTTCACATCTCTCTTTTCCTGCTAGAACAATTTTGGAAGTGACATGTGCCAACTGGCATACCTCCAAGATGGATGAAGACCACCCAGCCCACATCAGTTTCATATGCAAGAGAAAGGATATCTTTTTATTGTACTAAGCCACTGAGATTATGAGGGTCTATCTCTTTTAGCAGTTAGTGTTTTCCTAACATATAAGGTCCCAGCATTGTCTTAACGTGCTCAGTGAATTTGCACAAGTCATTCAACCTCTTGGAGTCCATTTTCTCAAGATGAAACAAAGAATACCCTTCTGTCTAGCATTCTACAATTTGTAATGAGCTCCTTGAGTATACAGGAGAAAAAACCCAAATAAATAGCTATTTAATTGTTTGGTTTTGTCTGTAGCTTTCTTTTACTCTACAGACAAAATATATTGATATTCTTAGAGTTTTTATGTGTATCTCTTCTATAGCATTTACTCCATTGTATTGTCACTATTTGTTTATGCATCTCTGTTTTATATTTTTTGTTTTTGTTTTGTTTTGTTTGGCATAGGTCTGTGAGTACCCCTGGGGGCAGGAATTGTCCTTTTGATCACTTTACCATCAGACCCTGGGACAGTGCTTAGCAATCAATACTTTTTTTGGTTGAAATGTAATGATGAATCTTGAGAAGAAAGCTTGCAATAGCTTATCTGCCTTTCCCCTGCCACCACTGAGGAAAAATTGTCACATAGGATGTGTAAGGAGGTTAGAGAATGGAAGTGCATACAAAGGAGGGACAGAGGCTGAAATAGAGAGAATGAAAAAGCAATTGAGAAGACTAGGGACGAGAACAGGAATAACTTATTGATGTCAAAAGGGACACAAAGAAGGTATAAAGGAGTTAAGCCAGATAACATAGTGAAAAGTTCAGGTCAGAGCACAAAGGCCATCTCTAGCAGAGCACCTAATCATTTCTGAAGCAGAAAATGAAATGTGACTGAGAATTGAGAGTTCAGAGATGGGATGATCATATATCCAATATATATATTTTTTCTTTCAACCAGAGACATGCGTTGCTGGCACTTGGAGGGAATGAAAATTTGAGATCTGATGGTAGGGCTTCAAATATCCAGATGTCTGGGGCCAAGGAATACAAGGCAGGGTGAATTGGTCAGGATACTGGTGACAGTTTCAAACTTGTTTGACAAGTAGAACAAGACAGGATGATACAACTAGATACCAAGTGGAGTATCAGGCCCCTGGTATTGTCTAAACTAATGTAATCATGGAAAGAAAACATTCTACTCTATTACTAAAAATGTCCAAACAAGGATACGAATATCAACAAAGCAAACCCTACTCTACAACATGTCCCCAGGTTCCTTAAAGGCCATTTGTTCCAAAATTGGTTAGCAACCGGTCCTTCACCTAAGAGCTTCCCACTGAAGCGAGGGTCCTTCCTCTTTCAATATGACATCTCCTGTCTCTGAAACTGATCTTGGATATATCACCCCATCTCTAGGGAAAGTGACAAAGCATAGGCAACAACACTTGACAACAATGATCTGCCTGCCCGTTGGTCTAACCC
Source organism: Cheirogaleus medius (assembly GCA_008086735.1). Classification (NCBI taxonomy): domain Eukaryota; kingdom Metazoa; phylum Chordata; class Mammalia; order Primates; family Cheirogaleidae; genus Cheirogaleus; species Cheirogaleus medius. Next base: position 80,901,582 of record VBSM01002608.1, on the reverse strand, counting down.
CATCTGGGTTGGGGCTGAAGTGAGCCAGACCAAGGTGTTAGCTGCAAAGAACCAAGTCCAGACTGGGGATTAAATTGCAGAGTGCCAAGAGCTAAAGGGATTTAGGGAGCAAAGTGTTTAGGGAGTGCTGAGAGTCAAGTATCAAAATGGAACCCAGAAAGCAGCAGCAAAGGCAAAACTAAGAACTGAAGTCCGAAATCATGAGACAGGTTACCACTAGAATTAGATGGGAGAGAGTGAAGAAGAATAAGAGGATAATGTTTCTTCACTGGAAATTACAATTCCCAAAATGTAGGCAACAAAAATGTAGACCTCAAGAAGTTCTGCCTCTATACCTCAGTTCAAATACATTATGTCCTTTCTTAGCACTTAAGTTCCAAAACTTACGCTGCAGAATCATTCTCCTGTACCTAAACTCTTTCTTAGGTTCTATCTAGTATGCTTGATTCCCCAGCTTCACCGATTGCTCCTGCTACAAGGAGGCCTTCTGTAGGCTAGAACTCCACTTTTGAATTTCACAAACTCAGTGGCATAAGCCTTTCAGCCTCCCTGTGTGTTATGCAGCAGGGATTGTCTATCTGCTGCCTGAGTCTCCCTCTACCGGGTGTGCTCTTATTTCCCTACCTGTTTCTTCCATGTCATCTCCACATTAAGTTCCAGGACCCTCTTCACTTTCTCCAGAACCACTGTGACACTAGATCCAGAATTTCTTCCTTCAGTGCAACTAGATCAATGTCTTGTCCTTTCTCCAGGTCCTGACCCTTACATTTCTCAATTTCTAGCTGATTTCCAAGTTCCAATTTTGATTTCTATAGTTTGTTGAAATTGCTAATTGTATAGCTCAATGTGTGTGGTATTCCAACCAGTCCATCTAAATCATTAGCCTCATTTTGTCTGTTTTTCTTTCATAATTTAAAAACATTTTGGGCCAGGTACAGTGGCTCATGCCTTCAATCTCAGCAATTTGGGAGGGTGAAGCAGGAGGATCATGAGAGCCCAGGAGTTCAAGATTAGTCTGGACAACATAGGGAGACACTGTATCTAAAAATAAAAAAATAAAAATATTAGCCAAGTGTGGTTGGGTGCTCCTCTAGTCCTGTAGTCCTGGCTACTTAGGAGGCTGAGGCAGGAGGATCACTTGAGCCCAGGAGTCCAAGGTTGCAGTGAGCTATGGTCACAACACCACACTCCATCCTGGGCAACAGAGTGAGACCCTATCTCTTAAAAAAATAATAATTTTGCATTTAATCAAAATTACCACTATAATAGCTTTTATTTTCTTTTTTAATTTGGGAAACCACAAGCTTCCTAATTTCTCTGTTGTCTCATTATCAAGAACTGGGTGACATATCTGGCCGAGGGGAATGATACTGTGATGATCGAATTACTCCAGTCATGATGCACTTTGTGGCAGAGGTCTAAATTCCATGCAATCAAGGAACCCCCACTTACTACTTGAACAAATTAGAGTTTGGTGTCAGGAAACAAACAGGAATGACTGTTGTATAGGCAATGCATAATGTCTGCCATATTTTTATTTATAACAACATCATCAAGTTAATTGAATAAGAAAAATCTACAAATTAGAGCAATCCAACAATCCAATAAAGTCTTGAATTTGTCCTCTAGAAGTTTCCAAGGAAAGGTCATTTAACTATCTGAAAATCTAGATGAAGAGCTGGGGCAGATATTACTTTCCCTGTCCCATATAGCAGGACAAGTCGCTAAGCAGTATGGAAAAATCATGAACACTGTGGAGGAGAGGACAAATGGAAAGAGGATGACTTTCAAAAGCAAACTTGGCTCAATTCACAACTTTGCTGGGACCCATAAACGTATGACTTCCGGCTGTGGAATAAAATGCTGTTTTTCTCCAATTTCCATTTTCACCTCCCTATTTCATAAAGGAATCACTAAGTTTTAATTGTGCATCTGGCTGCCCAGATGACGACTTTGGTTCCCAGCTTCCTTTGCAGCTGAGTGTGGCCATGTTGAGTTTTATATAATAGACAGTAAAGAGAAGTGACTTGTTCAACTTCTTACGAGTGGTCTTAAAGTCAGCAGATGACCTCTTCTTCTGCTCTTCATCCTCACTCCTATTGCCTGGAATGTGGACATGATGGTAAGTAATCTTGGATAATGTAGGTGAGGGCGTAACACTTGAGACAGCACAGTAACAAAACAAAAAGGGTTTAGTTCTCTAAGACTATGGAACTACTAAATCAGTCTGCATTGCTTATGCTTGGATTATAAATTTCTTCCTTTTTTAAGCCAGTGTTATTTTGATCCTTGTTACATGAGAAGAATCTTCATCCTAATAAAACATGGGTCCTTCTCCATTTCAAATAATAGCATTTGTAAAATATTTATGGTTATCTAATAGCTCAAGACTAATCTTAACCTCTCTAACTCTGTAGATGGCCTAATATCTCACTTCTAGCAATTCAGGGGAACTGGCTGAAATTTTGAGCCCTCTGTTTTAGTCAGTTCAGGCTGCTATAATAGAATACCATAATATGGTTACTTAATCAAATAGACAAATATTTATTTCTCACAGTTCTGGAGGCTGGGAAGATCTGGAGGCTGGGAGATCCAGTGTCTGGTGAGGGCATTCTTCCAGGTTTGCAAATGGTCATCTTCTCCTTGTATCCTAACATGGCTGAGAGAACAATCATCATTTGGTGCCTCTTCTCATAATGCCATTAATCTTTTCATGGGAGCACCACTCTCTTTACCTAATTACTTCCCAGAGTCCCTTGTTTCTAATACCATCACATTAGAGGTTAGGATTTCAATATATGAATTTTAGGGAATCACAAATCTTCAGTCTATAAGATTCTTCCTCTTGTACCCCCAAATTTATGTCCTTTCTACATGGAAAATACATTCATTTCATCCCAACAACTCCAACAGTCTTAATTATTTTCAGCATTAACTCTAAAATCTAAAATTCTAAAGTTCAAAGTTTCCACTAAATATCATCTAAATCAGATATGAGAAAGACTTGACATACAAGTCATCCTCAGGCAAAATTTCTCTCCAGCAGTGAAACTGAGACCCAAACAAGTTCTGTGCTTCCAAAATACAATGGTGAAGCATAGGGTATACATTTCTGTATACCCTAGAAGGAAGACATCGGAAAGAAGAAAGACTTGAGGAGTCTGAAGAAGTTTCAAAACTCAGCAAGTCAAACTTCATGAGAATTTACGGCTTGAGAATAGTCTTCTTTGGCTCAGTTCTCTGCCTTCCAGGCCCACTGGGTGGCAATGCCACCCCCATGGCTGGGTGAGCGGGGCCTGCTCCTTCCGCCCTATTCTGCTTCTCTCTACAATGTCCCCTTTTGCCTCCCCTTGGAAGCACAGGGTGGGAGCATCCTGGTCCTTCAAAACCAGACAGGCAATCCCACCCTTAGAAGCCAAGGAAGAACTATCCCTTCTCCAAAGTCTGTGGGAGAGGCATCCCTATTGATCTCAGATTCACCTTTGGGTCCTCCTTTTCTTTTGTTTAAGAATGGCATGCATTCACAGCCTTTTTTTTATTTTCTCTGTGTCCTTTAGTCCCAGTTGCAGTGTTTCTGCTGGCATAATCCCATCTTTATTCCTGGCTCCTGCTGAGATGGCTGATTATGCCCTCCTTTCATACTCCCGCTAATCTTATAAAATGGTCCCTCAGCCACACCCTTAAAGCTACCTTCAGAACATCCTTTCTCATTTCTTGCAATATTCATTGGCTCAGAATTTTCCAAATCTTTAACTTTTGGGCCCTTTTTGCTTAAAAATTTCCTTTTTAAATTCTTTCTTTTCTCTTGCTTTATACTATAAGCAGTTAGGAGGAACCAAACCACCCTTTCAACACTTTGCTTAGAAATCTCATCAGCTAAATATCCAGTTTCGTTGCTTACAAGTTCCACCTTGCATGGAACACTAGAACACAAGCAAAATTCATCCAAGTTCTTTCTCACTTTATAACAAGAATTGCCTTTTTTCCATTGTCCAATCGCATGTTCTTGATTTCTGTCTAAGATCTTACTAAAATAGTCCTTAATTATCCTTATTTCTACAAACAGCCTGAACAGAATTATTTATGTGTTCTGGAAGAAAACTGAAGCTTTCTCTACAGCTGTACTCTTTTTTTATCTGAGCCCTTACCACCAGAATCACCTTTAAGGTTCCTTTACAGCAATGCCAGCTTTTTATAGCATGTACCTCAAACTCCTCCAGCCTCTACTCATTACCCAGTTATAAATCTACTTCCACATTTTCAGTTATTTGTTAAAGCAGCACACCAATTCTTGGTACCAATTTCTGTTCGGTCATCCCTCTGTATCCACAGGCTCTCCATCCATGGATTCAAGCAGGTGCAGACACAAAATATTTGACCAAAAAAAAAAATACAACAATAAAAATAATACAAAGAAAAAATAAAATATAAGAACTACTTACATAGCATTTACATTGAATTAGCTATTAAAAGTGATCTACAGATGATTTAAATTATATGGGAGAATGTGGCCATGAGGTCATATACAAATACTATGCCATTTTATATAAGGGCGTGAAAATCTTCAAATTTTAGTATCCACAAGGTGTCCTAGAACCCTCCGTGGATACTGAGGGACAACTGTATTGATAAGGGTTCTCCAGAGAAACAGAACCAGTTGTATAATATAAGTAAAGAGATTTATTTTAAGGTATTGGCTTATATAATTATGGAGGCTAAGTCCCACAGTCTGCAAGTTGGAGACCCAGGAAAGCCAGTGGTGTAGTTTAAAACCCTGAAAGCCAGACAGCCAATGATGTAGATTCCAGTTTGAGTCCAAACACCTGGAGCACCAAGGGCAGGAGAAGATCAGTGTCTGACCTCTAGTAATCAGGCAGAGGGAGGGTGACTCCAACCCTCCTCCACCTTTTTGTTCTCAATGAATTGAGAACAAAGTCCCTCAATGAATTGTGTTATGTCCACCCACATTGGGCAGGGCCTATCTGCTTTATTCAGTTCACCATATTAAATGATAATGGTTTTCCAGAAACATCAACACAGATACCCCACAAATTATGTTTCACTACATTCTGGGCATCCCATGACCCAGCCAAGGTGACACATAAAATTAAGGATCATGTACTTCAATGCACAAATCTTTCTGCATCTATATCTGTTTTGACTTTAGACCCTCTCATCATCACAGAATAAACATTCTCCAGGAACATACTACATTTTTTTCTCTAATATAAATAATATTAACACTACTGTCTGTGTCATTATGTTGACATGTTGACGTTGGCATTAATATATGTTCAGGTTCCCCAGCACTGTGTGTGTGTGTGTGTGTGTGTGTGTGTGTAGTTGGAAAGTGGGGGTGGAAGAGAGAAGCTTAACAGGGTATTTTAAGAGCATCCCCTATCTCAGAATTTGTGATTCTCATGATAAAATATCTAGGAAAACACAAAAAGAGATGAGAGTGCATAATAGACCCAGAAACTAAGATTGACAACTAATCTACTGCCAAAATCTTAAAGGAATTTCCTCTAATTATAACTTCATGGAGTGGAAAAGAGAAACACAATTGTCAGATGACATTAATACATACCTTGTCACTTGCAAGAGATCAAAACTGCCAATGTGAAGGACAATGCAAAGGCATATAAATACATTTGCCTTAGTTCATAAACACAAAATCTGTGACAACCACCAACCACAGATTGATCTCATAGCCACAGCTCTACCAAATAAAATGTTAAACACACATTCTAAAATAGCTGTGTGTGTGTGTATATATATGTGTATATGCTACACATATATACACACACACATATATTGCAGATGAAAAAGATTACACACACACACATGTATTCTATCCCAGATTTCTTAATTTGAACTTCTCCTTCTAAATATGTTCGGGGATTACCATTTTCAGGAATGCTACAGACCCTGAGGCAGAGGAGTTAAGCTATGGCATACTTGCATCTTGTGATATAACCTCAATAGCATGAAGACAAGAGAAGAGAAAAAAAACACATAAGTGAAACACTGAATTCACCAATATTATTTCAGGAAAGAAAAGAACTACTCACTACGTTAGATCATCTATACATACATTACTCTCTAGTCATAATAATAGCAAACATGTATTAAACATTAAATATGGAACACTAACTAGAAAGCAAGTTGCATGAATTCTAATCCCAATTCTATATTTTATAAGCTATGTGGCCTTGAACAATTTACTTAACATGTTGCTGCCTCAGTTTCCTCACCTGTAAAATGAGAACAAAAATAGTCGGGAAGATTCTGTGAGTTAACAGGTTTAAAGTATTTTAGTTCTATGTATGTCTGATATTAGTATTAATCTTCATATGGCACAAGGAGGTATGTGTTATTATGGTATTATAATGCCAATTTCACAAATAAACTGGGTCTTCAAGAGGTTAAATTACTCTTTTAATAATTGGTAGACCCAGAGAGTTAATATCTTAATTACTACAGTATATTGCCTCCCACAGCAAGTCAAAAATACCTCAAGAAAAAGGAGTCTCTCCTAAGATCAACATCATCATTTGACCAATGACTGCTACACACCAGAAATGTTGCATTGATCCATGGCTCTCAACCAACCAAGATCTCTTTTGCTTGAGATCTAGGGCTGAGTGGAAGGGAGTTACATAGTCTATCATCAACCATTGATAGATGCCCTCTTATTTAAAGTTAACAATATTGAAAACAGAAAAAAAAAAGGTTCCTATGAAAATACTCTGCACATTAAAAAAGGAAAAGGCAATTAAGATTTAGAAAAATTACACTTTAAAAAGTCACTAAAGAAAACAGAAATTGCAGAAATCATCTGTTTTAAAATCTCAATAGAATATAAAAAACTACAGTCTCTGAATAAAGAGGAAAGATGAGATTATATGAAAATAGGTTAAGATAAGAAGCGAGTTGGCTGAGAGGCAGGTAGAAGTAAAAACAGAAGTTTGCCATGATAAAGAAAGGCTATAAAGAGATTAAAAAGGCAGTAGTAGAATAGGACTCTGCATTAAAAGCAATACGGAGCAACATTAACACTGTAGAATTAGTCATGATGAGTTTAAATTCCCAGAATCTGTAGAAGATATGCAGAATGAAGAAGAACAACTCAAAGATGCAAACACTGATAGTAAGGGTGAAGAGGAGAGAATGGTAGGTCAGGTGTGGGGGATATCTGGTTTCTTAGAAGCACAAATCACAACAAAAGCAATTATTAAAAGTATGTTTGAAGAAACATATATAGTATGTGTTCAATAAATTTGCAGATCAAAATGGATAACTTATTATGTGGGAAATGTATGACTGACTTTTTTGTTTTTAATGTGTTTATGGATCAGTGTTACTGCTTATTATATGAATATAATAGGCAAATTGAGGAAAATTGAAAAATGCAGATAAACAAGAAAATACTTTCAAAGTTTCCTACAACCTTATTACATGTAAATACTTTTAACTCTATGCTGTGTTATTTCAGACTGCGCATTTATATTAATGAGATCCTTCAAACATGTAAAACATGCATGCTGTTTTATAACGTATGTTTACTCCATAGTTGTATTATATATTTTCTCTTCAAAAACAACATTTTCTTTCACCAGGGAGAAAAATATATTCATACTTAAAATTTTCAAGCAATTGAAGAAAGTTATGAATAAGAGAAAATTTTAAAATCACCCTAAACCTTATTAATCCAGAATTAAACTCTGTCACCATTTTGAAGACCATTTGGTAATATATATGTTTGGAAATATATATATTCTCTATGCAAATGGGAACATATAAATATAGATTAGATATGAATTTTATCAGAGGTAAAAAAGACAGAAGTAGATTGAGATAGAAATAGATATAAACAATTTTTTCATAAATGAATCTTACAGTCAATGCTACATTAACAACGAAATTTTCACTTAAGAATGAATTGGACATATTTCTATATCAATTAATAGATATTTATTTTATCATGTGGATCCCATTAATTTATCATGTATGGCTATGCCATGCTTTATTTAATGTATTTCTGATTGATGGGCACTTAGATTATATTTAACCTCTCTGTAATTTAATTTTCTTATCTGTGTAATAGGGATAAATAGTACTACTCTCATATTACTTTAAGGGTAAATTGAGTTAAGAGTACAGAGTTTAGAAAAGTGTTTAGTACATAGTAAGAGCTATCTAAGAATTTGACAATATTTTTAATATATTTATATTATAATATTTTATTTTTTCAACTATAAACATAAGTATCATAAAGAAAAATTCTTATGGATACTTTTTATAAATTAGTTTTATTGTATTCTAAACAGGGCCAGAACCAGGTTTTTGGGGGGCTGAAATGCCTTCTTTTAAAATAAAATTTAAAATTAACCACAAAAATATATAATATCTTGGAAAGAGGTCACACAAAGAAAGAACTCTACAGCTTAAGCTTTGTTACCTTCTTGTAAAAATATGCCTCATTTCTGAATAAAATATTTTGAGTTTATATCTGGTCCTGTATTTTTAGACAAAACCTAGCAGAACAGGTATAGATTATATCTTCAATAAATATTGGTTTTATAGCCTAAGGAGAGTTACTAGATCAAAGACAATAAACATTTAAAATCTTGGTATAATGGGCAAACTCACCTCCCAAAATTTGTACCAATTTAAGCTTCTCTCCCAAATGTACATGGGTGCCCATTTACCCATGCTAGGTGCTTTGTTTGGTTCAATTTTGTTTCATTTTGCCACGTTGACTTTTTTAAAACATGGATTCAAATTTATCATCTTTTTAAAAGATAACTTTTAGGTTTCATGTTATGTTTTAAAAAGTCTTCTATGTTCCAAGAGGATGAAAATGGTCACCTATGTTTTCATCTCTTTATTTTATGAGATCATTTTTGTACTTAAATATTTGATCCCATTAAGATGCGTTGTATGAAAAGGAATTATTTATAAATCCCATGTTTTAGATGCTTAGTCAGTTTTTTTTCTGAAATTTTTGATTAATTCTTATTTCTTCCCATATAAAATGCCATCTATATTGTGTACCTAATTTCAGCATATTGTTAAATTAATATCTGGATACTCTATTTTGTTTTAATGATCTATCAGGATTTCAGCTGAAATTGCTTTGACTAATAAATTATTAGAAGAAAATGATATTTTTACAATATTAAGTCATCCTACTCAAGAATAATATATGTCTCTCCATTTATTGGGCTCATTTTTAATGGCCCTCAGTAGACATTTTAGGTTTCTTCATATAAATTTTGCAAATTTTTTTAAGTTTATTCCAGAGATGTTTTGATTTTTGTAATTGTTGAAAACAAAATGTTTTTCCCTATGTTTCCTAGTTGGCTACTATTTGCTATGTTAAGCCGATTTAATTTATATTTAATTTTGTAAGCTAAATTCAGCTTACATCATCAGCTTCCCAGCTAAATTAATGTGTGCAGCCAAGATTTGTGGTTTTTGTTATATAGCAGTATTGAAGAAATTGGTAACTGCTATATTCACCTTGATAATCATCTGAGTAAGTTTAATACCAATTTAAAAAACAAGTTCCATGTTCTTTTGGTATTGTTTTATTTATTTTTTCTACTTTTTATGTCAACTTTTCTTGCTTTCATTTTCCTATGAAACTGTACACTTTTTTCCAGGTTTGTGCAATGTTGTCTTAAAATTTATTTAACATTCGTAAGACTACTTGACCTGATTTAGTTTGGGGTTTACTTCCATTTTCTATCAAAAGTGTAATCATTTATGTGTTTTTATGTAATGTTGCTAAGAAATCTGTTTCTTAAAAAATCTTTACAGTAACACACTTGTTCAGTTCTTAGGAATATAAGATTGTTCTTTAATAATTTCACCAAGTATATGTTTCTGTTGGTTGATATTTTAAAACAATTTTTCCTGATATATAGTTAACCCTTTTTGCTAATATACATATTTAGATTTATTTTATTCCATTTCTAGTTTAATTCAATGTTTAACTTAATTGATTTAATGCTTAATTTAATTGACTACTTGTAAAACTACATAACTCCTGGTTCCTGTACCTATTATTTTTTTTGTTCCCACCTGTTACTTAAAGGAGATGGTCTTTTCAACCAGCAACGCCAAGTTAGCACCTGTAGTCTCTGTTGCATTTTCTTTCTCTCTCTCAGAATATTTTGCTATTAATAATAAATCTATTAATATTAAATCTACAATTCCTTTTTCTTTGTACATTCTTCTGGTCGATATTTTAGTATGCTCAATTGTCTTTTATCCCCTAAATGTAAAGACACTCCTTAGAAACCATATTTCTCGATAATACTGCTCTATTTATCTACTCCTTTCTACAACCTGAACTATGGAAAATGTTGCATCCATAGTTTCTCCACTTCCCTATCTCTTTCACATTCCTGAACCAATTCTAATAAATACTGCATTATGTCACTCTTTATACATTTATGTTGCAATTAAAAAATGTGAACAAACTTTATGAAGCCTTGGTTTATTTGGATATTTGACTTATCTTTAAGATTTCAACTCAGATATAAGATTCTTAGTAAATAGTTCCATAACCACTTAAGAAAAGTTCAAGTATCCTTCTGTTACTTGTTCCTCCTCTCTATTTGTCCTTTTTAGTATTCATTATGTCACAATTTATCACACTTTTGTGATAATATGATAACATTTATCTCTCCTATAGATTGGAAACTTTATAAGGACAAAAATATTTTGTCCTTATCACTTCTCACAGTGGCTGGCATATCATAGAGAATAAATAATATTTGCTGAATCAATAAATGAATAAAGCATACCACTGAAGCTTACTGAGAATGATTTTAAAAGATTTGAATAATTAAAAGATATGTGCCTAAATCAGAAATGTAAAATTATGAAATGTAAATTTTTTCTCTATTAATTGATAAATTATTCCATTGATTTAAAGGGGAACTTTAAGCATTATACTTATTTATTTTTTAGTTACTTACTGATTGTAAAATCTGTAATTTAGACTAACTAGAAAAGAAAAACAAAGAATTTTTTTTTGATAAATAATTGAGTCAATTATCCCTTTGAAGGTAAGAAATTATATTAAGCAAAAGAGCATGTCTGTGACCTATGTCTAGACCAATAGATCAATGGGGATAAATAAATTGCAAAAAGAACTCAGAGATGGAGATCTCTTAGGCAAAAGTAGGCATCAAGTTTTATTTAGTTTGATCAGACCAATTTTTATTTTTATTTTTTTAATTTCAGAATATTATGGGGGTACAAACATTTCAGTTACATGACTTGCTTTTGTGCAGTTTGATTCAAAGTTGTAAGTGTGCCAACATCAAGGTAGTGTGAATTGTATCTATTAGGTGTGAATTTACCTGTCCCCTTCCCCCCACCTGCTTAGTTTCTGTGAAGTTTTACTACCATATGTACACATGGCTGTTGATCAATTAGTTTCAATTTAATAGTGAGTACACGTGGTATTTGTTTTTCCATTCTTGTGATACTTTGCTTAGAAGAATGATCTCCAGTTCCAACCAGGTTTTTACAAAAGGTATTATTAATAGTTCACCATTTTTTAATGGCTGAGTATTGCTCCATGGTATACATATACCACATTTTATTAATCCTCTCATGTATTGCTGGGCACTTGGGTTGTTTCCACATCTTTGCAATTGTGAATTGTGCTGCTAAAAACATCCTAATACAGATGTCTTTTTTATAGAATGTCTTTTGTTCCTTTGGGTAGATGCTCAGTAATGGGATTGCTGGATCAAATTGCAGTTTCCTGCTTAGACATGGAACCAGACAAACCATTTCTATACAACATAGTGATAGAAGTCCTAGCTGGAGCAATCAGACAAGAGAAGGAAATGAAGGATATCCAACTGGGGAAAGATGAGATCAAACTATCACTCTTTGTTGATGATCTGATCTTATATCTAGAAAACTCCAAAGACTCTGCCAAGAGACTCCTAGAGTGGATAAATAAATTCATCAAAGTCTCAGGTTACAAAATCAATGTACACAAATCAGTAGCATTTATATATGCCAACAACAGTCAAGCTGAGAATCAAATTAAAGACTCAATATCTTTTGGAATAACAACAAAGAAAATAAAATACCTAGGAATATATTTAACTAAGGAGGTAAAAAACCTCTAAAGGGAGAACTATGAAACACTGAGGAAGGAAATTGCAGAGGATGTAAGCAGATGTAAAAATATATCATGCTCATGGATAGACAGAATCAACATTTTTAAAATGTCTATACTACCCAAAGTGATCCACATATTTAATTCAATCCTCATTAAAATGCCACTGGCCAGGCCAATTTTTAAAGAAATTTAATACAAATGCCATTGGGTGAAACAGGGAATCTCAAATTTTACAATAGATATTTATCATCTCCTATTTAACTATACTTTTCTTCTTTACCTACTTAAGTGACTTGTATAGACTCTGATGGCATTTAAGTTTGTTATTTTTGTCCTTATTTTTAAGGTAATTTATTAATAGAAAATAAAAATGAGTACTGCAATCAGTTAGAAAATGAAGGATTATTTTGTGAATGTTGCTAAAACATGCTTCAGAAAATGATTTACATATTATTATAAGGAACTAATGTACTTATTTTATATGGAAAAATTACAAACCAATAATCAAATATAAATCAACACTTAAAAAATAATAAATATTTCATGGCATATGCACATAGAAAAATGTTATATGAGCATTAGAAATAATGATGTAGAAGAATGCTTAATAATTTAGGAAAGCAAAAATATATTATCAACTCAATAAAAAAGATTAAAAACAATATGTTGCATATAATCTCTTGATTGAAGAGGAAAAGAGGAGAAACAATAGGTGAAGTAGTAAGTAAGAGACAAAGGGAGATAGGTGTAAATAATGCAACGATGTGGAAGTGAGAGTTTCAGTCCCTTGGGGCTTTGATCAAGGTTTGGATTTACCTCTTAGAAGCATGACTTAGGTCATGCTACTTGACCTGTTTGTCTTAGTTTCTTTATTTGCAAAATGGAAATGATAATAATAGAATGTTTTGTATAAGGTTGTTCTGAAATCTAAGTGAATTAGTATGTATAACAAATCAGTCAGACTTGTTTCCTGGACATATTTTAAAATTATAATCTGCTGTTTCAGAGTGAGAAACTGGGAATACACATGTCAAAGCGATAGAATCTTTGGATTGTGGAATTATGTTTACCAGTTAAGTATTCAGACTCTGAGCTAAACTTCTTGAGTTGTAATCTTGCCTCTGCCTGTCCAGAGTTTGCTGTCTTGGGACAGGGTATTTAACCTTTCTGTGTCAGTTGTCACATCTGTCAAGTGGGATACCAACAATAACTATTTCAGGGAATTAATTTAGTTAATGAATATTAATTGCTGAACACAGTGTTTGGCCCATAGTAAGAGCTTCAAGAAAGCCCCCTCATATTTAAGCACTTTCTCTTTAAGGCTAAAATAAAGTTTTTGACTCTATATGTAGGGTGGATGGATAGAGAGAGTGCATACATGTGTTATAAGAATTTTAATTGTCGAGAACCTGAAAGTGTTAGCAAAATTCCATAACAATGTAAACATTTATATGCTCTTTGTATTCTTTTTGTAAAAGATTGACTTATATGACAACTTTTCATTATAGAGTTGTCTCTCCTTCATAACACATAAAATCTTTTTGCAGTTTGGACTTCCCTTATTGTTGAACAAATATTTATTCATTTGCTCTTTCCTCATTTCTTTGGAGAATCTTGTGACTCAAAACTTGAAGACACATGGGGCAGCATTAAACATCTATGCTTCTCTACATTTTAGTTAAAAGTTTACAGTGAGAAAGTAGATATTCAGGTCTACATCTTCTATGTAAGATTTATGTGGCATCTGGAAATCACATAGTCTGAACTCAGGATGATCTCTCTGGCCATGAAAAATGTACTTTACACTGAAGTCTTACACTAGCCTGTGTAAGTTTTTCATTCTAAGGTAAGTTCTTATTAATATCATTAACATAATTCCCAGGTAAACCAGAGCAGAACTTTCTTATTTAATTTTTCCTATTTTTTTTGCTGGGTACTACACTGGAATCTAAAAATACAACAGTGAATAGCATAAATAAGGCCCCCTGTTTTCAAGGAGCTTGCAAGTCAATGAGGAAAAGGCAACCATACCAACAGAAAGATGAAGAGTACATATAAACTACAAATTCAAAAATAAAAAGTCTGACACATATACATATTCACTTTTAAAGTCATAAATAATAAAATAAATCCCATTTTAAAATAAAATATCATCTTTACCCATCAAATTGGACTTAACAAATAATAACAACATGAATTTTTTTGTAGAAGCAAAGAAATGAAAACAACCTAAATATCCAAAAAGAGAGAAATGTTCAAATGAATTATGATGTCTCCGAACAATGAAAGATTATGCAGTCCTCTGCTCTCAGGGAGCATGAGATTAAGTAGTCACAGGATTCTACCCTCTGGGCATATCAATAGTAGCATTATGAATTGGATATCATTTCAGCACATTTTAAGACTGAAAGTAGAAATAGATCTTCTCAGTTAGCCACCATGAGTCACCTGATCCTATTTATAAGGCTCTTGAACATTAAATGACTCTTTGAAAACAGTCTTTTTATACCTTAAGTGCAACTTGAATCAGAAACATATATATTTTGCAGCTATTTGAATCACAAAAATGATTGAGTTTTTGTCAGTTTAAGAGGGATTATCAACTCTGCATATCATATCTGTGAAATGCCAATGGGCTCTCTTCTTCAGGATTTTTACTGGAAGAAGCACACATTCTCAGATACAACTGACTTAGTTTGTATCTCAGCTTTGACCATGCATTACCTTTTCAATTTTCTGCATTCTCTTTAGTCTATTTTACTTACCTGTATAATGGGGATTACAATGAATAGTTTTAAAGTATTGAATGGGTTCAGATTTATAGAGCATATAGAACTGTATTTGTCTCACAGTTGACATTTTAAAATGAGCTCATTTCTTCTTTTTTCCTTGTTGCTGTACACTAGATGGGGAGACCCAAAGATGTCTAGTTTTGGTTGGGGAATTAAATCTTCAAAAAGGAAGAGGGCAAGATGAAACCCTGGGGGTGGGGGGAGTTGTCTTTTGCAGTGGCAGAGAATGTTAGAATTGCTTCAACCAGAGAGGTCACATAATATCCAAGATGCAGCTTAAGCTAGTCCACAGAATCTGCTGGGGCAGAGGAAGTTACTAGTATTAAATAGCTAATGAGAATGCCAGGCAAGTATAAGAAGACAGACAATTTGGGGCACAGATCATCTGGGTGATAGAGAATTACAATAAAGTCAGAGAAGAAATGAGAACCTAAATTTATAATCCAAATAATCTGGAATTTAAGTCAAGGATTCTAGTCTTTTTCAAAGTAATGTAGAGATTCATGCCACTGGTGACATAAAATGCAATTTTAATTGATAATAATTTTAATTAAGCTACTTTCTAGGACAGGAGAAAATGGTTTTATGAAATAACATTTTCTTTTATAAAAACTGGGAAAAAATTTTAAAAGGTACAGTAATATCTTAGTCTATTTGGGTTGCTATAGTAAAATATAATAAACTGGGTAGCTTTTAAACAACAAAAATTATTTCACACAATTCTGGAAGCTGGAAAATCCAAGATAAAGGCACTTGCAGATTTGGTGTCTGGTTAGAACCTGCTTCCTGGTGCATAGACATCCAACTTCTTGTGTCCTCACATGGTTCAAGAGACAAGCAGCTCTCTGGGGCCTCTTTTATAAGGCCACTAAACACATTCATGAAGGCCCTGCTTTCATCAACTAATCACTTCTCCAAAAGCCCCATTTCCTAACACCATCACATTGGTGATATTTCAACATATGACTTTTAGGGGGACACAAATATTTAAACCATAGCAGTTGATTTTAGAAAGAACAAAAATAAATAACAGTACAGATGGTACTCAGATATAACCAAAGCAGTAAAGGGAGTACACCTGAATGTTTAAAGTTTGGGAACCTCTAACCTAGTCAAAGTCAAGATGAGGGGTTTAAAAGGTGAGTTTGTGGGATATCCCTAGCCAGCATTCAATTAGAGCTACCAGGCATTTATTGCTCTCAAAATTACATAAGTCTGACCTAGCACCTAGCATAGTATCATGAACACTGTCTATTATCTATTTATCTATCTACCTAGAGAGATAGATGTGATACATATTAGACATTAGTTCCTTTCTCAGTCTTTTGACCGCTGTCATGTTACTTGGTATTTTAAGTGCCTTCCATTGGTGATTAGACCCTCTCATCATGTCTGGCAAAAGGGTCATGACTGATATCTAAAATAATTTTTCCCACATATTCTTCTACAGTTCTTATGATTTCATGCCTTTCATCTTGAATAAAGTTTTGTGAGTGGTGAGCGATATGGATCCTGTTCAATATTCTGCCAACTGGAGACCATTATCCTAAGTGAAGTTTCTAAAGAATGGAAAAACAAACACCACATATACTCACTATTATTGGAACTAACAAATGAGCACACCTGTGCCCAGAGGGAAGTAAAACTCAGTGGAAATTAAACAAGGGGGAGTGGGAAGAAGGGAATGGATGTAAACCTACCTAACGGGTACAATGAACACTATCTGGGTGATGGCCACACTTATAACTCTGACTCAAGCATTACAAAAGCAATCCATGTAACCAGAAACATTTGTACCCCCTTAATATGTTGAAACATTTTTTTAAAAAAGGCCCATGACCACACAGACTGAATCCCACGTCCTCTCTTGGTCCTGACTGCCAAGGACTTGATAATTCAGAGAAGTGTCAAACTTCATTAAAAACTTTACTAAATGGCACACTTTTCTAAACTTCTGGTAGGACACATAATTATCTGCCTCAATGTTAGACTGTTTAGTCTACAAGATCTTAAAGAAAATCAGTGATACTAGGATTTTTCCATTTGAAGAATAAGGAAGTCAAACTGGCTTGAATATCTTCCATTTTAGTTGAGACCATTAAGTCCATTCCATTAAGTCACAACTGCCAAAATGATAACTGCCAAGAGAGATACTATTACAGGGTGGAAATTCAATTGTGAAAAGCAAATGCTGAGATGTAGAGTTTCAACTAGCATCTGGAAAGCAAATATTCCAAACATAATTAGACACATGAGCATCCTCAGAACCTAAGTAATTAGCATGACTAATGACAAGAAAGGGGCATTTAAAAATGCCACGACCTCTAGTCAATTCAAGCGCAGAATGGCCTGGGCTCAGGAAAAATACTACCTAAAACATTAAATTTAACAAGTGTAATCAGATTATTTAAATCTTTGTTAACCGGAGTTCAGTGAGTTAGTGTGTAGGGAAGGAATAGAGTATATTTTGCAGGTGTCTTCTGTGTGACTGCAACAACAAAATATTACCATTGTCGACTAAATGAAAAAGAAAGATGCCATTCACTAAGCAACTATTATGTGCTAAGCATTTTACACACATTATGTCATTTTATTTATTTATTTATTTAATAAATATTTGTTGAGCACCTAATACATTGGTATAAGCCAAGGGATATCAAATTGAAGAAGACAACTGCATCTTTTGCCTCAGGGAGCTTAGATTTCAGTGAGAGATATGACAAATGAAATAATAAGTATGCAGTATAATGTCAGGTATAAATAAGTACTATGAAGATAAATAAAGCAGAAGAAGGATTAAGGAATAACTAGAGAGACAGGCAATTGCATACAGAGTAATTAAAGAAGGCCATAAGAAGAGCAGCTTTGAACTCACTATTTAAGGAAATCGCATAGTAAGCCAGGTGAAAAAAAGGAAGCTAGCTATGAGAAGGGCAGATGAACAGTCCTTAAGACAGAAATGAGCCTTGCTTGTCAAGGAAGAGCAAAGAGGCCAATATCATTGAGCTCACTGAGCAGCAAAGAAAGGATAAAAAAGAAATAAGGATGGTCAGACAGGGACCAGATCACAAAGAGAGAGCTATATGTCCCAGCAGGGAAGGTGGATTGTCTCATCCTCACAATAATCTGATAAGGGAGGCTTTCTGATCCTAGATTCAAAAATGGAGAAGGCTGGTTTCAAAGTTATTAACTGTTTTAGAACATATAATTTTGAATAAAGCAGAAAGATAGATTAGATAGACAGATATAGATAGATAGATAGAGATAGAATATTAGAATCCAGGTTTTAAGATTGAACATGCAGCCTTCATTTCACTGTATTCTGCTACCTAAATTACATCCTGTGGTCTTCAGCAGTGTGAGATACAGAACATTTATAATAATCCTCTTACAACTTTAAAATGAGCATTTATGCAGCACAATTCTACTCAATATATAATTATCATTTCATTATCAAAACTAGGTATGAGTCCAGGAGAGTACTCTTAAGAGTTGGAAAAACTTTTAAGAGAGCCCTTGCATCCAAGGAATTTTCGATCTGTGGAGAAAATATTTCAATAACAGCTGGAACTATTTCTGAAGTCAAAGCGACTGTAGAGATGAGACACTGACACCAGAGATAGGGCTTTGGAGGATGGTTAAGAAGCTGGTTTGCATAAGCCTTAGAACAGAAAATATTGCAACCCCAATGAAAATATCAACTTCATTTTCCTACTATTATAAGTCTTAAAAAAGCTTCTCTATGAAAAAATAAATAAGAGTATGAAATAGAATTGCAAAAAGAAAGAGAACACAGTGATGTAGAGCTCTACCAGATATCAAAGCACAGTATAGATGATATTTATTGAAAGATTGTGCTGTTGATACATGATTAGATGATCCAAATGGAGCAAAATGAAAGTTCAGAAGTAAACCCAAATTGCAGGCAAAAATATGGTAAATGATAAAGATAGCACCTCATATCAGTGGGTGTATTAGTTTCCTAGGGCTGTTTTAAGAAATGTATCCAGAACTGTGTGGCTTAGAACAACAACGACTTATTGTATCCTGGTTCTGGATTCCAAAGTTAGAAATCAAGATGTTGGCAGGGCTACAATCTCTCTGAAAATGCTAGGGAAAAATCTATTCCAGTCCTCTCTCGAAGCTTCTGGTAGCCTCAGGTAGTCCTTGGCTTGCTGATGGCCATCTTTTACTTGTGCCTCTTTGCATAGTCTTTTCATCCTCAATGTTTATCTATCTCTGTGTCTAAATTTTCCCTTTTTTATTAGAATATCAGTTATATTGAATTAGGTCCCACATAAATGACCTCGTGTTATCGTAATTGTCCTATAAAGACTCTGCTTCCAAAAAGGTCACATTGTGAGGTACTGAGGTTGATGACTTTAACATCTGTTTTTAGGGGAACACAATTTAACTCATAACAATGGGGGAGGGGGAAGGTGTTCGGAAAAATAGATAATCATGAAAAAAAAATCAAATCACATCCATACTTCACACTGTATACTAGGATAAAATCTCAATGAATAAGAGGTTTAAAAGTAAAAACTGAATTTTCCAACATTTTCTTCTAGCATTCTTATGGTTTCATGCCTTATATTTAAGCCTTTTATCCATCTCGAATTAATTTTTGTGAGTGGTGAAAGATATCCTGTTTCATTCTTCTGCTTGTACCTAACCAATTCTTCCAGCACCATTTATTGAATAGGGTTTCTTTTCCCCAGTGTATATTGTTGTCTGCTTTGTCAAAGATCTGTTGGTTGAATGTGGATGGTTTTTATCTGGGTTCTCTATTCTGTTCCATTGGTCTGGGTCTCTAGCTTTGTGCCAATACTATGTATGTTGTTTTGGTTACTATATCTTTGTAGTATAGTTTGAAGTCTGGTAATGTGATGCCTCCAAATTTGTTCTTTTTGCTTAAGATTGCTCTGGCTTTTGAGGCTGTTTTCCAGCTCCACATGAAGCGTGAAATTATTTTTACTAGATCTGTGAAATATGACATTGGTATTTTAGTGGGTATTACATTGAACTTGTAAATCACTTTGGGTAGTATAGACATTTTAGCAATGTTGATTCTACTGACCCCTGAACATGATGTTTTTCCCTTTGTGTCATCTGCTAGTTCTTTCCTCTGTGTTTCATAGTTCTCTTTGTAGAGACCTTTCACCTCTTGATTAAATATATTCCTAGGTATTTTATTTTCCTTGTGGCTATTGAGAGTGGTATTGAGTCTTTGATTTGACTCTCAGCTTGACTGTTACTGGTGTATAGGAATGCTACTGATTTGTGTACACTGATTTTGTACCCTGAGACTTGTTGAACTTATTTATTAATTCCAGGAGTCTCTTGGTGGAGTCTCCATGGTTTTCTAGATAGAAAATCATATTGTCATCAAAAAGGAATAGATTGACCTCCTCTTTACTAATTTGGATACTCTTATTTATTTTTCTTGTCTGATTGCTCTGGCTAGGACTTGCAGTACTATATTGAATAGAAGTGATCATAGTGGGCACTCTTGTACTGTTCCAATTATTAGTGGGAATGCTTTCAACATTTCCCCATTTAGTATGATGTCGGCTGTGCATTTGTCATATATGGGTTTTATAATTTTGAGCTATGTTTCCTCAATGCCTAGTTTGTTGAGTATTTTTTATCATGAAATGTTGCTGAATTTTGTTGAATGTTTTTTCTGCATCTATTGTGGTGATCATATGGTCTTGGGTTTTGTTTTTGCTTATGTGGTGAGTCACATTCATTGATTTACATATGTAGAATCACCCTTGCATCGCTGAGATGAATTCCAGGGATGGTGAATAATTTTTGGTCATGTGGATAATTTTTTGATGTGCTTTTGAGTTTTGTTTGCTAGAATTTTATTTAGGATTTTTGTGTCTATATTCATAAGGGATATTGGTCTATAGTTTTGTTGTTGTTGTTGTTGTGTCCTTTTCTGGCTTTGGTATGATGGTGATACTGGCTTCAAAGAATAAGTTGGAAAGGATTTCCTTCTTCTAGATGTTATGGATAATTTCTGCAGTATGGGTACTATCTCTTCTTTGTAAGTCTGGTAATATTTAGCTGTGAATCCATCTGGTATGGGAGTTTTTTGTTGGAAGCATGTGTATTACTGCTTCAATTTTATTGCTCATTATTGGTCTATTCAGAAGTTCTATTTCTTCCTGATTGAGTCTTCTAAAGTGGTGTGTTTCCAGGAATTTGTGCATTTCCTCTAATTTTTTGAGTTTATGTGTGTAGAGATTTTCATACTATTCAAAGATGATATTTTGTATTTCTGTGGTATCAGTTGTACTATCTCCTTTTTCATTTCTGATTGATCTTATTTGGATGCCTTCTCTTCTATTTATTCCTGGTTAATCTAGCAAGAGGTCAATTTTGTTTATCCATTCAAAGAACTGACTTTTTGTTTGATTGATCCTTTGTATTTGTTGTTGCTGTTGTTGTTATTATTGTTATCCATTTCATTTAGTTCTGCTCTGACCTTAGTTATTTCTTTTATTCTGCTGGCTTTGAGTTTTGTTTATGATTCCTTTTATAGTTCCTTGAGACATGTCATGATTTGTGATCTTTCTGTCTTTTTGATATAGGCAAAGTTTTTCATTGCAATGTTAGTGATATGGCAAACGTCTTTTAATAGGGGGCTGCTTTAACAAATCATAACACACAATGCAACACTACAAAGCCATAAAAAAGGAATGAAAATAATCTCTGTACACTGGTATGTAGAGATCTTCATGATATTTGTTCAGTGAAAGAAATAAGGTCTAGAACATGATATACATTGTGATTCTTTTGTGTAATAAAGGGGAATAAATATGCATTTGTTCTTTTTTGCAAAAAGAAAGATAGTAAAAATAAATCCAAAACAAGTAAAGCCATTATCATAGGGGAGATGAAAAACAGAGAGTCAGGTATTTTTAGAAAAAAAAGACTTTTCTGAATGTAGTTGCTATTTTTATATAAATGCTAATGTTTACATACTAAAAAATGAAATGAAACTTTAAAACTATAAGAGATCAAACTCTCACTCTTTGCTGATGACATGATATTATACCTAGAAAACCCCAAGGATTCAACCAAGAGACTCCTTGAATTGATAAACGAATTTGGTAAAGTCTCAAGATACAAAATCAATACACAGAAATCAGAGGCATTCATATACGCCAACGAAAGTAAAAGCGAGAACCAAATCAAAGACTCAATTCCCTTCAAAATAGCAACAAAGAAAATAAAGTACCTAGGAATATATTTAACTAAGGAGGTAAAAGACCTCTACAGGGAGAACTATGAAACACTGAAGAAGGAAATAGCAGAGGATGTAAACAGGTGGAATCATGGATCGGCAGAATCAACATTGTTAAAATGTCTATAATACCCAAAGTGATCTACAGAG
>VBSM01002608.1:80850035-80879125 GCA_008086735.1 Cheirogaleus medius | reverse complement strand
CGTAATATTTGTACCCCCATAATATGCTGAAATAAAAAAAAAATAAAAATAAAACTATACTACGAAGCTATAGTAATTAAATCAGCTTGGTTTTGGCACAAAAATAGGGACATTGACCAGTGGAACAGAACTGAGAACACAAATATAAAACCATCCTTATATAGCCATCTAATCTTTGACAAAGCAGACAAAAACATACACTGGGGAAAAGAATCCTTATTCAATAAATGGTGCTAGCAAAACTGGATAGCCACATGTAGAAGGCTGAAGCAGGATCCACACCTCTCACCTCTCACAAAAATCAACTCACATTGGGTAACAGACTTAAACCTAAGGTATGAAACTATTAGAATTCTGGAGGAAAACATTGGAAATACTCTCCTAGACACTGGCCTAGGCAAAGAATTTATGAAGAAGACCCCAAAGACAATCACAGCAGGAACAAAAATAAATAAATGGGACCTGATCAAACCAAAAAGCTTCTGCACAGCCAAAGAAACAGTCATGAGAGCAAACAGGCAACCTACAGAATGAGAGAAAATTTTCACATACTACACATCTGATAAGGGGCTGATAACTAGAATCTATTTAGAACTCACGAAAATCAGCAAGAAAAAATCAAACAACCCTATCAAAAAGTGGGCAAAGGATATGAACAAAAACTTTTCAAAAGAAGACAGAATCATGGCCAAAAAACATATGAAAAAGTGCTCAACATCTCTAATCATCAGGGAAATGCAAATCAAACTGCAATGAAATATCACTTATCCCCAGTAAGAATGGTCCTTATCAAAAAGTCCCCAAACAATAAATGTTGGCATGGATGCGGAGAGATAGGAACACTCCTACACTGCTGGTGGGACTGCAAACTAGTTCAACCTCTGTGGAAAGCAAAATGGAGATACCTTAAAGCGATACAAGTGGATCTACCATTTGATCCAGCAATCCCACTACTGGGATCTAGCCAAAAGAACAAATGACACTCTACAAAAAAGACACCTGCACTGGAATGTTTATAGCAGCACAATTCACAATTGCAAAGTTGTGGAAACAACCCAAGTGCCCATCAACACATGAGTGGATTAATAAAATGTGGTATATGTATACCATGGAGTACTATTCAGCTCTAAGAAACATTAGTGATATAGCACCTCTTGTATTTTCCTGAATACAGCTGGAACCCATTCTACTAAGTGAAGTATCCCAAGAATGGAAAAACAAGAATAGTCACCAGCAAATTGGTATTAACTGATCAGCACCTAAGTGGACATATAGGAATAACATTTATTGGGTATTGGCAGGTGGGAGGGGGGAGGAGGGAACAGGTATATATAAACATAATGAGCGAGATGTGCACTGTCTGGGGGATGGTCACTCTTGAAGCTCTGACTCGTGGGGGGAGGGAGGGCAAGGGCAATACACGTAACCTTAACATTTGTACCCTCATAATATGCTGAAATAAAAAGAAAAGCGAATTACTAAGAATTGTAAATAAATTGAAGTGAACACATCTAATTGTGTATCAAATTGATGACATAATAGTAAATATTTGAATTAAAGTGATTTTAAAACACAGTACAGTATTTTGACTGTACACACCTTCTGTAGCCAATATTCAAAGGACAGTAAAAACTGAAAGGAAGTCTTAAAATACATTTAGTGACCTAGTTGTAGCAGTGTTGATATTATTATTTTCAAATTATTTTGAATATGTTGTAGGATAATGCAAGTAAGTAATTTTGTTAATGTTACCAGAAATCAAGTATTTCAAAGTAAGACAAAAGAAATACAAGAATATACTTGAAAAAGTAACCAATAAAAACCTATAATAGTAAATTTGGAAATATCAGTATGTAATTATAATATTTGCTGTCAAAAATATCTATTTTATTGCCCAAAAGCAATGAGTCTAACTACCATTTAGTTTTGGTTCCTAAATATTATTTCTCAAAAAAATCAGGACTCTTTGGAAGATAATGCTAGAATATCTTTTCTGTGCTCCAAACATAAAAGCTAACAAAGACTTATGAGTCATAGCAAAATAAACAAAGAAGCAAAATAAAGAGGATTTTTCATTTTGTACATCAACCAGAGAATGTATGGAAATAATTGAAATGTATAAAATATTCTTAAAATGAGTTTAAATTGAACTAAAAAGAGATAGTAAAATAAATTAATGAAAATACATGTACATCTGCATACATATAAAACATACATCTTAATAAATATCCTAAAGAAATTAGAACATCAATTCATTTCTCTTAATATTGGCAATTAATAGGAAAAGAGTTTAGTATTAATCTTTCTTTTTCTGTAGAAAATGTACTACACGATAACCATGTAGTCGTAGATGAGGTAGAGAAATTGTTCTTTAAATAGGAATTCCAGTTACTAAATGTTAGAATAATGACAAAATTAGAAAATCACCATTTCTTAATGTCCAATGAAATAAGTGATTCAGACTATCATTGTCAATGGATGAAATAATTAGATGAAAATTTAGTGGGAATACACTCTAATGACCAGATTGCTATCACCTGAACCTACTGATCAAACTTAGCACCACTAAAGGTGGGGGAAATCAGACATTATTAGTCTCCCAGTGTAATGCAGTATAAAGCACAGCACTCAACCATGTTGTACTCCCATCAAAAAGTTGAATCTGAATCTAACCAAGAACTGACTTCCATGTACGACTACTCAGGAAATAAAAAGGGCAAGTTAAATGCCAAAAAAACCTCAGCAAATAAATACATCATGTGCTGCTCTCTGCATGACAACTTACCACTTTCTGCATCAAACGAAGGACATGAAAATCAAAATGGAAAGGATATATATTTGATTAAAAAATTAAGAGTTGCAACAAAAAATGTAATGGTACCTTGTTTGTCTCATAATTCAGACAAATTGTGAAAATAATTTTTTAGGCAATAAGAGGAATTTGACTAGGTACTATTGGATGATATTTAAAAATTATTTTTCCTTTTGATAAATATAATGAGGACTTCTTATCTGGTATTTTCTTTAAAATACATAAGAAAAAAATTTGGAGAAAAGGGATAGATAAAGCAAATTTTAAGCAAAATTGTGATAATTGTCATTTCTCAATAGTTGGTACTTGGGAGATTATTGTACATTTTTATACTTATAAATATGTTAGAAATAGTTTATTAGCTTTAAAACAAAAACAAATAAAGAAGAAACAAGGTCTGTCCTTCAAATTTTTTCTTTTACTTTCCTTAAACTCTTACTGATTTGTCACTTACTTACACTATATTTTTGTTACATGCAATCAGGAACTCTGACAATAGAACAGTGATGGCAGCAAAAGTGAAGGAAAAAAATATATACACATACAGTTTTTCAGACTGCATTTCTAGAAAGTCCTTCCCTCTGGAAAATCACCATACCATATATTACAGGTGTTTATATACACGATTTTATTTACTGCTGAAACATTGGGGTACAACTAATAACCAACAAAAATAGTGATCAAAATACACCATAATCTTTACATCACAAAGAGTAAACCTTAATGTATGCAAATAAAAAAATAATTCAGGAGGCCAAAGGATCCTAGAATGGAATGCAGAATGTGACAAAACATAATCAAATCATATTACAAGTGTACATAACAACTTTACTGAAGGGGTTGAGAGAAAGTGCTAATCTAAGTATTAGATTTGGAATTACAGACTCCACTTTGGAAATAAGTGAAGATTGTAAGTCTAAAGGCAAAAGAAATGTATACATAAGCATTATCCTGTAGTTGGTAAAGTTGTTTGCCACAGGGGTACAGGTTAACAGCTCGGATGCTGCTGTACATGAATACTATGACTGAACAATTAACTAAATGAATGGCAGATGGTAAGAGCCATATTTCTCACTGTTGGAGTGAGGTTATAGATAAGCAAGTGGAAAAGTCTAGAATGATCTATGTTGCAAGGGATTAGGATGGTAGACATCAGTATGAATTCGTATCTAGCTTACTATAGATACGGATGTTATACATAGAAATATTGATAGATATTTGTATATACACGGGTTAGTATACACAAACACATATTTTCTTGGTCTGTTAGTTGAGCATACATAAAAGCAATGACATCCCAGCAGCAAGGAGTTTATCTAACCCAGATCCTTGTTTTCTAAAACCATTCTCTACCAAAGGGAACTAGGAATTCTTAGAGAAATATTTGATGCTAAAACAGGGGTTGGAAATATACAAGAAGGTCCTGGAACATATATTAGTGCCAGAAACTAAACACATACATGCACACAAACACACACACACACACACACGATCAATGATGAGAACTTGTGAAAGAGACTCAGGAGCCAACTGAAAGAGCTCCCAGCAGACAAAGATAAAAAAAACTTAGGCAATAAAATAAAGTAGTATTGGATTATAACCAAAAGTATAAAATAAATAGCTATGAGCCCATGTTGATATAAATAAATGATAAATAAATGGAGCGGAAGAGACAAATCTCCCTTCCGAATTCAAAACCATTATGTAGTTACACCAGCCTCCAGGAGGTGGAGCCTAACTCCCCATCCATAAGTGTGGGCTGTCCATGGCAACTTAAAGACAGCATGGGAAGGGGCAGGGGACATTATCTTCACAACAGGGAAACCGCTGACAAACATTACCTTAGCCAGGTGGTCGAGGTCAACAGCAACAGTGATAAGTCATGCTGATATTACGTTTCCTTGATAAGATGTAAGGAAAATGCCTCAGCTCTTGTAGTCTCCATCCAAAGCCCATGTGCCTAGTCTAATCGTAGGGTGGGGGGGGGGGAGACAAAATTGAGGGATATTCTACCGAATACCTGACCAGTACTCTCTAAACTATCGAAGTCACCAGAAACAAGGAAAATCAAGAAAGTATCACAACCAAAAGGAGCCTAAGGAGACATGACTGCTAAATGTAATGTGGTACCTTTCCAGGGATCCTGCTACTGAAAAAGAAAATTAGGCAAAAACTGAGGAAATAATCTAAGTGAAGTGTTGATTTTCCTTAGTAATAATGTATCAGTATTTGTTCATTAATTATAGTAAATGCACCTTACTAATGTAAGATGTTAACAATATGTGAACTTTTTATTCTATTGTCCCAGGTTTTCTGTAAATCTAAAAAATGTTCTAAAATGAAAAATGTATTTTTAAAAAAAGCCCATAGTTGCATAGGTGTATATTATTTTAGAGCTAGAAGAAATGTAAAGATACTTTAATAGGATCCTATCCTCTTATTTTGCATTAAGGAAAATTGATGTCCAAAGAGGCTAATTGACATGTATAAGAGCACATAGCTCAAAACTTGCTCAGAATCATGACCATTTCGCTTTGTCCTGGATGGTGATGCAAACTAAGATACAAGCTCAGAGTGACTTGAATCCAAACGGTTTCTTTTGATATGTTTGAAATAATTTCTGGTCCAGTAATTCTATCCAAAAAGTTCATAAAATTAGCTAAATTCTACAAAGAGTTGTCAAATATTGATGGATCTATCGAGGTAACATTTAGTACACAGAATGCATAAGTGTTTCCAATGCATATTACCAATGGAAAGTCACAAGATCTCACACATGTAGTACAACAGTTCAGTTTAATTCTTAAGGTTTTCATCTGTCCAAAAGTCTCAAAACCCAGAGTTTTCAGGGCTTCAAACTAAGCAAACTTTGGGAGGCCAATTCTATTAATCAATCTTAGAAGAGACTAAAGTTAATTTAAGAAGCCATTTTATTGATTCATATTTAATGAGATAGGTGAGTATCTCATAAACCAAAACTCTGGTGTTAACGTGTACAACCTGCTCTTACTCTGTAGTAAGACCAACATGAAAAGCCATGCTATAAACGAAAGCGTGCCTGGTTAGAACCAGGGAAAGGAAGTGTAAGTTGACTGATTTGAATTGTAAGTGAAATTAAACTCAGACACCCACTTAAGTCCACCTTGCAACTGGAAACTGCTTCCTAGGGCAGTACTAGCAGTACATTGCATCTCTGTCCCCTCGGTTCATCTCTTCCAGGGTTTGTCAACCTGGCAGCACATTAGCGTCACCTGGGGAGCTTTGAAGGCCCCACACCAGAAGGATTGACTTGGAATCTGTGTGGGCCAGACTTAAGCTTTGCCGCATCGGCCCTTGTAAACAGCTCCTCAGTTTTGTTCAATATGAAGCCACAGTTGAAAAATCAGTGATCTATAGTCCATAATCCCACACCCTTCCCTGCCACACCACTCTGAAAGCCAAACTGTTTTGTTCAGGAGCTTTTATTTCAAGGAAATATACAAACTAGAATGAGCATGTAAACTTCATGCTCTAGCAGACAACTGCTACCAGTATAACAACACATATGCTGATGCATTTTCATGTTCAATTCAAATAAAGCATGTCTTTATTTATATACATTTTTAAACCACCCTATATAAGAAAAGGAATTATATTTCCATCAGACATTTTCTTAAATCAGAACATAACTCCCTCCAGCTCTCCTGGGTCTACTGTTGGGGTAACCATCACTGGGGAAATACGAGAGAGAGGTGGCAAGCAGTGAATTCAGTATTCATTGGTCGGTAAATTGTTGCATTATTACTTTGTAAAGTGTTATTATTCTTGGTTTTCTGTACTTCTAAACAGTCAATTTTTTATGCTGTTCCTTCCCTACAATTCCCAGGGCAAGAAGTAGGGTTTGGAAGTGGCAAGAGACATTGGCTATGACTCATTCATGGGCTTGTACGTATATATTAACTTCTCCTCTTCCTCCCTGCATTACTTATGGTATATAAAAAATTTATCAGATATTCACTTCAGCAAAAAGAGAACAAGGACACATACAAGGGTAAAAACATAGTCCTGACAGTTTTCAGTGTTGTTCTTGTTACTAATGTTTTCTGTTTCAATGTGAAAATAAACAGGTATGATGTTTGAAAATTAAGTTTTTAATTTTGTAAATACAAAATTATAAAATGTTATTTCTTAAAATAAAAAATTTAAGTTTAACAAAATAAATATAAATTTACAATTATCATTAGTACAGAAGCATAGAAGAGGAATATAAGATTTTACAATAAAACATAAAAAGGCAGTGGTTTAGTATTACTAATTTGGCAGGCATCCAGTATTGTTAGGCCCAAGAACTAGTTAGTCTCTTTAAGTGGTTTCGTATATTTTATTCATTACTTGTGGATTTTATGGTTTAGCATCCAGGGAATAGCTGTATTTCACCTATATCTAAATATTGATGGCACCTTAGTCGCTATCCACATTTACGTGTATATTCACTTTCACCTTTCATTTCTTACTTTCAAGTCCTTGGCTAGGAAGACGTATGTACCTGACAGCTTTTGTACATCTGGCTTCATCAAACACATCTGCCTTCCTTTTTATACATGTGTCTATCCTAAATACATCTGCTTGCATCAAATGCATACAGAATTTTCCCACAAACACAGATTTTCACGAAGTCTATGTTTAAAAATGTTTCAGAAATAAGAGTCTGGTTTTGCTCTACCTTTTTGCCTTTGTTTTGCTTTCAATGTCCTTTCATGATTTAATCTTTACCCTATGCATAGTGGCTTGGGAAGTATGGTTCTCCCTTTTCCAAAACTCATTGGGAATAACTTCCATTCCAGAGTTGACATCAAGATTTAGCTCTGAAGTTCCCAGAATCTGAGCCTAGCTATATTTCAGGACTGAAAAAAAAAAAGAAGGCAAGTAAGCATACAGTATTATTGTTTCTGGCTTTCTTTGTTTGCACAGGATAGTCTTCCATAAGCTAGGAAAACACGAAAGAAAAATATAAAAGATAAACTTTAATTACCTGTAAATATGACCTGCTTCATAGATAAAGGAAAAGGGCAAATTGAGGCTTGACTTGTTGCGGTCGACAACCATTAAGGTGCCTGCAATGTCTGTTCTCCCTCCAGGAACACCTGGCACCATTCATTTTATATATATATATATATATATATATTTCATTCCAGTGGATAGTTCAGAAAAGGGAAGGCAGAGCAAACAAGCTGAGGTTACATAGTATGTATATGTACTATAGATTCATAACATGTAACTGCATGCATGCATTTGTTTTTATCTAATTTTTCTCTTTTTCAGTTTCCTCCATGCATACACTCCACCATCATTGTTCCATTCCCACTGAGTTGGTTCATTTTAAAGTAATAGCAAGGCTCTATATGAACACGTGGCTAAAATACCTTAAGAAACTTGAACACTGTTGAGGCTTAAACATGAAAGAGAGAATTTTAAAAACAGTAATGAACTTCTTTGACCAATCTGGCAGTGGCAATCTCTAGAAGCTAGATACACTCCAGGCTATACCCATAATGGTTCCAGAAAATTTGTCCATTGAGGCAGCTAGGGGCAACTAATTCATGCAATATACTATCTGCTCACTTCTGTCTCCCCCAATTCTCTAAGTTTCAAGGTTTTATAAGAGGTAAGCATGCCTCAAATACTGGTGCACTTATACCTGCTGTCAGTCAGTCCAACAAAAATTCAGTCGAGTTGAGCACTTTCAATATGCCAAGCAGTGAGAGCGCTTCCTGGTACCGGAAGTACAAAAAGAAATAGACACAGGCTCTGCCCTCAAGGCATTTATTGTCCAAGAGGAGAAAGTAGTCATTTAAATATGTGAATTCAATATGATAAGAACTAATGAAAGAGCTGTACGCATGAAACATTGGAGTAACACAAGGGGAGCTCTTGGGTATACCTAAGAATTCAGAAAAGGAGAGGAGATGACATACAGATGAGATGAGATTTAGGGGAATAAACATGGGAAGCCTTTTATAGCTGGAGTAAAATGAATAAAATAGGAAGCAGAATGGTAAATGCGGTTAACTTCAATATATTGAGCAGTATAAGCACATCAACTGTAGATGATGAGGGAAAGAATTAAAGCTATAGAAGTAGATTGGAGATGGTCCTGGGAGACTAAGGAATTTAGAATCATTCTGTAGATAATAAGGAGTCATTTAAAGGATTTAAAGCTTTAGATGATTTCCCAGTGTTCTGACTTGAGTGTCTATAAAGGGGGGGGGGCAGGCATGGTGGCAAGCAGCTGCAATCCCAGCCACTCAGGAGGCTAAGGAGGGAGAATTGTTTAAGCCTGGGAGTTCAAGACCAGCCTGGGCCACACAGTGAGACCTTGTCTCTAAGAATAAAGAAGGGGATTCCACTGAGGGAGAGAATCCATGGGGAGAGCAGACAGAGGAGTGAGGAGGGGATGATGAGGTCAGCCCTCAACGTGCTGAGCTGGGGCTGGGGAAGGCTGGGGAAATTCCAGTTGGATTTTCTCAGAAGGTTGTCAGTTACATGTGTTTTAAGGTATGAATTAGGGTAAAGATAGAGATTCAGGAGCCATCAGCATATCAGTGGTTATAAAAATATGAAGATAGAGTATATTGACCAATGAAAGCATGTGGAAGGAAATAAGGTAGTGAGACAGGAGTGGAACCCTGGAGAACACTGTCCTTTGAGGAAAGCATATCATCCCAGAAAGGATGATATTAGGAAAGTACTTTGTTTTGAGGAATGCCCACTAGAATCACTTGTGCTGCTTTTTCAAAATGCATATGCTCTGGTCCCACTTCTAGACTCTGAGATCCAAATCAATACCTCTTAGGTAGGGCCTGGCCATGTGTATTTTGAAAAAATTCCACGTTGATTCTTATTCTTACTTCTGGTTAAACACTGAAGTAAACACTTTTAAAAAAGTATTGACAGAAATGTCACTGGGATAGCCCATAAAATAAAAACCAAAAAGATCCATTATACTGGTGATATGGAGGTCATATCACCAGGAGGACTTCTACTAGAATTAGAATAAATCAGTGGAAGGAAAAGAAAAGAAGGTGGATTGTGCTCAAATGTTGTATTAGTTACCCACTACTACATAGCAAATTATCACAAATTTAGCAGCTTAAATGACACACATTTTTTATCTTATAGTTTCTGTGGGAGTTTGGGAATAGCTTAGCTGGGTCTTCTACTCAGAGTCTCGCAAGACTACAATCAAGGCATCAAGTGAGCTGTGTTCTCAACTGGAGACTTGAATGGAAAGAATTCATTTCCTATCTCACTCAAGTTGTTCTCAGAATCTGTTTCTTCAAGATTGTAAGACTGAGGCCCCAAATTCCTGCTGGTGGTCAGCTGGAGGCCACCCTCAGGTCCTAGAGGTTGCCCACCGCTCATTGCCATGAAGACTTCCCCAACATGACCACTTCATAAAGCCAGCAAGAGGAGTCTCGAGAGTCTGCTCACAAGAGAGCATCTTACACAGGGTCACACAACACAAAAGTGATATCCCCTCACCTTTTCCATATTCTACTTGGTAGAAATAAGTCACGGATCCTGTCCACACTCCAGGGGAGGAGGTTATATAAGGACCTGGACACCAGCAGAGAGATCATGGGGCAAGTCTTAGAATCGGCATGCCACCAGTGTCATTCATTAACCATCTGTATGTTTTCTGTACCATGGTTTTCTGCATTTAGGATAGAAAACAGAGCAACCAGTGTAACACTTGTGGGGAAATGGAATCCATGATAGCAAATGAACTACATTGTTCTTTTCCATAGAAGTCTGTGGGTTTTTATTGCCAGCACCATCAGTCTTTTGCCTGATGTCCTTCTTGAAAGAAACAGCATAAAGTCTAGTGAGCTATCTCAAGTCTTCCTAAAGTAAGGATATTTTCCCATCTCTGCTTCTCTAAATTTCCCATCTCTCCTCTGCTCTTCTCTTCTCTCTCTCTCTCTCTCTCTCATACACACACACACACACACACACACACACACAAACACACATGCCACACACAGATACATTATCATATTCTTTCTCTCTTGTAATTAAACACTCTGGAATCAACCATCAGCCCAGCCATTTCATTTATTAGCTGGCTCTTTCACTTAAATTCTCAGAGGGAATAATATTTTACCTCAGAGGGTTATTTTGAAATTTCAATAATATAATATGGGACATGTGCTAAGCACAATGACTGGTACTTAGGAAGCGTACTGTGAATGGTATCCGTGATGATGATCATATTGATAATAGTGACAATGATTGTGATATCAGGCATTACATATATATTCAACACATGGATTTTGCATTAATGTCATTAATTTGCCATTGAATTAACTATTTGAGCAAGAAGGGAAGCATATCAGATACCTGGTACATGATGTCCTAACCCTTACCCTAATCTCAATTAAATGGGAAGTTCCAGGACAAATGACGACTAGCAAAATCAATAACTCACAGTGTGAGGTACTTGGTGTTGCCCAACAAAAGGAGTCAAATGAGGTTCAGAGTAGATTCAGCCACTGTGTTAACTTTTGATTCCTGTTTATATTTTAAAGGAACATCAATCAATAGATTAGTCAGGAACACCACTTGTGGAAGGCAGTCCTAAAGGCAGTGAAAGGGGATGCGCGGAATGCCCTGTCTTTAGGCATGTTTGATCTAACCGTCTGGGGGCACTGGGCCACTCTAAATTCACGCAAGTGATGGAGATTACACATGTGACTAATACTATCAATTCCAAGGGAGTGCCAAGAAGGCCAGTCTTATTTGGAGGCATAGAGAAGAGAGATTACTGGTGTGACCACAGGAGTAAAAGAAACCAGGAGGGACTCATGTAGAAAGACCAAATGAGCCATTACAATGATGCCTTTGAAAGCTTTAATGGAGTGAAACAAAGTCTACAGTACAATTTTAAGTGGAAAAAGATTCAGCATTCAAAATTGTATACACAGTAAATAATTTGAAAAGTATAAAATTTAGCATATCTCTACATTATACGTCCCCCACACCCCCCCAAGATTAGAAAAAATGCCATAATTTTAATGGTTAATGGTACTTAAATGGAAAGACTGAAGATACTTGTTTTTCTTTATCATTTTCTATTTTTCAAAAGTTTCACAATGTGCATGAATTAACTATACAGTTGACAAAAAAGAAGAAGAAATAAAAGCCTGTTTCCTTGGTTTATTACAGCCACCTACTTTGCCTTGCTGACTCCTACGGGCTCATTTAGCCCTTACTTAATCCAGGAAGACATCCTGCTCCCAGAAATGTCAGTCAAAGGCCCTGCTCTTATTCCCATAGGATCTGTGTTTCCCTCCACCGCTTGTCATATGCACTGTTCTGTTTCTCTACCAGACCGTAAGCTCTGAGGACAGGCACCATGTGTGACCTCATCATTCTTGTGGATCTCATTCAGTGCTTAGAATATCTGGCACATAGTAAGGACAGAAAAAAAAAAAAACACAAAGAATTAATGTAAAATTTTACCTACAAAAGAAGGCATGAGAGGGTCTCACTTTAGTGCTGAGTAGAAATTGGAGTGGAATATGGTTAAGTAAAAAAAAAAAAATCCAGAAGGATGATGTCTCTGAGACAGAACACAGTGGAACTAGGGCAGGGAAGAGAATTGTTTGCTTGAAATGGTCTTAGGGGGCTAAGGACAAAGGAAGGTGGAGAAAGGCAAGTTGGAATCCTACTACGACCACTGAGGTTCAGTAATAAAGTCGTCACCTGATATATAGGGAAAAAGGGACACTGTCCATGGTTTGGAGAAAGGAATTGTCACAGCTAGGAAGAAATAAGGAAGAAATGCTTTATCCCTGGGAATAGATAAAATTATAAGTGGCCATAGAAGGGGCACTATCTGTGCTCTAAAAAAGAAGCAGAGGTTCTCTGTTTCTCTGCAGTCCTGGAAGTGCTATGTCATCCTGCTGCTGTTACCTCTTCTGCAGGAATGCTGGCAGCCCCTCTGCCATTCCCACTTGAGGTGAGCTGGGAGAGGAAGGAGGACAGAGAGACTGGGATGGGCTAATGGCTAACACAGGCTTCCTCTGCCTGTCACACACCGGGAGCCTCCTGCCCCGCTCCACTGTTTTTGAAGATACGCTGGCTTAATTTGTATTCTTTTGAAGAAATTTGTTTGTAATATAAAGATACATATTTATTATCCTCGTTAACCCACTACCTAAGTAAATAGAGCCAAACAGAAAAAAAATATCTCTTCAGGACAGAAGACAAAGACAAGTATGTAAGTTTCCTGGTTTAAAAGCTGCTTTGGTTTCTGGATTCCATAAGAGAACATTTGCCTCATTGAGTTAAAGCTGCTTTAAAGATCTGAGTGTCATTGGAAATATTATGTAAAGACTATAGAAAACAGGCCGATGATAACTTGGGTCTTCTGATTGGCTGTGCTGTCATGAGAGTTATTACAAATCCAGTGTACCACTTCAGAAAGATTTCAATTACAAAGGAACTGGAGAATTAGCAGGTTATCTCTGGTACATTGGGAGTAGCTTAAACTGGCCAAAGAATATGTCCTTCTCAACAAAAGATCTTGAAGAACATCCAGAGTAACAAATAAAAAAAAAAGGCAAAATTATTCAGAAGCATAAGATAATTAAGGAATCTACAACATACTATAGTGTTTGCTTCAAATTGAAAAATGACATTTTGTCCCCCTGAGTTCAACCATTTCTGGTCACTATGAGAATTAATTCTCAAATCATGCTAGAACTTAAAATATGTTTATGACATTAAAGTACTTTTAAAACTTTGAATTGAGAAATCATGGCCATTTAAGTTTTTAACTGGTGCCTCTAGGTGAGGTGTCATGTTACAGAATTTAGCCTTTATTTTTTTATTTTATTTTATTTTTTTCAATCCAAAACCTTGATGATATAGACACTGACAACTATCCTACCTTGGAACTATTGGAAAATACTTTCTTTCAGACCAAAGTTAGCAAGGAAGCATTTCAGTGTCCACATAAAATTAAAAATAAAAGCACCATCTGAGGGATGGTCACGCTTGAAGCTCTGCCTCGAGGGGGGAGGGGGCATGGGCAATATACATAACCGTAATATTTGTACCCCCATAATATGCTGAAATAAAAAAAAGAGAGAAAAAAAACCCAAAATAGATAAAAGACTTAAGTGTAAGACCCAAAACTATAAGCCTCCTAGAAGAAAAAAATAGGGAAAACCTTCATGACATTGGTCTTGGCTATGATTTTATAGTTATGATACCAAGAACAGGCAAAATTAAACACAAGCAATAAAAACCAAAATTAACAAGTTTTAAACTTGTTATTATTGTTATTATTAATTTAATGGAACTCCACTAAATTAAAAAGCTTCTGCACAGCAAAGGAAACCATCAAAAAAGTGAAAGAGCAGTCTACAGAATAGAATACAATATTTGCAAACCTGATATAGGGTTAAATAAGAATTTCTACAACTCAGTATTTTTTTTAAAAAAACCATTAACCTGATTAAGTACATGAATAGGCATTTTTCCAAAGAAGATATACAAATGGTCAACATGGATAAGAAAAAATGCTCAAAGTCACTAATCATTTGGGAAATGCTAATCAAAACTATAGTGAGAGTTCTCACTACAGTGACAGATCTCACACCTGTCAGGGTGGCTGGTATCAAAAAAAATCAAAAGATGACAAAATGTCAGTGATGATGTAGAGAAACTAGAACCTCATGCACTACTGGTAGGAATGCAAAATAGTGCAGCCACTATGGAAAACAAATTGGAGGTTCTTTAGAAAATTAAAAATAGAACTACCATAAGATCTAGCAATCCCACTTTTGGGTTTTTATCCAGAAGAATTGAAATTAGGATCTCAGAGACATATTAGCACTCCTATGTTCATTTCACCATTGGTCACAATAACCAAGATGTGAAAACAACCTATCAATAAATGGCCATGACAGATGAATGGATAAGGAAAACATGGTATATACATACAGTGGAATTACTGTTTAGCCTTAAAAAAGAGGGAAATTCTGCAGTATGTGACAACATGGCTGAACCTTGAGGACATTATGCTGAGTGAAATAAACCAGTCCCAAAAAGACAAATACTGCATGATCCCACTTATATGAGGTATCTAAAATAATCAAATTCATAGAATCAAGGAGTGGTTTCAAGGGGCTAGAGAGAGGGGGAAATGGAAAGTTACTCATCAATGGGCATAAAGTTTTAGTCAAGCAAGATGAATAAGCTCTTGAGATCTGTACATTTTATTCACAATCAAAATAATATGTCATATACTTAAAAAATTTTAAGACAATACAATCTTAAAAAATGATATAGAAAACAAAAATACAAGTGAATTTTAAAAATGGAAAAGAAAAATGCCTCTAAGCTTCCTAGCATTGAGAAAAAAGAGGAGAAAAGGGAAGGAAAATGCATCCCTGCCTCTCACACCCAAACTACACTCAACGGGAAATTTCCCCAAAGGGATCTCCAGGTGCTGTTATGAAGAAAGAATTGAATGCTGGTCAGTGAGAAACTGGTAAATAGTTACTCTTGCTCAATGGTCATAGGAAACAAATGCAGAAAGGAACTTTAGAGATCATCTAACATAATCCACGTTTGACAGTTACACAGCCAGGTTTCCTGATTTCAAGAAAAAGTGCTAGTCAGAATATCATTTTAGGGCACCAAATAGTTTAATCTGGCTTTGAAAAATACATTTTTCATATTGTAAAGAATAAATACCTGGTTTTAAATTATAAAAAATAGATCATCTAGAAAACTTTCAAAATGCATAGAAAGCAGAAAGTAAAATATACCAACAATCACAATTCCACGATTCCAATTATTGATAAGATTCCCATTATTTATTTATATTTTCTTTGTATGAATATTCCCCAAATGTATTTACTTATATATTCTGCATTTTCTCTTACCTTTATAACAACATTTTCCATGTTATTAAAGACACCTCATAAACATTAGTTTAATTGTTGCGTAATATTCCATTTCTTAGTGTAGCCTTAAGTCAGTATACTCTTTGGGAAGTCATTTCTTTTTAATCACCATTAAAAATAAATTTCAACGAACTTATTTTTTTTTCCATTTTAACTAAAGATGGATTACCTGTAGTGGAATTATTGGATGAAAAGATACGAAACTTTTCAAACTCTGCTGCATACAAACTTTATTTGATTTCCAACTTGATTGGGCCAATATAAAACCCCACTAAGTAGGTATGAGAATGACAAATATCGTATCTTTTAATCTGAACATTGTAATTTTAAAAATACATTTGCTATTTTAATAGTCAAATAGAATCTCTTTACTGGTGTAAATTATGTTTCCTCATTTTGTATTTCCTTGAATGTTGGTGAGCTCTGGAGGATTATCAAGAGATATAGTAAAAGGAGTGCCAAACAGGGACCTAATTCTCATGCCTAGTGTGACCATTTATTATCTGCATGACTCTGACTGAGTCATTTAACCCCTTTATGCCTTTTCTCTCATTCACAAAACAGAAAAATAACAATAACTGTCATAGAGTGCTGTAAAGATTAAAATCATCATACATAAAATTGTTTTATAAAATATAAGGCTATTTACAAATCAGAGATTTTCTTAGATGTCAATACACTTTGGAAGTTTAGGTGAGGGTTGCCTATAAAAAGCTCATCTAAGTATTTACCTACTTTCACATGAATCCAGCATCTTCACATAAAGTATGGAAGTCCTTGCTGTTTTTCTCTATGCCTAATCTAATATTGCTGTCATCAGGGTATCTGATTCAAGTTAGAAATTCTTTCCTCACCTGAGAATGTAGAGGCAAATTAACATTTCCTGATAGTTTAACAGGATTACATCTACTTCTCAAGATTTTACCAATTTCAAAACTGGAGTGCCACGTTGCAAAAGAATGAAGAGAAATCCTAATCCTAACCTATTGCATCTCCCTCAGGATGTTATGCATCAAGGATGTTCTCCAGGAGATCCTCCACCCAAGAGTTTCTCCCTCCGTTTTCCTCAGAGTTCAGGCTAAATTACAACAACAGTCATAGTACTATGCAACTAAAATATCATAAGGGGCAGATATACAAACCAAGTCATCTCTAGCAGTTACTGCTAAGTGCACCTTCTCTCCCAGTATTATGTGCAAATTCAGTCAGGAGACTCATTATTATGAGAAGGCCAGGAACTTTACTATAGCATCAGCATCAGGAAAATGACAACAAAATACCATTTTTTTTCAGATTCTAGTATGCTTTTATTACAATAAAATCGAGAGCTCCTCAACTTCAGGATAAAACTTGTCTGGATTAGGATGTGATCTAAAAGAGACGGGGAGCCCAGGAAGAATTTGAGTGTATTCTTGCTTTTCTGTTGTTTTAGTAAGAGTGTGTATAGTTCCCAAAGATTCATTTTACAGAAGAATTAATTACAGTCCCTCCCACATCAAGGTGAGGGAGACTAGGAAAATACAGTTAAGGTTTTCCACAATGTTGTATTTTAAGAAAAAAGTATTTGATAACTCTCCTTGTAGAAGTATTGGGGAATCCATCTAAAATATGATTTGTAATCACTGATGCTAATAGACCAAAGTGTTTCTAGGAAAATCATGTGTTCCAAAATAACATAGTCCGGGTTGTAAAAGACCAACTCATATAGAAGGCAAGCATTGTTAGAGTTCTATATTCTACATTAGGCTCATGCCATCCTAAAGAACTATGGGTAGCAATATCAGATGGTTAATAAACAGCACAAGTTCTAGAGTCAGACTACCGTGGCTCAAATGAAAGCCTCTCTAAACACAAGCAGTGTGAACTTGGGAAAGATGATAAATACGTAGAACTGTAGTTTTTGTCCCCATAAAATGAGGAGAGTAATAGATTCTACATCTTAGCCTTGTCATGAGTATTAAATGAGACGATTTGTGTAAACCAATTACTGCAGTTCCTAGCACATGTAAAATGTTCAATTAGTACTTGTGGTATTATCATAAGGATTAGTCCTTCAAGAATCCGGGTAGAACAAAAAGGTTTTCTTAGTTAAGTAAATTTTGTAAATCATAATAATTTTACCTTTTTAGATAGTCACAATATAAATTAACTTTTTAAAGGATCTGAAAAGTCTTGCGTATATTTAGCACAACATTTTCTAAACCTAATTAGCCACACAATTATTTTGAGCTTTTTCTGCATTATACTGTTAACATCTCTCCTCTCCACCTCCTTGAAATGAGTATTTAATTCATTTAGGAAGTAAAAATTTAAGTTTTCCTTTTAGAAGCAGAAACTTTATTACAGATGGGAAATCCCACTTCCTTGGGAGTGTGAAGCTGGTCTGGCTATAACATCTGTCCTGTCTGTGGTCCATATTTGGGATGGATGGACATATGTTCTTCTCACTTATGGTCTGAGGGAATAGCTTTCTTAGATAAAGGAGGTATTTTCTTCAGACCAGATTTATGTGGAGTTTTACTTGTTTCTAGAACTTCCACTCCATTCAGGGAATCCCAAAAGCCTCCCATGAAAAGGAGTCTACATCAGTGGGATTTTGCATGTATATGGTAAGTTACCATTGTTTAGATTGCCAAAATGAGTTTCTTTAGCCTTCTTTTGCTTTGAAAACGCTAGGTTGAACCAATGATGTTTTTCGGTGAAGTAAGTGAATTTCGCAGTGAACTGGACTAAGCCAGTTTGCAGAGAAATTACAAGGTCTTTGGATGATATTGGTGATCCTAGCATGAAGAGTTTCCTCAAGGCTTTCCCGGGGTAATCAGGGTACAGACTTGCCCTGTGGTATTCATACTTCCCACCCCCGCTCCCAGGTGTAGAGGTCTCTAGATTTATTTTTTGTCACTTGCAGATATTGGATACTTTCTACCCTCCATTAGGCTAATCTGTAGTTATGCAACATGGTGTGAGGGTGGGTGGTGTCTCCTGGGCATTCTTGTTCTACCTGTATACTGCTGATTGTTTAGGTACAGTCCAGGCAAGACTATGAGGGCCCAGATGAGCCTGTTCTATTTCTTTGCTCATAAGTTGTTGGTACCAATAAACACAAAATTACTGAAACTCTATGTCACTAATGACTAATGACATGCGGATTTATCATGTGTTCTTTGCAATTGTAAATAAAGAAAAATAATCAGAGAAGAAACTTATTGGAAAATCCCCTAGACCCACTGAGACCAATAAACTATGACCTAAAGCAAAGGGTACTGTGATTGACCTACTTTGTATTATGTGCATCCCCAAGATCAATCAGCAAGAGTCAGCATGTGTGATGAGGCTGGGAGTATCATAGTAACCATGAGAATGGGCAAAGAGCAGTTCCAAATAAAGAAGTAGCTGGTAGAAAATCCCAAAGGCCCGCTTTGGAGGAGAAACAGAACAAAAGAAGAAACTTGTGAAGTAGGTACAGGACAGATAACATAGGACTTCAAGACTGAATTAGTAAATGTTAAGTGTTATCAAAGATCTCGATAAGCTTCAAACATGGCCCAGGATGGCCCACCGGCTTATTTGATTGGGCCCAGTTCTCCAGTTCAGACTCACCTTGTGCCAATCCCTCTGGTCCTTATGCTTCAGCCACATGACACTATAAATCCTCAAATCACCAAATTATCATTTTCCAGTCTTTTATCAGAGCTATTTTGTACATTGACCAATTATCACTTTCCCCAGGGAAGCCTCCTGGGGATGACTCCAAGAATTTTCTTTCCTAGATCTTGTGACTACTTGCAATTATATATTTGTGTGTGTGTGTGATGATTTGTCTAGTGTGTGTCTCCACTGAAAACTTTAATCCCCTTGAAGTCAGGGTGCATATTTCTGTTGATCATTAT
Organism: Cheirogaleus medius; assembly: GCA_008086735.1. Taxonomy (NCBI): domain Eukaryota; kingdom Metazoa; phylum Chordata; class Mammalia; order Primates; family Cheirogaleidae; genus Cheirogaleus; species Cheirogaleus medius. The sequence goes on along the minus strand of VBSM01002608.1, from coordinate 80,859,464 downwards.
TATTTCCTAGGGTTCAGTGCAATGCACTCTTGGCATCCAATAAATGTTTGTAGAATGGATACATTTAAAAAAAAACAACTCACATTCGAATCTCTTCCTGAATACATAATGTTATTTCACACTCCCGTGCTTCTGTGTTTGCTATGTGCCCCTTTTCAGGTTCTCTGCATGGAAACTATTAGCTCAGGTGTTATGACAATTCAGTATCTTCTCTGCTACACTTTTCCGGACTTTCCATTTCCTCTTAAACAAACAGATCTTTTCTCAATATGACCATAATCACCCTAGGAATTCTACCAGAATGGCAAGCTATTGTACTTTATTGTAAATTATGTTTCTATGACCCACTCTTACTGTGAGTTCTTAAGACATAATAATGTGATTTTGCATCAGCAACAACTAGCAAAGCGCATGAAATATTGTAAGCATTTAATAAAAATTCGTTAAATTGGTGAATAAAGTGAGAAAATAATACTTTTATCACTGAAAGGGACTACAGAGATTCCCTTATTATATAAATGAGAAAATAGGAGTATAAAATACTGTTATTTATCTTCCAGATCATCTAGAAGGTGAATTGTGTGTTTATTTTGCCCATTATTGTATTCTTAATGTTTAGCAAATATATATGCTAAACATTAAGAATATAATGCTTAGTGAATAATGGTTAAGTGTTATAGTTTAAAATCTCATAATTAATTAGTGATAGTGCTAGTTTAAAAAATAAGATATTCAAATGCCAGATTCATCTTCTATATCTCCGTGTGTACCCCATTAGAGAGTGCAGACTGCCCTCTTATAGCTGTTCTCAAAAGGATGAAAAAACCTCTATGCATTTCCAACTCAATAAAATAATCCCTCTTTGACTCTGTTTCCTCCTTTTTTTTAATTCTAAGTTCAATCTTGCTCTCTTTAAAGACTGGCATAATCCAAACCCTCCAAAGGTGCAGTTCAAATCCAAATCAAATAGTCAACCATGAGCAGCTACAGCTGTGGTTCTTGGGAAGCAAACCAGGTCAGTGAATATTGATATAGAGCTGGCATAGAAACCCCATGTTCCCTTGTCTGTTTATAAAATACCCTCACATCTCTCAAAATTATCTCTAGCATCATGTGTTAAAACTGGTTAAATAAATTACAGCAGTTCTTCACAAGATATTTTGCAGCCATTAGAAATCTTTCAAAAAATTTTCAATGAATTGGGGAAATACTATATAATGTTAGGTGATGAATTTGGAGAGAAAATTGTGTCTGCCACATAATCTCAATTTGAGATAAATGGATAAGAAAAATAAAAAATAAAAAATTGAATAACAACATCAAAATATTGCATGGTTTTCAAGAGTGGTAATTTCTTCGTGACTTAAAATTTCTTCCTTCTATTTTTCTCTATTTTCCAACAAGCACGTAAAACCCCCATAACCAGACAAAAGTAGTGTTATAACATTAAATCCCAATCCACTTTCGTGAAAGGAAGTGCAATTAGTCATTTGTGCATCAGTGTGGTTTTATTTTATTACTTTGCCCCCTTCAGAGGCATTTTCCCTCAGGCTCTCTTTGTCATTGTGAAATAAATGGCTTTGTCTCCAGTTAAAGGACTTCCAAAAATAAGAGAGGGAAGGATACTGCAGGACAAATTAGTATGGTGAAGAGAGCATGAAACTTTTGCAATCAGCAAAATTTAAGTGAAATTCTGAGTTGCCCTTTGCTAGGAAGATGATCTTCCCCAAATTCACTGAGCTCTCTGAGATCCAATTTTTTCATTTACGAACAGTAATTGCTAATGAGAGGAAGAAATGGGCACAATAAAGAGGAATAGATATAGTATGTTGAAGATAGTATGTACTGGGTTGGTTAGGTAAATTGTGAGTAAAAAGGAGGAATGACCCACATCCAGGTGAGTAAGAAACTACTGGAGTTTTATTTAGTGTCTATTATGTCCTGCAGTGTGCTTTGCTTTGATTATACACTGTGTTGCAGTGAACTAGACTTAAGTGACAAGTTGTATAAGCAGTGTGGTAAGAGTGGTTAGCTTGGGGCAGGGAATTCAATGCTCAAATGCTTCAGGTGCCAGGTTATACAAATATTGCCCTAGATTAGGACTCAGATGGGTCGATCTTTCTTCTACATTAATATTACTAGGGAGCCTTTAAAAACTTTAGATGCTTGGGATCTTTCTCAAATCACTGACCCGGAGGAGATGAGAGTCAAGATTCATCCTTTAAAAAAAAAAGCTTTTCAGGTGATTCTAATTACAGACAGATTTGAGAACCACTGAGCTAAGCTTTACTTCTCTCCTATTTTCCTAGGAGGGTGTGGCTCCTGGCTAGCTTTCATTTTCCCATGACTTAACGATGTCTACAACAAGAAACTTCTCAACTGGAAGATGAACCTCATGGATGCTGTTTCAATAGTAACTGAGCCTACACCTGTCTATCAAGGGGGCAATAGGGTGGAGAATGGGATAAATTGGTGAGCATATGCCCTGTCTCAAGGAGCATTTGCTACTCACTAAGCTCATGACAGTTGTCAGATGGAATGTCCACTTAGTGCTGGAGATTTTCATCTTTTTAGAGAGAAATCAGAATTCAAGATTTCATATTACATCTTTCAATTTTTAAATGTTCATTCAATTTTTAATAACACCTGTAGGGGCCAAAAAAACCCCATATTCATCGGCAAGTCCAACCTTCTAGCCACTGGTTTGTGACTTTTGGCTTGACATAGAACATAAGCATCTATCACAGGACCTCGGAAGGGCTACAGGAATGGGCTATTTCAATAAAATATACCAGCTATGAAACAGAGTCTGCCTTCAGGCTGTTGAGGAGGTGACTCTTGGCCTTTGAACAAAAGAAACTGCACCTGCACTGATGTTGGAAGTGTTTGGTTCTTAAATAAAGCCTGCTCACCTGGTTTGGTTTTGTGCCCAGAGACCTAAGCCAATCCCTGCAGGGGCCATAACGATAATTCCTCACACACTGGAGGTAACATATGTAAAGTGCATATCACAGCAGCTGGACACAGAAAACATGCAGTAAATGTTTACTTTCCCTTCACCTCCTGCTTTTCTGCCTTCCCTCCTCTCTCCCTCTCCTTCTTTCCTTGCTTCTTGAAATCTAAACATTTGACATGTCCCCTTCTGCTCCAGGTAGCCTTGGTCAATGCAATTGATGGCTGTGCTGCTGTCATCATCTTTAGAATTTTTGAATATGTGATTAAAATATGCGTTGAGCCTCCTTTTGTCCTCTCCTCCACCCCAAGTTCAGCAAGTGATTCTTACAAGACTGGCTCTAAGGCAAATGTGCAAAATATCTATAAAGATGGGCAATCTGGTGATATCTATAGAAATGAAAAGTACACATCCCCTTTGAGGTGAGAATTTACCTAGGAATTTATCCTACAGATAGGCTTATCCATTTACTCAAACACACGGGTTTGGAAGATTTGTTTTATCCTTTGTTATGATCTCAAAAGTTGAGAATAATCTAAATGTTTATCAAAAGGGAGTATATATCTATACAATAGGATACTCTACAGCAGAGTTTTTCAACCAGGGGATGCTCCAGGGGACATTTGGCAATGTCTAGAGACATTTTTGTCTTTTACAAGTGGGGGAGTGTAACTGGCATGTAGTGGGTAGAGAACACGGATGCTGCTAAACATCTTGCAAAGCACATGACTGCCACTCAAAACAAAAATTGGCCCAAAATGTCCACAATGCTAAGATTGCAAAACTCTGGCTCTGCAGGTACTAAAGACAAAGAGGGACCCCTGCATATGCCGATAAGGAGAAATCTTGAAGACACATTGTTAAGAGAAGGTACTGTCTATTCTCATTTGTGTGACTGAAAATTGAACACACACGTGTACACATATACACACATAATATTAATATATTTGTATACTAGTATATTATATATGCATATATGCTTATATATCCTGAGAATATTTCTGGGGAAATGTATTTTAAAATTTCCTAGCAATGGTTGCTTCTGGAGAGTAGTTTAAAGATTGGAGATCCACCATAACAGTTCCATTTTATTTTATATACTTTTGTGCTATTTGATGTTTTCAGTAAATCAATGTATTTCCTTTCCATGTAAAAATTTGACCTTGTGCTTATTGTTGTTCTTGAGTAAAATGGGCAAAGGTAAAACAGGAGAGAGACCAAGGTGTCTCCTTTTTCTCTACTCTTCCCCTCCCTCCTGAAAGGTATCCTCCAACTTAGGATATCTGCACTTTTCTCTGATCACAGTGGTCTCTCAGGAAATGCTCAGCTACCAGTAATTTTTAGTTTAATAAAAATTTAATTGAAATGTAAACTCTGCCAGGAAGATTTATGTTTTAAACCTTGCTTTTCAAATTCTGTTAAGTAATAAAAGATTGTGTTGCGTGTAGTGGGATTTTAAATATGGAACATTCCAAAGACAGGAAGACACTTTTTGAGCCGCTCAAATAATGCCACATATGAAAGTGTCTCCTATTTCATCTTTTTTTTTAAATAGATTTTATTGTGCATATTTAAGATATATAACATGATTTATTGGATACATATAGATAGTAAAAATGTTACTGTAATGAATAAAATCAATGTATCCATTATCTCACATATTTATCTTTCTGTTTGTTTTCATGTCAAGAAGAGCTAAAATCTACTCATTTAGCAGAATCCAAAATACAGCGCAATTATACTACCTATAGTCCTCATATTTGTATATAGACATTACATGTCTAAATTGTTTATCCTACATATTTGCTGCTTTGGATCATTCGACCAATATCTCCTTGCTTCCTCCCCACTTCCCTGACCCTGGTAAACACAGTTTTGTTTTTTCTGTATATTTAATTATTATTATTATTATTTTTAGATTCCACAATAAGTGAAATCATGCAATATTCTTCCTTGTGTGCCTGGCCTATTTCACTTAGCATAATGTCTTCTGAGTTCCTCCATGTTGTAACAAATAGCAAAATCTCCTTCTTTTAAAAGCTTGAATAATATTAAATTGTATATATGTGCCACAATTCCTTTATCCATTCGTCCATGGACAAACACTCAGGGTGTTTCTATGTCTTGGCTATTGTGAATAGAACTGCAGTGAACATGGGAGTGCAGATATCTTTGCAAGGTGGTGGTTTCATTTTCTTTGGATATATGCCCAGAAGAGAAAGTACTGGGTCATATAGTAGTTCTATTTTTAATTTCTTTAGATACCTCCATACTATTTTCCATAATGGCTGTACCAATCTACATTCCCACCAACAGGTTGTAAGAGTTCCCTTTTCTCCACACCCTCACCAACATTTATTATCTTTTGACTTTTTGATAATAGCCATCCTAACAGGTGTAACGTAGAATCTTACAGTGATTTTTGATTTACATTTCCCTTCCTCCTTGCTCTTGGGTTGAGTCTTTGAGCAATTTCTTTTTGGGATCATACCTGATTACCTGCATGTTCAGAGAAGTCAAAATTTTACAGCAGATTAGCTCAGCAATGCATACTACAGTCTCTGGAGAAGCATGAAAATTTGGGGCTTGCTCTTTAGAGTCTTCTTTTCTTTCCAAAAGTTTCCAATCAACCCTAAAATTAAGAACTATATCCCTAATTCCATAAATCAATCATGACATTTTCTAGTTAACTGATAGTCATTCCATATGACAAGAAACACTAAAAAATTGAAGTCCTGTTCCAATTGGAAAAGATGCACTCCAATAAATAAATAAAGTGAACTAGAGTCTTTAAGTTCTATCAATAAATGATAAAACAATCTGAGACTGGCACAGTTATGTAATTTAAAAGAAAGTCCCAAAGGATGGAGGTGTGGGATGAGAACAGAATCAGACACATTAAATAACACTGACATATAAAGGGCTATATGATTCTATCAGTATTTATGTTGTACATATTTAAAATCTTTCAAGTCAGTAAATACTTTTTTTAATAGGCTACTTCTTTACTATGTAAAATAGTCTTTTATGGATTGGCCTCTTAGTTAATATCAGCCCTTCCAATCAAGCATCCAATTGTAATACTGGCTTCTTCTCTTGAATCAGTTTTCACTAGTTGTATATTAAATATACAGCCAATACCATATAGTTATGATCTCCATCTGCAGAGAGTGATATTTTCAACGGCCCCAGCATGATTTCCTTTGGGTACTTTGAACAGATACAAAATAGGCAATAGACTATCCTGAAGCAATTATAAAGCTGGGTTGTTCAATTTTGTATGGTGAGAATTCATTTGCCTTACTCCTAACCTAACATCGCTGCATATAAACGCAATAAAAACTATAGGCTCAGACTCAATCCTGGCATCACACATCAGAACATTGTATCTTATCAAAAACATTTCTCAGGCGAAATAAGCTGCATATAGTTACAGAAATGCTTCAGCCATAAATGTGATTGCCATAAAAGAATCACATTAGCAAAAGGTCTACCATTTACAGAGTCAAAAAAGCCATCTAACATGCTCTCCAAAAAGAAATTTGCAGTTTCTGCTAGTATATCCCCAAATTAAAATACTTTTCAGTGAGCCAAATACTATGGGTAACATAACTATAATTACTTACCTCGTGTGACCACTACAATAGCCTCCTAATTGTTCTCCTTTAATGGAGAATAGCAAACCCTTCCAAACTAGCCTTGACACTTCTGCCAGCATATCTGTCTAAACCAGTCTCATCTGGTTGCTCTCCAGTTTAAAAGCGTGACTCTTCCCTGTATCCTCAGGGTAAAGTCTTCGAAGATCTTCCTCAGAAAAAAAAATAACACTTCTCATGATCTTGCTCCAGCCAGTTTTTCTAACTTCCTCCTGTAATACTTCCACTTTCCCATTGCACTTCAGCAATATCTAAGTCATTGCAGTTTCCTGGGAAGTCCTGCTACTTGATGCTCAGAGTGAGGAATTAGGGTTAAGAGAGTGAGGCATCTGCCTAAGTTGCAAAATTCAAGAGGATGCCAAAAAAAGCAGTAACAAAAATAAATAATGTTTTAATACAATATTTTTTAAAATCAAAATTAATGTAAAATTCTGTAATGAGTAAAATATTATAATAAATAAATATAATATTGTAAGCATCAAAAATATTTTTATCTGCTGATAATCTTTCATCTTGCTTTGCATATCTGTAATGCATTTGTTAACTTTGTTAATCTTACATGTCCTTCAAGAAAGACCTTTTGAAGTAAGCTTTCTCTGATTTTTCTTTTTCCAGAAAGAACTGTGAGTTATTTCCAAACTACTATGGTACCTTGTACACACTTCTGTTTTTGCACTTATCATCCTGAATTTGTTTGTTTGTTTGCTTGCTTATTTCTACACAAGCTTGTGTCAGAACAAGTCTATAGAGACACTGTGCTTATTCTGCCCAACATGTCTTATACAGTTTATGGAAAGCAGAATTCTAAGATAGTCCTATGATAAAGTTACATTATACGGCAAATGTAAGGGGGTCTCACTCCCTTGATTAGATTACATTATAAAGCAAAGGTAAAGGGATCTTACAGATGTAATTATGGCCCCAAAAGGTTGAAAGTAATCAAAAGGGAGATTATCCTGGATGTCTCTGATTTAATCAAAGCCCTTACCAGAGGGTTTCAGTTTTCTTTGAGGTCAGAGACTATTCTGTTGGCTTTGAGGAGCAAGTTGCCATGAGTTCTACAGTTGTAAGAAAATGAGAACTTCCTAAAGACTGAGTGAACTTGGAAGAGAAGCTTAATCCTCAGATGATAAAATACCCCAGTTAAATTCTTGACTGTAGCTTTGTTGGACCCCGAGCAAAGGACTAAGGTATTCTGGGCTTCAATCTATGCTGAGACAACTGATCCTCAGAAACTGTTTTAAGTTGCTATGCTCATACATAATTTCTTATGAAAAATAGAAAGCTAATACAGATAATATTATAATAACACCTCAAATGAATTCCCTATATACAAGTTATCATTAAACCTTTGATCTGTTATACCACACTTAGATCAATCTTTCTGAAGAAGAGCTATGATTGCATTATTTCTTGCTTAAAGACCTTCATTCAGTATCTCCTTATTTCTCACAAAATAAAAAAAAATTCCATGTTTTATATTCTCAGTGGTCTTCCTCCAATCTGTCTTTCAAAACTTACCTCTCACTACTCTACAAAACATTACTCCAGCAAAACGAACCATTCCCTCTTCTGACACATGGCCTAGAAAATTCTTGCTCTGTAGTTTTGTTATATCTACCAATTGTAATCTTAAAGTAGATGAAAAATTTACTAATTATTCAGCTTTCAATCCTAATTCTTTCTCACCATTAAAGGTAATATAAGAGCTTCAAGTTAAGTTGGACAAAATGAAAGTGCTTTTATCCCAATTCTCCCATGTAAAGCCAACTGAAAACAACAAAGAACATAAAAAGAGAGTGGTAAATGCCTTTAATAATGAAATTAGAACATTTCCATCCTGTCAATTCATAAACTATAAATAATAATTGTCAAGTATTCTGAAATGTGACTAAATTGAGAGAAGAATTTGAGAACAGATAAATCCCCCTACAGAACTTAGAAAGCTAGAAGAGATCTCAATAGTTGGGTGGCTTATTCTCAGGGATGAATCTATTGAATTCTCATAAGGTGTATTATAGCACTATGAGAGTCTCAAAGAGCTTTTTTTGAAACCACAGGCACAGAGGAGAGAAGAGGCCAAATGAAGACAAGAGTACTGTGTTAGTCAGGTTTGAGATATATATACATATATTCACAGTCACGTGTTGCTTAACAATTAAATACATTTTGAGAAATGCATCATTAGGTGTTTTTGTTGTTGTGCGAACATCATAGAACAGCCTAGTACACACCTAGGCTCTGTGGTACAGTCTATTGTTCCTAGTCTATAAACTTGTAGAGAATGTTACTGTACAGAATACTGTAGGCAACTGTAGCACAATGGTAATTATTTGTGTATTTAAACGTATCTAAACATATAACAGGTGCAGTAAAATTGTGCTATGCCAGATAAAATATGGTACAATGGTATAGGCCTCTTATCATGAATGGGACTTGCAAGACTGGAAATTGCTCTGGGTGAGTCAGTTAGTGAGCAGTGAGTGAATGTAAATGTCTAGGACATTATTGTGCACCACTGTAGACTTTGTAAACACTATATACTTAGGTTACCTTACAATTTATAGAAACAAATCTTTCTTCTCAAGGAACTAATTTTTGTTTCATTGATTTTTTTTCTGTAGTACTATTCCAACTGCTATCATTGATCTTTTGTATTTTTGTTGTTGTTGTTATTTGTTTGTTTCCATTTCATTTAGTTCTGCTCTGAGCTTTGTTATTTGTTTTCTTCTGCTAGATTTGGATTTGGTTTACTCATTTTTTCCTAGTTCCTTGAGATCTGACATTAGATTGCTAATTTGTGATCTTTCTGTCTTTTTT
>VBSM01002608.1:80832380-80849935 GCA_008086735.1 Cheirogaleus medius | reverse complement strand
TAAGCTTAATCCAGGATAGCATAAACGATGTTAGCTCACTGTTGTTTCTTAGAACTGAGTAATATTCCATTGCGAGCATATACAACATTTTAGTTATCCACTCATGAATTGATGGGCACTTGGGTTGTTTCCATGACCGTGCAATAGTGAATTGTGCTGCCATAAACTTGTAAGCATATAAGTCTATGATCTTCCCCCCATAGGACTGCTTTTGCTGTATCTCATAGATTTTAATAGCTGTGGCCCTTGTTCCTTCCTTGAGGAATCTTTTGATTTCCATCTTAATTTCATCATTGATCCAAGGATCATTCAGAAGCAGGTTGTTTAACAAACAAAATGGATAGACACCTATACAGATTAACCAGAAATAGAAGAGAAATGACTCAAATAAGCTCAATCGGAAATTAAAAAGGAGACATTACATCCAATATCATAGAAAATAAAAAATATCATTCATGAATACTATGAAAACCTCTATGCACACAAACCAGAAAAAGTAGAGGAAATGGAAAATTCCTAGAATCACACAACCTCCAAAGTCTGAAATAGGAAGAAATAGAAATCATAAACAGACCAATAATAAACAGCAAGATTGAAGAGCAATAAAATAATCTCCCAACCAAAAAAATATGCCCTGGACCAGATGGATTCACACTCAAATTCTACCAGACCTGCAAAGAAGAACTGGTACCTATTTTACAGAAATTATTCAATAACATAAAGAAGAAGGAAATCCTCCCTAACTTATTCTATGAAGACAGTATCACCTTGATACCAAAGCCAGGAAAGAACACAACAAAAATAGAAAACTACAGACAATATTCCTTGTGAATATATATACAAAATCCTCAACAAAATACTAACAAACTGAATTAAATAGCATATCAAAAAGATAATTCACCATGATAAAGTGGGCTTCCTCTCAGAGATACAAGAATCGTTTAACAGACACAAATCAGTAAACATGATTTACCACATAAACAAAAGCAAAAACAAAGACCATATGATCATCTCAATAAATGCAGAAAAAGCATTTAATAAAATCCAGCACTGTTTCATGATAAAGAAAAAAAAAATCCTCAACAAACTAGTCCTAGAATGAACAAAACTCAAAATAATAAAACCTATATATGACAAACCCACAGCCAACATCATACTGAATAGGGAAAAGTATAAAGCATTTCCCCTGAGAACAGGAACAAAAGTGCCCACTTTCATCACTTCTTTTCAACATAATAAGATGAAAAGTAAGATAGCAACATTTAGAAAGCAACAGAAGAGAACATTAAAAACAACTTTAGTTATTAAAATTAAATTAAAAGCAGCAAATATAAGAGTAGACATTGCTAAAAACACAGTCAGGGACACAGAGATAGGCTTCAGAAAATTGAACAAAATAAAAGAGAAAATATTTTTAAAATAATCACAGAGAAAATGATAGACTTTAAAGATAGTCAAAAGATCTATAATGAACATGGAATTTTTTCATATGAAGTAAAAAGAAAATATGGAAAAGGAAAAATATTAAAAGATGTAATAACAAAAAACTTTCCAAAAGTAAAAGAAAACCTGAATCTAAAGAATAAAAGGGAAAATTGTGCCCTAGGAAAACTTTATACATGATAAAAAAAACAAAAAATAAGTGATAAAGAATAAACAATAAAGAGATTATCTAGGCAAAGTATTCAATTTATGTAATTAAAGGGAAAATGCAGGCTGCCCTCAGACATTTTTTATTAAATTTAAAACTTATTGTGAAATATAAATAGCAATGTTACATAGTCCTCAGAATGAGAAAATGTAACCCAAAAGTTTTATACAAAGAGTTTTATGAGCTCTTATTGAAAAAAAAGTTGAAGTACACTTTTCCATAAACCAATTAATGAAAGAACTAAGCTTGAAAATAGTAACGGGTAGTAAATACATAAATGTATGTGTATATATACATATACACATATATATAATATATATAATATAATATATATATATTATAATTAAGACTAAGAAGGCTCGTCTCAGTGGCTCATGCCTATAATCCTAGCACTTTGGGAGGTCAAGGGGGGAGGATTGCTTGAGGTCAGGAGTTGGAGACCAGCCTGAACAAGAGTGAGACCGCCTTTCTACAATAAAATAGAAAAATTAGACAGGCATGGTGGCATGTGCTTGTAGTCCCAGCTACTCATGAGTCTGAGGTTGAAGATCACTTTGGCCCAGGCTTTTGAGGTTGCAGTGAGCTATGACGACACCAATGCATTCCAGCCAGCAAGACAGAGTAAGACCTTCTCTCATAAAAAAAAAAAAAAAAGTGGGAATTATGGAATACAATATAAATGTTATTTTTATTGCAATGTAGAACTATTATATAACTAATAAAATCCCAAAGTGAAAAAAAGAAATTAGATTGGAGAAATTTTGTGTGCTGGTTTCTTCCTTTATTTTAATAACTAAAAATTAATTCAATATATAAATCAATTAATGAAAGTTTTAAAAATTTAAGGGTGTGAAGTAACCAATAGAAAAAATATAGTTATAACCAAACCAAACTTGAGGTTAGTGTGGAGAAAGTAGACATGGTAGGCAGGAATTGGAAATTAACCCATGTTTATTTTTTATAAGAAATCAATGCACAGTATGTAAAGTTGACATATATAGAAAAAGAGATCTAAATCTAATATATATATATATATATATATACATACCTCTAACTCTTCTTAGGGAGAGGCAAAGTTACACAATGTATCCAAAAATGTAAAAAAAAACAAAAAAATCTTTTTTTGGATGGAGGGCAGGCAGGAGGGGGGAGAAAGTGTAGAGTTACATAATGTGTGCTGTGTGCGCCACCTGGGGATTGGTCTCCCTTGAAGTTCTGGCATGTGGGGGGGGGAGGGGTGGGGGGAGGGGGGGCAATGTATGTAACCCTAACAATACTTGTACCCCTATTATATGATGAAATAAAAGGAAAAAAAAATAAAAGCACTTTAACAATGGAATAAATTAAAACAATAAATATTTCTATTATGAGAAAAAAATTAAATCTAATATATAAAAATTTAAAGGAAATTATTAGAAATACTAAAAAGAGCCCACAAACTTGTTAAATGATCAGAAAGAAAATTCACTAACACATCCCATTATAGAAATGTTCATTTCAGAATCACAATGTTAAGTGAAGAAAGGAAAATGTGATTAACATGTTCTCATTTCTGCATATACACATTGATACACATGTATATGCATAGAAAGTTTCTAGAAGTACAACAAGTAGTGGTTAATGTTGGTAACTTTCTGGAAGGCTGAATTAATAGAAGAAACATTTTTATTTTGTAAGGTTTTGATTTGTTTAGCCATTTTACTATGTGTATGCATTACTTTTCAAAAATTAATACAAATATATTTATTATATGCAATATATATAAATTATATAAATGTATACAAACTCATATTTATACATAATGACTATACATTTATAACAATATAGACCTTCAAAGAAGAAATATAATCATATTTGTAATATAATTACATTTCTTTCATTTAAGGAAAAAGGAAAACCAAATAATACATGGACATCAATACAAGATGATTAATATTATCTTCCTGTATTTTCATGAAGTCTTGCCTCATATGCATATATTTTTCTCATATATTTTATTGTATTTTACATAGCATTTTGTATCCCATTTTTTTCAATTAACTAACATAACAAACATTTATGGAAATTATTCTGTAATCTCCATAAGTGTAATCATAATGTCTGGAAATATTTCTTAAAGAAATATGCCATATTTATTTAATGACTACATCATGAGCAGTATTTAGGTTGATTTTAGTTTTTCATCATTGTAAATAATATTACAATACATTTTTGTAAAAAAGATTTTTTATAAGATTATGTAGCACATTTTTATTAAGATAGATTCCCAGATGTGGAACTGTATCAAAGGTTTCAGTTACAGTGCTTATAGATTTTCTTTACACTATTTCCCATGGGCTAATGTAACCTCTCTCTAATCAAAGACATTCTAGTACATTGGTCTAATTTGGCACACTTGCTATCATCTATCCTTTATTATATACTGTATATATTCATATCTCATAGGTGACTAATATCCATCAATACATGAACGTGTGAAGTGGATAGTATCAATGAAGGACACTCTAAGTAGGCTGTAATGACATGAAGCTAAGGGGAAGAGGTTTACACTAGAGCTGTTCAGTCTGTCATACCTCTGTTTCATGTACCCCTAGTAGTACACGAAGATTTCCCAAGAGATTCTGAGCCCCCCACTTCCTTAAGTATTCTTTCTTTCAGTAGTCTCCTTGAGAACTTACTTAAGGCACTGTATAGATTTTTTTTATTTCCACCTCCTCTAACAAAAACTACTTTCTTCCACTTTAGAAAAGAAAGGAACAGCTCTCACTAATCTAGATTCTACCTCTGCTGAGTGCCCTGGGAGGTATAAAGTTCTACGACACCAAACGAAGGGACAAATATGGGTGGAAATGCTGAAAAACTGAATGACTCTAATGACTACATGACAAATCTTTTTTGAAAGTCAGGTGGTTTCCAAATCTTTGCTTTCAGCAAAATTGAGGAGGACCTAATCAAGTTGTCAGCTAAGAGATTAAAAATAATTTATGATGCTAGATGACTATGTGGATTTGGGCATGTATCTCCAAAGATCAAAGAACTGGGTGACATTGCTCCTTCCATTCCCATTCACTTATTTATGTGAATGTGATTTCTCAGTGCTTATATCTATAAAAACCAAAAATAGGAGCAGAACTCAGGCAGCAATTAAGTGATTCTAGTAATAAGTAATATTCATCCACAGATATATGAGAAAATGAAGGAATAAAAAGACATTTACCTCATTAGAAGATGAATATCCAATAAAATATTACTTTTAGGCTTAATAATTATTAATCAAATTTGAAGAATATTATGCTGTTTTGATCAATGGTGTACTTATGCCAATTACAGTAACTCAATGTACAAGATATTTTTAACATTTAACAGTCTTACTGTTCCAGGAAACGTTTAAAAAATTAAATCTCAATTTATATACATGGTTTATTATAGAAAAGTATGTTGAGGTAATCAATAAAGTCCTTCCAAGCATAAAACACATGACATTAGGATAAAAATTTTTGGAGGAAGTAGAATAAAAATACCAGTTTGAAGAGTAAAATTAATGCTGTTATATTTAAAACCGTTCATGTATTTTAAATGAATAGTGGTGAGTATTTAATCACAGGATATTTACCTTGTATTGGAAAAATTTAAAGCATGATCTAACAGTTTTATTTTTAAATGTCAATATTTGCACTATGCAGAAAATGACATATTTGAAAATGTTTAAATATATGATGAAAAATTTCAGTTGCCAACTGAAAAATGTAAAAGTGTATGTATAGTTTCGCTAAATTATTTTAGGTATATGCAAATGAAGACATCTCAAGGATACTCTATAAGCTCCATTTATTAAACTTGATGCTTTATCATAATTATTATTACCAAGTGGTTTGCACGACAGACAACCTCACCTCACCCTTGAGCCCTACTCTGTGCCGGTGACACAACTCAATAGTGTCACCACAAAACTTTACCCCTTCAAGGCTCTGAAACCATCTCCGAGAAGCATCAAGACGGATGAGTTAAATGGCACATATTTAACCAAGTTAACTAATAAAGTGTTAGTTTTCCATCGACACTGTCACTTTGCTTCTTTAGTACAAAGGATATGCAAGTGCATTCAAATGACCTCAAGCCAATTGCTAAGCCAACAATCTCCAGACGATCTAAACACTGAACTCCCCTGTCTCTCCTGCAGCTCACAGCCACAGCTATTCCAGACATGACTATGGCCTCTCAGCCTCCCAGACTACTCTACATCCAGGAAGGAGCAATGAGGTTCTTGCTGTCTTCTTTCAAACATCTAGCATTTTTCTTTTCTTTTCTTTTCTTTTCTTTTCTTTTCTTTTCTTTTCTTTTCTTTTCTTTTCTTTTCTTTCCTTTCCTTTCCTTTCCTTTCCTTTCCTTTCCTTTCCTTTCCTTTCCTTTCCTTTTCTCTTCTTTTCTTTTCTTTTTTTTTCTTTTTCTTTTTTTACTAAGTAAGACGGTCCAGATGTGATTTAAAAAAATTATTTTCATTTAAAAATTTTCTTATGAGGACTTCTGGTTTTCCATGATTGTGGGTTATTTGGAATTTTATCCCAGGGATTTCTTATTGGTTCTGGACTCAAACAATGGCTAGGATGGAAATGAAGTTGATTTGAAAACACACATTTAAGAGATAATATGGAAGACTGAGATAAGATTAGGCATATCAGGTTGTGCTCCATGTTTGTCAAGCAAGATAAAGCTCTATAAGATACGCCTCTTATAAATTGATCTCTTGGGAATTTAATGTTTTTATTCTCTCCATGAGGAGAAGGAAACAATATATTTCCTTTACAAAATGGAAATGCACTAAGTGTTTCTCAAAATTGAACACACAGTTCAACCAGGGCATAACTCTCTGGCTCCTAGGATGCCTTACAAACACATCAGATTAGAAGAAAATTATCTGTAGTACAACATACCAGATTTTGATTGCTCTGCTTCCTTTCTACCTCTCCAAAATGTAGTCATTAAAAATGCAATAAAACCAGGTAATCCTGGTTTACCTGGAAACCAGTGCGAAATTATAGTGATTTTTAATGTTGAATTAAAAAGATGTTTAAAGAAAAATAATGTTACACATTTCTACCTAACACACACATCTAGAATTTGAACTCTCTACCTTTGTAGTATGAAAAAGGCACTCATACTTTCACAAAATTATTTGTGTACTAAAACATACCCAGTGGTGTTCAAGGTATTGGAGATTCAAGATGAATAAAAAACAATCTCTCCCTTCTAAGAACTCACAATATGTAGGGAGGTAAACCTAAAAATTGTGAATTTATAATTATAAACTATAAAGGGTAAATTTATAAATTACAATACATTAAATATTTTAGTGAAGGGAATAATAATCATCCTGTACCACTGATTCTGTTCCTTCTATTAATAGTAGCTATTGTGCCAAGCACGTGACTTATTATTTTTCTTCTCCCAGCAATGCCCCAAAGTAGATCTTATTATTTACCAATACTAAAGTTGAGGAAGAAAAATGTGGTCCTTTTTACATAATAAGTATGTGATTGTAGCATAAGAGATAATAAATGCATGTAAAATGCCTGGTGTAGCTGCTGATAGGTTTTATGTATTTAATAAATGGCAGACACTAATGGTTGTGCTTGTAACCAAAAGCGGGGCACGGGAAACAAAGGAGATTGTAAGGCAAGGCATTCTAGAAAAGGGATGCTACAGTAAGAGCTGAATTTCACATGAAGGACCACACAGATGGTAAGGATTAAGGTATGAAATATTTTCCTCTTGAATTCCTTGAAAACATGCTGCTAGTTGTCCTTCTGCCTCTTTTATTGTACTTGTTCATGGTTTTTCTTAGCAGGATTCCTCTTCTACTCACTAGCTAATTCTGAAATATTTCCAGGGCTTAGTCTTCAACCCACTTTGTTCATCCTCATACTCTCTCAAAAGTAATCTCCTCCATTTCTGTGGCTTTAATGCTACCTTCATATAGATAACTCTCAAATTCATATTATCCCAAGAGTAGCGCTCTCTCTAAACTCAAGACCTATGTACCCAAAACATACTTGTTTTCTCCATTTGGATATCTCCAAATTATCCTGAAACTTGCCTGCTCAAACCACAATGTTCATTCTCTCCTTAACCTGGATTTTCCCCATTCATGGCCATAAAAGTTTTTGCCACTTATTGGTTTCTAATGTCACAATGGCTTCTTTTTCCCTATCCAACATCAAATCCGTTAAAATTTCTTATTGGCTCACCTCCAAAGATATATTTTGACTCTGTCTCACTTCTATCCGCATCATCATCATTCGACCTGTACCACAGTGAAAGCTTCTCTCTTGGTGTTTCTGTTTAGCATAGTTTGAATGTGTTCCACAAAAAGCACGTGTTGGAAACTTAATCCCTAATACAACAGTAACAAAAAAATAGAAAATTAAAGAGGTGATTAGGCCAGGGAGGCAGAGCCCTCAAGAATGAATCGATGCCATCATTATCTCCAGAGTTGGCTTTTTATTAAAAGGACACAGCAAGAAGTCCCTCCCAGATGCTGCTCCTGAATCTTGGACTTTCTAGCCTCCAGAACCATGAGCCAAATGAATTTTCTGTTTATTGTAAAGTACCCAGTCTGTGGTAATCTGTTATGACAGTACAAAATCAAGTAAGACAGAAAATTGATCGCAGAGAAAAAAGTGGGGTGTTGCTATAACAAATGCCTGAAGATGTAAAAGCATATTTTGAACTGAGTGGGCAGAAGGTTTAAGAGTTTGAAGGAGCAGGCTAGAAAAATGTGTATTGCTCTGAACAGAGCATTAAGGGCAATTCTGGTGAGGTCTCAGGAGAAGAGAAGAACTGTATGGAAAGTATCAAAGTTCTTAGAGATTAAGTGGTTATGATCAGATTGTTGGTAGAAATATGGACAGTGTAGGCAATTCTGATGAGGTCGTAGATGGACATGAGGAGTATCTTATCGGAAACTGGAGCAAAGGCCATCCTTATTATGCAATCGGAAAGAAACTTGGCAGAATTGTGTCCATGTCCTCAGGCTTTATATAAGGCAGAATTTAAGAGTGGTAAACTAGGATATCTTGCAGAAGAAATTTCTAAACAAAATATTGAAGGAGCTTAATGGCTTCCTTTAACCGCATACAGTATATATGACAGGAAAAAATAGCTTACAGACAGAATTTATAATTAATAGGGAATCAGAATTGTAAAGATTTGGAAAATTTGTAGCCTGGACATGTTAAAGAATAAAAAAGAACTTACAAGAGTACTACCAAGGAACACACTGATAAAGGGGTTAGTACGGGTAGAAGAAGCCAGGTGCTCTTCATCAAGACAATGGGAAAATGGCCCCAAAGGCATTTCAGAGATCTTGGAGGCTGCCCCTTGCATCATAGGCCCAAATCTGTAGGAGGACAGAATGGTTTTGGGGGCCAGGGACAGGGCATTCTTCACAGGCTTGCTGCTCAGGGCCACCTCGGGACTCTGCTCCCCACATTCCAGTATGGCACATCTCGGTCACCCCAGTTGTGGCTTAAGTGGTCCTGGATGCAGCTCATGCCACCATTCTAGTGGGTGAAAATGGTAAGCCTTGGCAACATCCAAGCGGTACTAATTCTGTAGGTTCACAGAGCATGCAAGCTGTGGAGGTCTCCACCTAGATTTCAAAGGACATACCATACAGACTTTGGCCCAGACAGAAACTTGCCACAGGGACAGAGCCAACACAAAGAGTCTCCACTGGGGCAGTGCTTAGTGGAGCCATGAGATGGGGGTCACCCCTGAAACCCCAAAACAGTAGAGTTACATGCATGCAACTCCAGCCTCGGAGAGCTCCAGGCATGAGCCCTGCTGCAGGCTGTAAGAGCTGCTACATGGGCTGAGCAGAGCAAAGCCATAGGGGCAGAGATGCTTGAGGCCTTGGTGGTCCAACCCTCACCCCAGTGTGCTGAGAAGGTGGGGCATGGAGTCAAGAAAGATTACTCAGGAGGTTTAGGTTTACTATTGGGTTTTGGACTTAAGTAGGACCTATTACCCCTTTCTTCTTACCTATATGTACCTTTTGGAATGGGAATGTCCAGCCTATGCCTGTCCCAACATTGTATTTTGGAAGTAGATAATTTGTTTAATTTCATAGGCTCACAGCTGGAGGGTAATTCATCTCAGGATCAATCATGCCTCGAGTCTCAAACATATCTGATTTAGATGAGACGTTGGACTTTGGGTCTTTTGAGTTGGTGCTGGAAGGAGTTAAGACTTTGAGCCTATTGGGGTGGAATGAGTGCAATTTGCATGTGAGAAGGATATGAATTTTGGAAGCCAGGGGTACAATACTGTGGTTTGAATGGGTTCCTGAAGAGCATTTTTTGGAAACTTAATTCCCAATGCAACAGTGTTATAAAGAGGTCAGACTTTTAAGAGGTCATTAAGTCAGTCTCTCTATCTCTATCTCTCCCTCTCCCACTCCCTTTCCTTCTTCCTCTCTTCCTCTCAAATTCTGCTATGGGATGATGATGCAGAAGAAGGCCTCGGCAGATAGCTACTCTTTGATTTTGGATTTCCCAGAGTACAAAACTGTGAGCCAATAATTTTCTGTTTATTAAAAATTACCCAGTTTGTAGTATTCTGTTATAGCAGCACAATATGAACTAACACTGTGCTTTCACTCTCCTTTCCTCCCCAAACCATTCTCCATCTATCCCTACTACTACAGCCAATGCGCTCTTTTTTAAACCATAATTCTGATCCTATCACTCCGCTTAAAACCTCCAATTGCTTCCTGTGCTGTGTGAAATAAAGCCAAACTTCTTGTTGTAACCTGAATCTGAATGATATGACTTCTGCCTACTCATTTACCTTTTCTTGTACTATCATTCTTATGCTCCAGAGACATCGGCCTTCTTTCAGTTTCTCCTAGAGGTTAAGATTTTTCTTCCTTAGGACATTTACGCACATTTACTATTTCTGTCTGGAAACACCTTCACTCATGCTTTGCATGGCTAGTTCCTTCTCCACATTGACCTAAACTTTAAACATCATCTTCTCAGAGAGGCCTTCCCTGATTATCTTAACTAAGAACATTTGATGACAATGTTTATATTAATACTGCACCAATCCCCTCTTCTCTCTTTACTCAATTTGCAAACACACATTTTTTTTTACTTGTTTATTTCCTATCTTCCCTACTGAAATGTAAAATCTACAAGGATCAGGATTGTCTATTTTATTCATTAAAGTATATCTAGATCCTATCAGAATGTTTGACACATAGCTGATACAAATATTTGCTAAGTGAATAAATAAAAAATGAATGTTTTGTTGAATGAATGAAGGAGGAACAGGGATAGAGTAAATATCATAAGAAAGAAATGGATGTGGAAGTCTGGAAAGTGAAAGCCATCAGATAATTGTCTTTGATTTAATTTATATTAATTTAATTGATTTAATTTAATTTATAGTTAATTGTCATTGTTTTTACTACCTTGTTATTATCCTCGGTAATATAACGTCCGATTATTGATAAATAGATGCCAAAAATGTGTCTTTTTTGAAAATAATTTGTAAATATTCTAGTGCAAGTGCACACATAGGATTTTTTTATGTTAATAAGAAAATTGAGTCAACATGAATTCATGGGCTAAAAAGACTTAAAAAAAAAAACTGCCATGCTCCACTTTCTGCCCAATGGTGACTTAATGTGTATCTTCAGGAAAATTGTTTGACATCTGTGGGACTCAGTTCCCCCAACTATAAAATGGGGCCTGCCTTTTAGAAAGGACTCTAAGAAACAACTAATTAGAGAGCAATCACAAATTGTTGAGAACAAAGTTAGAAATGAGGTGCCATCTGCATGTTAAGGGCTATTAATTCCAATAAAGCACAAAGGTCACTCATTTACATCTTTCCCCTTCCAGACACTCAGCCAAATGGATTTGGAGCCCTTTTGCAGAAGTCTCTATTAGGACCTTGCATTGAGCTCACAGTGTTCATTGGGGTCGGAAAGGAGAAATCAATCGTTCACAATAATAAGTGTCCTGCAAGGCTAATGATATATTTCAATTTTATTTTTATGCAGCTCTTCAATAATCCACAGATGATGCTTGGCAAATAACTGTCAAGATAAAAAGTTCCGCATTTTAGTGGTTTTCCTTCTGATCACCAAAGCACAATATTATTGTGACAGCAAGCCAGTGCTCAAGATGCCCTGCTAGTGGGCTGGACCCAGACAACCCTCAAGAGTCTTAGTCTGAGGAAGCTACCTTCTCTCTCAGCCCAATTCATCCTGGAAGTACTACTTTCAACAAGTCACTCTTCTTCATGAAGACCTTCAGATCCAGTTACCTCTGAGGTCTTGCAGAGATATTAAAAAACCGAGCAAAAACAAAAACCCTCAGCTGACATTCAGGGCTCTCCTCCATGTCAGTGGGCTTATCTTCTGATGCTCCCATTCAGATATCCCAGCTGCTCCTAAACTGATCTGAAAATTGGTTTCTGGTGCCTCACTCCATATGTGCTGATGCTACTGGACATTCATTCACAGCTAAAAAAAAAAAAAAAACCTTTTTTAAACCCTCTGTAATAAAGGATTCACTTAGGGATCCACTTCCTGTAATTCTCTTCAACCATTCATTCATTCAATATGTGTTTATTGAGCACTTACTATGTACCTGGCCCTGGGCCCAGATCAGTAGAGATAACAGACAAATTTCTGAACTCATGAAGCTGAAATACTGCTGAAGAGAGATAGTCCGTAATCAGACAAGAGAATAGCTTGATAAATACTAAGAAGAAAAATAACAGGAGTGAAGGGGTAGCAGAGAGTAAGGAGTTAGAAGAAGAATGTTCTATATGGTGGCCATGCAGAGCCTCTCTGAACAGGTAAGAAGTAAGTGGAAACCTGAATGAAGTAAAAAAACAAAAATAATTAGGTGTTTATGGTGGTGAAGGTGGGGATGGAGGTGTGTTGGGGAGGGAGTGCCAGGAAAAGGAAATGGTAAGGAAAAGAGCCTGTATCGTTTGAGAAAAAGCTTGGAGGTTCAGAGGCTCTGAGTAACTAAAAATGAGTGAACCCAGGGCAAGGAAATGAAGAGATGTAGTGGCAAGGGTGTGAAGCATTTCATGCCTAGGAGATGTTTTATTTCTTGGAGGTGGGAAGGCATGGATGGGTGTTTGGGGAGGAGGAGTGACATCTTTTGACTTAGTATTTCAGCAGTTCCTCTGATTACTTTCTCCTCCACCGAGACTGCTGTGCTGAGATAGATGCTCCCTCCCTGCACTACCATCCCGAAAGCACTTCCCTGTAGAAATCTGGGGCAACTGTAGAGCTCATATCCATTGTTTCTCTCCTCTGTCCTACGCTGCCTGCTTTCCAATGCCTCAAGATAGTCATTTTGTACATTTTGACCTGTTTTTTTGTTATTTACAGCAGGAGGGCAAGTCCAGTACCAATTAAGAGGAAGCTTTAAGTGATTTGCTTTTGAAATTATTCTCTTTATAATTTGAATGTTTATAATTATGTTGTTGTCTGTTTTAAAGGGAACAAGAAGAGTTGGGAGGAAAATGTTTACATTGCTCAGGCAATCCAGAAAAATTACAATCCCAAGAGAAATCTTATAAAAATCCTAAGTCCAGGACACGTTTGTCCTTTCTATCTATAGTTGGGAGGGGGGGATACATACGAGCACTTATTTAATTTATGTATGTCCAGGTATTGTACTGTATGTAATGTCTGCTCCAGCAAGTCTTCCTTAGTCTTTTTTGATTCCATGCTGACACTAAAATAACTTCCAGATCACACACCCTCTGGTGTGTACATTGTCTTCTTGCTGTGGTGGTCAACACTGTCTTTCTTATTGTTATTTTTCACCTTAGTAGTGGATCTTGAAATAAATTTTGATTTAAAGGGAGCACAGAGTGTTAGATGATGGAAAAATATCAAACCATGTGTCTAATAACACCAATTATTTGAAATAATGTTGGTATCAATTAATCTGCTAAATGTCCTGGGCCACAAATCCTATGCTTTCCATTCATACAAACATACATATTTTGATTTCCTTCCCTTTGTTTTTAGCTTGCTTCACTCGATCTATGCATTATTCTTCCTTTAAGGCTCAGTATATGCCCAACTCCATTAAAAAGACTTCCTAATTGCTAATATTTCATGGCATGTACATTTATTGTTTGTGACATTCATTCGGCCCTTGATCATATACTCTACTCTTAAATGGGTTGTTTCATCAGATGAATCAACAGCTTTCCACCAAGCTTATGCGCTCCTTGGAGAATTTTATATTTTTGTATCCCTCACAGGTCTAAAAGCTAATAATACTCAGTAAATATTTAATGAATTATTTAATATTATTATATGTAATTCTGTAGATCAATTAATTACTCATCATGAATGTCTTTGTTTGGGTTGCTATAACAAAATAGCATAGAATGAGTGGCTTAAAAACAACAGAAATTTATTTTGAATAGTTCTAGAGGCTGGAAAGTCCAAGATCAAGGCACTGACAGATTTGGTGTTTGGTGAGGGCCTGTTTCCTAGCTGATAGATGGCTACCTTTTCACTGCATACACACATGACACAAGGGGCAAGAGAGCTCTCTGACATCTCTTTTTTAGGGCACAATCACATTCACGATCATCTCCCAAAGGTTCCACGTCCCAAGGGTTCCACCTTAAAATACCCTTACATTAGGGACTATGTTTCAAAATTGAATTTGAAGGGGACATAACTACTCAATCTATAAAACTGAAAATACAGGAAAATTTTTAAAAGGGTAAAGGCATTTAGAAAATTAAAGCAAACAACATGAACCAATAATTCATAGAATATATCTATGTGTGTGTGTATAGACATATGTGTGTGTATGTTGTATGTATATGTGTGTGTATATATATATATATATAGCCAATAAACCCAAAAAACTATTAGGCATTATTGGTTATCAAAGAAATGCAAATGAACATGGCAATGAAATGGGTACTTTTAATTTTGAAAACAGGCAAAGATATTTTTAAGAATAACATTCAATGTTGAAGAAGTTTTAGTGAGAAAAGAACATCTTTTAACTACTACAGGAAGTGTAAATTAGCACAACCTTTCTGAAAGTCAATTAGCAATATGTATGAAGAGCTTAGAACAATTCATATCTTTTTATTCTTTTCCTAGGAATCTACCCTATGGGAATAATCAGAGATTAGCCAAAGAAATGTGTGGGAAAGGATGTTTCTCAGCATTATTCATAACAGCACATAAAAAAGCAAATATCAACCAATAAGGGAGAGGATAAATAATAGTACATATAATGAGATTTTTATGTAGCCATTAAAAATGATGTTTCAAAGAATATTTAATGGCATACGATATGACATGAAGTGAAAAGTCAGGCTACAAATCTATATATAAAAATGCTAACAATTTTGTTAAAGTCTAACCACTCAGACAGCAAAAATAAAAAGAATAAAAGGAAAACAAAGTAGATGTACCAAATTTAAAAAAATAAACAAACAAGCAATAAGATGATCTTTTTATTTCCACATATATCAGTAATTACATTAAATGGAAATTGATGAAGTGCCCTCCTCAAACTTACTCCTTCTGAATAGAAGTGCCTATTGTGGTTATCTTCTCCCCATTATTTACTATTCTTTTAGTGGCTACCATGAAATTACAACCTACATTCTTGACCTTAAATTAATAATTTTTACTGTCTCTCAGACAAGGCAAGTAATAATAGCACTTTTAACTCTACTTTTATGTTTTGAGCTATTATGTTTCAGTAAGCACTGGTAAACGTTTGGCAACCAGTTATCTGGAGAAAATGTATGCATATATGCATGCTTGAGTATACTATGTTTTTTCCTGATATAAAAGATAAGTAGCAAGAAGTGTACAAATAATAATAAATATACAATACTCTCTATTTTAATTCCATGTAGCCAATTGATTCTTACAGAATGCTTACATTGAATTTTTCCAAACTCTTATATCCTTATTCAAACAATGATTGCAATTGATGAATAATTATAGTTATGACACAAATGAGTTCATCTTAGTTATATTAACTAGAATTATGAAAATGAAACAATGAAGGTAAATGTCAGAGCTTGACACATTGACTTGAGCAACTTCTTTGCAAAATTGGATAATAGTTAATCTGCACAACTAAGTTTTCCTTCATCACTTTCTGGACAATCAATAAAAACAATAATATCAAGCTCTAAGTCATAGTGTTTGCCAATTTTCTGGTGTAAATACTTCAATGGTGGCCAAATCTAAGTTACAATATGACATCACTGAATGCATGTTGGAAAGAGATGTGTTGTAGCATATCATTATGTAATGTTTCCATTATACAGATAGAGTTAAATAACCTCAGGAGTATAAATATAATAAAATATAGTAAAATAATAAGCAATTAATGAGATTTAAGCACTTATATTTGTTTTTAATATTTATTTTCTCATTTAGTTATAATTTTACACAATGCAATTTTTAATAATGTTTAAAATAAGGCATTTAACAATCAGCTTTCAGAATTACTGAAAATTTTTTTCATTATTTATTTATTTTTCCAGTATATTATGGGGGTATAAATGTTAAGGTTACGTATATTTCCCTTGAACTCCCTCTCAACTTGAGTCAGAGCTTCAAGCGTGTCAATCCCCCAGTTGGTGCTCACCGCACTCATTATGTATGCATATATCCATCCCCTCCCCTGCTTCCTGCCTGACACCTGATAAATGTTATTCCTATATGTCCATTTAGGTGTTGATCAGTTAATACCAATTCGCTGGGAGTACATGTGGTGCTTATTTTTCCATTCTTGGGATACTTCACTTAATAGAATGGGATCCAGCTCTATCCAGGAAAATGCAAGAGGTACTATATCACCGTTGTTTCTTATAGTTGAATAGTACTCCATGGTATACATATACCACATTTTATTAATGCACTCATGTATTGATGGGCACTTTGGTTGTTTCTACATCTTTGCAATTGTGAATTGTGCTGCTATAAACATTGGAGTGCAGGTGTCTTTTTCATAGAGTGACTTTTGTTCTTTTGGGGAGATGCCCAGTAATGGGATTGCTGGATCAAATGGTAGATCCACGTGTATTGCTTTAAGGTATCTCCATATTGCTTTCCACAGAGGCTGAACTAGTTTGCAGTCCCATCGGCAATGTAGGAGTGTCCCTATCTCTCCACATCCACACCACATTTATTGTTTTGGGACTTGTTAATAAAGGCCATTCTCACTGGAGATAAGTGATATCTCATTGTGGTTTTGATTTGCATTTCTTTGATAATCATGTTGAGCATGTTGAGCATTTTTTCATATGTTTGTTGGCCATTATTCTGTCTTCTTTTGAAAAGTTTCTGTTCATGTCCTTTGCCCACTTTTTGATAGGGTAGTTTGATTTTTCCTTGCTGATTTTCCTGTGTTCTAAATAGATTCTAGTTATCAGCCCTTTATTGGATGTGTAGCTTGCGAAAATACTCTCCCATTCTGTAGGTTGTCTGTTTGCGCTCCTGACTGTTTCTTTGGCTGTGTAGAAGCTTATTAGTTTGATGGGGTCCCATTTATTTATTTATTTATTTTTGTGGATCCTGTGATTACCTTTGGGGTCTTCTTCATAAATTCTTTGCCTAGGCCAATGTCTAGAAGAGTATTTCCAACGTTTTCTTCTAGAATTCTAATAGTTTCACACCTAAGGTTCAAGTCTATTACCCAGCATGAGTTGATTTTTGTGAAAGGTGAAAGGTGTGGATCCTACTTCAGCCTTCTACATGTGGCTATCCAATTTTCCCAGCACCATTTATTGAATAAGGATTCTTTTCCCCAGCTTAAGTTTTTGTCTGCTTTGTCAAAGATTAGTTGGCTATATGAGGATGGTTTTATAT